>CM062811.1:1136950327-1138150327 GCA_031772625.1 Pinus tabuliformis
TGGTCTCTGTATCTTCCAAAGTAGCCGATCCAGGATATACTTGTCCCACTAAACCTTAATCTTGGTCTACCAGGTGGTTCATGAGTTGTGGAATCCTACGTTCTAGTATACGTAATGGTTCAACCAAAATGGTTCCCTCGTCCGATTCCTACAGTTCAATTTTATGCAAGTAGGGTGGCAGTGCAAGAAGATAGGTGACAAGTCGAAGTTTTTTAGAAACTTTGATTGGCCCAATAAACGGGGTGAAAACTTTGTTCTTTTTCAAAACCAGATGCCTAAATGTCCTGTGAGAATTAGCATAACTTTTCTGTCTATCTTGTGCCTCCTTCAATCATTGCCTAATTTGTTTTACTTGTTCCTCCATCTCTTGAATTAATTTTGGCTCTACTATCCCTGGTCTTATAAACTGCCCCAACTTAGCGGTGTCATGCAAGGTATTCCATATAATTCTTTAAATGGAGGCATTTTGACTAACTCTATGGTAACTGTTGTTATGTGCAAATTCAACCAAGGGCAAGTAATTTTCCTAGTGTTTTTGTTGATCCATAACGTACATCCTCAACATATATTTTATTACTTGGTTCACTCTTTTTGTTTGTGCATCAGTCTCTGGATGATAAAATGTACTTAAATTTAGTTAAGTTCCTAAGGCTGACTATATACAAGTCCAAAATCTTGAAGTGAATCATGTATCCCTATATGATATGATCTTCTTAGGAACTCCATAAGTATCTCTTACAGGAATAAAATGGGCATTTTTCGTTAATTTTTCTACCACAACAAGAATGGAATTATGCCTTTGTGGGGGTAAGAGGTAGCCGAACGATAAAATCCATAGAAATTACCTCCCATTTAGTCATAGGAATGTCATGAGGTTGCAGGAGACTTGCTGGGTGACAATGGTCAACCTTCACTTGATGACATTCAAGACATTTTGCAACAAATTGGGCAATATTCGCTTCATGCCTGCCTAAAAGAAGAGTTTCTTTGTATCAACATATATTTTCTTTACACCATAGATCTGCAGAATATAATTCTCTGTGAACTTCTTTAAGGATGGTGTTTTGAAGATCCCCATTATCAAGGACGTACATCCTTCTACGAAACCGCAAAATTCCATCATCCTCTAGTTCATACCCCTCAAACTTAGGTTCTTTTGGATCTTTACTATAATGCCCAAATCTCACTTTTAAATACCAACTATCTTCCAAGAGATGTTCTAGCACTCCTTCAATTCTACCTTGATAGGTATGAGGGAAAATATCCTTAGTCTTCTACTTAAAGCATCTGCCACTACATTCTATTTCCCTTTAATGTATGAAATTCCAAAGTCATATTCACTTAAGAAATCACTCCATCTTTGCCTAGCATTCAAGTCCCTTTGGGTAAATAAGTATTGCAAACTTTGGTGGTCACTTTTAAGTACAAAGCTTCTTCCTACATGGTAGTTTCTCCATATTTTTAGTGCTAGTACTACAACGACCAAATCTAAATCATTCCTGACGTAGAGTTCTTCATGAGGGTTTAACTTCCTGGAGGCACATGCTATTACTCCTCTATCTTGCATTAATACTGCACCTAATCCTTGCTTAGATGCATTAGCACATATGGTAAAGTATTTTTCCATATCAGGTACTCAAAAGAATGGTGCATTGGTCAACAATCTTTTAAGCTTAGAGAATGTAATGTGACTCGGTCCATTCATACCTAACTCCTTTACGCTGGAGGGTCATGATAGGCTTTGCAATTATTGAGAACCTTTTTATAAATCTTCGATAGTAGCCAACTAAACCCATAAAACTTCGCACTTCATGCACATTCTTCAGTATCAACCACTCCATGATTTATTTTACCTTGTCAGATATACTAAGATCCCTTCACCAGATATAATATGACCTAGGTAATGAACCTTCTTATGAAAGAAGGAACACTTGGATAACTTCCCATATAACTGATATTTCCTAAGGAAAAATAATAATATTTGCAAATGTTCTTCATGCTCCTTCTTATTTTTGGAGTAGATGAGAATATCATCTAAGAAGACTTGTACAAAGTGGTTAAGGTACTTGTGGAAAACACTATTCATAAGATTCATGAATAATGTTGGTGAATTTCTCAACCCAAATGGTACCACCGTAAACTCATAATGCCCAAAGCATGTTTGGAATGTAGTCTTAGAAATATCATTATCCTTAATTCTTAATTGATGATAATCCGATCATAGATTGATTTTTGAAAAGACCAAAACTCCTTTCATTTGGTCGAAGAGGTCATCAATTCGAGGCATTGGATACCTATTCTTTACTGTAGCTCGATTTAAGTCTCGATAGTCTATGCATAGCGTAAGGAACCATCCTTCTTCTTGACAAAATTATAGGCGCACCCCAAGGTCAAATACTAGGTCGGATGTATCCTATATCCAATAGTTCCTTTAGCTAAATTTGTAACTCTTGAAGTTCCGAAGCCGTTATTTTGTAGGGAATTTTAGAGATTGGTTTTGTACTAGGTTTTAATTCTATTGTGAGATCAAGCTCCCTTTCAGGAGGTATTCCTAGTAGTTCCTTTGGAAAAAAATATGGAAATCTAGATAACACCGAATATTGCTCTAGGGATGACCTTTTTTCTTGCTTACTTCCTTAACTGCCGATACCTGACAACCTTTTCCTAGGAAACACTTCATTTTCATTACTGACATAAATCGTAAAGATACCTTCCTCTTGATACCCTGGATTTAGATCATCTCTCCTTTGTCATCTATGCAAAGAATTCTTTTTCCATAACAATCTACCCAAGCTCGATGAGCTTCTAAACAATCCATGCTTATGACGAGATCATAAGTTCCTATGGCTGTGACATATACTTTTAACTTAGTCGAACTTACCCCTAGATGAACTTTACATTCCTCAACACTTAAATCTATGCCCCGGAGTTCCCTTAAAGCCATTTCTCCCTGTCTGCAATCATTTTTCTTACGGGCTGCCACATTTATTTAATACATATGGCGAAATTAAACTATCAATAACACCAATACCAAATAAGATTTTGAGTTTTGTGTCATTAATAGTACCTGAGGACTCCACTACAGTGGACTGATGTTCTGCCTGGTTGTTGTTGACTATTGCATGTATTCTATGATTGCCTTAGGTATTTGATGATGGCTGTTTTCTTGTTCTATGCATTATACTTGATGAGGCTTCCAAACAACTGCGTTGCAAATGTAGTCCTCCACATCTTCAACAATTAACCTAGGGTGATCCCCTTGAGTCAGATTGCGAATTTCTAGAAAGGGAGCTCCGTCCTCTTGTGCTACTTCCTCTCGCGCTTCTTCCTCTATTATTAGTTCCTCGAGGGTTCCACTGACTTGCATTAGATCTTTCTGATTCTATAGATATAACATTAGTTTCCATGGGGACCCTTGCTCCTGCTCTTCTTGGAGTAAATCTATTTCCATAAGAAGGTGGCCTTGAACTACTCCCCTTGAAGAAGTTTCGGGGAGTCTTCCCTGGAAATCTTGGTTGTGGGGATCTTGTTAGCTTGATATCTCTTTGGATCCCTAAATTCTCCTCCGCATAGGGTTCACATTCAACTTCCTCTGCTAATGATGATGGCCTCCACATTCTAACCATGGCTCCGATTCGAGGGTTTAATCCATACACGAATCACTCAAGTTGGCGTTCGTCAGTATCTAGATAAGGAACATATTACACGAATTCCATAAACCTCATCTCATATTCTTCCGCTGTTTTATTACCTTGGACTAACATGTGAAAAGATTCGACTTGCTGCTCTTGAAACTAGGGTGGCAAGTACTTTGCGCGAAATCTTTCCTCGAACAAATCCCAGGGAACGTTGTCCGATGTGAGATGCAATTGCTTTACTAGATTTCCCCACCAAATCAAATTACTTTCACTTAGCTGAAATATAGTGATATTTTTCTGAGAGGTAGAAGAATATTCTCTTAGAGTGAAACACCTTGTCATTCCTTCCATCCATGCTTCAACACGTTCTTTGGCTCACCCTCCTGAAAATTCCGTAAGCTTAATTTTTTATAGCTCCCTAGAAATATCCTTCTGCAATTGTTTATAATCTAAACCTTTGGAACCCTCTAGATTTCCTCCCTCAAAGTGATGTCGCTCTTCCTTGGTACTCGCTATTTATGGTCCTTTTAATTTATTAACAAATTTAACTCAACATTTTCAATATTTAACAAATGTCGATCACAATCCATCTTTAATAATGCCACTACTTTACAATTTGCCACATGATCCCTACATGGTTTCCTCCTTATGAAATTAATTAACTTGGAGTTAATGTTATTTTAAAATTACGACTTAATGAATTTCGACTATTTTCATATCTACCACTACATTGACTTCTATAAACTTGTTAAAATTTCCACATTTTCCACTTTTTACATAGCATTCGTTACTTCAATGATATAAAAGCTATTGGAGTCTTAATGAATATTAAAATATATGGTTGATCTTGCCATTAAATTTATTTAAGCGTCTTATCATGCTTTATATGATTTATAATACACTAATATTATAAATTTAAAATATTTTCGAATGAAATAGGTTAATATTTTTTTAAAGCTCTAGTGTAGTGAGAATCACTTCTTGACTATAAGTATTTTAATTATATCATAAGCTAGTATGAAGAATTTTAAACTAATTATAACTTTTTAAACTATTATATTTTTAATTTATTTATTTATCCACATTTTCTTATTTTATCTTTATTTTAATAAATATTTGAAAATAAATTAAATTATATAAATTCAAAACTTTTATTATATTAAAAGTAAATAAATCACTCTTTATGATAAAATATAACACCATTTCTAAGCGGTTGAAGAAACGTGTGAAGCAAAACGTAAAGCCCCGTAACAGTTCGGAAATGCATGTACCAAAACTTAGAAGACTGCGTGTACCAAAGCTCAGAAGATAAGATTATTGAAAGCTCTTTGTTAAAAGCACCCATCATGTTTTGTAATTTATTGCTATCATTTTTTTTTAAGATTATTTGCTGCGATGCCCAACCCCAATCTACCACTTGTAATCATGTGAAATAAATAATTTAAAAAATTATGTGAAAATAATGAAAGTTGAATTACCGTAGTTAAATCAATTCTAAAGGACTACATTTTTTCTAAGTTCTGCTCAACACAAAACATTTTATCCGCAAATAGAAAAGGCTAATTAGGTCGCAGCTTGGAGTGCAATAAATATAATTTAATCTGGCAAGCACATATATTTAGCCCTTGGTCTTTGGAAATCTGGGCATTTTATAATGATCCAAAGGCGATTGCCAACGCAAAAATAATCATAATATAGAAGGGTAAAATAAGATTCTTGACAGAAGAGAAAGGATAGTCGAATATATATTTTATTTTGAAAGTTTAGTGAGTAATTATGTATTCAACTCATCCGTACTTCCACTAATTAGTAATTTAACTTCTGTCCATGCATACTAGAATTTGTATTTCAACTCTGATACCAAAATGTGAAGTTTGGATTTGGGAAAAGTAACTAAGTTTAACAAATTTGATGCTCAGAGTCTAGACACTGATATTTAAAGTAAAATTTACCAATTTAATATACAAATACGTACCTTAATTCTACGTTTGAAGTCGATCCTAAGCTGTCGTAACTCCAATTATGCCCCCGTTGCGAAAATGACCAAATCCTTCCTGCCAAACTAGGCACAACCTTGGTACCCAATTCCAGAATACTTCACAATTGAAGCACTCTGGCCTCCGTGCCCAAAACCCCAAGAACAATCAAGACTTAGTATTCACTCTCCATTTGTGACTCTCTCCACCATTCCTCCTGTATCCTGTGAAACTAGAAATTATCAATCCTCTTCATGACCCCCCTTGTTCTCTTTTATATTCCTTTGATATCCATCACCTCCAAATTGATCACCACCTTCAATCGTCTGATGTCGATCTCTCCCTTTATTTAGAGACGATGGAATTTTATTAAATGGAGTGTTTGGGTATAGTCTTTTAATTATGCATTTGGGTATAGTCATTTATTCATCTAATTTATAATTTATCATTATCGTGTTTTGATTTAAATTACTTTACTTATGTGTTAATTAAATCACTTTAATTAAAAGTTAATAAATTACTTTATTTAATTTAGTTAGGTTAAATTATAAATTAATTACATTTAATTTATAATCCATTGCATTATATATATATATATATATATATATATATATATATATATATAGTTGCATACCTATCAAATACCCTACTTGATATATTCATTATATTTTGGTGAGTTATGAATTTACTTCGATAATCATTTTATTACCTCAAACTTATAAACATCTTCCAATATTAGCGAGTATGTGTACTAGTGCAATACATGTGATACATGCATATGTAGCTATCATATGCATGTCTCGCAGACATGTTAATATTTCTATGTTCCTTATAACTCGAGGTGGGTCATTACAAACACACACACAAGTTATAACATTTGTGCATTGTATGCCAATCAGCTACAAAGCCCATTATTCATATTATTACTATTATTAGCTACAATGCATCCTCCACACAACAAATTACCACTAATGGTTTTTATATTAATGGTTATTATAAGTATTAGTGTTTGTCTTACTAATATTAGCTTTGATTATGTTTTTGTGTTGGTATATCGATGTAACATGATGTAACATTATTTACTACTATTGTGTTATTACTTTGTTAAGCTATTACGTAATATTTGTTGAAAATGGCAACACGAAATGCTAAAAATAGAAGTGCTAAAAATAGCACTGCTAAAAATAGCAACTCGGGTACCCATGTTGGACATAGAAACATGGAATGAAAAATGGAAGTGATAAAAATAGCATTTCGCGATAGATTTCAATTTTAGTTAGTCCCTGAACTAAAATTGAGAAGTAAAATTCGAATTTGATCTTAGTAGCTGTTTGTAAAATAATTAATTAATTCATCTTGAGTTAATTAGTTGTAGAAAATCAAACATGAAGTCTATGTGAAGACATGCAATAATTTCTCCATTGATTGAGGAATTTATCCCTCAGTTAAAGAGATAAGAATGAGTTGTAATTAGTTAGCTCAGTTAACCGAGTTAAGTCCAGTTAGATTAGTTCTAACAGTTTGTAGAATTAATTGTGAATTCAGTTAGTTAATGCTTGCATGCATGTAACTGCTTCTCTCCAGATAACTAAATATTCTCTCATAAATAACTCATGCATGTCAGTTCAGTCAGAGACCCAGTTGAGATCAGAGGAAGGGACAATGTACTATTAGTTGGAGGATTTTTCCTATATAGGAAACTCATCTATGCAGAAGGAATTTTCTCCTTCAGGATTGCGCAGTTAGATCAGAGGTTAGTGAGTGTGTGAAGAGGCCAATTCACACAGGTGGCAGCATTGGACCCCAAGGAAAACTATGCAAGGAAATAGGAGGCTTGGAGGGCATAGGAGAAGGTTTGTGAGAAGTCTTTGACTGTGTATGAGCAGTAGAGGGATTGTAGAGAGAGCACGATAGCGTATGAGCTGATTCTTTTTGTAATCTGAACATATTTCCACTTGTATGATAATACAGAGATTAGGGTTTTAGGCTGAGGCTTTCCCTGATTTATTCTTCTGTGTTCATGTGTGATTGATTTCTCGTTCTCAGTTATATGTGTTCTATTTGATCTTGCTCATATTCGATTAAGCATCCACAAAGTTTGTTGTAGAAGTAGATCTTGTATTTGCTTTAGTATATTGCATAATCTGTTGATCTACAGTGAGAATTTCTACATGGTATCAGAGCAAAGGTGATCAAAGGAGAGAACAGTATACAAGAAGGGAGAAGTTCGAAGTTTGAGGTTCTTGAATATAGAAATCGAGTTCTTATCACATCTCAATTTCACCAATGGTATTCAACGGTTTAAGACTTGAGTATGATCTTGATGGTAGCTCGAATTATATAGCCTAGAAGGATCGCATGGAAGCAGTATTAGAGGATAATGGTCTAAAGAACTTCATTGATCAAAAAGTCCCCAAGCCCACAACGGCTAATGATACAAAATTGGCGGAATGGAAGAAATGTGTGGCTAGAGTAAGGAGAATCCTTCTGGAGGGAGTTTGAGACCACATAGTCTCGAGTCTCCATGGGAATGAGACACTGTTTTCAATGTGGAAAACATTGAAAGATCTATATCAGAATAACAACGATAAGAGGAAGCTAGTGCTGAAAGAAAAGCTTCAAAAAATCAAGTGTGAAAAGGGCGACACGATCTCTACATATTTGAACAAGCTCACCACCTGCAGGGATGAGCTTGGAAGTGTAGGGATCATGACAACCGATGATGACATGGTGAGTCTTGCACTCCTCGGTCTTCCTAAGAGTTGGCATAGCTACCGAGACTCGGTTAATGGAAGAGAAAAACTGCCGGATTGGGAACGACTTTGGTCAGATCTGATGCAGAAGGAGATAAGAAGAAGCACCAGAGATGGTTCTTCATCTAAGGAGGATGAATAAAACTGCACCTTAGCGAATAAGGAAAAGAGAGGGAAGGAGAAGGATTCTCATCCCAAATCGCGTTCTTCCTATGGTGGGAAGAAGTTTGACAAATCGAAAGTGCGATGCTTTCGTTGTCGTGAGGTGGGCCATTTTTCTACAAACTGTCCACTAAAGAAATCCAAGATGGTATCCAAGGAAGGATCTAAAGGTGAGGCATTGGCCTCATAATTCGAGTTTGATTTCACCCTCTTTGCATGCATGGTTTCATCCATGGTGGGATGTGGTTGGTTTCTTGACAGTGGAGCTTCATTCCACATGAACGACAACAAGAGTTTGTTCAGTACCTTGGAGGAAAAAGATCTCCAGATACTCATAATGATGGGTAATGATGAAAAGTATAGTGTCTCAGGTGTAGGCATGGTTGCTTTTCATAGGGAGCATGGAGCTCACATTACCTTGACTGATGTCAAGTATGTACCAGGACTGAGGAAAAATTTGGTGTCAATCGCAAGCTGGAAGACAAAGGCTATGATGTAGTCTTCAATAAGGGAAAGGTTTTCCTTCGACACATCACCACTAGATAGGTGAAGTAGATCGGTTCATGAGTCAAGAACCTGTATGATCTTGAGGTTCAAGATGCATGCAAAGCCTTGAGGAGCAAGGCAACTGATGGAGACTTGGTGGTTGAGAGGGAGAGTACATTACCTCTCAACATGCAGCGCTAGAAGAAGTCTCAGACAATTGTGGAGGAGCCACAATTGGTGAAGCAACTTTAGGAGGTTGTGGAGCAGCCACAACTAGAGAAGCCGAGAGGAGATCGAGTGGAGGCATCTACTCATGCAGAGACCTCTAGTAGGGGGAAATTTCAAGCCAAGTGGGTAGAGGGATCACATGCATCCATACCTCCAGGTAGGAGGTGGGGCGATGTGGAGTGACAATCCCAAGAAAGCTAGAATAGGGGCAAGATCATTGAGGTACCCGACCTCTTTGATTAGACCTTGCTACGAGAGCCCTGACGAGGAGTAGCAGGACTGGCTGAGTGGGTAGAGATGGATGCAGATGGAGCGGAAGAGAGAGCTACAGTGCAGGAATCCCAAGACCGTGCAGAGCTAGCAGGCTGCAATAATGTGAGAGGCACAGGAGTGTTGCACCAGTGCAGGATGGCACAGAGAGGTGTGCAATTATGTGAGATGCATGGAGTGTTGCAGCAACTCAGAGGTCAGAGAGGGACCACTTGTTAGCGACATATGGAGCTTCAGCATTAGAGGATGTTTCTAGCCCAACAGGGAGGTCAGTTGTGAGTTTTTTGTTTCTAGAGTTGCTGGAGCAAGAACACTTGGAAGAAGTGTTGCATGCAAAACATTCCAAAGGTTCACTGAATGCCTTTCTTGTTGAGAGGGAGTGTTAAAAATGGCAACAAGAAATGCTAAAAATAGAAGTGCTAAAAATAGCACTGCTATAAGTAGCAGTTTGGGTACCAGTGTTAAACATAGCAACAAGGAATGAAAAATGGAAGTGCTAAAAATAGCATTGCTATAAATAGCATTTCGAGATAGATTCCAATTTTAGTTAGTCCCTGAACTAAAATTGAGAAGTAAAATTCGAATTTTCTCTTAGCAGCTATTTGTAAAATAATTACTTAATTCATCTTGAGTTAATTAGTTGTAGAAAATCAAACATGAATTCTATGTGAAGACATGCAACAGTTTCTCCATTGATTGAGGAATTTATCCCTTAGTTAAAGAGATAAGGATGAGTTGTAATTTGAGTTGTAATTAGTTAGCTCAGTTAACTGAGTTAAGCCCAGTTATATTAGTTCTAACAGTCTGTAGAATTAATTGTGAGTTCAGTTAGTTAATGCTTGCATGCATGTAACTGCTGCTCTCCAGATAACTGAATATTATCTCATAAATAACTCATGCATGTCAGTTCAGTCAGAGACCCAGTTGAGATCAAAGGAAGGGACAATGTACTACCAGTTGGAGCATTTTTCCTATATAGGAAACTCATCCATGCAAAAGGAATTATCTCCTTCAGGATTGCGCAGTTAGATCAGAGGTTAGTGAGTGTGTGAAGAGGCTAATTCACACAGGTGGCAGCACTAGACCCCAAGGAAAACTGCGCAAGGAAATAGGAGGCTTGGAGGGTAGAGGAGAAGGTTTGTGAGAAGCCTTTGACTGTTTATTAGAGAGAGCAGGATAGCTTGTGAGTTGATTCTTTTTGTAATCTGAACATATTTCCACTTGTATGATAATACATAGATTGGGGTTTTAGGCTGAGGCTTTCCCTGGGTTATTCTTCTGTGTTCATGTGTGATTGATTTCTTGTTCTCAGTTATATGTGTTCTATTTGATCTTGCTCATATTCAATTAAGCTTCCGCAAAGTTTGTTGTAGAAGTAGATCTTGTATTTTGCTTTAGTATATTGCATAATCTGTTGATCTACAGTGAGAATCTCTACAATATCTCAAGCATAAATTGTATTTTCATGTGTTATGTGTTGAGTTATGGATGGTTTGCGAGTGTATAGGATGTGAATATAGTAATTAAGATTTTATGTGAAGCATTTGTGCACTGACGAAGTTTTCCATGGTCTGAGGAATCGATTGCAATATTTCGTACTGACCCGTGTGTTATACGCCATTTTGTTGCATCTGGTCAATATGCCTACAAAATAGATCAATCCATATTTATGAATATGCTGTCGTCATCCCCACACAAATCCCTAAGCATGACCATTCCAAAATCTCTGAGTTTCTGGGATTAACTGCTCAAAATCAAGTTTTAAGCCACAACACACTCTTCCCCTTTAGAGACTTCCGTTAAGAAATGGTTGCTTCCTTCTACAAGAGCTTTGGTTAGCAACAACTTGTTCCTTGCTAGGGGTGCATTGATTCTAGAAATTTGGGAAAATTAAAAACATTTCCGAAGCTTCCTCTTCCAGAAGCTTCTAGGAGTTATTTTAACCATTTACCTTGGATAAGAAGCTCAAGTCTTATTTGATCCTACCTTGGAGGCTTCACCTCTTATCCCTTGAGCTCATCCTCCCATCATAAGTGGATCTCAAGATCATTATGGTAAATTCTAAACTACCATCCATATCCTATAAATTTACTGCCATCTACAACATCAGGGTTGACTTTTAGAGACTGATTATGCCCTCACGCTGTTGCCTTGAATATAAGAGAGTCATCATCTTCATGTATTAGGGTGACATTGAGGTGTTTGTCACAAGGAAGGACAAGTAAACTTTAGGATATCTCTACAAGATCAACTACTATTCTTGGTTGTAAACTCTCTCCTATTTCTATTAATACAAAGAGTATCATGTTTTCCTATATGTGTTATGTTACATTTACATTTCAATGCCTTACTAATTCATTGAATAATGTAATTGAATTATGATATGTAGATGTTGTGGATCCTTCGCTTGTTTTGGTTGTATGTGTAGGTTCTAATTATATCAATCAGAGCTACGATTGGAGCTTACAAGCCGGGAGGAAAGTAAAGCTTGCTACGGATTCCAAGTAATCTTCTTTCCATTCTTCAATTTCTCTAAGGAAAACTCTATATTCTTTGCTTTTTGTTGTTCTAGATCAGTCCACTAGGTATATGAAAGATACTTTTGTCCACAATCATAAATTCCACATAACAACTTAGTGACTCCACTGGGGATCGTTTATTTCCATTATTGGTTTTGTTGACCTTAGCACTTGTTTCACCTCTTGAACCGACCTTCATTACCTCACTCAAATCTCGATTGACCCTAAGAAGACCCTTCTTTGAGCTTGATTTGATTTTTTGTGTCGTAATTTAGTCGGATTTTTATCAGTGCTCCCCTAGGTTTGGAGACAGAGCGTTTTAGTGCATCCTAACCTTCTCTACACCTGCGTTATAGAGCACTAGTGCCCATTCTGCACCTATGCTGATCCTTGTTAGGTGCAAAAAATTGCTTCTTGTGCCTCTCTATGGTCTACTTGGTTCCTGTTGGTTTTCGTTTCGTTCATGAGTGTGTCTTGGTCTATAAAAATCCTTCACTTGTTTGCATTTGGTTTTAGAATCCTTTGATAAGAATTTGTTTGGATTTTTCTTTGTTCTTGTCAGTTAGATCATTAGATAACTTTTTCTTGGCCATTGATTGTTTGAAAGAATTGATATTACAATCATCACTTTGTATAGTTTCTTTTATCAATGATTTAGCAAGCACTCAGTTTTCATTTTATTTGGAAATTAAGTGGGTCAAAAAGAAAAATCTCATTATTTTGCATTTTGCATTGCATTTAGAGTTTTGTGTGTGAAATTGGAAATTAGAATAGTTTCATTAGGGGAATTGACTTAACAAATTTTGTTTGTTGCATCTTGTACGCTGCATCACTCTTTGTTCTCTTCCCTCCCATACATA
Source organism: Pinus tabuliformis (assembly GCA_031772625.1). Taxonomy (NCBI): domain Eukaryota; kingdom Viridiplantae; phylum Streptophyta; class Pinopsida; order Pinales; family Pinaceae; genus Pinus; species Pinus tabuliformis. Next base: position 1,136,963,220 of record CM062811.1, read on the forward strand.
GATTTTCATTGAAAAGAAAATTTTATTTTGTCTTGCTAGATTGCATCTTTAGGATAGTTATGTGAAATTCGTGATGAGCCTTGAAAATTGAAACATAATTCAAGATAAACTTTAAAATTTGTTGAATCAATCTTATGGAGAATTTGAAACATTAATGCAAAAATCTAGAGGTCTAGGTTAGAGATGTGTTCCGATGTCCATAAACATAGGAGCTGTCATTTTTTTTCCAGCGTTGCATTCCGAGGGTGATATCCCGTTCCACGTATGTAAGTGTATCAGACCATTATCCACGCACCTTTAGGTATATCAGATGATGCTCAATGCATGAAAATTATATGGGAATAATCTCATCGTGAGGTTACATTTTAGACAACACTAACATAGATTGCACTTTCATGTACCATCGAGTATATATTGGAAGTCTACACTAGGTTTTTATCCTCACTTTAGGTAGTCGAGTTGGCTGCCTTGTACACTGTGATACACCGAACACAACATTTGGTGATATTTCTTGCCTATACGTAAATCCTTGGTTCTGCAAGGTGGTGTATTGCAGTTCAGAGTTGCTTGGTAAACCTTTATGCCCAGATTACCCTTTTTTATTTATATTTTGTTGTTAATTTTTAAAATTTATTAAACCAACATGGAAGAACAACACCCTCCACTCTGTCATTTACGTAGAATGAAAAATGAGCATCCTCTTCCACTTGAGGCAACTCTTGGCCATCGTCAGAAGAAAAAAAGTATACAAACTATCGAATGTAGTATTAAGGAGCTACTACTTCTGGTCCTCCACCTGAAATAGATCTACCAGAATCATCCATTCCTGTGAGTATTGAACCCAAGATTACTTCTTCATTTGCTAGTGAGTCTGACACATCGAAACAGAAGCACATGAAATTTGATTACATGAGGTTATTGAACTCGAATATATTGAATTAGAAAAACACAACCTGAGGTTATACAATGTGACGTACCTCAGTTATCTACACTTGCTAATTCAGGAACTTCTTCTTCTCTTCCTCTGTCTCAGACCCAACCACACCTATATATCTTGGAACTGATGGTGAACCAATTCCATCTGGTCTTGTAAGTATTGAAGAGATTCCTCAGGAAGAGACTTGACCCTCCTCTCCTATCCATTTGGGAGGGAATCATTTGTATTAGGCCCATCCTTTTCCTTCTCCTCACACTCCATTACAAATCCTTAATTTGGTTCATTTCCTTTCAAATCACCCTTGAGTTTCCCTCGACAATCCTCTTTGGACAATTAATAATGACTGAATCTGCTATGGTTTCTCAACTTGTATCTACTACTATGACCCAGGAAACCAATGTTGCAACTTCATCCATGTTTGTAACATGGCCAGACACATTTGTATCATGGCCTGTCTGTCCCGCTTAGTTACCAATCATTGTTTGGTAACTTTTCTGGCGGGAGATCCAATCCATGGAATTCTCCCATGTCATCCTCTTTTGAAATCCTATCTAGGACTTCTCTTATGAGAACTAAACAATATTCTCTTTATTCTCCATATGCACCTACAATTCAACAACAAACTAGTGCTTATGTGAGTGGATATGGACACCTACAATAACCTAATCCTTTACCTATTAGGAACCCTCTTCTTGGGGTGATTTTTCCTCCATATTTCCCTCCTCTTTCAGTCTGGGGGAATCCCGTTGGAGGAATATTCCATCTCCTCATCAAATATCATAGGTTAGTGCTCAGCCTTATTCGAGTCCACATTCAGGAATGGCTACTAATTTTTGGCAACCTACATTGCCCGTACAACCTGGTTTAGTTGTGGCTTCATCTCTAATCTCTCAACCTATTCCATATGCATCTCAGATTCCTACTCATGAACTTATACCCCAACCTAATCAAGCTCAAGTAAATGTAAGTCAAACTTCATAGGATGCATCTTTAACTCAACTTATTCTACCAGTTTCTGGAGCCTCTCAAGTCCCATTTACCCAACCTCTTCAAGGTATCTTAAAACCTTCATTGTTTTTTCAAGCTATCCCTCAACTTCAAATGGGTCAGAATGCATATGGTATGGCGCAGGCACAACCTAACCAACCTTATGTTTGGATGATGCAAAATCCCACAGGCCAACCATATCAAACGTATCAAGGTATACCTCAAATGCCTTACCATGGGCAGCAAATCCAAACCCATCTGTTTCAACCTTTACAAGGTTATCCTGGTGTTGGGAAGAAAGGTTATGTGTATCTCGGTTATCATAATCCTCCCTATCCCGGAGAACAGATACCTGTTGCTCATGCCATCCCATCTTACGTAGGGTATCCTCCACTAGGCCTTAATAAGCGGTTGTCATTCGTAGCAACTCTTGAGTTTCCAAATCTGACCTGGCTAACCAATGATCCAATTTCCCATTCTCCTTGGTGGCTGATTATTCCCAAAAAAATTCCCAGTGATATCCCTAAATTCAATGGAAATCCTGGAGAAGACCCATCTACACATGTTATGACTTATCATTTGTTGTGTGTTATAAAATTATATATTAAAGAGCAATGGAACACATAAAATATGGCAGAAACATAAAAACATAAAACACATAAAACCATAAAACAAGAGAGACACAAATATATGTGGTTCACCCAATTTGGGCACGTCCATAGAGAAACAAATAGTCCTTCATTTTATATTATCCAACAAAATGAAGAGATACAACCTACAACAAATCCGCTGTAATTCCCTCTTCGCTCGCATGCAATCTCCTCTCTCTTTCTTGCTTAGAATACACATATGCATAGCCATAATAAAATTCCCTCATATATAGCAGGGGGTTTCCTTCTAGGGAAAAAACCTTAAATTAAAAATAACTTCTACTGTCAGATCATCCACCTAATGAACAACTCAGATTGACTACAAAATTATAATATTTTACAAGGCAAATTTACATCTATTTTTAGCTTTGGGGGTGCTGCCCCTGAACCCTCGCCAGAGGGGGGCTCATAAAAATTGCCGTCGCCCCCCTGGACCCCCCCACCGGCTATCAAACGGGTGGAATTTACACCCCATTACAAACTAGGGTCCAATGCAGCAATACCTATGAATAAATAAGATAATCAAGCTCCACACCCAATGAAAATTCCTAGTGATATCCGTAAATTCAATGGAAATCTTGGAGAAGATCCATATACACATGTTATGACTTATCATTTTTGGTGTTCTTCGAACTCTCTCAATGATGATTCTATCCATTTACATCTTTTCTAGTGCACACTTACCTGTACAACAACAAAATGGTATATTTAACTACCACGTGCTTCTTTCGATAATTTCAACACCTTAGCTACCACATTCTTAATGCATTTTCAGTTAGCCATTCGATATGAGACTGGAACTAAAATTTTAACCAATTTCAAACAATCTAATTCCACTCACATTTATGATCATAGTCATGAGTGGTGACGTCATTGTCGTTTGGTTAAAACTTTTGTTCTTGATTTGTTGTTAGATGAATGGTTTATTAAGTCTCTGTTACCAACCATAATAGAAGACATCACTAAAGGAAGAGTTGTGACTGGAGAGAAAGTAATTTCTCATTCCCAATATCTTGACCTTATTTATACTGAATCCAACATGCTCTATGATAAAATACCAAATGCTCTGTGACCTTCCAATATCATTCCTTAACCTCCCAGTAAAGAATCACACGTCATTGATGGCATGCTAGGTTCTGCTAGCCAATAATCAATGAGTAAACCATTTGGTTCGACTCTTGTTGTGGCTTCCCAAAAGCCTCCATCCACTACTTCTACAGTTTCTACTTCTGAGATCAATGTCGTTTAATCCTCCAAAGGAAAATCTCAGCAACCAGGAAGTAAGAAGAAAGGCGAAGGTAAAAAGAAGAAAGATAATCCTCCATGAGATAAAGAAAATAATCAGTCTTCTGAAGAAAAGCAGAAACCTTGTTATCCATGCTTAATTTTTAATGAGGAGAATTTCACCCATGACTATCCACATCAGGCGGAAGTAAATCAATTCCTTAAGTCATCCATTAGCCCCGTTGTTTTGATAGATCTATTGAAAATAACAACAAGAAATGTTAAAAATAACATCAAGAAAAACCTAATTAATTTGTACTTGAATTAAATTGGGAATAAAATTGTAATTCCACATCTCATGACAACTTGTAATAATAGTTAATTTGACTTAGTTGGCTCAGTTAATTCGAATTGAGGTTCTAACTAGAGTCATGTATAGTGTCTCCTACAATTAGGAGCACTAGTTGAGTTTATTTTGACTTGTAATTATTTAATTCAGTCTAACTGAGTTAAAGTCAGTTAAACTAGGTCCATATGATGTAGGAATTAGTGGGAGGTCCAATAGTGGGGTGTTACCTGTAGTAGTGGGGTGCTACCTGAAGTGTAGTGTGGTGCTACTTGTAGTGATCAACCAGTAAACTGAAGATTCACTCATAATTAACTCATGCATGTTAGATCATAGAAAGACTCAGTTGAGATTGGAGTTCATGGACAGTGTACTATCCGTTTTAAAATCATCCAAATTAAACCGATGGTGCATGCAATAAGAGAAAGGCCTATGAGGATTGCACAATTCATTATTGAGTGATTTCCCCATTAACTTATAACTTAGAGAGAATCAAATTGTGATATGAATTAGAAGTATTGGTTTCATGTATTCTTTTTGTTCCTTCTTAAGATTCTTCAAATACAATTATTTGAGGAGAAAAGGGTGGTATCTATGTTTTGTACTATATGCCTAGATTAAGGATTAAATTTTGGAATTAACACTTATAAGTGCTAATTTATCTTCTTTTTTTATCATTATCATTATTTGACACCTATAGTTGTTGATTTCTCTCTCTTTTTCACTCACACACACACACATCGTTGTGAGTACCAAGAAAGGTGGTGAAGGTCTAACAAACACAATCTAGTTTAGACTGGATGATATTCTAAAGGTGGATGAGCTCAAGATAAGTGTTGCTAAGGGAAAGAGAGAAACACTATGTGTAAAAACTTCATTCCAAAGTCATGAAATTGATCTTGGGCCTAGATATGGTTATGGAATAAGTCAAGCCATATTAGGTGAAAACAACAATATGGAGATTCCACGATAAACTTATATTCGAAAGGTTGTTGAGCATGTATATGAGAAGGGTTTTAAAGCCATAGCTAGGCTATGCCTTATCTTGTATTTAATGGTGAGGAGATGGATTACCTTTGTTTTTCAATTTGGGAGAGATAAGGGCTAACACTTTAGTGGGGAAATAGTATTGGGACAACTATACCTTATCCTTCAAGCCTTTGACTCCCTAGAGGGTTAACATTCAATTACTTTGGTCAAAGTTGTATTCTCTACCTTTGGAGTCATGGATTAAAATAACACTCACTAATTGGCAATAAAATGGGTAGGATGTTGGAAATAGACTAGAAAACCTATTCTTTTGACACGACCTATGTGGCCAAAATTTGTGTGGAAATGAACTTGAGTGATGGGGTGGGGTACTTTACAAATCCGCCATGATTATGAATGGAGTTTAGGATGGGTATTTCAAAAACTCAAATGCTCAATGACAAGTGTTCTGATCGGGAAACAAACCAAAAGCACCCAGCATACTCTGGTTCAATGCTTGCCTTATCTGAATCGGGGAGCAAGAACTACCCTATTCTTATTTAAGTAAAAGAAATGACAATTTGGGAATCATTCTGATTTCTAAGATATAGATTATGTTAATATTCAATGTTAGTACTCCAATTGATATATATAGTCACTTTAGACAAACTAAAGACAAATGTGCTTGATGATGTGGAAAAAGTTGAAGAATGTTTGGAGAATAAAAGTTGAGCACCCATTCAACATGATATTTGGCCTTAATTTTTCTCTTTCAAAAAATAAAATTTGAAATTAATCTTTAAAAATCCATTTTTTTTATTATGATTTTTTTTAAAATACATAACTAAAATTAAAGCTTTATCTTCCCATTCTGAAAAAACAGAAAAGAAAAAAATGACAAGGAAAATGAATAAATTCAAACCTAATGAAAAAACAAACATGTTGTTTAAATTTTCTAAACATTTTCCCATTTTATTATAATCTCTTTCCCGGTTAATTATTTGTATTCCATTCATAATGGTTCTGTTTAGCTCCATTTTAAAAATTCATTACCTTATCCTAAAACTAATAATTTATTATTTTTAATAATAATTTATTATTTTTAAATATATATAATTTTAATTTTAATGTTTTAAAATTTATTAAATTAAATTAATAATTATAATTTATAGTTTATTATTTATAATTTTATTTAATTAATATTTATAATTTTATTTGTTAATTAATGTTAATTTTAAGATGATTTTCATGTGATTGATTTAAGGTATCTAAATTATTAAAATTACTTGTGAATCACATTTTATTAAGGTCACACCAATTTTTAATATAATTAATTTTTTTCTCACAAATCCATAACTTGTTGAAAAAGTTATGGATGAGTTATATCCTACAAGCATTTGCAAATAAGCATGGCCACAAAACAAGACATTGTCCACTATTTCTTCTTTTTGAATATGAAACTGTTAGAAATAATACTGAGAGGGGGGGTGAATCAGTATTATCAAGTCAAATATTCCCCTTTTTTTTTTCAATTCCAGATGATATACGCTACTTCTGTTAATAAAAACCGCGTATATACGCAACTACAGATAAAGAAACCCGCGTATATAAAGCAGACTTATGATTTGATTATCTTTCAGATGTCAGTTATTAATCTGTGTATCAGAAGCAAATAAACAGTACCAGAAACAGAGCAGAAGATAGTCACACACAAGAACACAAGATATAAGGAGGAAACCCAATGTGGGTGAAAACCCCCTGCTGCAATTCGTCTCTATCTTCCTTTTAATTAGAAACTTCTCTTTACAATGTTTTGTACTAGTGCAGTCTTTACCAGTACGCAGGCTGCAACCTGCAGAGAGCTACAACTCTCTCTCGTTCTCCAGCTTTCCTGGAAGGGAGCTCCAACCCCCTAAGTTCTTGTACTAGCTTGATATACTAGTACGCAGGCTCCTACCTGCAGAAGGTTGCAACCTTCTCTTTGCTTTCAGGGACCTCGTTTCATTAATTTTCAGACTGGATCCACAAGTAACATTAATCAAACATCAAGAATTTCTGCATAACCCAAACTCCTTTTCACCAATCAAAAGCTGAAACAAATAAACACTTCTCTGATCGCTGTACCCAGAACACAGTAACTGTAATCAAACACCAATTCTGAACCCAAAACACTGTAGTAATAAAACAGAAGCATCGAGAACATAAATCAAGATATATACGCTACTTCACTGTTCAGCAACCTGCGAGTATACGCTTCTGTACCACAACCAACCTGCGTATACGCTTCTTTCATTCATAGAAAAAGCGTGTATACGCACCTGCAATTCACTGAACCTGCGTACAGATCTATAAAGGATAATTTATTCTTTTAAGCATTCAGACATTAGTTAACCCAGATTTATAGATCAAGAGTGCGCCACATGTAACAGATCAAAATCATACAGAGATACCAATGTTCAAGCCTTGAGATTTTGATCCATCAATAGTCCTTATCCTTCTTGCGCTCAGGTTCCTCCTTCATTCAGATCTAGATCTGCACCATAACCCAATCACCAGTATTCCAGATCTCATACATTATCAGATATTCAATAATAATTCAGATGATCCCTTGTCACATGATCTCCTTCCTCTTTTATAGTTTTAGGCCTTCCACAAAACCACGGTCCAAAACCATAATAAACCAATACCAAGGGCCCAAAAACCTGGGGTCAACACTTCTGACGAGATACCATGGTCCAAAACCATAGGTTCAAATTCCAAGGACTAACAACCATGGACCAAAAATAAGTTTCCCATCATGTACGCGCTTTTCTGTGCATAAAAGTGCGTGTATATGCATACGCGACTTCTGAACGTATAACCCACGTGTATACGCGTCTTCGGCAAGGTGAACCTGCGTATACAAGATTTCCTTCATTCTGAGCGCCTGAACTGAGATTTGTCACCAAAGAGAGTTGCCATCAAGGACAACACTTGTACCATAGCGCCACTCCTGTGCCAAAATGCCAACAGAAACACTGAACATTGAAAATTGCAAAGATGTTTTCTTTATAATAAGGTTCAGGTTTTATAATTTTTTAAAAATTTCAAGATAGAATTCACCTAAACTGAAATCAACAGAAATCTAAAATTTACTGAGATATAGTTATCTATTAAGTTTGATATTCCCATATTGACTGGTTTTGTTAGGAATCAAACACAAGCAGGTACATGGCAATCACAAGAACTTATTATAGAGAAGCTCTAGGGTCACTAATAGTGTACGATATCTCCACATGGTACTCGTTTGAGCACGTACCTTGGTGGCTTAAAGCGCTGAGAATGCATGCAAACAATAACATTGTGATCATGCTTGTTGGCAATAAATCTGAATTAGGGAACTTGAGGGAAGTCCCAGCATAGGATGTTAAACAATATGCAGAGAATAAGGGCTTGTTTTTTCTTGAGACTTCAGCTCTTGATGCCACCAATGTTGAGAATGCATTTCTCATTGTTCTCCGTGAGGTCTACAAGGTGGTGAGTAAAAAGGACTTCACCGCAAGCCAAGATGATGGGCCTAGGCTCAGGTGCATTATGTCAGGAAGAACACTGGCTTTAACTCCATATGATGATAATAAGGCTAATAGGGTAGGATCTTGTTATTCATAGTGATATTCATTTTCATAATTGGGCCTATGGCCATTCAGATTCAAGAGGAGAGGCCGACATTGGATGTATCTGAAGTATAATACAAGATCGAGGGTTATTGATCCATGGCCTATAATATTCACTTTCTTGTAAAGATATTCCTTTTTTTTTTAATTAATTGTTCTTTCACGGTAAAATGTCATACCAAATCTACTTTTTCAGTTAAATTCAAGTTACAATTTAATATAAAAGTTGAAAGAAAAAAGAATAAAAGCAATAATTCTTATAAATGACAAGGAGTCAGGAGTTGATTTATGCAACTGCAATTGCTCTTTATTGTTTTTAGTAGTATTTACAATTGATTTACTGCATATTTACGTCTAGATTTCAAAAGCTTGAGCATAAGTTGTTTTAGATTTTTCTATTAAGTAGAATGCCATACTTAATGAAGGTCCCCCCATTTAAATGGTAAACTTTTCATTTATATCCATGTAAGCCTATTGTCGTATATGTATATCAAACTAAGTTGTTGCAAGAGCCTTAACAAAAGGTGTATGGAGCCAGAGCGTTGGTCTTGAGAAAGAGTTCAGTGAGTGGTATTTCCACAAAACCTAATTCCGTAGGTATACATCCATCTAACTTGTATTCATTCAAACTAATGGCGATCACAGTGCTTAGATTACCTAAGTGTACTTGATCATTATATTATGTTTCAATGAAGAAAAATAAACTACTATGTTCATGATCAACCATAATATGAACATAGTTAACCATGTTCAAACATAATCATCAAATTTATCTATAATCAATCTTAAGATATTGTAACTTGATATATAACGCCAAAATTTCCTTCGATATTTCCGCACTCCTCGTAATAGCGTACGATGGTGCAATTGCTAATTATATGTGTTTTCATAAAATCAAAAAAGAAAAAGAAGAGAAGAAGAGTAGATTAAATTTCAAAGATATGAGGAAGCCATTAATTAATGTGATAACAGCCCACACGAACATTTCTCGGCAACAGTTAATAAGAAGGTTTTATTTTCGTAAATTGAGACTTATCAGGGAAGTATGGAGTTTGGAGGCGCAGCAATTATGGAGAGGCCATTACTGTGATATCTTGGGAGGCGCAGCAATTAATGAAAAGCCATATCTTGGGAGGCGTAGCAAGTACGAAGAAGCCATTACTGTTATAATATAAACGAAGATCTCCATAAATACTTCAAACTTGGGGAATACGAACATTAATTGTCATAAATACTTCGGTGGCTGCGCAAGAAAATGAATACGAACATTAATGGTCATAAATACTTCGATGGCTCCGCAAGAAAACGAATGACTGGCATGCCAATTAACAGAAAATGCCGAGCCCATTGTTAGATTACTGGCTTGTCAAAAGCTTACAGTAGTAAATAACTTGATTGCGATCAATCAAATTAGTCATTTATTAATTATGAACATATACAGACTCCCAATGCCAGTTGCTTGTTGCCTTGCGGAGCCACCGAGGTATTTATGACAATATCAATCAAATTAGTCATTTATTAATTATGAACATATACAGACTCCCAATGCCAATGCCAGTTGCTTGTTGCCTTGCGGAGCCACCGAGGTATTTATGACAATATTGGTGTTCCTAGGCGATTCCTAAATCCAACACTATAGAAAATTTATTGCGTCTGACATGGGTCGGAGATAGCCCCTTTAACACGCTGGTTTTTTTTTTTTTTTTCTATAATCATTCGGGCGCGTGTTATATCTGCCTATCTCCGGCGCATGTCACGGCGTAATAAATTTTACCTGATCTGACCTGACAAATCGTTTCCCCAAATTTGACCTGATCTGACCTGACAAATCGTTTCGTTCAGCTTTGAGTTTATTTTATTCCTGCCAATTTAGAGCTTCACGTGAAATTCCCTCCTGTGATCGAGGGTTAGTTTGGCCGTTCTACAGACGGAGTCGTGATTTACTGTGTTGTAATTGAAGTTTAGTGTATCTGGGGATTTAGTATGTTTGGGGAATTTTACAGTGGAGGGGACGTTTAGTATGTTTGGGGATTTTTACAGTGGAGGGGACGTTTAGTATGTTTGGGGATTTTTACAGGAGTTGGAATTAAAGTTGTCTGTGTTTGGAGATATTTATGGCGACCCCCAAGGAACACATTGAAAAGATCAAGGAACAATTATCTGATGAATTATACAGCAAGGATGTGCGTCTTCTTATGGATCTCATCCAGGTAATTAACGAGTTTCAAAGTTCTAGTCGTTCTTAATTTTATATGTTTTCTCTGTTTTCACGGTACGATTAGAGTTTTGATTTGGGTGCAGAATGCGGAGGATAATGACTATGCACCAGATGTGCAACCTTCGTTGGAGTTCGTCTTTACAACGGAAGATGTTGCTGGCGTGGGAGCTCCTGCGACATTGCTGGTTTTTAACAATGAAAAGGGATTCCAGAAACAGAATATTGATTCCATATGCAGCGTGGGACGATCTACCAAAACGAATGACAGGGGAGGTGGTTATATTGGAGAAAAAGGTATTAAACATATGTTTCAGTCACTCTGTTCCTGCAATGAAATAGACACCTGCCTTGTTTCTAAATTAGACATCAGTGCAATTAGATGATTGTGTGATTTTTATCTTTTATTTTTTCGTTTTTGAAAGGAAAATTATTGTTTTGCATTTCAGGTATTGGATTTAAGAGCGTTTTCTTGGTCACAAGTCAGCCTTGCATTTTCAGTAATGGATATAAGATCAGATTCAATGAAATCCCTCCATCTGATGTTAATATTGGATATATTATCCCCGAATGGATAGAAGATAAGCCGTGCATTGCACAACTCGAAGAAATTTATGGTTGCCAACTTCCCAATACTGTTATAGTTCTACCCCTACGTCCTGAGAAGGTTGAAGCTGTAAAGCAACAGCTCTCGAGTATTCATCCTGAAGTTCTCTTGTTTATGTCTAAGATAAAGAAGCTCTCAGTTCGTGAGCTGAAACACGGCGATCTTAACAGAACTTATAAAATCTCTGTTTTTCGAGAAAATTACATTCGAAGGTCTGGGACCAATGACACCGAATCCTTCGTACTGCATTTGGTAGCAGAAGAAGATCAAATTTTGATGAGACAATGCAGTTATTACATGTGGAGGCAATGGTTTCCCGTGGAAAATGAGTATCTGGTTGAGCAGAGGAAAGATGTTGCAAAATGGGCCATTACATTAGCTTTTCCATTGGGCAAACGCTTTACAGGGAAAAATATGATAGCTGCGGGTATCTATGCCTTACATCCCACCGAAATGGTCACTGGATTTCCATTTATTATACAAGCAGACTTTCTACTGGTTTCATCCAGAGAAAGCATCATTTTCAATAACAATTGGAACCAGGGAATCCTTCACTGTATCCCGTTGGCATTTTGTTCAGCATTCCGTGCTCTGTTAAGTGCTAAGTCGCCCTTATCTTCAAAAGTTGGGGTTTTTGGGTACCTTCCATGTGATATTCCTTGCTATCCACAGCTAACACAAGTCAGAGATGCCATTCAGGCACAATTAAAAGCAGAGGATGTGATTTTATGCGACGTCAGCTTTGGGGGTAAAATTTTATGTAAGCCAACAGAAGCTCGGACCATACTCCCAGCGTTTAAACACATTCTTGAGAGAGCAAGTAAACAAGGTCAGCAAAGCGAACAAGCCCATCTGTTTTGTCGTAATGTACACATAGTCCATCCTTCCCTTGATAAAGAAGAGTTTCATAATAGTTTAAACTTCTTGGGCGTAGTTCACGTCTCTTATAATTGGTATGCTCCCTGTATTCGGTCGTCTGGTTGGTTGCAAGGCCTTCCCGAAGATTTGTATGTTGAACTTCTTTGTTTTTTTGCTGAAAATTGGGAGGGACTTTCAAGTCACCTGCAAGACGCTCCTTTGTTGAAGTATACAAGTTCCTCCAAAACCACAGATTTGGCTAGTGTATTAGATGCTGCAGGCCAAACCAGAATTCATCTCTCGTCGAAGGAATCACATATATCATGGCTTACAAAATGGTCTGGAGAACTTGCAAGTGCCGTCGAATATTACTTAATGCCCGAATCTACTCAGAAAGCAATTACAAATCTGGATCCCAAGGAAAGTAAGAAACTGTGTGAGTGGTTGAAACAACATCCTGAAATTATAGAACTTTCTACGTTAAAGTTTGCTGAGCAACTACTGGATGCTGTATCAAAATCGAAAGGCAGTCAGCTTGCTATCACCACTGCACATTTTTTGCACTATTCATATACAAATAACAAAATCTCGTACAAACAGCTTGTCAGCCTTTGCAAGAATATTCCCCTGGTTGTTAAAGATGGGTATCTAATCAGGGAACGACGGTCGCGAAAGTTTCTCGTGCCTGCATCAATGGGTAACTGGGCCAAGTTAATGGGGAGTAATCCCTGGACTCTGGATTTTGAAACACTTTCTGAAGTTTTAAGTTTAATTATGGCATAATTAAAATTAAGTTTAATTATGCCAAACTTATCATCGTAAACCTCAACTCATGCCAAGGGTTACAAAAGTACATATCACTTCCATATTTTGAGGGACATTAATAGTTCATAAACTTATTTAGATATCATAATTTTTCCTCTTTATTCATCATAATCCTTTAAATGCACACTATCATTTTCTTAGATTGCAATGCTTTTAAAAGTGGCATCATATTAAAGTATACGTTGCATCATAATGATATCACTAATACATTTTTTTTTTGGTGCCAACTCACAAGTGCATAACTTTGATAACTTAATATGTCTTAGTTTTGACAATGAACCACACTGGATGGTTCGAAATGCGTAGACACAAATATTTCATTGTGATTTTTACCGAAAGAATTTCAATTTACAAAATATGGATCACAAAAGCCTGAATTAGAAAACATAACACATTGTTGATCTAGTGCCAATTAATGCTCAATCTAAATGATGTTAACCCATTTTACATAATAACTCATTATTCCATGCATTTTTTTACTTTAAATAATCTGTACATGTCAATTTTTTTAACCAACTAAGAGGATTGATTTGTTGAACTTGTTGGCTGATAAAAGTTGAATAATTGTCATTTTGGATTTCACGTTTATAATCAATTTGGACAAGGTTAATGCTTACCTTCGTTGATCAACTTCTAGTGCCCAAGAGACTAGTTAAATACATTCCTTATCTAATGAGTATGTCGAAAACCACTAAAAACTACTTCATTTGATGCATTTAGTCTTTCACTAACATATATTATTTCTCTTTAAATGATTTTATGATTTTGACAAATAAAATAGTCTTATACAGAGAGGAGGAAGAATCAGACTCTACAGCAGAAGAGGAATCAGAAGATCAAGAGCCACAAACTCCAGGTTGTGAGAAGATCAGTTCGAGAAAGAAGGCAGCCATAAAGGTATAGTCCATCTGCTTTCTGTTCAAATTTTGCTTTATCTATCACTGATGATGATCCTAGAACCGTGAAGGAAACAATAGATTCAGAGGATGGAAAACTTTGGAAAGAGGCCATGGTTGATGAAATGGCATCTTTGCACAAAAATGAGGCTTGGGATCTGGTGGAGTTGCTGTCTGGAAGGAAACCAATTGACAACAGATGGGTGTTCAAGAAGAAGATGAATGCAGAAGGAAAGGTGGAGAAATACAAAGCTCAGTTGGTAGTAAAAGGTTATTCCTAGGTGTCAGGAATTGATTTTGGTGATATTTTTTCTCCTATTTGGACCAAGGTAGCTTCTATTATATTACTTTTATCTGTTGCTGCTGCTTTTGATTTTGAGGTAGAATAAATGGATGTGAAGACAACATTTCTTCACGGGGATCTGGAAGAAGAGATTTACATGAAGCAACCTGAAGGCTTTGCGATGAAGGGTAAGAAAGAATTGGTATGCAAGTTAAAAAAGTCTATGTTTGGGATAAAACGGTCACCAAGGATGTGGTATCAAAAATTTGATACATTTATACGGGGACTTGGTTTCACCAGAAGCAAAGCAAATAACTGCGTATATTTTAAATTAATTGGTGACCGTGTTATTTATCTGGTCTTGTATGTGGATGATATGTTGCTGGTTGGAAATGACAAAGAAATTATCCAGGATTTGAAGACCAAATTGTCCTCCAAATTCAACATGAAAGATCTTGGCGCTGCAAACTATATTTTGGGCATGAAAATCAAAAGAGATCCGGCAAAGAGGAAGCTTTGGTTAAACTAGAGGAAGTATGTCGAGACAATACTGCAGAGGTTTAATATGTAGGATAGTAAGCCAGTGAAGGTTCCTATTCTTGTAGGTGTAAAGTTATCTGCTGAACAATGTCCCAAGACACAAGAAGAGGAAGAGGACATGTCCCGTGTTCCATATGCAAGTGCAGTCGATAGCCTAATGTATACAATGGTCTATACTAGACCATACATTGCACATGCAGTGGGAGTATTGAGCAAGTTTATGTCAAAACCAGGGAAGGAGCAATGAACAACAATGAAGCGGGTTTTCAGGTATTTGTGTGGCACTAGTGATTATGGTTTGTGCTACCAAGGAAGACCATGATTGGACAAATTTTTGGACATCCGTGGCTTTGTTGATGCAGACTGGGCTAGAGATCTCGATCAGAGAAGATCTGCAAGTGGGTATGTGTTTAACCTATTTGGAGGTGTAGTCAATTGGATGAGTAAGAGACAATCTGTAGTGGCACTGTCAACTACAAAGGCAGAATACATGGCATATTCCACTCATGCGAGCAAGGAAGTAGTTTGTTTCAGAGATTGTGTTCAAGTATGGGGTTAGTACATCGAGCTATAAGGATAGACTGTGATAGCCAAAGTGCAATTTTCTTGCAAAGAACCCTGCTTATCATTTAAAGACAAAGCACATTGATGTTCAGTATCACTTTGTGAGGGATATGGTAGAAGACAAAAATGTGTTTCTGGTAAAGGTGGACACTTTGAAAAATATTGCAGATATATTGACAAAGTCTATGAGCACTGAGAAGTTCTCTTGGTGTAGAGAAACAATGGGCGTTGTAGGGCTGGATCAATGACTAAGCTCTCCTGTGGAAAGAAAACAAGTGGGAGAATGTTGGGTTGTGTTATACTATTTCCATGACTAACCCCAGTAGTTAAGCTGGGGGGTTTCCGCCCCCCCCCTTCATTGCGTCATAGGGGGGTTTGAGGGGGGCGATACCCCCCCTCTACAGGGTCCGGGACAGTGCCCTATGATTTTTTTTTGGACCCTATATTTGGTGGGCAGAGCTACCGATGGTTTTGTGCGTGGATTTCGCACATGGTTTTGGGCATGATGGTTTTCAGTCCATGGTATTTTGTAGATCCAGTCAAGGGAACTACGATTATGTTCTAATCCAGGGTTAATGGATTAGGGTCTATGGATGCTTCAACATGTATATATATGTATTGTAACATTGAAAGGAACATAATGAAAAATCAATCTGGTAGTCCCGGTTTTGGGATCCAGGGGAAAATATCTGTGTATATTTGTTTTATGTGTTATGCTCTCGCCATTGTTTATTTTCGGTTTTTAGAATTTGTATGCAGGTAATTTCTGTATGGGGTTAAAACCTACATGAGCATAGTATTTTAATTATCCATTTGGGTATAGTCATCTATTTATCTAATTTATAATTTATCCTTATCTTGTTTTGATTTAAATTACTTTACTTATGTGTTTAATTAAATCACTTTAATTAAAAGTTAATAAATTACTTTATTTAATTTAGTTAGGTTAAAATATAAATTAATTACATTCAATTTACAATCCATTGCATTATATATATATATATATATATATATATATATATATATATATATATATATATATAATGGTGACATACCTATCAAATACCTTATTTGATATATTCATTATATTCTGGTGAGTTACAAATTTACTTCTATAATCATTTTATTACCTTAAACTTATAGACATTTTCCAATGTTAGCCAGTATGTGTATTAGTGCAGTGCATGCGGTACATGCATATGTAGCTATCATATGCATGTTTCGTAGGCATGCTAATATTTCTATGTTCCCTATAACTTGAGGTGGTTCATAACATACATCCCTCCTTTAGAACACTTCGTCCTGAAGTTAACGTTTATTTAGTATATCAGTAACGGTTTTAGCAATTAGTATAATCATATAAGGATCATGTCTCATGCTTAGATACTTATTTAATGTGAGGACATACAATTTTTTGTTTGAACATTTATAGGTTTTACAATCTTAATATTCATGCTCTGCCCCAATCGGCCTCCGAACCTATTCTAGAATCATCCTGTCCCTCTTAATATCTTTTGCTCCCGTTGTATTCGTTCTTTACTAGAATATGCCATGGTTTCAGCTATACTGACCTAACCATTCATAGACCCCAAGGGTGAAAACGTCGACTATATCGACCTAATTTCCTAGTAGGCATCCGATACTCATCATCACATGTCTAGGGGAGCATGACTAGCACAATCCTCCTATGACTCCAAGTTTTGGAGTATAAACAGTGGGAAACACCTCCACCCCTCCTAGTAGGACCAAGGTCAACACCCTATTCTGGAATCTCATTGAGTCTCAAATGTTCTTGGAGTTTTGTCATCACATGGTCGGTTTGGTAATGATATTATCTGCAATGTAAACACTTATTCACACATTATAACATATGCATCAATATATTCAAAGTAATTTGTATTCAAATAACATTTTTTTTCGCATTCCAAATGTGTTTCTATCTACGATATTGATCCTTGAGTTCATATAACATATTTGGCTATGTTTAGCCAATTCTTTTGTAATTTTGCTTTCATATTAAGTAGTCAAGTGTAGTCATTCTTTTATTTCCATCTCTTCATAATAAAATTATAGACATCATATTTGTAATATAAAACATAATTCATACCAATTTCCATGTACACACAATGTTAAGCAAATAACATATTTCATATTGGTACCTGTGTATCAGTAATGTTAAGCAAATAACTTGAAATCAATCTTACATGTAACCTTTCATAGTTATAGAATAATTTAAAAGAATAGTCTTAAGTATCTAGCCAAAATAAAGTAAATATATACAAAATAAGGTTTTTAAGAGCTTCAAAATCAAAATAAGTTGGGGTGTTTTTGGTATATGGTCTCTGTATCTTCCCAAGTAGCCGATCCAGGACTATACTTGTCCCACTAAACCTTAATCTTGGTCTACCAGGTGGTTCATGAGTTGTTGAATCCTACGTTCCAGTATACGTAATGGTTCAACCAAAATGGTTCCCTCGTCCGATACCTACAGTTCAATTTTATGCAAGTAGGGTGGCAGTGCAAGAAGATAGGTGACAAGTCGAAGTTTTTTTAGAACTTTGATTGGCCCAATAAACCGGGGCGAAAACTTTGTTCTTTTTCAAAACCAGATGCCTAAATGTCCTGTGAGAATTAGCATAACTTTTCTGTCTATCTTGTGCCTCCTTCAATCATTGCCTAATTTGTTTTACTTGTTCCTCCATCTCTTGAATTAATTTTGGCTCTACTATCCCTGGTCTTATAAACTGCCCCAACTTAGCGGTGTCATGCAAGGTATTCCATATAATTCTTTAAATGGAGGCATTTTGACTAACTCTATAGTAACTGTTGTTATGTGCAAATTCAACCAAGGGCAAGTAATTTTCCTAGTGTTTTTGTTGATCCATAACGTACATCCTCAACATATATTTTATTACTTGGTTCAATCCTTTTGTTTGTGCATTAGTCTCTAGATGATAAACTGTACTTAAATTTAGTTAAGTTCCTAAGGCTGACTACATACAAGTCCAAAACCTTGAAGTGAATCATGTATCCCTATATGATATGATCTTCTTAGGAACTCCATAAGTATCTCTTACAGGAATAAAATGGGCATTTTTCGTTAATTTTTCTACCACAACAAGAATGGAATTATGCCTTTGTGGGGGTAAGAGGTAGCCGAACGATAAAATCCATAGAAATTACCTCCCATTTAGTCATAGGAATGTCGTGAGGTTGCAGGAGACTTGCTGGGTGACAATGGTCAATCTTCACTTGATGACATTCAAGACATTTTGCAACAAATTGGGCAATATTCACTTCATGCCTGCCTAAAAGAAGAGTTTCTTTGTATCAACATATATTTTCTTTACACCAGGATCTGCACAATATAATTCTCTGTGAACTTCTTTAAGGATGGTGTTTTGAAGATCCCCATTATCAAGGACGTACATCCTTCTACGAAACCGCAAAATTCCATCATCCTCTAGTTCATACCCCTCAAACTTAGGTTCTTTTGGATCTTTACTATAATGCCCAAATCTCACTTTTAAATACCAACTATCTTCCTAGAGATGTTCTAGCACTCCTTCAATTCTACCTTGATAGGTATGAGGGAAAATATCCTTAGTCTTCTACTTAAAGCATCTGCCACTACATTCTATTTCCCTTTAATGTATGAAATTCCAAAGTCATATTCGCTTAAGAAATCACTCCATCATCTTTGCCTAGCATTTAAGTCCCTTTGGGTAAATAAGTATTGCAAACTTTGGTGGTCACTTTTGAGTACAAAGCTTCTTCCTACATGGTAGTTTCTCCATATTTTTAGTGCTAGTACTACAACGACCAAATCTAAATCATTCCTGACGTAGAGTTCTTCATGAGGGTTTAACTTCCTGGAGGCACATGCTATTACTCCTCTATCTTGCATTAATACTGCACCTAATCCTTGCTTAGATGCATTAGAACATATGGTAAAGTATTTTTCCATATCAGGTACTCAAAAGAATGGTGCATTGGTCAACAATCTTTTAAGCTTAGAGAATGTAATGTGACTCGGTCCATTCATACCTAACTCCTTTACGCTGGAGGGTCATGATAGGCTTTGCAATTATTGAGAACCTTTTTATAAATCTTCGATAGTAGCCAACTAAACCCATAAAACTTCGCACTTCATGCACATTCTTCAGTATCAACCACTCCATGATTTATTTTACCTTGTCAGATATACTAAGATCCCTTCACCAGATATAATATGACATAGGTAATGAACCTTCTTATGAAAGAAGGAACACTTGGATAACTTCCCATATAACTAATGTTTCCTAAGGAAAAATAATACTATTTGCAAATGTTGTTCATGCTCCTTCTTATTTTTGGAGTAGATGAGAATATCATCTAAGAAGACTTGTACAAAGTGGTTAAGGTACTTGTGGAAAACACTATTCATTAGATTCATGAATAATGTTGGTGCATTTCTCAACCCAAATGGTACCACCGTAAACTCATAATGCCCAAAGCATGTTTGGAATGTAGTCTTAGAAATATCATTATCCTTAATTCTTAATTGATGATAATCCGATCGTAGATTGATTTTTGAAAAGACCAAAACTCCTTTCATTTGGTCGAAGAGGTCATCAATTCGAGGCATTGGATACCTATTCTTTACTGTAGCTCTATTTAAGTCTCGATAGTCTATGCATAGCCGTAAGGAACCATCCTTCTTCTTGACAAAATTATAGGCGCACCCCAAGGTCAAATACTAGGTCGGATGTATCCTATATCCAATAGTTCCTTTAGCTAAATTTGTAACTCTTGAAGTTTCGAAGCCGTTATTTTGTAGGGAATTTTAGAGATTGGTCTTGTACTAGGTTTTAATTCTATTGTGAGATCAAGCTCCCTTTCAGGAGGTATTCCTAGTAGTTCCTTTGGAAAAAAATCTGGAAATCTAGATAACACCGAATATTGCTCTAGGGATGACCTTTTTTCTTGCTTACTTCCTTAACTGCCGATACCTGACAACCTTTTCCTAGGAAACACTTCATTTTCATTACTGACATAAATCGTAAAGATACCTTCCTCTTGATACCCTGGATTTAGATCATCTCTCCTTTGTCATTTATGCAAAGAATTCTTTTTCCATAACAATCTACCCAAGCTCGATGAGCTTCTAAACAATCCATGCCTATGACGAGATCATAAGTTCCTATGGCTGTGACATATACTTTTAACTTGGTCGAACTTACCCCTAGATGAACTTTACATTCCTCAACACTTAAATCTATGCCCCGGAGTTCCCTTAAAGCCATTTCTACCTGTCTGCAATCATTTTTCTTACGGGCTGCCACATTTATTTAATGCATATGGCGAAATTAAACTATCAATAACACCAATACCAAATAAGATTTTGAGTTTTGTGTCATTAATAGTACCTGAGGACTCCACTACAGTGGACTGATGTTCTGCCTGGTTGTTGTTGACTATTGCATGGATTCTATGATTGCCTTAGGTATTTGATGATGGCTGTTTTCTTGTTCTATGCATTATACTTGATGAGGCTTCCAAACAACTGCGTTGCAAATGTAGTCCTCCACATCTTCAACAATTAACCTAGGGTGATCCCCTTGAGTCAGATTGCGAATTTCTAGAAAGGGAGCTCCGTCCTCTTGTGCTACTTCCTCTCGCGCTTCTTCCTCTATTATTAGTTCCTCGAGAGTTCCACTGACTTTCATTAGATCTTTCTAATTCTATAGATATAACATTAGTTTCCATGGGGACCCTTGCTCCTACTCTTCTTGGAGTAAATCTATTTCCATAAGAAGGTGGCCTTGAACTACTCCCCCTGAAGAAGTTTCGGGGAGTCTTCCCTGGAAATCTTGGTTGTGGGGATCTTGTTAGCTCGATATCTCTTTTGATCCCTAAATTCTCCTCCGCATAGGGTTCACATTCAACTTCCTCTGCTAATGATGATGGCCTCCACATTTTAACCATGGCTCCGATTCGAGGGTTTAATCCATACACGAATCACTCAACTTGGCGTTCGTCAGTATCTAGATAAGGAACATATTACACGAGTTCCATAAACCTCATCTCATATTCTTCCACTGTTTTATTACCTTGGACTAACATGTGAAAAGATTTGACTTGCTGCTCTTGAAACTAGGGTGGTAAGTACTTTGCGCGAAATCTTTCCTCGAACAAATCCCAGGGAACATTGTCCGATGTGAGATGCAATTGCTTTTCTAGATTTCCCCACCAAATCAAATTACTTTCACTTAGCTGAAATATAGTGATATTTGTTTGAGAGGTAGAAGAATATTCTCTTAGCGTGAAACACCTTGTCATTCCTTCCATCCATACTTCAACACGTTCTTCGGCTCACCCTCCTGAAAATTCCGTAAGCTTAATTTTTTATAGCTCCCTAGAAATATCCTTCTGCAATTGTTTATAATCTAAACCTTTGGAACCCTCTAGATTTCCTATCTCAAAGTGATATTGCTCTTCCTTAGTACTCGCTGTTTATGGTCCTTTTAATTTATTAACAAGTTTAACTCAACATTTTCAATATTTAACAAATGTCGATCACAATCCATCTTTAATTTACAATTTGCCACATGATCCCTACATGGTTTCTCCTTGTGAAATTAATTAACTTGGAGTTAATGTTATTTTAAATTTATGACTTGATGAATTTCGACTATTTTCATATCTACCACTACATTGATTTCTATAAACTTGTTAAAATTTCCACATTTTCCACTTTTTACATAGCATTCGTTACTTCAATGATATAAAAACTATTAGAGTAAAGCTATTAGAGTCTTAATGAATATTAAAATATATGGGTGATCTTGCCATTAAATTTATTTAAACGTCTTATCATGCTTTATATATGATTCTAATATACTAATATTATAAATTTAAAATATTTTCGAATGAAATAGGTTAATATTTTTTTAAAGCTCTAGTGTAGTGAGAATCACTTCTTGACTATAAGTATTTTTAACATAAGCTAGTATGAAGAATTTTAAATTAATTATAACTTTTTAAACTATTATATTTTTAATTTATTTATTTATCCCCATTTTCTTATTTTATCTTTATTTTAATAAATATTTAAAAACAAATTAAATTATATAAATTCAAAACTTTTATTATATTAAAACTAAATAAATCACTCTTTATGATAAAATATAACACCATTTCTTTCGATTACTTCACAATCTAATCGAGTTACGTTGAATATACTTCTTAAAGACAAAATAAAAAATGACTTGAAATCAGTCGGTGAACCAATTTCCTTTGCCATTGAGATGGCTTATAGGTGAAATAATTAGGAAAAATTTGGTTAAAAACATTATTAGTCGCGAACATTGGCTCAGATTTCAACACAACTCAATTGCAATAGTCTCAGCTGCCTATGGCAGGGACTAATAAAACATAATTTAAAAAAGGAAGCTTATTTTACTAAAAGATATACCCAATCTAATTGAAAGCTCTTCGTTAAAAGCACCCATCATGTTTTGTAATTTATTGCTATCATTTTTTTAAGATTATTTGCTGCAATGCCCAACCCCAATCTACCACTTGTAATCATGTGAAATAAATAATTAAAAAAATTATGTGAAAATAATGAAAGTTGAATTACTGTAGTTAAATCAATTCTAAAGGACTACATTTTTTCTAAGTTCTGTTCAACACCAAACATTTTATCCTCAAATAGAAAAGGCTAATTAGGTCGCGGCTTGGAGCGCAAATAAATATAATTTTATCTGGCATGCACATATATTTAGCCCCTGCTCTTTGCAAATCTGGGCATTTTATAATGATCCAAAGGCGATTTCCAACACAAAAATAATCATAATATAGAAGGGTAAAATAAGATTCTTGACCGAAGAGAGGATAGTCGAATATATATTTTATTTTGAAAGTTTAGTGAGTAATTATGTATTCAACTCATCCGTACTTCCACCAATTAGTAATTTAACTTCTGTCCATGCATATTAGAATTTGTAACATAAGGTATGAGAGTTGAAATGACTCTGATACCAAAATGTGAAGTCTAGATTTGGGAAAAGTAAATAAATTTAACAAATTTGATGCTCAGAGTCCAGACACTGATATTTAAAGTAAAATTTACCAATTTAATATACAAATACGTACCTTAATTCCACGTTTGAATTCGATCTTGAGCTGTCGTAACTCCAATTATGCCCCTGTTGCGAAAATGACCAAATCCTCCCTGCCAAACTAGGCACAACCTTGGTACCCAATTCCAGAATACTTCACAATTGAAGCACTCTGGCCCCCGTGCCCAAAACCCCAAGAACAATTAAAACTTAGTATTCACTCTCCATTCATGACTCTCTCCACCATTCCTCATGTATCCCATGAAACTAGAAATTATCAATCCTCTTCATGACCCCCCTTGTTCTCTTTTATATTCCTTCAATATCCATCACCTCCGAATTGATCACTGCCTTCAATCGTCTAATGTTGATCTCTCCCTTTGTTTAGAGACGATGGAATTTTATTAAATGGAGTGTTTGGGTATAGTCTTTTAATTATCCATTTGGGTATAGTCATTTATTTATCTAATTTATAATTTATCATTATCCTGTTTTGATTTAAATTACTTTACTTATGTGTTAATTAAATCACTTTAATTAAAAGTTAATAAATTACTTTATTTAATTTAGTTAGGTTAAATTATAAATTAATTACATTTAATTTATAATCCAGTGCATATATATATATATATATATATATATATATATATATATATATATATACGGTGGCATACCTATCAAATACCCTACTTGATATATTCATTATATTTTGGTGAGTTATGAATTTACTTCGATAATCATTTTATTACCTCAAACTTATAAACATCTTCCAATGTTAGCGAATATGTGTACTAGTGCAATACATGTGATACATGCATATGTAGCTATCATATGCATGTCTTGCAGACATGTTAATATTTCTATGTTCCTTATAACTTGAGGTGGGTCATTACAAACACACACACAAGTTATAACATTCGTGCATTGTATGCCAATCAGCTGCAAAGCCCATTATTCATATTATTACTATTATTAGCTACAATGCATCCTCCACACAACAAATTGCCACTAATGGTTTTTATATTAATGGTTATTATAAGTATTAGTGTTTGTCTTACTAATATTAGCTTTGATTATGTTTTTGTGTTGGTATATCGATGTAACATGATGTAACATTATTTACTACTATTGTGTTATTACTTTGTTAAGCTATTACATAATATTTGTTGAAAATGGCAACAAGAAATGCTAAAAATAGAAGTGCTAAAAATAGCAACTCGGGTACCCGTGTTGGACATAGCAACATGGAATGAAAAATGGAAGTGCTAAAAATAGCTTTGCTATAAATAGCATTTCGGGATAGATTCCAATTTTAGTTAGTCCCTGAACTAAAATTGAGAAGTAAAATTCGAATTTGATCTTAGTAGCTGTTTGTAAAATAATTAATTAATTCATCTTGAGTTAATTAGTTGTAGAAAATAAAACATGAAGTCTATGTGAAGACATGCAATAGTTTCTCCATTGATTGAGGAATTTATCCCTCAATTAAAGATATAAGGATGGGTTGTAATTAGTTAGCTCAGTTAACTGAGTTAAGTCCAGTTAAATTAGTTCCAACAGTTTGTAGAATTAATTGTGAGTTCCGTTAGTTAATGCTTGCATGCATGTAACTGCTTCTCTCCAGATAACTGAGTATTCTCTCATAAATAACTCATGCATGTCAGTTTAGTCAGAGACCCAGTTGAGATCAGAGGAAGGGACAATGTACTATCAGTTGGAGGATTTTTCCTATATAGGAAACTCATCCATGCAGAAGGAATTATCTCCTTCAGGATTGCGCAGTTAGATCAGAGGTTAGTGAGTGTGTGAAGAGGCCAATTCACACAGGTGGCAGCACTGGACCCCAAGGAAAACTGCGCAAGGAAATAGGAGGCTTGGAGGGCAGAGGAGAAGGTTTGTGAGAAGCCTTTGACTGTCTATGAGCAGTAGAGGGATTGCAGAGAGAGCAGGATAGCTTGTGAGCTGATTCTTTTTGTAATCTGAACATATTTCCACTTGTATGATAATACAGAGATTGGGGTTTTAGGCTGAGGCTTTCCCCAAGTTATTCTTCTGTGTTCATGTGTGATTGATTTCTCGTTCTCAGTTATATGTGTTCTATTTGATCTTGCTCATATTCGATTAAGCTTTCGCAAAGTTTGTTGTAGAAGTAGATCTTGTATTTTGCTTTAGTATATTGCATAATCTGTTGATCTACAGTGAGAATTTCTACATGGTATCAGAGCAAAGGTGATCAAAGGAGAGAATAGTATACAAGAAGGGAGAAGTTCGAAGTTTGAGGTTCCTGAACATAGAAATCGAGTTCTTATCACATCTCAATTTCACCAATGGCGTTCAACGGTTTAAGACTTGAGTATGATCTTGATGGCAACTTGAATTATATAGCCTAGAAGGATCGCATGGAAGCAGTATTAGAGGATAACAGTCTAAAGGACTTTATTGATAAAAAAATTCCCCAAGCTCGCAGCGACTAATGCTACAGAATTGGCGGAATGGAAGAAATGTTTGGCTAGAGCAAGGAGAATCCTTCTGGAGTGAGTTTGAGACCACATAGTCTTGAGTCTCCATGGGAAGGAGACACTGTTTTCAATGTGGAAAACATTGAAAGATCTATATCAGAATAGCAGCGATCAGAGGAAGCTAGCGCTGAAAGACAAGCTTCGGAAAATCAAGTGTGAAAAGGGTGACACGATCTCTACATATTTGAACAAGCTCACCACCTGCATGGATGAGCTTGGAAGTGTAGGGATCATGACAACCGATGATGACATGGTGAGTCTTGCACTCCTCGATCTTCCTAAGAGTTGGCATAGCTACCAAGAATCGGTTAATGGAAGAGAAAAACTGCCAGATTGGGAACGAATTTGGTCAGATCTGATGCAGAAGGAGATAAGAAGAAGCACCAGAGATGGTTCTTCATCCAAGGAGGATGAAGAAAACTGCACCTTAGCGAGTAAGGCAAAGAGAGGGAAGGAGAAGGATTCTCATCCCAGATCGAGTTCTTCCTATGGTGGGAAGAAGTTTGACAAATAAAAGTGCGATGCTTTCGTTGTCATGAGGTGGGCCATTTTGCTACAAATTGTCCACTAAAGAAATCCAAGATGGGATCCAAGGATCTGAAGGTGAGGCATTGGCCTCACAGTTCGAGTTGGATTTCACCCTCTTCGCATGCATGGTTTCATCCATGGTGGGATGTGGTTGGTTTCTTGACAGTGGAGCTTCATTCCACATGAACGACAACAAGAGTTTGTTCAGTACCTTGGAGGAGAAAGATCTCCAGATACTCACAATGATGGGTAATGATGAAAAGTATAGTGTCTCAGGTGTAGGCACGGTTGTTTTTCGTAGGGAGCATGGAGCTCACATTACCTTGACTGATGTTAAGTATGTACCAGGACTGAGGAAAAATTTGGTGTCGATCGCAATGCTGGAAGACAAAGGCTATGATGTAGTCTTCAGTAAGGGAAAGGTTTTCCTTCGACACATCACCACTAGACAGGTGAAGCAGATCGGTTCACGAGTCAAGAACCTGTATGCTCTTGAGGTTCAAGATGCATGCAAAGCCTTGAGGAGCAAGGCAACTGATGGAGACTTGGTGGTTGAGAGGGAGAGTACATTACCTCTCAACATGCAGTGCCAGAAGAAGTCTCAGACAATTGTGGAGGAGCCACAATTGGTGAAGCAGCTTCAGGAGGTTGTGGAGCAGCCACAACTAGAGAAGCCGAGAGGAGATCGAGTGGAGGCATCTACTCATGCAGAGACCTCCAGTAGGGGGAAATTTCGAGCCAAGTGGGTAGAGGGATCACATGCATCCATACCTCCAGGTAGGAGGTGGGGCGATGTGGAGTGACAGTCCCAAGAAGGCTAGAATAGGGGCAGGATCATTGAGGTACCCAACCTCTTTGATTAGACCTTGCTATGGGAGCCCCGATGAGGAGTAGCAAGACTGCTGAGTGGGTAGAGATAGATGCAGATGGAGCGGCAGAGAGAGCTACAGTGCAGGAATCCCAAGACAGTGCAGAGCTAGCAGGCTATAATAATGTGAGAGGCACATGAGTGTTGCACCAGTGCAGGATGGCACAGAGAGGTGTGCAACGGTGCGAGATGCATGGAGTGTTGCAGCAACTCAGAGGTTAGAGAGGGACCACTTGTCAGTGGCAGATGGAGCTTCGACATCAGAGGATGTTTCTAGCCCAACAGGGAGGTCAGTTGTGAGTTTTTTGTTTCTAGAGTTGCTGAAGCAACAACACTTGGAAGAAGTGTTGCATGCAGAACATTCCAAAGGTTCAGGATCGTATTTGAACTGAATGCCTTTCTCGTTGAGAGGGAGTGTTAAAAATGGCAACAAGAAATGCTAAAAATAGAAGTGCTAAAAATAGAATTGCTATAAATAGCAGTTTGGGTACCAGTGTTGGACATAGCAACAAGGAATGAAAAATGGAATTGCTAAAAATAGCTTTGCTATAAATAGAATTTCGAGATAGATTCCAATTTTAGTTAGTCCCTGAACTAAAATTCAAATTTGATATTAGCAGTTGTTTGTAAAATAATTAATTAATTCATCTTGAGTTAATTAGTTGTAGAAAATCAAACATGAAGTCTATGTGAAGACATGCAACAGTTTCTCCATTGATTGAGGAATTTATCCCTCAGTTAAAGAGATAAGGATGAGTTGTAATTAGTTAGCTCAGTTAACTGAGTTAAGTCCAGTTAGATTAGTTCTAACAGTCTGTAGAATTAATTGTGAGTTCAATTAGTTAATGCTCGCATGCCTGTAACTGCTGCTTTCCAGATAACTGAATATTCTCTCATAAATAACTCATGCATGTCAGTTCAGTCAGAGACCCAATTGAGATCAGAGGGAGGGACAATGTACTATCAGTTGGAGCATTTTTCCTATATAGGAAACTCATCCATGCATAAGGAATTATCTCCTTTAGGATTGCACAATTAGATCAGAGGTTACTGAGTGTGTGAAGAGGCCAATTCACACGGGTGGCAGCATTGGACCCCAAGGAAAACTACGCAAGGAAATAGGAGGCTTGGAGGGCAGAGGAGAAGGTTTGTGAGAAGCCTTTGACTGTTTATGAGCAGCAGAGGGATTGCAGAGAGAGTAGGATAGCTTGTGAGCTGATTCTTTTTGTAATCTGAACATATTTCCACTTGTATGATAATACAGAGATTGGGGTTTTAGGCTGAGGCTTTCCCCGGGTTATTCTTCTGTGTTCATGTGTGATTGATTTCTCGTTCTCAGTTATATGTGTTCTATTTGATCTTGCTCATATTCGATTAAGCTTCTGCAAAGTTTGTTGTAGAAGTAGATCTTGTATTTTGCTTTAGTATATTGCATAATTTGTTGATCTACAGTGAGAATTTCTACAATATCTCAAGTATAATTTGTATTTTCATGTGTTATGTGTTGAGTTATGGATGGTTTTCGAGTGTATAGAATGTGAATATAGTAATTAAGATTTTATGTGAAGAATTTGTGCACTAACAAAGTTTTCCATGGTCTGAGGAATCGATTGCAATATTTGGTATTGACCCCTGTGTTATATGCCATTTTGTCACATCTGGTATATATGCCTACAAAATAGATCAATCCATATTTATGAATATGCTGTCGTCATCCCTACACAAATCCCTAAGCATGACCATTCCAAAATCTCTGAGTTTCTGGGATTAACTGCTCAAAATCAAGTTTTAAGCCACAACACACTCTTCCCCTTTAGATACTTCCGTTAAGAAATGGTTTCTTCCTTCTACAAGAGCTTTGGTTAGCAACAAATTGTTCCTTGCTAGGGATGCATTGATTCTAGAAATTTGGGAAAATTAAAAAGATTTCCGAAGCTTCCTCTTCCAGAAGCTTCTAGGGGTTGTTTTAACCATTTACCTTGGATAAGAAGCTCAAGTCTTATCTGATCTTACCTTGGAGGTTTCACCTCTTATCCCTTAAGCTCATCCCCCCATCGTAAGTGGATCTCAAGATCATTATGGTAAATCCTAAACTACCATCCATCTCCTATAAATTTACTACCATCTACAACATCAGGGTTGACTTTTAGAGACTGATCATGCCCTCACGCTGTTGCCTTGAATATAAGAGACTCATCATCTTCATGTGTTAGGGTGACATTGAGGTGTTTGTCACAAGGAAGGACAAGTAAACTTTAGGATATCTCTACAAGATCAACTACTATTCTTGGTTGTAAACTCTCTCCTATTTCTATTAATACAAAGAGTATCATGTTTTCCTATATGTGTTATGTTACATTTACATTCATGTATTTCAATGCCTTACTGATTCATTGAATAGAGTAATTGAATTATGCTATGTAGATGTTGTGGATCCTTGGCTTGTTTTGGTTGTATGTGTAGGTTCTAATTATATCAATCAGAGCTACGATTGGAGCTTACAAGCCAAGAGGAAAGTAAAGCTTGCGATAGATTCCAAGTAATTTTCTTTCCATTCTTCAATTTCTCTAAGGAAAACTCTATATTCTTTGCTTTTTGTTGTTCTAGATCAGTCCACTGGGTATAGGAAAGATACTTTTGTCCACAATCGTAAATTCCACATAACAAATTAGTGACTCCACTGGGGATTGTTTATTTCCATTACTGGTTTTGTTGACCTTAGCACTTGTTTCACCTCTTGAACTGACCTTCATTACCTCACTCAAATCTCGATTGACCCTAAGAAGACCCTTCTATGAGCTTGATTTGATTTTTTGTGTCGTAATTTAGTCAGATTTTCATCAGTGCTCCCCTGGGTTTGGAGACAGAGAATTTTAGTGCATCCTAACCTTCTCTGCACCTGCGTTATAGAGCACATGTGCCCATTATGCACCTGTGCTGATCCCTGTTAGGTGCAAAAAATCGCTTCTTGTGCCTCTCTATGGTCTACTTGGTTCTCGTTGGTTTTCCTTTTGTTCATGAGTGTGTCTTGGTCTCTAAAAATCCTTCACTTGTTTGCATTTGGTTTTAGAATCCTTTGATAAGAATTTGTTTGGACTTTTCTTTGTTCTTGTCAGTTAGATCATTAGATAAATTTTTCTTGGCCATTGATTGTTTGAAAGAATTGATATTACAATCATCATTATGTATAGTTTCTTTTATCAATGATTTAGCAAGCTTCTTAGTTTTCATTTTATTTGGAAATTAAGTGGGTCAAAAAGAAAAATCTCATCATTTTGCATTTTGCATTGCATTTAGAGTTTTGTGTGTGAAATTGGAAATTAGAATAGTTTCATTAGGGGAATTGACTTAACAAATTTTGTTTGTTGCATCTTGTACGCTGCATCATTCTTTGTTCTCTTCCATCCCATACATAGATTTTCATTGAAAAGAAAATTTTATTTGTCTTGCTAGATTGCATCTTTAGGATATTTATGTGAAATTCACGGCGAGCCTTGAAAATTGAAACATAATTCAAGATAAACTTTAAAATTTGTTGAATCAATCTTATGGAGAATTTGAAACATTAATGCAAAAATCTAGAGGTCTAGGTTAGAGACATGTTCCGATGTCCATAAACAT
The DNA here is from genome assembly GCA_031772625.1 of Pinus tabuliformis. Classification (NCBI taxonomy): domain Eukaryota; kingdom Viridiplantae; phylum Streptophyta; class Pinopsida; order Pinales; family Pinaceae; genus Pinus; species Pinus tabuliformis. The sequence continues at coordinate 1,136,994,415 of CM062811.1, forward strand.
AGGAGTTGTCATTTTTTTTAGTGTTGCATTCCGAGGGTGATATCCCATTCCACGTACGTAAGTGTATCAGACCATTATCCATGTACCTTCAGGTATATTAGATGGTTCTCAACGCATGAAAATTATATGGGAATAATCTCATCGTGAGGTTACATTTTAGACAACACTAACATAGACTACACTTTCACGTACCATTGAGTATATATTGGAAGTCCACACTAGGTTTTTAACCTCACTTTAGGCTGCCTTGTACACTGTGATACACCGAACACAACATTTGGGGATATTTCTTGCCTATACGTAAATCCTTGGTTCTCCAAGGTGGTATATTGCAGTTCACAGTTGCTTGGTAAACCTTTATGCCTAGATTACCCTTTTTTATTTATATTTTGTTGTTAATTTTTAAAATTTATTAAACCAACATGGAAGAACAACACCCTCCACTCTGTCATTTACGTAGAATGAAAAATGAGCATCCTCTTCCACTTGAGGCAACTCTTGGCCATCGTCAGAAGAAAAAAAAATATACAAACTATTGAATGTAGTACTTCAGGAGCTACTACTTCTGGTCCTCCACCTGAAATAGATCTACCAGAATCATCCATTCATGTGAGTATTGGACCCAAGATTACTTCTTCATTTGCTAGTGAGTCTGACACATCGAAACAGAAGCAAATGAAATTTAATTACATGAGGTTATTGAACCCGACTATATTGAATCAGAAAAAAACACAACCTGAGGTTATACAACGTGAGGTACCTCAGTTATCTACACTTGTTAATTCAGGAACTTCTTCTTCTCTTCCTCTGTCTCAGACCTAACCACACCTATATATCTTAGAACCGACGGTGAACCAATTCCACCTGGTCTTGTGAGTATTGAAGAGATTCCTCAGGAAGAGACTTGACCCTCCTCTCCTATCCATTTGGGAGGGAATCATTTGTATTAGGCCCATCCTTTTCCTTCTCCTCACACTCTATTACAAATCCTTTATTTGGTTCATTTCCTTTCAAATCACCCTTGAGTTTCCCTCAAAAATCCTCTTTGGGACAATTAACCATGACTGAATCTGCTATGGTTTCTCAACCTGTATCTACTACTATGATTGAGAAAACCCATGTTGCAACTTCATCCATGTTTGTAACATGGCCAGACACATTTGTATCATGGCCTGTCTGTCCCACTTAGTTACCAATCATTGTTTGGTAACTTTTCTGGTGGGAGATCCAATCCATGGAATTCTCCCATGTCATCCTTTTTTGAAATCCTATCTAGCACTTCTCTTATGATAACTAAACAATATTCTCTTTATTCTCCATATGCACCTACAATTCAACAAAAGACTAGTGCATATGTAAGTGGGTATGGACGCCTACAATAACCTAATCCTTTTCCTATTAGGAACCCTCCTCTTGGGGTGAAGTTTCCTCCATATTCCCCTCCTCTTTCGGTTTGGGGGAATCCTATTGGAGGAATATTCCATCTCCTCATCAAATGTCATAAGTTAGTGCTTAGCCTTATTCGAGTCCACATTCAAGAATGGCTGCTAATTTTTGGCAACCTACATTGCCCGTACAACCTGGTTCAGTTGTGGCTTCATCTCTACTCTCTCAACCTATTCCATATGCATCTCAGATTCCTACTCATCAACTTATACCCCAACCTACTCAAGCTCAAGTAAATGTAAGTCAAACTTCATAGGATGCATCTTTAACTCAACCTATTCCACTAGTTTCTGGAGCCTCTCAAGTCCCATTTACCCAACCTCTTCAAGGTATCTTAAAACCTTCATTGGTTTTTCAAGATATCCCTCAACTTCAAATGGGTCAGAATGCATATGGTATGGCGCAGGCACAACCTAACCAACCTTATATTTGGATGATGCAAAATCCCACAGGGCAACCATATCAAACGTATCAAGGTATACCTCAAATGCCTTACAATGGTCAGCAAAACCAAACCCATCTGTTTCAACCTTTACAAGGTTATCCTGGAGTTGGGAAGAAAGGTTATGTGTATCTTGGTTATCATAATCCTCCCTATCCCGGAGAACAGATACCTATTGCTCAGGCCATCCCATCTTACGTAGGGTATCCTCCACTAGGCCTTAATAAGCAGTTGTCATTCGTAGCAACTCTTGAGTTTCCAAATCTGACCTGGCTTACCAATGATCCAATTTCCCATTCTCCTTGGTGGCCGATTATTCCCAAAAAAATTCCCAATGATATCCCTAAATTCAATGGAAATCCTAGAGAAGACCCATCTACACATGTTATGACTTATCATTTGTTGTGTGTTAGAAAATTATATATTAAAGAGCAATGGAACACATAAAATATTGCAGAAAAATAAAAACATAAAACACATAAAACCATAAAACAAGAGAGACACAGATATACGTGGTTCACCCAATTTGGTCACGTCCATAGAGAAACAACTAGTCCTTCATTTTATATTATCCAGCAAAATGAAGAGATACAATCTACAACAGATCTGCTGTAATTCCCTCTTCGCTCACACGCAATCTCCTCTCTCTTTCTCGCTCAAAATACACATATGCATAGCCATAATACAATTCCCTCACATATAGCAAGGGGTTTCCTTCTAGGGAAAAAAACTTTAAATTAAAAATAACTTCTACCGTTAGATCATCCGCCTAATGAACGACTCAGATGGACTACGAAATTATAATATTTTACAAGGAAAATTTACATCTATTTTTAGCTTCGGGGGTGCTGCCCCCGAACCCTCACCAGAGGGGGGCTAATAAAAATTGTCTTTGCCCCCCTGGACCCCCCTACCGGCTATCAGATGCGGAATTTCCACCCCATTACAAACTGGGGTCCAATGCAACAATACCTCTGAATAAAGAAGATAATCAAGCTCCACACCCAACGAAAATTCCTAGTGATATCCCTAAATTCAGTGGAAATCCTGGAGAAGACCCATATACACACGTTATGACTTATCATTTGTGGTGTTCTTCGAACTCTCTCAATGATGATTCTATCCATTTACGTCTTTTCTAGTGCACACTTATCGGTACAACAAAAAAATGGTATATTTAACTACCACAAGCTTCGTTCAATAATTTCAATGCCTTAGCTACCACATTCTTAATGCATTTTCAGTTACCCTTTCGATATGAGACTGGAACTAAAATTTTAACCAATTTAAAACAATCTAATTCCGCTCACATTTATGATCACAGTCATGAGTGGTGACGTCACTGTCGTTTGGTTAAAACTTTTGTTCCTGATTTGTTGTTAGATGAATGGTTTATTAAGTCTCTGTTACCATCCATAATATAAGACATCACTAAAGGAAGAGTTGTGACTGGAGAGAAATTAATTTCTCGTGCCCAATATCTTGACCTTATTTATACTGAATCCAAAACGCTCTATGATAAAATACCAAATGCTTTGTGACCTTCCAATATCATTCCTTAACCTCCTAGTAAAGAATCACACGTCATTGATGGCATGATAGGTTATGCTAGCCAATAATCAATGAGTAAACCATTTGGTTCGACTCTTGTTGTGGCTTCCCAAAAACCTCCATCCACTACTCCTACGGTTTCTACTTTCGATATCAATGTCGTTTAATCCTCCAAAGGAAAATCTCAGTAACCAGGAAGTAAGATGTAAGGCACATGTAAAAAGAAGAAAGATAATCCTCCATGAGATAAAGAAAATAATCAGTCTTGTGAAGAAAAGAAGAAACCTTGTTATCCGTGCTTAATTTTTAATGAGGAGAATTTCACTCATGACTATCCACATCGGGTGGAAGTAAATCAATTCCTTAAGTCATCCACTGGCCCCGTTGTTTTGATAAATCTGTTGAAAATAACAACAAGAAATGTTAAAAATAACATCAAGAAAAAACCTAATTTAATTTGTCCTTGAATTAAATTGGGGCTAAAATTGTAATTCCACATCTCATGACAACTTGTAATAATAGTTAATTTGACTTAGTTGACTCAGTTAATTCAAGTTGAGGTTCTAACTAGAGTCATGTAGAGTGTCTCCTACAATTAGGAGCACTAGTTGAGTTTATTTTGAGTTGTAATTATTTAATTCAGTCTAACTGAGTTAAAGTCAGTTAAACTAGGTCCAATTGATGTAGGAATTAGTGGGAGGTCCAATAGTGGGGTGTTGCCTGCAGTAGTGGGGTGCTACCTGAAGTGTAGTGTGGTGCTGCTTGCAATGATCAACTAGTAAACTGAAGATTCACTCATAATTAACTCATGCATGTTAGATCAGAGAAAGACCCAATTGAGATTGGATTTCATGGACAATGTACTATCCGTTTTAAAATCATCCAAATTAAACCGATGGTGCATGCAATCAGAGAAAGGCCTATGAGGATTGCACAATTCATTATTGAGTGATTTCCTCATTAAATAGGGGTTAATTCCAAAAGGGAACAAAAAAGGAATTAGGAGCGTGGAGGCTTGGAAATGTGCCTAAGTATTGGCCAAAGGAAGTCAACCAGGCAAAGGATAGAAAATACTTGTGTAGGTTGAGCTCAAGGCTGAGTAGAGAATATTGTATTCATCTAGATTATTTGACTAATTTAATATGCAGATAGTAGGGGTTTTTAGTTGTGGATTTCCCCAGAAAATCATTGTATTATGTGTGATTGAATTCTTTCTCTTATCTACTTCGTGATTTCATCGATCATTTATTGTTTCTGCTAATGAGTAGAGTAGATTCAAGTCAATTGTTTAGCATATTACAATTTTCAGTTTGAATATACAAGGAATTTCTACATGGTATCAGAGCTAGATTTATAGAAATATCTACATGGTATCAGAGATGAAATCACTATAGAATAGGAGAATTCAATTTTGTCTTTTGTAGGAGAAATCAAATTCACAGTATCATACTTCAAAGCTAGAAGGATGTCGTTCTATGGATTGAGACTCAAATATGCCCTTGAGGGTAGTTCAAACTATATTTCTTGGAAGGACAAAATGGAGGTGGGGTTGGAAGACAATGGGATTAAGAAATTCATAGACAAAGATATTCCTAAGCCAGTTGATGCTCAAGATCTAGCAGAGTGGAGAAAGTGTGTGGCAAAGGTGAGAAGGATTGTCCTAGAAGGAGTTTGAGCTCATATTGTCTCGAACCTACACGGTAAGGAAACTCCATTTGCAATGTGGAAGGCCTTGACAGACCTGTTTCAAAAAAACAGTGAACACAAGAAGCTGGCACTGCAGGACAAGCTTAGAAAGATCAATATGGAGAAGGGAAACACAAAAACGAAGTACTTAACCAAGTTCACGCAATGTCGGGATGATCTTGGAAGTGTCGGTGTTACAATTGCTGAAGACAATATGGTGAGCCTAGAACTTCTAGGCCTTCCCAAGAGCTAGCACAGGTACCAGGACTTAGTTAATGGGTGGGAGAAGCTACTACGGTGGGAGTGTTTGTGGTCCGACTTGGCGCAAGAAGAGATTCAACGGAACACCAGAGATGGGACCTCATCCAAATAAGTGGAAGAGGACTTTTCATTAGTCAACAAAGAAAATATATCCAAAGGAAAGAAATCCCAATGCGAGGAGGGTGGAAAGAGGAAGGTCTTATTGAACATCAAGTTTTTTCACTGTCATGAGTTTGGAAACTATGCCACGAAATGCCCAAATAAGAAAGCAAGAAAGAAGGAGTATGCAGTAGTAGCAGTAGGTGAAGCTCTAGCTTCACAATTCAAACTTGATTTCACTCTCATTTCATGCATGTCAAGCGTTGTAATGGGAAGCATGTGGTATCTCAACAACGTTGTCTCGTTCCATATGACAGGGAATAAATATCTCTTCAGTGACTTGGAGGAGAAAGACCTCAAGAAAAACATAGAGTTTGGAGATGATGGGAGGTATAGTTCGACCGACATCGGTATAGTTACTTTTCAGAGGGAGTCTGGCTCCCCTATTAGACTCACAGATGTGATGTATGTTTCAGGAATAAACAAGAATCTTGTCTATGTCATAGTATTGGAAGACCATGGCTACGATGTGATATTTAGCAAAGGAAAGGTTTTCCTTAGACACGTTGCCATGGGACAGGTGAAACAGATTAGTGTGTGAGTCAAGAACTTGTATGCACTTGAGGTACAAGATGCATCCACAACCTTAGGGATAAAGGTAAGGGTTTGAGACTGTGCATAACACAATTGAAGGCTAGTGACAGGCATCTTCTGCGCAATTCCTGGAGCCAAGGCAGAGCCTTGAGATCCAGGAATGTGCAGTGCATGTCGGGCAAAGCTAGATCTGAGCCAAGGCAGCCCAGATCTGCCCAAGGGAAACTTGAAAATGAGTAGATCTGAATGCATGAGCGAAGGATGGTGCATATAGGAGTGAATGATCATGCATGCAATCAAAACCAATGCAAGAATCAGTCAAACAGACGAACAACGAAGCTGGTGGGGAGAGTCACTGCAATGATGACCGTTAGTGAAAAACAATGTTATGCATGTGACGCTTAAGAAATACAATGCAAAACTTGAAACAACACTTCTACAATTTAAAACAAACTAAAACGCCAGTGGTCATTCAGTAAAACATGCAAAACAACAATCACACAAGCCAAGGAAATAAAAGCGACATAAAAAGAAGCAACAGACTTGAAAAGAAAAATTTACCCAGAAAAGTTGTTCCGACCGTGCCAAAGATTCCTAAATTCCTCAGGAATACAAAAGATCCAATATTAAATGTGTAGAATGAGCTCTGGGGCATCCATTAAATAGATTTGGTAGATAGGAAAAAGTGATAAGTGGCGGAAAGTTTCTAAAATGACTTGAGTGTAACTCCTAGTGCTAAAAATAGATCCCTATTTTTTGGGGATGTTTTTTTTCTTTTTTATTTTTGGGGAAAGGTTGTCTTGCATGCATGGATAATTGTGAAATTTTGGAGGGAACCGAAAACTTATCGACACATGCATCAGACATAAGCTGATGGACTGCTTCTACGCAATTCCTAGGCTGAGTGGCTTTGGCTGTCTCTCATTCTATGCACAATTTCCTAGCTGAAGGCAAGCTGTCAGCTGGGTCTGCGGAATTTCTGAGCCGAAGCTCACTATCAGGATGCTCTACGCAATTCTGGAGAGCAAGGCTAACTGTCCAGCCACTCTGTGCAATTCCTGAGAGTAAGACAGGCTTCTAGGATTCTCTGCGCAATTCCTGAGGGCCAGGTAGGTTGCTAGGATGCTCTGCACAATTCTTGAGAGAAAGTCAGGCTGCCTTCTAGGACTGCGCATTTTTCCAAAACAATGCAAGAACCAGATGTAAACCAATTCATAGGGTCATCTTGTGGTTAGTCTGCAAAGAAAGTGAACGAACACAAGCTATTAAGTGAAAGATAAACTTGAATGGAACACAAGTACCTAAGTAGTGCAAGACAAGCTGCTAAGATTTTGAGGAGGGAGGCTCCAAAACAAAGCGAAGGAAAAATTTTGGAGGGTGGTTGTAGCTGCTACAACATTAGCGACACATTGGTAGAACTACAACTCTTTGTATGGGCCTTGTTTCGTGTAAAGAGAGTCTAACCCCTCCAGAAGTATTGTTCAATTCTTTGATCGTCATGGCTCCTTCACTAGCTTGTGTTAAAGATATAATCCCTTCCATTCTCTTGATTGGTCAACACACATACCAAGCCAAGTCAACTGAGTTGTTTTGATTGGGGAAGAGGGGTATATTGATGCACAAGTAATATAACTATCAGAGTTTTAGTTTCATCTCTAGTGTTGCTCCGCTGTTAGTAGGCCTGGACAGTACCCCGTGTTGTAACATTATCTAGTTTCCATAAGTTAGCATATTAGTCAAATAATTTTGAAAATGTTAAGATAGGATATTGACGCAAAAGAATGAAAAGTTAAAATGTTAGGAAAATTTGATGTTTTACAGGCATCCATATCAATAAAATGTTAGGAGTTAGCTGCCCTAAATAAAGAAGGAAAAGGAAAATAAAATGTTAGGGAAGCAAAATAATAGGAAAGCTTCATTTTATGTTTTTGAAAATGCACACACTGCTAGTCTAAATGTGCCATAATCAAACATCCATTGTGTTTCCATGTGCAGAAGAAATTAAAAGAAGAGTGAAGGTTACTCTAAGGTTTACATGCTTACTTTGGATATTAACACTATCCTAAGTTTTAAAAACCCCATATCCTAAGTATTAATCCCATATCGCCCCTTCGCCAATCCATTCCCTTCATATCATTTCCCTAAGTTCATACCCCCTTATATTTCATATTTCTCGACATCACATTAAATGTCAATTCCTAACCCCACCAATCCATCTCGTCACATCACGTTAAATCTCCACCATATCACTCTTCATCCCCACCTATCTCCTCGCATCCGATGACTCGTGTGCAATTTCAGCCCCTGCTCGCCATATGAGCTTTACCACCCGAGCAGGGGTGGGGGAGGGGGGGGGGTGGTGGGGGGTCCGAAATGGGTATTATACCAAACCGCGCCTGCCCCTACATGGTAGGTACATAGAGTTTTGGACCCCCCATGAGCAAAACCACAAACCGCTCACCCCCCCACGAAAAGCTGAATTCCTTATTCCTGTTGCCACTTACCTGACCGTTGCGCATCCGCCATTCCTCTGCTTCCACCTCATCTGTCTGTTAACCCCATCAAATCATATTCATTCCCTCCATAATCAATCCATTAAGCATTTAATTTTCTTAGCCGTTAACTCAACGGACCCGTGCCACCAACGGAAAACTAGAACTCCTATATAAACCTTCTTCTTGTCTGTTTACAGGTTACAAAATTCTTGTTTTATCACTGCCATTGCTTTGATTACAGGTTGCTCGCCAGATCTTGACATTGTCAACTACCAGCGACACTACCTATCTGATCATTTTCAAATTATTCCTTCTATTCTTGGCCCCAAAACTTTTTGTCTGTCCATGAATTGTCTCCTTTCCCAATCAAGTTTTCACTATCAGCCTTAGCCATCATGCCTCCCAAGGACAAAGGACCAGAGGAAATTGTTAATCCTTTGATCTATCCTCCTGTAGATCTTCATCATATCCCTATGGCTGATAGAGACTACAAGATCCATGAAACACTTTGTGAGCTCGACCTCTTCGAGATGTATTATTGGCTCGAAGATAAATACATTGATAAATCAGATGATATCCAGCTATGGGAGTCAAACCTACCTCATTACATCTTTCCTCATACCCACAACACTCCTGATTTCATTAGAAAATGCCATGCCTCATATCTGCCAAGCCAAAGGGCCATAGTCAATCCCAATGGAAAAATTCTATTCACCATAACCCCTCAGGTTATTGATCAAATGATGCAAGCCCCCATAGTCAACAATAACACCCCATTTTCTTATGAAGCTCTGGTTGAAATATACCAGAAATTAGACTTTTCTAAGAGAGCCCAAACTCTTGAATTATTCTTAACATAAGATGCTGCATTACCAAAGAAAAATACTCCCTATACCTAATCCATATTCCCTGAGAGAGCCAAGCAGATAATCACTGTCATTTCCTACCTCCTTGGCTACTACTCTGACCAATTGGTAGATGAGGCCATTATAGGATTTTTATCCATCTTTTCTAATGATGCTAAGCCCTCAATTGTGTTCAATTTCAGCCATTTCCTTGCAAAGTCTATTCATCAACAACTGGTCAAGTTTCCCACAGAGGAGGTATTCAAATATGCCTCTGTCTTAGTCTACATGTTCCTATACTTTTAGGGGGACAACATGAACTTGTCATTGCAAAAGTTAGATGAGAAAGGAAATCGACGGTCGGTCATTTTCTAGACCGCTATGGTTATGAAAGAGTAGAAGCCATAAGCCTCCTAAGCAGCATAACTGAACCAAGGATTAGTGAAGAAATCAAAAAGGTTTTGTAGCTATCAAAACAGGTACAAACAGGAGACTGGTACTTATATGAGAATTACACAGAGATAAGGATTTTTGGATGTGAGCTGCCACCATATAAGCTGCCAAAATTCCTCCCAATGAGGATTTTTGCCTTAGAATACATCAAGTAGATGATCAACATGGATGAATTCCATTTTGTTTCTGCCAAGAAAAAGTCTCAGTTTAAGATAAAAACGCAGGTTGGCCCATTCATTTGCAACAATAGAGCAGTAGGTCAAGAGGCTGAAAAACTCCTCAGGGAAATGCAGTTTAATCTTAGTTTTACCTGGTCCTATGATCCATTAGGGATAATTTCCAGATTAAGGGTAGAAACCAAGTCTACTCCTTATTTTCACACACCTAGGCCAAAGATAGAAAAATATAAGAATCAACCAGAGTGGGTTGAGAAAACATTACAAGAGGCAGAAGAACAACATGTCTCCTCATCAACATTGCAAACTCCTACAATGCAAGGAAATGTCGCCAAGACGAGTAGAGAGGAAGAGTCTCCTTTAGGGACTGATATCTTTAATGAGGGATTTAAAATCATGTACAGAAGGAAGGCTAAGCTTAGCTCGAGATTAAGCCTTAGCAAAGATTTAGAGCAGCAAACTCTCATCACCACTAATGAGCCTCTTGTATCTTCATTAGTGGGTGATCAGTCTACATAGTCTCCTACCACCTCCATGACCTCACAAGAGAAGCAACAAATTATGTACATAGGTACATCTATTTCAAGAGAGCCAGAGAAGAACATCATGGATATCTTTAAGGAAATAAAGGTTAGAAATGAAGCCTTGAAGATAAACACATACAACCAATTTTGGAAACAAACCTCTGGTGCCCAAAGCAGGCTACTCTCAGCCTTTGACTCAAAGAAAGGGAAAATGCAGATGGCATTCCTTCAGGCACAAGTTCCTCAGCCCAAAGGAGCATCAGATTATAAGAAGACATATTTTGAGTTTGATGTCAAGGACATACATCCCATCTACCAAATGGAGATGCATACACAGATTGAAGAAATGATCTTCTATACTGTAACTAGCACAACTATGACCTTGTCCAAGCTGCAGGTCACACTAGAAAATGTTCAGTCACAGCTAAAGATGGAGAAAGTTTCAGCTCTTGCTAAAGATACCAAGATTAAAACCTTGGAAGATTTCGTAATCAAACTGGTTTACGATCTTGCAAACATCAATGCTGCAGAGGATCTGATAAAAAAGAAGAATCTGGATATAGCAACACTAAGGAAACAGTTGAAACTCCAAGCTACTGAAGATCCTCTAACCAAGGATATTGTAGAAACAAATACTAAAAAGGCAGACATGATGAAACTCATCATGGAGTAGACTGCTCAGCTGAAATAGATGGAGACAGAGATGGAGAAATTAATCAAGGAAAAGGTGAAGGCTACTAAACAGACTGCTCCCTTAGAAGCACTTCCTATCACAATCATTTCGACTGCCATATCAACTACCACTAGTACAGGAGAGGATGTAGACTAGTTTGCCAGTGCAGTTCAAAATATGTCCTTGCAGATTGAAGAGATTAAGAAACTGCAAGATCAAGTAAAACTACTAGAGGATCATCAAAAGAAGTGTGACATTTTTCATGCAACAGAGCTTCAGAGAGCTCAGAATCAAGTTGAGGCATGGAAGAAGTCAACCACTAAGTCTTCCATTGGCTACACTCTTGGTAGTGTCAAAGAAATTATTTGGAACAACATCATAGAGGAGATTGATGAAATATGGCCATGTATCCAGATCATTTTTGAGAAAAAGGAGTTAATGGAAAAGGAAAACCAGACAATTGCCAATATAAATGCTCAACTGGGAGAGATGCCTTCTACAACCAACAACATAATAAGGTTTCTCAATTCTAAGAACATGTATGAACTGGATGATCTAGGAGTGGATGACAGGACTAAAACCATTCTGGAGGTAAAGAAAGTCCTGACTAAAAATAACTTGGTAGTACAGTTAACTGAGAAGTGTCACACTCTAGAAATTGCAGTTAACATATTTTTCACAAGAATTGATGCATTAAACAAGAAAGGTCTTCCTTCACTGTTTGTCATCAATGATAAGCTAATGACCAAGGAGGATTACTTGAAGAAGCTACAAGACATTTCCAAGGACACAACCAAGTCCTCCAACATCAAAGGTTCCATGACAGGCAGGGCATTCTACGAGGCCATCAATAACATATGTTTTATTCAGAATGTGATAAAACATAATTTTACTGTAAAACCAACTTTTGCCAAGTATACTTAGGTAGATGAGATCTATCGTAGAGTAACTAAAATATCAATTCCAAATGAATAATGTTGGGAAAAGCTGTGCGAATATCGGGATTAGAGTATAGATCATATTTTTGCCAACGCAACACCAGAATAGTGGCTACTCAGCAACAACTTTCCATCAAAACAGGGCCAGATGTGCAGATTCATTCTTTTTGATCGAATTCCTTCCATTTCAGTTATTTTTAGGAAATAGTAGCATGCCTTGTCAGTTAGGTATTTACTGTAATATTTTGTATTTTTGTTTAAATAATTCATTCTGTTGAAGTATTCAGGGTTGCACCTTTGAGCTAGTTACCAGACAGATTTGTACTAAGCTGTAGCATTTTTCATTGAATAAAATATTATGGATTTACTTCATATGGCTTGTCTCTCTGTGAGTTATTTTCTTATGTTTTTTTTCATTATGCATTCCTCATATAGTTTATTTCATTTACAGTCATCCGATTGAAAATTTAATTGAATTTCAGTTTCATTTTGAATCTGCTATGAAGTTGTAGTTTAATTAAGAGATTAATTTACAAGACTGTCTGTTCTTGTAAATTCCTCTTTGAATTTAAATTGCACAATATTTCTGAAATGACTTGATTATATTTTGTTAATTAAGAAAACACAATTTTCTTAATTTCTACTTATAAATGGTGAAATACCCTATATGAATATTAAATCATTTATACTTCTTTATATTCTTCTTATCCATCACACTTAAAATCAAAATAACCATCTGTATTTAAAGAACAATTTTTTTATTATTAAAGATCTTTTTAAGTTTAAGGCACCTGTTAAAAAGAAGTTCATTGGTCATCCAACCATTAAAATCAAACAAAATATTTTAGATGCTTTGGCATAGCCAATTGACCTTAGGTTATCTCAAAGGACAACACCTCGACAAAGTCACTTCAGGAACACAAGCTTCGCTTCGCTGCCAATGAGCCTGGACAATACCCCGACAGAGTTGCTTGCTTCACCTCTATGTGCAAGAAGCCCTTCTCTTCCTTCACCTTTTTTTTTTCATTTTTTATTTTTCTTTTCCAGAGAACTGTGCATATGAACTTATTTATTTCATCAAGCAGAAGAGGGATCTCGACTTATTGAGAACATAAGAGGTTGTCCCTTTAGAGAAGTATGTTATATATACCTTTGACATACTTGTTAATGTTTTCCCCCTCACCTTACTCTACTTGAATGAGCTGAAAAGGGTTAACTGAATATAGAAAAACCGATTAGAGTAGGTGGTACTAGTTAAAAGTGCAAGCGTTGTGTTTTCACCAAGACTCACTCTGAACATAATGTATTTTCCATCAGGGTATCATCGACTGAAGACAACAAGCTCTTCATAAAGAGAGAGGACAACAGATAACCAATTGTTGATAGTTGTACAAGTCCTCTTGTACTTCACCTTGCTTGTCTCAAGAGCCAAACACGGTTTCATGTGAAACTAATCCTACAGATGCATAAAAAGCAAGGAAAAAAATAAGCAAGGGACAGAAGTAAACGAAAGCAACACAAGCAAGGAAACAAACAAGCAAAGGAAAAAAGTAAATGAAAGCAAAACAAGTAAGCAAAGAAAAACATGAAAGCAAAGCAAACAAGAAAGCAAACACTACTCCTACTCCTAAACTAAACAGTGCATGGGCCTACTCACATGAAGTGATATTTCCAATGCAGCCACCGATGCATTGGTTGACCCATGTTGGTGAAGGCATAGTCGACCAGAAAAATGTTCAGCTAAATGAGCACAATAAAAAGATAAGACAATGAAGACCAACAAGCTCGGAGTTTAAAAGCGTCCACATAAAAGAAAAGAGTAAAAGCACAAGAAAAACATTTTTCGGATGTACCATGGTGTTGAAACACACTATGCATAGATGATGAACATGCACACTCTTTTGACTGTGACAAATGAGAAAACATGAAAAAGGAAGAAAAATTATGTTTCGAAAGAGTGATCATTGTGTACGATTCCTCCAATGCATGAGCGATAGGATCATGTGATTATGGTGGAGGATGTAAAATCTGCAGATTAGATTGATTTTTAATGCACGCGAGAGAGTGATGAGGAGTCTAGGGTGGTTCAATGAATTTTTGATCGAGAGCGGAACTAACCTCAAGACGATGAGCACCTGACATAACCATCAACTTGGGTTGAAGTGCCTCTACAACTTGAGGGGTTCCCACTTCATCATCAGGTACAACATCAAAGACTGGTGGCTTAGAAAGATCAACATCAATTGAATCAACATCGTGATCAAATGAAGGAGTGAAGAGATCACGCAAGATCAGAAAATTCAAGATGTTCATCGACATCAGTATGATTTGAGGAATCATACAGAGGGGTTGATGAGAAACAAAAATGTTCACCCTCTGGGTTTTCAGAAAGAAAATATGACAGATTGGGTAGAGTTATAAAGAAAGATGTGTTCTCTCTGCAATCAAATGAAAAATTAACATCCGATGTGTTATGTGAATGATCATAAGTAAAAAAAATCTAGTGATGAATTTTCACAAGACAAATCATAAATGGAAGAATCACAAAAGATGTTAGGAAACAAGGGATGAGGTGCAGATGGAAGGAGGTCATCCTTCACCATAGGTTCTTCTTCAGATTCCCATACATACTCATCACAAATGACAATGCAGGTTGGCTGCTTAATACCAACTCTGTTGACAACTTGATCCTCGTCAACAACGAATGTGGAGTCTGGAACGGGAGAACACACCCCAGTACAATCCGGAGGATCAACAAAATGACAAGACAGAGGTTGAGAGAACAAGTTCACGTGACAACCAATAGGCTTGCAAGCCAAATATGCACATATATCTAGAGCAGGTTGGGTGGGAGGATGTGACAGTTCAATGGATGGGTTCACAACTTCTCCCACCTCGCACTATGGGGCTAGAGCTGTTTTATGAGGAGAGGACGGAGGGTCACCTGTGACATCAACCTTGTCCACCTTGGGTTTGGTAGCTCTAACACCAAGGTATGCTAGGAGGGGTTCAAATGATTCTAAACACATGTGGATTTTCAGATATGTGAAGAAGATGCTAGAATATTTCATTGAGAAATTTCCAATCAATTTCATCTTCTGGGATTTGAAAAGCGAGATTACAGAAGCGATTCTAAAATTTCAAAATGGATTCAACAGGTGCTTTCCATAATTCTAGAATTTTTTATTGAGTGCTTTATGATCATAATGATAGAAAGCACGGGCCAA
The DNA here is from genome assembly GCA_031772625.1 of Pinus tabuliformis. Classification (NCBI taxonomy): domain Eukaryota; kingdom Viridiplantae; phylum Streptophyta; class Pinopsida; order Pinales; family Pinaceae; genus Pinus; species Pinus tabuliformis. The sequence continues at coordinate 1,137,009,825 of CM062811.1, forward strand.
ATCTATGATCATCTGATCATAAGAGTGAATGGAGGTTGTGGGAAATGTGACACACCATTGCAGTGCGTGCCCTCTAAGCGTGAATGCGAACAACGAGCATGCAATGTCATCCTCGAGGACTTCATTCCTTTCATGGAAACCCATGAAGGCAACTCCATGACTAAGAAAAGATACTTTGCCTTCACCATCATATGTGAAATGTGACAAGTCATTAAAGAGATACTCCGACACTTCAAAATCATGTCCATGAGACATACATGTTAGAAGTTTAACTATAATGTAAGTCATGAAGAATGTGCAAAGATTCAAAAAAACTTTGAGGACTCAGCTTATCATCTGGCCCTCCTTCTAGCGCTAAAAATGTTGACGGTGCTGGACCCGCCAACATGTTAGGGGATCTCCCAGGTAAGAAGTCCCAACTAGACCTTATACCATTTGGAGTAGGATTCCTGGTAGTGGGTAGTAAAGAAATGTCTTGACTGTGATAGTGTGTAGAGGTAAGTGTGATATCTTTGTCGGAAGCAAGTGTGTGACCTTGCGGTAGGTCAAGTGAGATGCATGGGGGTTATAACACATGGAGGGGAAAATGAAGTGTGTCCCTTAGAAGCTTGTAATAGTACATAGCCTGAAAGGAACACACGAGCGGAATGACATCACAAGCTGGAAAGCAGAATAGTCCATAGTCCAAAGTGAGGGGTTAAAACAACAACACGTTTGCAACAAGATTCATATAATTGCATACAAAATAGTTCATACGCAAATGCGTAAGTTAAATAACATATATTGCTAAAGCAACAAGAATATTCCAACTACAATAAAAACATATGCATGAAAATGTGTTGGCTATGTTATATATTATTAAGTGAAATTTCCATCCATACATACACCATTGACATCCACTAGCTCCAATAGTGGAACATTACAGTCAACACCGCTTGCTCCTCCAAAGAGATGTACTCACTCTACACTGTGGAGAAGCCAAGGCTCATCATAATACTCTCCAAGCCTTCTCTAAGAAATTCCTAGCCAAAATCTTGGCTCCCAAAAGCCTTTACTATGAGTTATGTGGTTCTATATATAACAAAGGGTGGGGTGACCCTTGACATTCCCCTTTGTGACTCTTGGACTACCCTCACGACTCTTCACATTACATAGTAACTGTTCACATTCCACTAGTGACACTTGGAGTTTCACTTACAATATATTTACAATAATACAATTTCCACATATACCCATGTGGGACAAAATAGGCTTGAGTCAGCCTGACAAAACAAACAACATCACTCGGGGTCTTAGGGAAAGACCAACTCGGTAACCTCCTCACGATGGTCTTCGGTGACGAACTGATACCAAGCTTGGTATTGTGTGATTGTGTCCTCATATTGTGAGGTGATGTCCTTGTCAAAGCAAACTCTTGATTCCATGGCTTTCGGGTATATGGTTCTGAAACCTCTGTACAAATCATCCTGAAGCATACGCAACATTTTCCTAAGTGTGGCTGGATCACTGATATACTTCTGCATGTTCTCTGCTCTGACCTACAAGTCATCGTTGGTGGCTTCATGCATCAACACTCTATGTACTTTTTGACATCCAGCATGACTTGGTTCTTCCTCATGGCTTGGGTGAGGGTTCTGATGGAAGGGATCTTGTGCACTAGCACTATGACATCCAGACTCCTAAAAAACTGTGCATAGGAAGCCTTAATTCTAGTGATGAGTGGAGGGAGCTGCTCATAGTTTCGGATCAACATCTGAATCTGTGCTTTGTCTAACTCAACCTCTAGCTTCATCCTCTTGTGCAAGTAAAGCAGGGATCCCTTGTACCTCATTGTCCATTCTTGCATGTGCACAATAACAGTGTGAATGTCTTTGAGAGTTTGGGCCATCTGCATGCACTGCTGCTGAAAGATGTATAGATGGACAACTTCTTTGTGCACGGTGACAAATATTTTATACACTGTCCGCATGGTGGCCTCCAAAGTTGATATCTTTGCCACTATTTCTTTCTTCATGTATATCATGGTGGATCTTGCAGATTGTTCTGTTCTCTTCCTAGCCTCTTGTAAGTCCTTCACCATCTGACCATTCTCTGCTATCAAGAAATTGACTGTCGAACTCGTGGCTTCTGCATAAGCCTTAGAAGCCTCGACCATGGAAATTGGATGTCTTCTAACATCTGGTACAATCACCCTTTCTTCTGTGTGCGTAGTTGATGTATGATCATCCGGGAATTGCTTTATTTGTGCCTATAGAATCCTCTGCTGTGATTCGTCAAATGCCAAATTGTACACATCCGTCTCTAGATCATCATTAAGGAGAACAACTTCTCCTTGCTCGCTCGGGACTGGTTGTGATTATGGAGGTGGCGGAGACTATGGTGTGACCTTGGATGCCCTCGACATGAGATTGATTTCTTGGTCCTGTAGCTCATGTTCCGTCTCCATGTCTGTTTCCTCAACCGACTGCTCAACTTGTTGAGAAAGTTCCCGAACCTCCACCTGCTCACCCTCTTCTTCATCTGTTGGATTCTCTACTTCTTCAACCTGTATCTGTGCAATTTTCTCTGCCAGTGCACCTTTTCCTTCTTCTTATTCCTATTTCTTCCTTTTCTCTCCTTCTGAGCTCTTGTTCTTATTTTAACTTCTTCTCCATCGCTTTCAATCTCATCTATGTATCTTCCAACCTTTGCTTCTCTCTCTTCTTCCACTCTACTCTCCTTTCAATTGTCGCCTCTTCGCATCTATCTCCAAAGCTACTCTCTCAACAAGTGGATCTTCTTTGAACTTGTAGCTTTTCTCAGCCTCTGTGCTCTCGACAATCTTCCTCTTACCTTTGTCTTGCACCAATTTGATGTTCACGTTGCTATTGTTGTTGCTTCCTATGGTGTCGCTTCTTGCAGTGTTGTTTTCCATTCTACGGTTATGCTGACCGGCTCATTGAGCCTAGAGGAGTTGTAGCAATACCTCCAAGGATCTTCCTCTGGCCAATGACATGCCCCATGGATCCATGGGTAATACACCTTTGCACAATGGTTCTTGCATATGCAATGGGGGTCATATAGATTGAAACTCTTGGTGCCGAACCCAAAATTCTTCAAGTCCTCGGCCTCGACATCCAAATCCTTCAAGGTATGGATCTCGTACAACCCATTCCACAAAGGAAGAGTGGGCCATGGTACCTTCTTCCTCCTGTACAGTCCCGCTGATAACCCTGTGGAGATGTGGCATGCAACCTCTTGCATGACTAGCTTGTCCGTGGCAAAACTTGGTAGCTTATACGAAGGCTTCTCCATGCCAAACATCTTGATGAAGGTGTAACTGGGTGAGGCATACCAGGAATGTTAAGAAATTCCTGCATCGCTTCTTGGGACATGAAAGGTGGATCCTGTTCGAATATCATATTGTACAATAGGGTGATGAAGTGGTCAGAAAAACTTGCCATGACTCCTCAGTAGCTGCACTCAGAGGGAAGCTTGCAATAGATGTTCATAACATCATCTAATGATGTCCATGTCGAACCCATGCCAGGGAACTATTGTTGGGCATATAGTGCATCAAGAAGGTACGCATACATATAGAATCTTGCTTGTCCATCCTTAGGCAGATTCTAGGAATTAGACACATGCACTTTTAGCTGAAGAGCCACCATGTATGACTACTTGAAAGGTCTTCCTTCATTTTCCAACTGATCTAACATAACAACCCAACTCTGCGGGAAGGTCTCCTTGCTCTCTTGATGATACAAGCGACATGCGAAGATGACTAGGAGTTGGTAAGCCTTCCTAAGTGACTTCGTCTTGTAGAAGTAGTTGGGTGTCATCCTAAACTTCATGATATCTCTAGTGTTCACATTGTTGTTTAGAGTGAAGAACAGTGCATCCATGTGGTTCACCGACTGTGGCAAGTGATACATATGATGGTAGTTTTTCAACTTGAAAGTGGCAAGTTGTGTCCCACTGGTATTGCTCAATGTCATCATCTCAACATCGATATGTGAAACAATCCAGTGAATGATATCCATGCCCAAGAAGACATGGTACCTGCATGAAACCATGTACAAGCCCGACTTGTGAATGTTGACATAGACTTGTCGATCTTCCAGATCTTCCTTAAAACTGCCTGCAAATATGTCCTTTATTTCTTGCCATGTGATCTTTATGTCCTTATATATGAACAACTGCGTGTCTACATAGATGGGAAAGTTCATTGGCACCTGTTCAACCATGTCTCTCGCGCTGCTCTCTACAGTTTCCTTTGATCCATCTCTCTTGGAAACCATGATGCCTGTATTTCTGAGAGATTGTTCAACAAATGATATACCTGAAGGTAGAGCATACACTCACGAAAAGCATATGTCAGCTCAAAAAACACAAAGCACTTCAAGGATCAACCATGCAACAAGTTGGGTGATTGCTGGGCAATATTGAGTAGTAGTGACTCTTAGAGGCAGGGAGACTGTCAGCTGGATTTGCGCATTGCGCAGTCCCAGCTAGCAGTGAGATGTGTTGTTGACTGGAACTGTGTAGAGCACATTCCAATGAGGTTGGTTGTGGACTGGGACTGCGCACAGTTCAATATAGCTTGATTACTGGCTGGGACTACGCATTGTGCGATCCTAGTGGGCAAGACTGGGCATTGTCTCCCAGAACTATACAGAGCACAACTAGAGGCTAGTGACAAGCAACTTCTATGCAATTCCTGGAGCCAAGGCAGAGCCTTGAGATCCAGGAATTTGCAGTGCTTGTCGGGCAAAGCTAGATTTGAGCCAAGGCAACCCAGATCTGCCCAAGGGCAACTTGAAAATGAGTAGATCTAAATGCATGAGCGAAGGATGGTTCCGATAGGAGTGAATTATCATGCATGCAATCAAAACCAATGCAAGACTCAGTCAAACGGATGAACAACGAAGCTGGTGGGGATAGTCGCCACAATGATGACCATTAGTGAAAAAATAATGTTATGCATGTGACACTTAAGAATGATAATGCAAAACTTGAAACAACACTTCTACAAGTTAAAAAAGGATAAAACGCCAGGGGTTGTTGAGTAAAACATGCAAAACAACACTCACACAAGCCAAGGAAATTAAAGCGACAGAAAAAGCAACAATAGACTTGAAAATCAAAACTTACCTGAAAAAAGTTATGCCGAAGATTCCTAGATGCCTCGGGAATGCCAAAGCCCCAAGATCAAATGTGTAGAATGAGATCTAGGGTGTCTATTAAATAGATTTGGTAGATTCAGGATTTATGACGCACATGCCAAAAATCTAGGAAAAAGCGACAAGTGGTGGGAAGTTTCTAAAATGACTTGAGTGTAACTCCTAGTGTTAAAAATAGATCCCTATTTTATAGGGATGTTTTTTCCCTTTTTTTTCTTTTTTTCTTTTTTGAGAAATGTTTTCATGTGTGCATGGAGAAAATGTGGAGTTCTGGAGGGAACCGAGCAACTTACAAATACAACATCTGATGGAATGCTTCTGCGCAATTCCTGGGCTGAGTGGCTCTAGCTACCTCTCATGCTCTGCGAAATTTCCTAGTTGAAGACAAGTTGTCAGATGGGTCTGCACAATTTCTAAGCCAAATCTCACTGCCGGGATTCTCTACGTAATTATGGAGAGCAAGGCTGACTGCCGGGCTGCTTTGCACAATTCCTGAGAGTAAGGCAGACTGTTGGGATGCTCTGCGCAATTCCTGAGAGAAAGGTAGGCTTCCCTCTAAGACTGTGCAATTTTCCAAGACAACGTAAGAACCAGATGTAAACCAAGTCATGAGGTCATCTTGTGGTTACTCAACAAATCAAGCGAGTGAACAAAAGCTGCAAAGTGAAAGATAAGCTTGAATGGAACACAAGTACATGAGCAGTGAAAAACAAGCTGCTAATATTTTGTGGAGGGAGGCTCCAAAACAAAGTGAAGGAAAAATTTTGGAGGGTGGTTGTAGCCACTACAATAGATTGCAGAGCAGAGTTGACAGCAGAGCAAGAGGCTCAGTAGCAGAGTCAACATAAGCACAATCTTTCGCAGTATATAGTTGCAGACACAGTTGATTCAATTTATTTTACGTGGATTATTTTGGGTTGCAAATGCCGTAGTAGAAACAACAATAGTGACAAGAGTTGCATGCATAATATTCCAAAGGTACCAGACTGGGATAGAGTTGAATTCCTTTCTTGTTGAGAGGGAGTGTTAAAAATAGCAACAAGAAATGTTAAAAGTAACATCAAGGAAAATCCTAATTTAACTTGTCCTTGAATTAAATTGGGAATAAAATTGTAATTCTACATCTCATGACAATTTGTAATAGTTAACTAAGTTAATTTGACTTAGTTTCCTCAATTAATTCAAGTTGAGGGTATAACTAGAGTCATCTAGAGTCTCTCCTACAATTAGGAGCACTAGTTGAGTTTATTTTGAGTTGTAATTATTTAATTTAGTTTAATTGAGTTAAAGTCAGTTAAACTAGTTCCAACTGATGGAGGAATTAGTGGGAGATCCCATAGTGGGGTGTTTCCTACAGTAGTCACGGGGTGCAACCTACAGTGGTGAGGTGCATTCTACAGTAGTGGGGTGCAACCTACATTAATGAGGTGCTGCCTGCAGTAGTGGGGTGTAGCCTGCAGTAGTGGGGTGCTTCCTGTTGAACATTGGGGTGCTTCATGTAGAACATTGGGGTGCTTCCTGAAGTGTAGTGTGGTGGTGCCTATAGTGATCAACTGGTAAACTGAATATTCACTCATAATTAACTCTTGCATGTTATATTAGAGAAAGATCCAATTGATATTGGAGTTCAAGGGTAGTGTACAATCAGTTGTAAAATCATCTAAATTAAACCGATGGTGCATGTATTCAGATAAAGGCCAATGAGGATTGCACAATTCATAATTGAGGAATTTCCCCATTAAATAGGGGCTAATTCCCAAGGGAATGACGAAAGGAATTAGGAGCTTAGAGGCTTGGAAATTTGGCTAAGTATTGGCCAAAGCCTCAGTTAGTCAGGAAAAGGATAGAAAATACTTGTGCAGGTTCAGCTCAAGGTTGAGAAAATGATATTTTATTCATCCATATTCTTTGACTAATGAAATATACATATAGCAAGGGTTTTTAGGTGTGGATTTCTCCATAAAATCATTGTGTTATGTGTGATTGAATTTGTCTGGCCAGGAGGTAACTCCTCAAAATAAATTGTGATTTTTCATTGAGATTGATCATAGATATATACATGGAGGGAGAGACTCTTGGGTTTCATCTCCCAATGTCTATTCAACTTATAATTCTTCTTATTTTCTTATTTACAATATTTACATGGATTCACCTAATCCCAAAAATTAGGTGTCAACATTACCCCCTGTTGGCTTAGTGGGTCTTGACCCAGGTTCAGAGTTAAGTTTGCCAAAAAAATCCCTACACTACTGGCCCTTTCGGAAACAACCCGCGGAGCATGGACTAAAGTCTCACCCAAAGCAATATGAGGGGATGCTGGAACCAAGTTTCTGCACCCATAGATGATTGTGATGTCATTTTTGTGCCCTAAACCTGCCTTCATGTAGGTCGATAAGCCTTTAAGGCTTATCAATATAACTTCCTTTTAACAACCTCTAGACATTCGCGAAGGTCTATGACTGCCTTTTGTGGACTGTAAACATGTGAATCAACCACTTACACGACTCTGTAATTACCCTTAGTTCTGTATTTACCCAGATCGACTTAAGTATTTGATAACTTTAACATGCAATTAGATATTCTCCATGTAAGCAGTTATTATTACTTGCGTTCATATGACAATGTAAATCATGTAAAATCGTGCATCAATACAGTATTAATTCATAAACCAATCATTATCACAACATATAGCGCGTTCATTCATAACATAAGGAAATAGGCAAAACACATGAAATGTTGTAACAAATTCTTTGTTACTGCTTCAGTTCTTCTTACAGACTCAAGACTTCTCTGCGCACTCAGCTGTAGGGGTCCGCGCACTTAGCTGCAGACTCTATTCTAGGCCTTTGCGCACATAGCTGCAAATCCTCTCTTCTACTCTAAGACTTTTTCTCTCTTACTACTAATGACCCATTACATCTTCATTCTTCGTTACAATCTATGCCTTAGAATATCTAAGAATCTCCTTTTTATACAATCCCATGGTCCGCAAACCATGGGTAGGTCTATACAAGCCGACACAACTTACATAACAGAAGGGTAAAACCCTTTATGACACTTTACTATCTACATGCTTTGCGACCACATTTTGCGGAGAATTTACATTATTTACAACAAAACTTTGGCTTTTGCCCCACAATTGACCCTAGGGGACCCTATCCCAATAGGCCCCCAATACAAATATCATGACTCACCCTCGAGTCACTCTGCTGACACAAAGATCTTACTACGGAGACCTCCCAATTCTACCTGTGCCATTGCTAACCCAGCAGCGCTCTGTGTGGCTGCTTGCTTGATCTCCTCCACCAGCTACTCTGTTCCTGGTCCTGCACTGTCTTCCTTTATCTTCTGCTGTGTTCTCTATAGGCTCGCCAGCTTCTCCTAAATGGTGGCAAAGATAACATAGGCCTCATCCAGCCAAGGTCCCAATCTGGCCTTGAGGACTTCCTCTTTCCTTTCCACTGCCTCCAACTATTCGAGCAAATGCTTTTCCTTATGCAGCTTAGCCAATCGCTGTGATATAGCGACGGTGCACGCCATCGCTCTTGCTTCGTCATACTGCTGCAACAATTCACCGGATTCCGTGTTCAACCTCTGTAGGTTAGGATCTTCTTGGAGCGACGTGACTACCTCCATGTACTGCTCAAAGAGCGTGGTACAATTTGCCACTGCGACATCTACTGTTGCGAGTCCATCCTTTACAGCTGCCTCGCGATGTTCTCTAACCTCTGGTGGAGTTGAAGGTTGTGACTTCAACTCAAGATTTGTGATTTTAAGGTTCAGTTCAAATTGAACCTTCGCCACTTCTGTCTTTGCATTGCGCACGCCTGTAGCCAACTTCCTAATCTTGGCCTCCAACGACGCTTCTTCTGGTATATGCAGTTCTGGAACTGTTCTGCATGCTTCAGCTACCATGATTGCAGTTTGCTCATTCTGCTCCTAAACCTTCTTCCAGGCTTCTAGCGCTGTCGTCTTTGCAACGAACATTTGTTCGTTGTTGACCTTGTACTCGTTGATCATGCTCAGTGCGCGCTGCTGTTGGGCCTGAATCTCTGCAATCACACCTTCTTGCAGTGTGTGAAGGAATTTCACTAGGGTGCACAACCAAGTTCAGAGAAATATGCCTCAAAGCACTGATAGTAGCCTTGTCAGTGTCTGCCTATGCGCTCAGAGCTCCATCAGGCAACGCGACTGCCTGGAGATCCAAGGATCGAACCAACTCTACTGCTTGAGTGGTCCCTGACACCAAACTAGTTGATGCTGCGCTGCTCTGCCCTACACCGGCCTGGAGTCTAGTTGTTTGGATCTGCAGCTCACGCAGACCTGTCTGTATAGCGACCAATGCTTGCTTTTGCTACTGTTCAAACTGCTGCAGTAGTTCTGTGGTTGCATCCCTTAATTTATCGCCTATATCATCTAAGTCGCCCTCTGTCAAGGTAATTGGATCAAGTGACGACTTGGAGGCTTTGGTCTTCTTTCACTATCCTTCCTTTTCCTGTTCCCTATGTCACTTCACGTAGAAGGGAGTGCTCTCTTGATTGCCACTGTCCTGCTCTGACCTCTCTTCTTCCTTCGTTTGGGGTGAAGGAGATTTATGACTTCTGTCAGAGCTACACTCTTCCTGCTCTTCTTGTTCCTTTGCGGTGTGCTCCGCCTCTTCTTGGGCCTTCTCCTCAGTCTCCTTCTTCCTCTTCTCAGCCAACTGCTGAACCTTCAGTTTGGCTGCTTCATTTTTCTGCTTCTCTGTGGACTTGCTAGTATCGACGACCTCATTGGATGGAACATTCTAGTATGTTGGCCAACGCTTGATGACTTTTGCAATCACGTCATCCATGGCCAGGTAGGGTAAGTCAAACCATTTCTAGTCAGGGTCCTTGCGCGCCTAGATGTAAACATGGTGGAAGTCTGCCTTGAACTCCGCGTACCTCGACAAATTCTTGAATACGGTTGGAGATAACCATGACTTATGGTTGATGGCCATGCGAATACTTGCCTCCATCAGCACCCAGAAGACTTTGCTTTCCATCACCCGCGCAACATCTTTCGTGGCCCAAAGAGATGCGAACTTTGTTGCTTCTAGTAAATCCTTCTCCACAGGAGGAAATTGGCTATCCTCCAGCAAGTCCCATGCGACTAGCACTATTGAGAGCAACAACCATGAATAGTGAAAAGTCTTACTCTCATTCTGCACCTCTCTATAGTTCGTGAGGAACTCGCTACACAAGTAGCGCGCTCAGTTGAACTATACGCCTTCCGCACACTGGGTCGCCAAATAAACTACTGGTGCTAGCACCTCGTCCATGCGACACTTTCTCATCACCTTGCTAACTAGAATTTGCGTGGAAATATTGACCGCGGGGTCGGTAATGCTGGTAATTGAATACCCGCATGGATTTTTGACAAGCTTAAACTTGTCCTTCATCTTTTCAGCGAGGTTGCGCTCGCTCGTCTTTCCGCCAATTGCCTTGGCCAGATTCAGTCTAGAGTGTGGTAATAGTGTAATCCTGTGGATCAACATGTCAGTTATGGGGATCGGCTCATTCAACCATAAGAACCCATCATGTACCAGGCACATCAAATGTTTGATGACTATCAGGTTTATGTTTGACCGAGGGTAGTGCGGCACCCATAACAAGTTCAGCAGCCCTAACTTGTTGACTCTGCGAATCCATTCCACTGGCTCCAACATGGTGACTCCAGACTCCTTGTAGAAAACCATCTACATGAAGGTGTCAGTAGCAAGGTGGGGGAACTGCTTAAGGTCTGCCAAATCCTAGTATTCAAGCTTCAAATGCGGGACCCGCGCTAAGCGCAGATCTTCAAAGGTAATATTCTCTGATAACAGGGGAGTGTTGAGGGAGAATTGTTCGGCATCTAGGTCCTTCGGGACCTTCACCTTGACCTTTCATGGAGGGATATACTCTGGCAGTTTTGAAATAGGGTACACCCCTTCAATGTCAATATCCTATGCACCCTCCTCTGCCTCCATATCAACCACTTTCCCCTTCTCCTTCGCACTCAACTTTTCTTTCTGCTATGCCTGTGTAGCTGCATGTTTCCTCAGTGACTTGTGCACTAGAATCAACTTCTTTTTATGATCCTTCTTCAGGATTAGGGACCTCTCTTGTTGGTGTAGGTTTCGGCCTAGGCGAGCTCAGCACCATAGGCACTGTTTCGGGAAACTCCATACTCACAACCTCAAGGGCAGCTCCCTTAGAGGCAACAGTCTCTCTGACGCTTGTAGTTTCTACGGGACCTGATCCTAACATGATGTATCGAATAAGTTTGCGGTCTGACTCGGAATACTGAGTGAACATGAGGCTTGTGAGCAAATCCTCAAAGAACTCACGGTTCATGTGCAACAGACAAAACAACTCAGAAATTCTTAGAATGCAAAGTGTTTCTCACTAGATGACCACCTATAATTTATAGGTGAATTCGAATTCAAATTCGACCATTCCCCCCAAAATCCATCCATAAATGCGATATTGGCGGTAAATTTCCAAAGATTTCACACTTGATTTCAACCTTAAATGCCTTAAATGCTAGTCACCCACTCCTCTTAATTGTCAATTCCCTTCATGCCTCTTCTAGTACTGTGACATCCTCCTATTTTGTGCAGAGCCCCTGTCACGCAGCTCCACAACCCGGGCAGTGCAGTTTATAGTCTTGTGCCTCCTTACAGCTTCCTGGAGTGCTGAGACTATGCTACCATCATGTAGTCATCGGGCCGGATCCCTGGTGTATGGCTTCAATCCGCTGCCATTTACCTTTCCCAGAAATGGATCTCCATTCAATTTCACACGCTGAACTGCTCCGCCATTGGTAATTTCCTTGATCACATATGGCCCCAACCAATGCATCTGAAATTTTCCTGGAAACTTATCTAACTTGCTGTCAGATAATAAAACTAAATCATTTACAATGAAGGTGCGCAGTTTGATGTGTCGATCGTGCCATGCCTTTTCGCGTTCCTTCTATACCCGCTGATGCAATCCAACCAAAAATCTATCTTCCTTGAGCTCTAACATCTACATGAGCCACTCTTCTAAGGTTCTGTGATCCACCATCCCTGTGAATGCTGCTATGCGTAGACTAGGCATGAGATACTCCATAGGCATCACAACCTCCATGCCATAGACCAACCTAAACGGTGTCTAACCCGTAAGCTTCTTACAAGTAGTTCTATAGGCCCATAACACAGCGGGTACGTGCATGTCCCAATCATTCCTTTGCGCATTGCAAACCTTTGTCAGCACGTTCTCCAATATCTTATTAAATGCTTCAACCGTCCCATTGGCCTGAGGATGATATGGCATACTCTTCTGATGATAAACTTGGAACTCCTTTGTCAGCGCACTGATCGTTTCATTAAGGAAGTGCTTACCGCGATCACTCATCAAAATATTCGGGAAATCAAACCTAGTAAACACATATTCAAATAGGCTACTCTTGCCCCTGTACAGTCCTTCACGGGTTGTGCCTGCGCCCATCTGGTCAAATACTCAGTCACGGTGATGATACACAACGCACTTGTCTTCTTTCTTGGAGGCTAAATTGGTTCTACAAAATCAATTTCCCACTTTTCAAATGGATGTAATGACACTTGCAGATTCAGAGGTAGCTCATCCCTTCGCGATGACTTTCCTGTACTCTGACATGCGTCACATGCCCTACAATATGCTTTGGAATCCTTACGCAATATCATCCACCACAACCCAACGTGTAAAATCTTCTGCGTTGTTGCTTTTCCTGCATAATGGCCTCCCGCAGCCCCTCCATGAACTTCAGCTAGGATACTGCTTCGTTCAAAATTAGGGACATATCGTTGCAGTATCTCATCCAATCCCATATTATACAAGTGACCTGTAATAATAGAAAAATTTGTTGGCTTAATGGGGCCTGACCCAGGTTCAGAAATGTTTAGCCAAACAAATCCCGACACTACCGGCCCTTTTGGCAACAGTTCGCGGAGCGCGGACTAAAGTCTCGCTCGAGGTAGTATGGGAGAGTGTTGGAACCAGGTTTCTGCACCCTGGGGATGTCTTGATGTGGTCTGGGTTTGCGCAGAGCGATCCTACGCATTGTGTTGCTTCCGTGCAGCTGTCTTCTCGAAGCAACTACCTTAGTCAAGCGCGAATGAAATTTACCCTTTTCTGTGCTTAATATTATTATAGATCTTTTGTTACTTACGAAGATACAACTCTTTCAGTTATTATTTAACATAAAAATACATGCACTTAATCATAAATCAGGAACAGATGCATAAACCAGAACCTAGAACAGATACACGATATTTCAAAATCAACAAATATTTATTAATGCTTTTATTCGTTTACAATCCACTTCATGCCCTGCGCACACAGCTTCAGGGGTTCGCGCACACAACTTCAGACTCTACTAGGCCTCCACACACACAGCTGCGGAGCCTCTATCTTCTATTACAACCCAAACTTGTACTTACAGACTTAGATCTACTATCACTTTCAGAAACCCATATTACCAAAAAGTTGCCTTTTTCACTTAGAGCCTTGCTCTTATTTATACATTCCCATGGTCTGCAAACCATGGGCAGGCTGACACATTCTAGATTAATTTATAATAGTTTAGGGCAGACTACCCTTAGACTTGACCCATTACAATTCGCGCTCTGCGCACTTCGCGAAGATTTTAAAATAAATACCCAAAAATGTGTGCTTTAAGCCCCAAAACCGTTACGCGGGGGATCCACTGCCCAACAGGCCCCCAACACAATCATCGTGACTCGTCCCGAGTCACTCATTGGTGTAGTGAGATGCGCTGCCAAGGCTTTGTGGTTCACCATCCCTGTGAGTGACGCACTGCGCTTCGTTGTTCCATCCTTGCTTCTTGCAACACTTCTTCAAGCTCCTGCTCCATTGCCCCTACTAATTCGCCTAACCGATGATGCTCATTCTGCTCTGCTCGGTTAACACAAAGCAGCTCCTCATAGGATTTTAGCTCTAGCTGAGATGCCAAAGCCATGAACTCTTTGTGCAAGTGCAACAAGTTTGCAATCTCTGGTCTCGTATACTCAATATCTGCTGCAGCTTGTGTTGCATTTTTGCAAGAGAGATGTTGTTGTCCGTGAGGTCCCAATCTTCAAGTTTCATCGTAGGCATGTAGCCCAAGGTTGCACTTGTCCATGGCCTTTTGTCTTTTATCCCAAGATTCACCATCTCGCCCTTATCTTTCATAGATCACTTACCCGACCACAGGTTTCGCGGCGATATCCAGACCAATCCTGTTATCTGTCTGGGAATTTGTGGTATGTCTCTTAGCACTGGCATTGGGCTCGGCACGGCGACTTCAGCCATTGACATCACGCAGTCCCAAAGGTCCTACAAAGCATCGAAGTTGGACGGGTCCATATCTATCAGGTAACTCAATAACTTAAGTCTCATAGTGCCATGGTTTGATCGGTGGGTGACCAGTTGTGATTTATAAGCCGACCAATATTCAAATTCGACCGTTCCCTCCTGTTCTAGTTCATTAATGTGATACAGACTGGAGATCGTTTCAAATCCAGTACTGACTTCATGTCTTAAATGCCCATCATCCACTCCTTGGTGCCTCAGATTGACCATCTTGTCATGAACAGTGACCTCAATGGTCACTTTCCCGCCTTTTTGTGCAGTAGCGTAGCCCTTTATGCGCGACCGTGATTTCTGTAATAAACACTTCTTACGCGGAACCCTGTGTCCACGCAACTTTCCTGCAGACTCGTTTATAGTCCCGTGCCTTCTTTCAACTGCTTGAAGTGCTGAGACTATACTTCGGTCGATTAGTCAGGTAGCCGGCCCACTCGTGTAGAGCTTCAGGCGACTGCCATTTACTTTTCCTGGGAATTGCCGAGATGGACTGCGCCACCATCTATGACCTCTTTGACTACATATGGTCCCAACCAATGCATTCAGAGTTTTCTAGGGAATTTTTGAACTTGCTATCATACAGTAATACCAAATCGTTGACTTTGAACATGCACAACTTGATGTGGCGATCGTGCCAAGATTTCTCGCGTTGTTTCTGTACCTGCTGATGGAAGCTTGCTAGAAATCATTCTTCCTCTAGTTCTTCCAGTTGCGCGAGCCTCTCTTCCAAGGCTTTGTGGTTGGCCATGCCTGTCATCGCTGCTATCCGCAAACTAGGTACAATGTATTCCATTGGCATGATGGCTTCCATGCCGTAGACTAACTTGAACGGTGTCTGCCCTGTCAATTTTTTGCATGTGGTTCTGTATGCCCATAACATGGTAGGTATGCGTAAATCCAAATTGGTTCGCTGTGCGTTACATACTTTGGTCAACACAGTCTCCAAAATCTTGTTGAATGCTTCTATGGTCCCGTTTGCTTGTGGATGGTACGACGTGCTTTGCTGATGATACACCTAGAATTCTTCAGTAAGTGCGCTGATAGTTTCATTTAAGAAGTGTGTTCCATGGTCACTCGTTAGAATTTTTGGACATCCAAACCACGTCAAGACATTGTCCAATAAAAATTTCGCAGCTGTAGTGGCTGTGCAGTACTTAACCGGCTGTGCTTCCACCCATCTAGTTAAATACTCTATCGTAGTGATGAAATAGCGTGCACCTATCTTCCCTTGAGGGGTGATAGGCCCCACAAAGTCTATGGCCCATTTTTCGAATGGCTATAGTGTCATCTATGGATTGAGTGGCATCTCATCCCTTCGTGATGGTTTCCTAGTCCATTGACATACGTCACAGGCTCGATAGTACGCTTTTGAGTCTTGATGTAGGGTTGGCCACCGTAGTCCAGCGCAAAGAATCTTTTGTGCTATCGCCAGTCCCGCATAATGTCCTCCTGCAACCCCTCCATGTGCTTCTGCGAGGATCTATCCTTATTCAAATTCAGATACATATCTTTGTAATATTTCATCATTTCCCATTTTATAGAGGTGCCCCGTGATAATAGTAAAATCTGATGCGCATACCACCAATTCTTTCTTTTGCTGAACGGAATATCCCACAATGCGATCCTTGTGGTTAAGAAGTGGATTATATCCTTGAAGTGGCCATCAGCGATGCAGACTGCATAGAGCTGTGCATCAGGTAGTCCTTCCTCCAAATTTGTCGGCTCCTCACTGTTCTGAATTCGAGACACGTGATTTGGGCCTGCGTTTAGGCATCTCAACTTTACGATGACCTCGAAATCATATTCTTGAAACAGTAACAACCATCTACAAATGCGCCCCCCCAACACAGGCTTGTTCACCAGGTATTTCAACACGAAGTGATCGATATACATTTTAAAGTGCCCACCGAGTAGATAGTGGCGGTATTTCTGGAGCGCGTATACCATCGCCAACCCCTCATGCTCAGTAGTGGAGTAGTTCTTTTCTGCTTTAGAAAATCGTCGACTTGCGAACATGATTGGGTGATCAATGCCTTTTTCTCCTTCCCGCGTGAGTACAACGCCCATCATGATACACTATGCATCAACATGTACATGAAATTCAATGTCCCATTTTGGGAAAACCAAAATGGGGGTGGATGCCATATTTTCCTTTAGAATCTCTAGACTTTTCTTACAGTCATCATTCCAACAATATGTAGCATCCTTTTTCAACAACTGTTCCATTGGTGCCGTGATTTATGCATAGCCCTTAATAAACTTTCGATAGTAGACAGTGTGTCCCAACATGGTACGAAGTTGCTTGACACTGCACGACACTTGCAGATTGAGTATGACAACAATCTTCGCAGGGTCCACCATCAGGCCTTGTCTGTAGACTACATGGCCGAGAAAGTTGCCAAAAGGGATAAGGAATGTACACTTTTTAAGATTCAGCGCAATCTGGTGTTGTCGACACGTATCTAGCATTAACCGTAAGCTCGCCACATGTTTCTTGACTAGCACAAATGCAGTCCAATCGTCAAAATAAACCTCCAAAAACTTATGAATGAATTCCTTGAACGCGGCCACTACTACGCGCCAAAATATTGCTAGTGCGTTCTTCAATCCAAAGGGCATAATAGTGTATTGGAACATCCCCATTCTGTCGCGAAGGTGGTCTTGCTCCTATCTTCTGGTGCGATCTTGATCTGATGGTACCCTGAGAACCCATTCGTGAATGAGTATGCTTCCTATCCACCAACATTCTCCAGGACTTCATCTGTAAAAGGGGTTGGGAACAGGTCATGAACACAGGCATCATTTAGTTTTCGGAGGTCCACGCAGATTCGAATTTCGCCCTTTTGTTTTTTCTCCTGCACTATCATAGGACTCACCCAGTTAGACTCTTCCACAGGTTCAATAATTCTTGCTGCAAGCATTTTGTCCAATTCTTCGCGGACTTTTTCCTTATACTTCGGATTCAAATGGTAAGGATGTTGCTTAACTGGCTTCGCTTCCAGTTTCAGAGTTATCTTCATCATCCCTAGGTCACCGAGGATCCCTTTTAACTCTGTTATTTTGGTCGGGAATAAGTCTTGATATTCATGAAGTAACTCAATGACCTTATCCACCGTGGCATCATCCCAATAGTCCCCAAGGGTCGCGTACTTCGGCTCCTCATCTGTACCAATGTTCACCTATTTCGTTTTCAGTGGCACAGTGATGTCAGGGTCCTTGATCGATTCACGACTCCCTTCTGTTTCCAGAATGTTAATGTTTTGGGGGTCATCATCATCATCCTCCACTTGCATGTTGTAACATTCTAGGGCATGGCTTAACTGATGTGACCATTCTGGTTGAACTATTTCTTTTGGTTCCTGTGGTATTTTGAAGATGGCAAATTTCACAACTTGCAGCGCATCGTCAACAGTATCCATCCATTGGTCTTCAAATAAGAACATTAATAAAAATCCTTCGTGCAAGATATCCCATTCGCCTGTACCATGTCGGAGTTTTGTCTCAGTATACCAGTTTCTTGGGATGACATCTAGGGTATGATAGAATAAGTGTACCCATTCAGGTTGGGGCTCTTCACCATAGGCTTTGGTCCATTTTACGAGGTGTATGCATGGGTTATCGCATCCATCATATTTCTCAGTTATTCGTAGTTCCGACTTCCCAAACCTTAGCTGCATCATCCTTCTGCAATCACGCCAGTTTTCAAAATTTCCTTCATGTGTTCCCCACCAACGCGTAGGTGTTGCGCACAGCACCCACTTTAATGCATCGAACCTCTGGTGCTCTGGTACTGCACTCTCAAACTTGCTCAAGAATTCGTCCACCGCTATCAGTCCATCATATGTTGGTAGATCTCGAGCCTGGGCGGTTACGCAATGTAGTGATTTGGTCATCATATTACAATTTAGCATCATCACTTCACTCAACTGATTGTGCCATCGCTTATCTTCTTCGTCGGACTCCGAAAGACAAGATTCTACGTGCTCCCATGGGACCCTTCCATCTGCAGTCAGATTTAGCCAATATTGGTTTTTCGTGGTTATTTTGTAGATACAATTGCTTCCATCGTCGCGCACAAGTTCTGTGTAACGTTCTCCTTCAGCGAGATCCAGTGGAACTATCACACGTAGGGACTTTTTCTTGAAAATCATTTTCCACTTCTTTAGGTTGATGACTCCATTCATATCCATTGCCCAGTCTATTCCTAGTAATGCGGGGTAAGGGTTACTGTCATCTACAATCTCTATTACCTCAAAATATATCTGCGTGCTCGCACCGTCAATATCTGCTATTACTCCTATCAATCTTCCCATGGGAAAGATATTTTGTTGGTTCACCATCCGTAATTGAATAGGAGACCACTATAATGTGGGCCTACCCATGTGTTCCCAAGTCTACTTTGGTAATACGTTTGCGTCCAAACCCAGGTCCAAGATCACCTGATATATTTCATATTCGCCAATTTGCACTGTCAACCACATTTCCTTTCTGGTGCGCAGAGCATGCTTCCCCATTTTTCGAACTACGCGCGGCTCCCCTGACCCTGCGCACCTAGCGATCAGCTCTTGTAGTCCTTTAACTGCCTTATTGTCACGCAACAGTTTCATACATGTCTCTAAAAAGGTAGTTAGCATAGAAGGATCCAGGCCCATCTCTGGTTGATCCCTACTACCTGAAGTAGAGACCTCCACGAAGCTCTTCTTAGCTTCCATAAACGTTTCTTTTGCATGGTCCAAGTCAAACTCAGGTTCCTTTGCAGGAGCCTTACATACCCAGGTATCCTCTTCAGGCTGCTTCCCCTTATCTTCCCCCGTGGTTGTGCCACTTCTGAGCATCATGTTTACGTTGGGGTCCTCTTCGCATGGTTCGGACCTCATCATTTGGATATTTTGCATCGGAGTGGGCTGCAGCACCCCTTTTTCACGCATTTGTGCGATCAGTGTCGGACAATCTATCATTTCATGATCAAACTGTTCACAATACAAGCAAGATAGTCTCGTCGGGTTGGTACAATCACGAGCGTAGTGCCCAGGTCCTCCGCAATTGTAACAAATTAGCTGTTCGCGACCCCTCTTGGGCCCCATTCCCCCGTGACCTCGACCTCACCCTTGGAAGCCACCTCGCGCTATTGCTACAGCTGGATCGAGGCCTCATGTTTCTGTCTGCATTCAATAAGCTGGGGTCCTATCCATCATTAGTTCATAGCTCCGACACGTTCGCTCATCATGACCCATTGATCTACAGAAATTACAGTATAGTTCCTGCAGAGTCTGGGTATATTTCTGCAATAGGTGACAGTTGTTTGTTGCGTGCTTTCCTCCCACCTGACAAATCGCACACCAGAGTGCAGTGAGCACACTCAACCCTGCTTGTGCCTCCGGTCTCAATGGCATCGGTCCCCCTCCTGCCAAATAGTTCGCGAATACAAGACAGTGATCCTTATCATGACCCTAGACTTTAAATTTTATACACCACACTTCTTCGCGCGCCTCTGGCTTGGGTGCCCTATCCTGCTTCAAACTCTGCATCTCCAAGCATAGGTTTTGTAGTTTTGCGTGGATTTGTTGGACTCCTAATCCCGGATCCTGTATCGGTGTTTCGTGCAACCTCATCGTGATTTCCAATGCCTTTGCCTGGGTTGAAAGCTTCTGTTGTGATAGTGCCGTCCTTAGGTGTGGTGTCAAAGACGCCACAAACCATGCATGGTGCTATGCATCCATCAATGTCATATTAGCCTCGCGGATCGTACTTTTTAGACTTTGATCTAGATCCCAAAGGCTTTCACCTAGAAGCATCACGATCTCCTTGAATCCGATAATCGACTGCATCTCCGATTTCGATCAGCTAAATTCTCTGTTCAATGCAATCTAAATTTCTACTATTCTAGCATTCAGATGATCATTCGAGTGCTTGATATACTAAGTCAGCGCACGATCTTAGAGCGCACTTATCAATGTGGCCTTCTTAATGTTATCATCCATAACCCCGTGCGCTTCCCACACTACTCTTACTATGAACCAAAACTGATTGGGATCTTTGTTTCCTACTCCTCTAAATACAGGCAACTTGATTGTGCTCGCCATGCTAAACTGCTGGTTTGGTGGAGGTGGAGTGGGCGAAGTTGGAGGTGAAGAAGGTGATGGGAGTGGTGGCGTTAGCGGAGATGATAACTGTGGAATGCGTTGCCCGATCAAACTGACTGCACTCCTTGGAGAAACCCAAGCACGCTCTTCCTCACTTGCTCGCAGTGGTGAAATTAAAGGACTGTTTCCTAACCCTTCGATCCCTTTGTAGACCCTTCCGCTCCACGTCGTTCCACTCATTAATGTATGCGCATCACCCATTTTTCACACAACAACATCTTAATCCAGGTATTCAAAGACTTGATGTACTTACCTCGCGGTCCTTTGAGAAAACATCTTTCTGCTTCGCTGTAGCTAACAATCGTGTCTATCGCAAATTCAGTGATAAACCCTCCTATTATCTGATCCAGCCAATGATCTACAACCCGCACAATATTATCTTCAGATGACTCTAGCCTACGCACCAACTCCGGAGTCCACACTATCGGTTGATCAAGCTTGCACCTTCCCTGGCTGTCTGATAGCCTTGTGATCCAATCATATAGTTTTGAAGAGAATGTCGCGAAGAAGACCTCGTGGATTTCTGTATATATGAAGTGATCCAACCACCTTCTCTCGGATATCTGTGGAGTTTTGTTTTCCTGTATTACGAACTCGTGCAGCTTCTGATCCAACCAATCTTCAAGTTATTTCTTTGTAGGGTTCCAGTGTTCCAACATCAGACATCCCTTAGGCAGATCCCAGTCCTAGCAACGGAACCATTTGTTGGCTTAATGGGGCTTGACCCAGGTTTAGAAATGTTTAGCCAAATATATACTGACAATATTGGCCCTTTCGGCAACAGTTCGCAGAGCACAGACTAAAGTCTCACCCGAGGTAGTATGGGAGGGTGCTGGAACCAGGTTTCCGCACCCTGGGGATGTCTTGATGTGGTCTGGGTTTGCGCGGAGTGATCCTATGCGCTGTGCTGCTTCCATGCAGCTGCCTTCTCAGAGCAACTACCTTAGTCAAGAACGAATGCGATTTACCCTTTTGTGTGCTTAATATTATTATAGATCTTTTGTTACTTACGAAGGTACAACTCTTTCAATTATTATTTAACATAAACAAACATGCGCATAATCATAAATCAGGAACAAATGCATAAACTAGAATCTAGAATAGATACATGATATTTCAAAATCAACTTATCTTTATTAATGCTTTTATCCGTTTACAATCCACTTCATGACCTGTGCACACAGCTGCAGGGGTACGCACACATAGCTGCAGACTCTACTAGGCCTCCGCGCACACAGTTGCGAAGCCTGTATCTCCTATTACAACCCAAACTTGTACTTACAGACTCAGATCTACTATCACTTTCAGACACCCATATTACCAAAAATCTGCCTTTTTCACTTAGAGCCTTGCTCTTATTTATACATTCACTGACACATTCTAGATTAATTTATAATAGTTTAGGGAGGACTACCCTTAGATTTGACCCATTACAATTCGTGCTCTACGCACTTCGCAGAGCTTTTACAATACAATACCCAAAAATGTGGGCTTTAAGCCCAAAAACTGTTACGCAGGGGATCCACTGCCCAACATGCCGTGTGCACCACCAATTCCTTCTTTTGTTGACTAGTGTATCCTTCTGGAGCTGTTCCTATAGTTAGGAAGTGGATAATGTCTGCGAAATGATTGTCTACTACGTGCACTGCAAAGAGTTACACGTCAGGCAGCCCTTACTCCAAATTGGTAGGCTCCTCTCCTGTTTCAATGCATGACAGATGATCTGGTCCTGCATTCAATCTCCCTGGCTTCACAATTACTTCAAAATCATACTCTTGAAACAACAACAACCATATGCATATTTTCCCCCTCAACACAGGCTTTTTGACTAGGTATTTTAATGCAGAATGGTCTGTATACATCTTAAAGTGTCTGCCGAGCAAGTAATGCCTGAACTTCTGGAGCGCGTACACCATAGCCAACCCTTCGCACTCCGTTGTTGAATAGTTATTTTCAGCCTTATATAGCTTCCTGCTCGCAAATTCTATCGGTGATCCAGTTCTCCTTCACTAGCCTATGTTAGTACAGCTCCCAACACAATACATGATGCATCCACATGCACATGAAATTACTTCTTCCAATCTGGGAAGACTAGGATCGACATGGTGACCATTTTCTCTTTCAATACATCCAAACTCCACTGAAATTCCCCATTCCAACAGAACGTAGCATCCTTCTTCAATAGCTTTTCCATCGGCACAGTAATATGGGCATAGCTCTTGATGAACTTTTAATAGTATCCAAAATGACCCAGCATTGTGCACAACCGTTTAACACTCCTTGGCACCTCCAAATTAATTATGACTGCGATCTCAGCGGGGTCCACCATTAATCCTTGTCTGCACACCACATGACCCAACAAGATTCCAAAAGGGATGAAAAATAAACACTTCAAGTTTAGCGTGATCTCATACCTCCAACACATATCCAGCATCAAGTGCAAACTAGCTACATGGCGTTTGACTAGTCCAAACATAGTCCAATCATCAAAATATACCTCCAAAAACTTGTGAATGAACTCTTTGAACTTCGCAATGACCATGTGCGAGAAGGTTGCTGGCGCATTCTTAAGTCCAAAAGGCATTACCGTATACTGAAAGCATCCCCACTTAGTCGCGAAGGTAGTCTTACTCCTGTCTTCTGGCGCAATCTTTATCTGATGGTATCCAAAGAACCCATCAATGAATGAATAGGCCTCCTACCTACCAAAATTATCCAGCACTTCATCTGTGAATGGATTTGGGAAAGGATCATGAACGCAAGCATCGTTCAACTTCCTGAGATCTACGCAAATCCTTATCTCATCCTTCTGCTTCTTTTCCTGAACTACCATAGGACTTACCCAATCAGACTCCTCCACTAGTTCAATAATACTCGTTGCTAACATCTTGTCCAACTCCAAGCAGACCTTTTCCTTATACTTAGGATTAAGGCGATATAGCCTTTGCTTAAAGGGCTCCACATCTGGTTTCAATGTTATTTTCATCACTCCTAAATTGCCTATTATCCCTTTCAATTTTGAAAACTTTGTAGGGAACAAATCCTGGTACTCGCAGAGCAACTCAACAACCTTATCCACCATAGCATCATCCCAATAGTCCCCTATCTTCGCAAACTTCGGCTCCGCCTCTGTTCCAATGTTCACTTGTCTAGTTTTCAGTGGTGCGGTGATATCTGGATTCTCTATCTGTGGCCCCTCAACTTCACGGTGACCTTCTACCTCTGGGATATTAATGTTCCTTGGATCCTCCTCTTCTTCTTTAGTAGTCACATTATAGCACTCTAGCGCATGGCACAGTTGGGTGGTCCAATCTGGTTGAATCAAATCCAAGGGATCCTACGGTATTATGAAGATTGTTGCCTTGACCTCCTGCAATGCTTCATCAATACATTCAAATCCATCTTCATAGCTAAATGTCATTAATAATCCTAGTCTCAAAATCTTCCATCCGTCAGTGCCATGGTGGAGCTCTGTATTACATCCAAAGTGTGACAGAACAAATACACCCACTCCGGTTGCAACTCTGCTTCATAAGCATCAATCCATTTTGCTAAGTGATTGCACCGATCACTCCTCCCATCATATTTCTCTGTCAATAGCACTTTTGTGCAACCAAACTGCACCCTCATCATCCTTCGATATTCACGCCATTCATCAAAATTGTCTTTATGCATACCCCAACATCTTGTGGGCATAGCGCATAGTGACAAATCCAGTGCTTGGAAGCGATGCTTGTTAGTCACTTCCCTTTCAAATGCATCCAAAAATTTATCTACGTCAGTTAGAACATCATAATAAGGCAGACTCCTTACCTCTGAATACATAGAACAACAATTTAGTCATCATGTTACAACACAACGTAGATACTTAATGCAACCTATTCTACCAGTGTTCTAATTCCGCATCTGAATCTGATGTGTAGGAACTTTCGCGGTCCCATGAAATGCTTCCATCTATTGTCGGATTCACCCAATTTTGGTTGCACGTTGTTATTTTGTAGATATGGTCCAAATCATCGTTACTTTCATAGTCACACACTGGTTCAGTACAACGCGGTCCTTCTGCAGGGTCCAAAGGTACTACTACACTGAGCGATTTCCTCTCAAATGACATTGTCTGCTTCTTCAAATTGATCACCCCATTCATGTCAATAGCCTAGTCAATCCCAAGGAGCACGGGGTAGGGAATGCTATCATCAACAATCTCTATTACTTCAAAATCATCCAACCCGCTTGTGCCTTCAATATCTACTGTCACTCCCTACAATCTTCCCATGGGGATAATATTTTGCTGATTTTCCATCCTCAATTGAATCAAAGACCACTGGGACGTAGGTCTCCCCATTCTTTCCGTGTTTGTTTAGGTAGAACATTTGCATATGACCCAAGATCCTTAATAACTTGGTCCATTTCATATTCGCTTATTTGCACGGTGAGCCTCATCTCACGCCCTGTTCTTTCCTTATGCTTACCAATTTTCCTGACCACGCGCAATCCCTCAGGAGAATTTTCTTTACTGACACATTTATTTATCAACTCTTGTAATCCTTTTACAGCCTTGCTATTGTGTAGCAGCTTCATATAGGTCTCAAAAAAGGTAGTAAACATGGATGGGTCCATTTCTTTGGACTGCTTATCCTGACTTCCTGAGGTAAAACCATCAGCAAATCTTTTCTTCGGTTCCATGAAGGTTTCTTTCATGTGCTCTAAATCAAGCCCCACTTCTTTTTCTGGAGCCTTGCGGACCCATTCGCTTTCTTCAGGCTGCTTTCCCTTATCTTCACTAATCTTCATTCCACTACACAACACAATATTCACATTAAGATCCTCTTCGCAAGGTTCAAACCTCATCATCTGTAGGTTCTAGGTAGGCTACTGAGGTTGCGTCCCCTTTTCACGCATCTTAGCTATTAATACAAGGCAGTCTTCTATCGCATGGTCAAACAAAGTACAATATTGGTAGAACAGGCATCGGGTTCGTACACTCTCGTGCGTAGTGTCCTGGCCCTTCACAATTGTAGAAAATAACTTGCCCCCAACCTCTCGCAAGTCCTCCTCCACCTCAGCCTCGTTCACGCCCCTGATATCCTCCTCGCACTCCCCCAATGCCTTGATCCAGAGGCCGAGTTTCTATCTACATCCAATACACAGGCATTCTCTTCATCATTAGCTCATATCTACAACAGTTGCGCTCATCGTGACTCACCAA
Source organism: Pinus tabuliformis (assembly GCA_031772625.1). Classification (NCBI taxonomy): domain Eukaryota; kingdom Viridiplantae; phylum Streptophyta; class Pinopsida; order Pinales; family Pinaceae; genus Pinus; species Pinus tabuliformis. The sequence goes on from CM062811.1 coordinate 1,137,035,728, forward strand.
TTTACAGAAGTTGCAGAAGAGATGTTACTGTGTCTGTACACATTTCTGTAGCAAGTGACAATTGTCTGTCACATGTTTTCTAGCTACCTGAAAGATAGCACACCACAACGCGAGCCCTGTACTTGGTCCTGCTTGAGCTTCTTACCTCAGAGGCATCGACTCTCCTCCTGCAACATAATTCGCGAAGATGGGAAATGATCTTTATCATGCCCCTGACTCTTACATTTCAAACACCAAACTTCTTTGCACACCTCTAGCCGAGCCGCTCTATCCTTTTTCATACTTTGGAACTTTAGGCAAAGATTCTGCAACTTCACGTGAATTTGCTGAACTCCCAAAGCAGCATCTTAAATCGGGATCTCATGCAATCTCATCGTAATCTCTAGGGGTTCTGCCTGGATCCTAATATTTTGCTGTGATAAAGCAACCCTTAAATGAGGCAAGAGCAAAGCCACAAACCATTTGCGGTGCTTCCCATCCGTAAGATTCATGTTATCTTCACGGATCTTACATTTCAATCTCTGATCCAGCTCCCAGGGTATCTCACCTGGTTTCATCATGATTTCCTTAAATCCAACGATTGATTGCGCTTTAGTCTTGGGCCTAATGAATTCCTTATTCAACATAATCTGAATGTCTGCTAACGCAGCCGTCGGGATATCAGTCTAGTACTTAATGTACCACATTAGCGCACGATCCTATAAAGCAGTAACCAACGTTTCTTTCTTCATCTGATCATCTGTAATGTTCTGGGCTGTCCATACGACCTTTTCAATGAACCAAAACTAGTCTGGGTCCTCATTTCCCAAGCCCTTGAAACCAGACAAGTTCACTGCATTCACCATATTGAACGGTGGTGGAGGTGGTGGGGGTGTGGGCGAAGGTGTATGCTATGGAGGTGAAGATGGAGGTGGCGTGGTCGAGTGAGGTATTCATGGAAACCCTTGCCTTATTAACTGGAAAATGCTCTACGGTGAAGCCTATGCTGCTCCTTCGTCATCACTCAGAGGTGGCTCAATCAATGGGCTATATTCAGGGCTTGTTCTTCCTCTATCCCTAAATAAATTTTCACTTTGCGTAGCTTCAAACATCAAGGTAATTTCATAACCTTCTTTTCACACAAGAGCATTTTAATCCTAGTATTCAAAGATCTTAAATACTTACCTCGCAGTCCTTTGAAGCAGCACCGCTCTGCTTCGTTGTAGCTAACCGAGGTATCGACTGCAAATTATGTCACAAATCCTCTGAAGAAACGATCAAGCCAGTGATCGACAATGCGCACAATCTTATCTTTAGAGGCTTCCAATTTCTGCACTAACTCTAGGGTCCACACTATTGGACCATTGAGCCTCCACCTTCCCTAGCCATCATTTAATTTAGCGATCCACTCGTATAGCTCGATTAGAAAGGAACAAAAGAAAATTTCATGTATCTCTATGTACATGTACCTATCCAACCACTGTTCTTTCGTCAATCATGGATTTCTATTTTCTTGCGCCGTGAATTCGTGGATCTTTCTATCCAACCACTCCTCAATTTATTTCCTTGTTGGATTCTAGTGATGTGACATCACACATCTCTTTATGCAGATCCCGGTCTCGGAAACAGAACCATTTGTTGGCCCTTTCAGCAACAACCCGTAGAGCGTAGATTGAAGTCTCACTCGAAGCAGTATGGGGGGATCCCAGAACCAAGTTTCTGCACCTAGAGATGATTGTGATGTCATTTTTGTGCCTTAAATCTGTCTTCGCATAGGTCGATAATCCTTAAGGATTATCTATATAACTTCCTTTTATCAACCTCTAGACCTTCGCAAATGTCTATGATTGTCTTTCATTAACCCTAAACATGTGAATCAACCACTTACGCGCCTCTGTAATTACCCTTAGTTCTGTATTTACCTAGATCGGCTTAAGTATTTGATAACATTAACATGCAATCATATATTCTCCGCGTAAGAAATTATTATTACTTGCATTCATATGACAATGTAAATCATGTAAAATCACGCATCAATACAGTATTAATTCATAAACCTATCATTCATCACAACATAATAGCGCATTCATTCATAACAGAAGGAAATAGACAAAACACAGGAAATGATGTAATAACTTCTTTATTAATGCTTTAGTTCTTCTTACAAACTCAAGACTTCCCTGCACACTTAGCTGCAGGGGTCTGCGCACTCAGTTGTGGACTCTACTCTAGGCCTCTACGCACACAGTTGCAGAGCCTCTCTTCTACTCTAAGACTTCTTCGCTCTTACTACTAATGACCCATTACATCTTCATTCTTCATTACTATCTATGCCTTAGACTCTCTAAGACTCTCCTTTTTATACAATCCCATGGTCTGCGGACCATGGGTAGGTCTATACAAGTCAACACAACTTACATAACAGAAGGGTAAAAATCTTTATGAAACTTTACCATCTACGTGCTCCGCGACCACATTTTGCAGAGACTTTACATTCTTTACAACAAAACTTGGGCTTTTGCCCCAAAATTGACCCTAGGGACCTTGTCCCAACACCCCCCTTAATCTGAAGGGATGTTGGTGAGTCCAAGCATCATTCTGAATCTTTCAAACTTTTCTCTTCCAAGTACTTTGGTGAAGATGTCTGCAATCTACTCATTTGTGGAATAATGTCGTAGATGGATTGTCTTGGCCTCAACATGATGTTGAATCAGATGGTATTTTGTATTGATGTGCTTCGTTTGATCATGGAACTTTGGGTTCTTGGCCAACTTTATTGTAGAAGTGTTTTCAATCATGAGAGGAGTTGAATGCACTTGTTTCTCCTACAAATATTCCATAATTTTCATAAGCCACACAATTTCCTTTGTTGGTTCATTTGCTGCCACATATTCTGCCTTATTTGTGGAATCCGATGGGACAGATTGTTTGCGTGACCTCCAAGAGACAACTCCTGATCAAAGACTCATAAAATAACCTGAAGTAGATACCCCTGTTTCTTTATCTCCATCGAAGTCTAGGTCAGAGTATCCAGTCAAGCTGAAGTCACCCACCTTTGTGTACTTAAGTCCAAAGTCTTGAGTTCCCTTCAATTACTTTAGAACTCTTTTCTCAGCAGACCAATGTCCCTCACAAGGCTTTTGCATAAACCTGGAGAGGATTCCAACAACAAATGAGAAGTTTGGTATGGTAGTAGTCATGTAGTTGAGACTTACTACAAGTTGTCTATACTTTGATGCATCCTCAAATTCTTTTCCTTCAATTGATGTGATCTTTAAGTTCTATTCCATTGGAGTAGTCAAAGGATTGCACTCATCGATGCCAAACCTATTCAACAGATCTCCAATGTACTTCCTCTGAAAGAGAAATATAAACTTTTGATGTTGAGTTACTTCAATACCAAGATAGTAGTGAACATAGCCCAAATCTGTCATTTCAAAACCTTTCCTCAATTCCTTATTTATGGATGAAATATAGCTCTCATTGTTCCATGTCATCAAAATATCATCTACATACACTAGAAGATATACAACTGTTTTCCAACTTTCTTTACAAACAAATTTGCATCATCAAGATCATAATGTTTGAAGTTGCGTTTTAGAAGATGCTTAGTTAACTTCTCATACCAGGCTCGCAGTGCTTTCTTGAGGCCATACAAGGATTTTAAAAGCTTGCATATTTTATTTTCCTGACCCTTCACAACAAATCCTTTTGGTTGGAACATAAAAACATTCTCTTTCAGATCTCCATTTAAGAAAGCAATTTTCACATCCCTTTGATGGAATTTCCAACTGTTCTATGCTGCTAAGGCAAAGAGTGTTTGGATGGTAGCCCATTTTGCTATGGGGTAAAAAGTCTTCTCATAGTCGACCCCTTCCTTCTGTGCAAAACCTTTTGCCACAATCCTTAATTTGTGCTTGTCAAGTGAGCCATCGAATTTATACTTGTTCTTATAGACCCACTTGCATCCTATTGGTTTGGTTCCCAATGGAGGATCAACCAGCTTCCATGTGCCATTCTTTATCAAGGCATCATATTCTTTCTACATTGCTTCTTTCCATTCATCAAGAGAAGTGACTTATTTGAAGGAAGTTGGTTCAACATATGTAGAAAAATTCAGTTCACAATCATGAGAAACATCCATATCAACAGGTGAATCAAAATTGTCTACATCACCTCCATTATGTCTAGTTGAGCTCCTTGTTCCTATCTTTCCAATCTCATCAGGATGAACACGTTCAAGTGTATTTGTCATCCATTTTGGAGGACCTTTCTGAGATGGACCAGGCTACTTAGTCGACTGAGTTGGGACTGAATCAAGATTTAGTCTCCCAATTTTGTCAATCACATCACTCAATGTGTCATGTAGATCAATGGCTAGAGCTTCATGCAGGGGAGAGAGTGCTTCAGAACAAGATTCCACAGATTGATCCAGTATAGGAATCCCCCCTTCAAGATGTTGAATCTCATTATTAAATTCTTCAAAATAATTTGCATGTCCGAATCTATCCAAACGATCAAGATGCTGCTCAACAACATTGTTAGCCTTAGAAGATTTAATAAATATCATATCTCTAGATATTATAAACTTCTTGTTCACTTCATCATAGAGATGGTATGCTTTGGAGGTATATGAATATGCCAAGAAGATACACTTGCAACTCCTTGCACCAAGTTTTTTTCTTTGTTCCTTGGGTATCAAGGCATAACAGGTGGAACCAAATACCCTAAGATGCATCATTGAAGGAATGTGGCCATACCACATTTCATAGGGAGTCTTGTTTTTTATAGCATTATATGGACACCTATTCTTTATACAGAAAACAAATAGAACTTCATCGGCCCAAAACACCAATTTAACATTCTTGAAAAACATCATGGAATGTACCATATTTAAGATTGTCTTGTTCATTCTTTCAACTACTCTGTTTTGTTGGGGATTATAAGGCACAATTGTTTGATATTTGATCCCATGCTGGCGAAGATAATTTTCAAATTCATTTGAATCGTATTCTTTTCCATTATCTGTGTGAATATAGCCAATATGAGATTCTGCATCATTTTCAATCCATGCATGAAAGTTCTTGAATGTTTGAAAAGCATTAGATTTGTTCTTTAATAAATAAACCCAACACATTCTGGTGTAGTCATCAATAAAATTCATCGTATATTTATTACCATTTGCAGAAGGAACATGCATTGGGCCACATAAATATGAATTAATGAGTTAAATTTTTCTATGTGCTCTAGAATGTGAATCATGAAAAGGTTGTTTGCTGTGCTTCCCTAGAATATGTTAGAGTCGGTCTAGTTATCCCTCCATCAGAGATCAAAGCTCTTTTGCATTTCATGATTAGGTGTCCCATCAGTTTTGATCAGTTGCATTTCGTTAGGCATGCCATAACTCTGATGGAGTGGGTTGTGTCACTCATTCCCCTCGTGCTTGGCACTATTGGTTCAAGCCTGTTTATTAAAATAAGTCTTCAAAGGTCATTTACAACCATGTTTTAAATTTTGAGGTCTTAGGTCTAGGGTTGAGTCAATTTTGTCTTGAAAAGTCTTGGAAGACCAGCAGGCCAGAGGGATGTCTTTGATAGATCATCACTTCAATAATTTTCATCATTGTACAACTGAATTAGGAATTCTCTTCAAAACTCTGTTTTGAATATAAGTCGCCATCTCATTTTTGTAAAAATTGTAAAAATTTTCAGTTCTTCAATCGTTCAAGTGCAGCCTTGGTCTCCTTTGCCAGAGCATATCAGAGCTATCCCTGCAAAAAATTATCAGTGAAAATCATTATTTCAACCAATTTTAAAGGGGAAACCAAAAAGGTCAAAGCCTATTAATTTTCAAAAAGTGTCAACAACCAAACATAAGAAAATGGGTTTTGGGTTAAGCAAAAATCAACAAGGAGTCCATATGAAGATATTTCTCCTCATTTGCAACCCATTCCACATTCCAAGAGCAAAGAGTATTCTTCTAAGGCGATTTTGTGAGTTTGAGGGCAAATCAGGCCGTTTCCAGGGCGCGCTACGCATCAGGTTGGGCGCGCTACGCACCAGGGGCGCGCTGCGCATCAATCCACAATTTGCAGTGTTATTTTGCACGGGTGAGGCGCATCAGGAGCACGCGGCGCGTTGGGTGAGGTGCACTACGCGTTGGAGTTTATGCCCAGAACTTTGCCTGAAACACATTCAAACATCTCTTCTCACGCATCAAATCACAGGTAGGCTTTTATCCACAGCTCGTTCTTGGTTTTGAAGGATTTATGCAAAGAAATCATGCTATATTTCCCATGAAAAACCAAGTGTATAAACCCTCATTTTCCATTAGTTTGCTGTGAGGATTCAAATGCCAAGATTGCTGTAGGGTTTTCAAACATAAATGTTTCCAAGGTTTTCCCATTTCTTGTGTTTCCCACCCCCTATATTCACTAATATTTTCCCCAATAATTCCTCATAAAACTCTATATTATTCTCCCTCCAATCCTAACCCCTCCCTTCTACTACAAACATATTTTTCCTACCGTACCTCATCCTAAACCCTAAAATTTGAAAATTTTCATGTCCCTTCCCTTCCCTAAATTCCTTGTTTTATTTCCATTGTCCCCATTTCCCTAATGTTTCCCCTTCCCTAATAGTTCCCTTGTATATTTGTGTCCCCTTGGTCACAACATTTTGAGAAAAAGAAAAATCCTACAGTCAATTTGCACATAGTTGTATATCAACATATATATATTCGAGCCACCTTGTTTTTAAAGAACATGTCAGAGACCGAGTCAGATTATGAGTAGGATTATGATAATGATTCTACACCAGAGGTAAGTGTGCCAAGGAGGTATCACAAAGGTGGCAAAGGTGGTCGGCATGTCAGGGAGGAGCCTACTTCTTTAGCTCAATTGCAAGCTTGTCCACTTGCAATGGACTGTTTTCTGTATCAATCATGTTTTGAATACTGTGAGCGGATCTCACAAATCTAGCATCATCGGGAACTAGTTCGTTTATTTGTCCTACATTTGCAGGATGGTCATGTAAACCTTGTTGGAGTGAATTTCACCTTGTCACCCGAGATTATTGCTCAGGCCACTAGGATACCAAATGTAGGGGAGGAATGGAGTAAACGCCAGCAGTTAGACAGATTTCACTATGAGCCATATATTAAGCCCGGATGTGTGAGACACTTGACTGCAGTTTTTCCTTTCAGATTCCTAAGGGATGAGTATGCACCATTGATGAAACTTATCATTCGATATTTCAGTTGCGAGGGCAGATTCTCACGTCTCTATGCGTACCATGTTCGTTTGTTGATGCATTTTACCAGAGTACGTATGATGAACATTCCATTTTTTATGTGTCGCAACATAGAGAGGATGGTGCCTTTAGTACAAAGGAAGAGCCCAACACATCAGCATAAGAGCATCTATCATTATGCATTGATCGAAATTGTAGTGATGCATCAATTGACACAGCAGGGCATTACTTGGGCAGATTTCATTTCCCATGATTGCTTTGCACCATTACAGCCACCTCCTGAGATAGTTCATGATGAGGGAGGACCTTCACACCAGCCAGACATTCTCGAGACTGAGCACATAAGTGCTCCTCCACATGTGACATATCAGCGAGGTCACAGGACATTGTTTGCATCTACACGACGAGTACTATCTCCACCCGGGGTGGAAGGGGTCTCGTTGACTTCATCGGCACAGCGAGTGTTATCTCCACCTCGTGTGGAAGGGGCCTCGCTTTCGACAGCAGCACCGCAGGTACAGGATAAGCGCAAGAAGCCTAAGCATGAGGAGGGACCTTCTGGTGTGCCATCCGGGTTTGTTACTATTCATGATGAGACAACTTCAGAATCAGAGAAGACTCAATATATCAGGTATCTAGAGCAGCGGAATAAACAGCTTGAGGACCAGTACAGGATCATAGACCTACAGAACATCCGTGAGAATCGCCAAGCTGCCCAACATAGGCAAATTGAGTTCACCTCTCTAGAGCAACATGTAAATGAGGATCGAGAGGCTAATCTCGAGAGGGTCAACATCTACTTGGAGGAACGGCTGAAAAGGGCCGATAGAGATCATGCATTATTGAAACACATGGTTATGCATTACAAGGTCCGGAACTTGGTTTGCAAGGCGCGAATTAGGAGTCTTAAGGCAAAATTGAGGAAAATGGTCAAGAAGCAAAAACGGCAAAAGGAGCTTGATCGTCTTCGGATTTTGGCCGAAGCTTATTTGATTGAGCATAGTACTTGATTGGGGACCCCCAGCCCAAATTTCAACAAGTTTGGGGAAAATTTTGTCAATTTTGAAATTTTTGTGTAAAAAACAGGTTTTTGGGCTCAACGCGTAGCGCGCCGCGTGCTACCCTTAAAATTGTAAGGTCCAAATCATGAAAGGTTTGCATTTTTGGATTTTTCATGATGAAATACACCTGATCAGCCACTGCCAAGGCATTTCATCAAGGTTTGGGTCCCCAAAAGGTCAAAAAACATGCAAAAAATGAGCTCACTGCCCCTTTTTGGACACACAGGTAGCAGCCTTGGGAGAATGCACTTTTGGAGGGGCCAATGGACATAAAATTGGAAAATTCCACTTGGGTTGGAAAGTAGACATCCAGGGCTTTCCAACAAGCCAACTTGAGCTCAATTTGGATGTCGGGAAGTGCCCCAAAACCAGGTGGAAATGTGCACTATGCGTAGGGCTTAGGCGTGCTATGCATCAGGATTTTTGTACAGTTTTCACCTTGCAGCTCAGGAATTCGGCCAGTCTTGAACAATTTTGACTTGTGATGGGATTTTTCACCCTCCTTGATGTAATTAATGGAACTTTATGTTGACTTGACACTTATTTACCTATTCTAGATGATTCATTCATAAAATAGCAAAAATTTAATGAATGAAATTGGTTTCCTAGCTTATAGAGGCAAGTTGTTTTGACTGCCTAGATTGTAGTGCTTTGTTTAGAATTGGTTGAAACAGCTCCTAGGATGATGAGCTCGACCCCTAGAGGCAAGGGAATGTGTTTAGATTTCCTATATTATGTATTTTCTTAGTCATTTTCAGGGTTGGACTCTTGGGAATAACTTGATACACTATTGTACATATTTTCTCTGCAATTTTGGCAAAGGATAGACCAGGGTTTTGCAGCACTATGATGGTGTGTTTCTCTCAGTACTTGTAAGTTGTTTATGTGTACCACTTTCCTTATTTAATCTTCTGCAATTAAACAAATGAAGTGTTAAAGTAGAATCCATAAATTTGCTATGCTCTGCCTTTAAGTTTGTTTAATTTTCCATGTTTTCTTCAGTTTAAGGAGAATCCTTGAGACTTCCTTGCTCTCCTTAGCTCCTCACCTATCAGGACTATTCATTCACTCACTTTGAAGGCATCAAAACAATCGCCTATCTTGCCCCAAGTAGACCTCTGCAAAAGCTGTGCCTCATCCCCGCACCCAAAATTGCCTTTCCCTTGAATTCAACAAAACTTCAAAAAATCAATTCCATAATCCTTATACTTCATACCTAGCCTACAATTAGTCATCAATTCAGTCATCTCGAGCCTCTTTGATTACCTTTTGCCGAGATTGACCGGAGAGAGCCCTCTCCTGTCCTCGTAGGGCTAGCTACGAGGCTGAGCGTGGTTTGATGTGGCCTCGAGTTTTGCCTTCCTCAGCCTGAGGCAAATTCGAACGCTAACATAGTGGCGACCATACTGGGGAAGAAATAGTTCACTGGTTGATGTGTTTTGTTTTTCATGAGTCTTAGACGGAGTCTGAAGTTATGCCAGGTAGCCTTCGAAACGCTTTTGCTATGCATAAGCGAAAGTAGATAAACGCTGCTTCAGTCGATCTCCGGTGAGCTTGTGAATGTAGCACTTCATTTGTATTTACCCCAGTACACTTATTTGTTCTAGACCTTGGATGGTTGAGTCTAGAAAATTGATAGGCTGAAATTTACTGTGTCCCTTTGATTGTTCCGAACAATTCCACACTGGCTTCTAGAAGATACACGAGATTAAATCCTGATCCAGATCCACCTCCTATTTACGAAAATCCAAATTTGATTCGAAAAATCCTCCGTCAAGAAAGCTCGGTGACTCCCTTGGTTAAATCTCATTCATGTCCTGCAATTTTTGAGTATCTTGAAGAACTTGACTTTGACGAGAAATTTGAATTGTCACTGTTTAAAACTCAATCCGAAAGTGCACTTGATTCTCTCGTTCCAAATCCTGACTTTGCTGCAGCTCTTAACGTTGAAAAACATAATAAATTAATTGAAAATTTTATCTTGAGGCACCTTCAGAGTGACATTCAGGCTGCAAATCTTGCTAATTTCCTAGAAGCTGCATCTGAGAATATTGGATCTGCTGTCACGGCTTCCGCTTCGAAAAATCCCACCGAACTGCCTTTCATTCCCACCATTCCTGTGCAACCTATAATTACTTATTCAGAATCTGCAGCTAATTCCCCTCCTTCATCCCACATCGCTTCTCCTCCGCATACACCACCTCATACTCCTCATACTTCAGTTACATCTACTCCACCAACTACTCCCAGACCAAATCCGCCTAGAGCAATGGCTGCTCGGTTTGCTCCTCTCGCTCTTCCTCAAGATTTGCATGATATGTCTGCGGATTATCAGAGTAAGATTCCTCTATTTGATGGCACTCCTCAAAGTGTGTCCGCTCAGCAGCACATAGACAAAATGGCTAATTTTTGTGATTTATATGAGATTGATGAAGAGGATGTAACTATGCGGTTGTTTGTGCAAACATTCGGAGGAGAGGTAAGAAAATGGTTCAGAGGCTTGGGAGCCAGAAGTATACCTACGTTGGCTGAACTTTAGGGACAGTTTCTAGATCGTTGGGAACTCATAAAGGATCCGCTTCAGATCAATGCCGAGTACAATAATATCAAACGCAATCATGGTGAGTCTGTCCAAGACTACATTATCAGGTTCAATACAGTTTATAATGCTATTTCGGATGATTTAAGACCATCTAGAAAATCAGCTCTTCTCAAATTCCCGGATGGTTTTGATCCGGAGATGGCTTATTCATTACGGGATAGAGATCCGCCTACTTTAGAAGATATGCAAAAGATTGCTGTTAATGTTGAGGCGAATCTGAATGACAAGAGAGCACGGTTGAAGGCAGAGAAAAGAGTGACTATAAAGGAAGAATCTACATCAGAACCGCCTTGGCTTCGTGAGATGGAAAAAATGTTCAAAAGAATGAACCTTGACAAATCAGAACCGCATATTCGTAATCCAAATTACCGTGGCCAGCAACAACCTCAGTTCAGAATTAAGCAGCGTGAACCAAGAGTACAAGAGCCGGCAGCCCAGCAACCGATCAAGACTCCTCTTTTGCAGAATTTTGTGAGTCAAGATTCAGATGAAGATGCTGATGTAGTAGGGGACCAAAATCACTTCTTTACTCCTGATGATCTGCCCATTTACATCACTGAAGAAGAAGAATATGGAGAAAGTTCAGGCGCCCAACAAGATGAAGATTTTATCTTAGCTAATGATGCAGATTTAGATGATTACCAAAGAGGATATTTGAATGCCTTGTCCGCTCAACAGAAGCAGTATTCATTGAGAAACCGAGATGTGCCTATCAATCCGATTCAGAAAAGAAAAGAAGCTACAACACCAAAGGCAGATTCACCGATACCACAGAAGAAAGGAAAGGAGACAATTGATCCCACAACTAGCAAGATATCAGCAGCAGAAAAGACAAATCAGACAAGTATAATCAAAGATAGGAGAGAAGTTCCGGTCAAAGAAGTCGACAAAGTTTCAGCATTTAGTTTGGAAAATGAAATTTCCAAATTAAAAGTATCTATTCCTTTGACTGAAATCATGAAAAACAGCAGCTACCGAGGTCAAGTCTCTAAAATTCTGAATTTTGATCCCATGTTAGACACGGTGAACGTTGAAGATGATCAGCCAGAATTGATATTCGGGCCAGCATTGGATGGTGAGTCCCCTGAAAGTGATGTTCCTCCCTTTTATATCAGTTTGAGATTGCATGAATATGTTTTGCACAATGCTATGTTCGATTCGGGTGCTTCGCACAATTTGATGCCAAAGGCGATCATGGAGAAACTGGGGTTAGACATTACAAGAAAATATCATGATTTGTATTCATTTTATTCCAGCCGTGTAAGATGTGTCGGGCTCATCAAAGATTTGGTTGTTAGCTTAGACCAAATCCCAGTGAAGAATGTCTTGATGGATGTGGTTGTGGCGGACATTCCTCCACGTTTTGGTATGTTACTTTCAAGATCTTGGGGGGCTAAGTTGAAGGGTACTCTACAGTTAGACTTTTCTTATGCTACAATTCCAGTTTTCGGTCAAATGAGAAAGCTATATCGAGAACAAAAGATGAAATACATGATAACCAGCAAAGAGAAGCCAATCAATCATCCTGTAAATTATGTACATACAGATTTGGAGTCATTTGTTTTATTTGCTGATAATTTTAATGATCTAGATAGTCAGTTAGTTCAGGTAGAAGATATACCAGAGATCACTGAAAATTTCAGAGAAGTTCTGCAAAAGGAAAGAGGAGAAAAGCAAGCTACTATGGAGCAATCAGCTGAGGATAAGGGGCAGCAAACAGAAAAAACAGAGCTAACACAATTTCAACACTTGGAAGAAGATGAAGATGGTCTTTGGACCATGGATTTTGATGGCGCAGTAGGTAGTGATGGTGCTGGTATTGGTGTGTGGATTCGAAGTCCCTTTTCCGCTCAAGACAAAGTTCCAAGCAAGGTGAGAGTGTGTTCTTATAAACTAGCATTTGATTGTTCAAACAATGAGGCGGAATATGAGGCTCTCATTGCTGGCCTTAAGATTCTTAGAAAGCTCAAAGCGAAGAAGATTGCAGTCTATGGTGATTCCGAGTTGGTGATAAAGCAAGTTAAGGGTGAGTTTCAGGCCAAGCATCCTCGTATGAGGGCATATCGAAATGCAGTCTTAGATATTTTGAAGTTATTTTCTGATCATACCTTGACATGTGTGCCTCGCATACAAAATGGTGTTGCTGATGGACTTGCTAAGGCAGCAAGCAATTTAAAAATTCCGATGAATTCTAGCAACAAGTTTGAGATTCATGTGAAACATCGTCCCACCATCCCAGACAATCAGCGATGTTGGCAAGTCTTTCAAGATGATGAGGAGATCAATCAGTTTCTGCAAAATAAGGGTAAGTTCAAAGATACCTCAATAGATACTGAACATGATGATGGTAGTGATAATATACAAGTAAATCAAATGGACGTGCTGCAACTTAAAGACAACATTATTCCTAAGGGATTGATTCCTTTAGAGGAGTTGTTCGACCAAGATGATGTGGCCCGCAAACCGACCTTAAGACCGACTGAAAAAGGTGTTGAAGAGGTAAACATTGGGACAGCTGAGAATCCCAAGCGAGTAAAGCTATCAAAGTCATTGTTACCAAAGGTGAAAGCAGACTATGTGAAATTGTTGTCTTTATGTTCTGATGTTTTTGCATGGGATTATTCAGATCTAAAGACATATGACACAAATATCATTCAGCATACTATCCCTATAAAGCCAAATCAGAAGCCTTTTCGTCAAAAGTTGAGGAGAATCAATCCGAAGCTGCTGCCATCAATTGAAAAAGAGATAAACAGATTGTATAAGTCAGGAATCATTGTGCCTATCCGATTTTCAGATTGGATATCAAACTTGGTATGAGTAAGGAAGAAAACAGGTGAGATCCGTTTATGTATTGACTTCAGAAATTTGAATAAGGTGTCCTTAAAAGACAATTATCCGCTGCCCAAAATGGACCATATATTGCAGCGAGTAGTTGGAGCATCAAGGATGTCACTACTCGACGGCTATTCAGGATACAATCATATTTTAGTACATGAAGATGATCGTGACAAGACAACATTCACCACTCCATGGGGAACATTTCATTATGCAAAGATGCCGTTTGGTTTGAAAAATGCAGGAGCCACCTTTCAGCGCGCAATGGACATGGCTTTTGCCAACAAGAAAGATGTATTTTTAGTTGTTTATCTTGATGACTTAACCGTGTTTTCAAATTCTGATGAGGAACATTTGTATCATTTGAAAATTGTTTTCCAAAAGTGCAGAAAATATGGCATTTCGCTGAATCCGAAAAAGAGTCTTTTCTCCATGGATGAAGGCAAACTTCTTGGCCATATCATATCTAAAGATGGCATCTGTATTGACCCTGCACGTGTTGAAGCCATTCAGCAAATTGAACAGCCCCAGAACAAGAAAGAAATACAGTCCTTCAATGGTAAAGTAAATTTTCTGCGTCGCTTCATTCCAAATCTAGCATAACATCTTAGAGAAATCACGAGCATGCTGAAAAAGGACAGTCAAGTAAAGTGGACTAAAGAGGCGTTGAAATCATTTAATTTAGTGAAGTTAGCTCTTTCTTCAGCTCCTATTTTGATCAGCCCAGACTACTGTTAGGATATTCCGACACATAGGATATAGTTAAGTTCAACTTGGTCTAGTATAGAGTTAGGTTAGAGTTAGGTAAAGTGTGTTTCTTTACCGTTGTACATTTTGTAACTTACAATCCGACGGTCACGATATGTAGTGATCCGACGGTTCACTCTCACCTCGGTATTACCGACACTTGATCCGTGGCTTGACACCCGATTGGTCCATGAGTTCTATTTAAAGCGCATGGAGGGTCATTGTTCGGGTAATCCGTGCATGAGAGAAGCTTATGTAAATTTTCATTCTTTGATTAATAAATTGTCTGTACCCACGTTGGGACAGGCCGTGGACTGTTTCCCTCCTTGCACTCTGAGGGTTTTAACCACGTCAAAAATACTGGTGTATTGATTTGAGATCTGGTTGTGAGCGGTGTCCTCTTGGTATTCTTTCTGAGGAACTTACCCTGTAAATTCCTACATGGTATCAGAGCTATTTGAGGGCCGCGTCCGTTGGTGATCCAAATCTGAAGCCGGTAGAACTGCATGCGGCTGTCGTTTCCTAGATCTGCTGTTTCTGACTGCTTTCGGGCCGAGAGGACTGCTCTGTTGCGTTCGGAGCATCTGTTTCAGTGAGGAACCCCTTTCGTTTCACGCGAAAAGGTTTCCGGTAGCCCTAGCTGCGTCATTTTTCGGATCGGGAGGTATACAGTGTTTTTTTTGCAGTTTACTGTCATTTTCTCTCTGCTTATTTCGGTTTCGGTTTATTTAGCCTTTTTTTCCGGATCTATACCGTTCATTTCTGCGTATGCTCTTTGCCCTGCGACTCTGTGCGATCTGGGCAAATCAGAAACAGAAAGAAAGGATTTTTCTCATGCGTATGCTCTTTTCCCTGCACCTTAGTGTGATCTCGGAAAATCAGAAACATTGAGAAAAATATTTAGTTTTTCGGGTAAAAGCTAACTTTGAGATTTTTTTTTTAAAATTTCTAGTTCTTTGGCTAAAGCTAACTTCGAGCCGTAAGGTTCGTTTTTCTTTGGATATTCGTGTTGGGTTTTGTGTTTTGTGTTTTGTAGGGGAAAAGAGTCTTCCCAAGGCAAGCACGCAAATCGAGGCCCCCCCCCTCTCTCTCTCTCTCTCTCTCTCTCTCTCTCTCTCTCTCAAATATTTTGTATAGATCAATTGGTTCAAAGACCTTTTAAGAGAGTAGAGGTCTTGGGTTCAAGTCTCCATTTTGTGGGGGCGGATTTTTTCATTCCCGCACATTCGCGCACTTTGCCGGCAACGTCAACATTTTTTTTTCAAAAAGCCATAACTTCTTCATCCGGAAGCCTTTTTCAGAGCCGTTTTTTTTAAAACCGCCTATTTTTTCGAGATCTATCCATTGGACCACTTACTTTCAGCATCTTCAGCTTCAGTTGTTTTTCAAAAAATGGAAAGTCCATGCCAAGTCATTCTTGACAGCACTAACTACTTCCAATGGGTAGCCTACATGGGAGATTTACTTAGAAGTAAAGGTCTCTTCAGAATAGCCACAGACCAAGAGAAGAAACCCAAAGATGAAGACAAGGCCGAAAAATGGGAAAATCGACAAGATCAAGCACGTGGTTTGATAGGAATGTCTGTTTCTCCTGATCTTAGATTCCACATTGCAGAAATTGAAACTCCTCATGAAGCATTAGAAAAACTTGCTAAAGTTTTTGGGATTAAAAATGAAATTAGAGCCCATCAACTTGAGAATGAGTTGCTTACTTTGGATCCTAATAATTTTTCTTGCATTGAAGATTTCTTGTCCAAATTCAAGACCCTTAGATATCTCTTGGAAGGTGTTAAAGTTAAGAAAGAAGATGGTAACCTTATTTATTCCATCCTTACTAAGTTGGGACCAGCCTACTCTGTATTTGTTTCCACTTTCCATTCTACCAGGGAAGCTTTCATTTGTCAAGGCAAAGACTACAAGCCCCCTTCCTTTGACTCCTTTTGTGATTCCTTAATAAGAGAACAAGAAAAACTCTTACACCTTGGTCTTCTTAATCTTGGAAACTCTTCCTCGAAAGCGTTAGCCGCCCAGCAGCAACCAAATTCAAAGAATCCTAAGAAGTCTTATCCTCAAAGGAATGGTCCTAAACCAACTCAGCCTCAAGATGAAAGATCATTTCAGCAATATGACAAGACCAATAAAAACAAATGGAAGAAGACTGACAGACATTGTAACTTTTGTAATCGAGATGGCCACTTAGAATCTAAATGCTTTAAGAAGATGGAAGCCTTGGAAGCCGCAATGAAGAAACATAACATCCATCTGGAGCCTACTTCAACTTCAACTTCCGGAACGGCATTTTCTGCATGTCATCGTCAATCATCTCAGTCTGGTTATGCATTAAATGTATCTTCTTCTTCTTCTCATTCTCATGAGTGGCTCATTGATTCTGGAGCCTCTTGTCACATGGCCAAAAACCAAGCCATGTTTTCTTCTTTAAATGATTGTAACACCAAAAATATATATGTTGGTGATGATAGATCTCTTAATGTTGTAGGGACTGGAACTGTTCATCTAGACAATGGTCAGTTCAATGATGTATTATGTGTTCCAAACTTATCCTGCAACCTTCTATCTGTCTATCAGATAACTCATTCAGGTGAAGGTAAAATTGTTGAATTTTCACCTCATGATGTTGTAATCAAGGATCTAAAAGATCCTAAACAGATTCTAGCTACTGGTCTTGCTGATGATTCCAAAAGGTTGTATAAGTTTCACAACTTTGGGTCATCCCATCTTCCCTCAGTATTTGTTGCTCATAATGATGAAGTGAGCAAACTTTGGCATGAGCGGTATGGTCACTTAAACTATCGCTCCCTTCAGCATCTATGTAAAGAAAATATGGTGACAGGTCTTCCTATGGTATCTTGCAAAGATGGTGTTTGTTCCGGATGTGTACTCGGAAAACATCATCGGGACAGTTTTGACAAACGTGCCTCTTGGCACGCCTCAGCCCCTTTACAGCTTGTGCACAGTGATTTATGTGGTCCTCTTCCTGTTGCTTCATTCTCTGGCTGCAAGTACTTCTTAACTTTCATTGATGATTTCTCCAGACGCACTTGGGTATACTTCTTAAAACTCAAGAGCGAAGTATTTACCACCTTTTTGGCCTTCAAAGCATTCGTTGAAAAACAATCTGGACATCAAATTCTTAAGCTAAGAACTGATAATGGTGGAGAATATGTTAAAAATGCATTCATCAACTTTTGCACCGAAAATGGAATTCAAATGCAACATACTGTTCCATACACTCCACAACAAAATGGTGTAGCTGAAAGGAAAAATCGCACCTTAAAGGAAATGGCTAATTGTATGCTGCAATCTAAAGGACTCAGTCTTAGTTTTTGGGCCGAAGCAATTAATTGTGCAAATTATATAATCAATCGCACTCCTACTAAGGTTCTAGAGAATATCACTCCAGAAGAAGCCTGGAGTTCCATTAAACCAGATGTAAGTCACTTTCGTGTGTTTGGAAGTGAAGCATGGGCCCATATTCCAGATGAAAAGCATAAAGCCTTAGAACCTAAGAGTGAGAAATGTACTTTTGTTGGATATTCTGAAGATGTAAAAGGCTATAGACTTATTCCATTTAAGTCCAAAAATGTTATCATTAGAAGAGATGTAAAATTTGATGAAAATAAATCGGCCTGCGAGCCTAGTCCGGCGGATGTGCCACCTCTTCCTATCTCTTCTATCTTTGAAAACATTTCTTCTTCTGATGATGAAAGCGAGGATGATAATCCTTCCCCACCTTCTCAGGATCCTCAACTTCCAAGATGGGTCCGTGCTACTCGGGATGCAGCAGGTGATCTTGCCGGTGATCCTACAGATCAGCGACGTACACGTTCTCAGTTTGAAAGAGCCTCTTCTTTACTGGCTCAAGCTCCAGTAAATCATGATCCTGACACTTTTGCAGAAGCTTCAGGCCATCCACATTGGGAAACAGCTATGAATGAAGAATATCATTCATTGATGACAAATGATACATGGGATCTTGTTCCTCTACCAAAGGGACGCAAACTTGTTAGATGCAAATGGGTTTACAGAACCAAGTATGGACCAGATGGGAAAGTTGATAAACATAAAGCTCGTCTAGTTGCTAAGGGCTTTTCACAGGTTGAAGGCATTGACTACACTGAAACCTTCTCTCCAGTTGCCAAAATGAACTCTATCCGCCTTGTTCTTTCCCTTGCTGCCTCTTTAAAATGGGAAGTCCATCAAATGGATGTTAAATCTGCCTTCTTGCATGGGGACTTGCAGGAAGAAATCTATATGGAACAACCCATTGGCTTCATACAAACAGACTCCAGCCTCGTTTGTCGACTTAAGAAATCCCTTTATGGCCTCAAGCAAGCTCCTCGAGCTTGGTATGCCAAAATGGATAGCTTTCTTTTAGAATCTGGCTTTTCTAGGTGTCATTCTGACAATACTGTCTACACCAAGAAAGTGGGCAACTCTCTCTCATCATCCTTGTTCTTTATGTTGATGATCTTATTCTTACTGGTAGTGATCCCAACCTTATAAACCATGTGAAGTCCAGCCTTAAAAAGAAATTTGAAATGACAGACTTAGGACACTTACACTATTTTCTCGGTCTTCAAGTCTTGCAATCCCAAGAGGGTATTTTCCTTTCCCAGTCCAAGTATGCTTGTGATATTCTTCGTCATTTTCACATGGAAGACTGTAAGCCAGCCCCTTCTCCCTTTCAGTCTGGAGTCAAACTTTCAGTCTCTTGTACTTCTCCTGAAGTTGATGCTACCTTATACCGTCAACTTGTCGGAAAACTCTTGTATTTAACCCATACTCGTCCTGATCTTTCCTTTGCTGTTGGCCTTGTTGCTCGTTTTATGCAAAACCCCCGTGAAAGTCATTGGAAAGCAGCTAAAAGAATACTTCGTTATGTTCGAGGTACAGTACAGTTTGGGATTCATTACAGTGCCAAAGCAGCTCCTCTGTTAGTTGGTTTCACTGATTCTGATTGGGCTGGTGACCTTGATGATCGGAAGTCTACTGCCGGTTATGTCTTCACTCTTGGTTCAGGACCTATTACATGGGCTTGTAAGAAACAGGCTGCCATTTCTCTTTCGTCAGCAGAAGCAGAGTATCGTGGTGCCGTGGAAGCTAGTAAGGAAGCCTTGTGGCTTCGTCAGATCCTATCAGAGTTTGGCTTTGAGCAGCAGCATCCAACCACACTTTGGTGTGATAATCAAAGTGCCATTCAGCTATGCAAAGATCCAGTCCAGCATCAGCGCAGCAAACACATTGAACTACACATGCACTTCATCAGAAAGCTCATTCATGACCATGTTCTTGAAGTGCAATATTGTCCAACAGATGATCAGGTTGCAGACATCTTCACAAAGGCTCTCACAGAGGCGAAGTTCACTAAACTTCGATATATGCTTGGAGTTCAGGAAGTTGTCACTAAGGGGGGATAGGCTCTAGTGCCTCCTTCCTTCTCCTATTGTGTCATATTTGTAAATCCTTCAATCCTATCCCAAGTTGTTCTTAAGGGGGGATGTTAGGATATTCCGACACATAGGATATAGTTAAGTTCAACTTGGTCTAGTATAGAGTTAGGTTAGAGTTAGGTAAAGTGTGTTTCTTTACCGTTGTACATTTTGTAACTTACAATCCGACGGTCACGATATGTAGTGATCCGACGGTTCACTCTCACCTCGGTATTACCGACACTTGATCCGTGGCTTGACACCCGATTGGTCCATGAGTTCTATTTAAAGCGCATGGAGGGTCATTGTTCGGGTAATCCGTGCATGAGAGAAGCTTATGTAAATTTTCATTCTTTGATTAATAAATTGTCTGTACCCACGTTGGGACAGGCCGTGGACTGTTTCCCTCCTTGCAATCTGAGGGTTTTAACCACGTCAAAAATACTGGTGTATTGATTTGAGATCTGGTTGTGAGCGGTGTCCTCTTGGTATTCTTTCTGAGGAACTTACCCTGTAAATTCCTACAACTACATTCACGATTTTATTTTGTTCTCATTTGCTTCTGAGCACACTTTGGCAGCTGTATTAATGAAGAAGAGGGAGGGAGTTGAAAAGCCCATTGCTTTTTTCAGTTGGATTATAAGAGATGGAGCAATGAAATATAACATCATTGAGAAGCAAGCACTTGCGATTGTAAAGGCCTTGAAAGATTTCCGTGTGTATATATTGCACTCCCATATTCTAGCTTATGTTCCTAATGCAGCAGTTAAAGATATTTTAGTACAGGCAGATCCAGAAGGCAGGCGGGGTAAGTGGATTGCTGCGTTATTAGAGTATGATGTGGATATTAAACCAACTCAGCTGATCAAAGGTCAAGGACTCGCCAAGTTAATGGCTGAAACGAATTTGCAAGTTCTAGACATAAATTTGATTGCTGCCATGTCTGATGAAGATGAGGAGAATTCATTCGTTCAGGTATCTGAAATGTTTCTTTCTTCTCCTTGGTATGCTGACATTTTATATGTACTTCAACATTTGTCCTCACCTCCCGTAATGCCTAGAAACAAAAGTAGAACATTGAAATTGAAAGCTGCAAAATTCTGCATACTAAATTCTGCATTGTATTGGAAAGATCCAGGTGGAATGTTATTAAATTGTTTGGTAGAGGAAGAAGCCAAAAGAGTTGTGGAAGACTTTCATAGAGGTGACTGTGGAGGCCATCTGTTTTGGAAAACCACTGCGAACAAGATTCTAAGGGCAGGTTATTATTGGCCTTCATTATTTTCAGATGTATATAAGGCTGTTAAGAATTGTCATGAATGCCAAATTTTCGAAGGGAAGCAAAAACTACAGCCATTGCCTCTCAAACCAATTGAGGTCAGCGCACCATTTCAGCAGTGGGGATTGGATTTCATCGGGGAAATTCATCCAGCATCATCAGGACAGCATCGATGGATATTGACAACCACAGACTACTTCACAAAATGGATTGAAGCAATTCCTACTCGACAAGCCACGGATGCAGTAATTATCTCTTTTCTTGAAACCAATATTTTGTCACGTTTTGGATGCCCAAGTAAGTTAATCACAGATAATGCAGCAGCATTTAAGTCAAAAAGGATGGTTGAATTTTGTTATAAGTACAATATCAGCTTGGGGCATTCAACCGCATACCATCCTCAAGGAAATGGATTGGCGGAGTCATCCAATAAATCTTTGGTCAATATCATTAAAAAATTGTTGGAAATCAGTAAAAAGGGCTGGCACAAGAAGTTGATAAATGCACTATGGGCTGATAGGGTGAGTCAGAAAAAGTCTATTGGCATGTCTCCTTTCGAGTTGGTGTACGGAACAGACACGGTTTTTCCAACTTCGCTTGCTGTCCCGGTAGTCAAATTGCTTCAAGAAGCGGGTAGTGAGGAAGATCCTATGCAGAGAAGGATTAATCAGATGATTCATTTACAACAGACACGGGAGGAGGTATTTCAAAACACTTGCAAGTTGCAGGAGCGCATCAAAAAGATTTATGACCGGAAGGCAAAGGCGGACACATTTCAGCTAGATGAGGTAGTTTTGAGATGGGATGCTCGACATGAAGACAAAGGAAAGCACGACAAATTTGACAATTTATGGAAGGGTCCTTATAAGATTGCAGCATATCGTGGTCAGAATGCTTTTCTTCTCAAAGAAATGAATGGAGATGAATGTCCTGGAGGGCCGATTAATGGTCGGCTGCTAAAAAGATACTACTTCTGAGTATTTTCTGCTCATTTCATCATCATTGTACATATCATTTTACTTTTGTTCTATTGCACATGTAACACTAACTTATCATCTTCAGTCTGGGGCCCGAGGTGAAGGCTATAATTCTGAAAATGAAGATTAGTTAGTCTAAGTTTGTCAAGTCAGTTGTCAAAATCTTTTAGTTTTGAGTTTAGTTCGGTCAAAGCAGTTTTTGGTTTTTTCGGTCAAATTCTCAAGATTTTGTGTCGGAATAATGACTCCATCGCCCAATGGATGAAGGCACTGTCTAGCTCTTACAGAGATCTGCAGTTCTTGGCATCTCCAAGGAGCTACCATCCCCATTGGAGCCAATGTTAGAGTCGGTCTAGTTATCCCTCCATCAGAGATCAAAGCTCTTTTGCATTTCATGATTAGGTGTCCCATCAATTTTGATCAGTTGCATTTCGTTAGGCATGCCATAACTTTGATGGAGTGGGTTGTGTCACTCATTCCCCTCGTGCTTGGCACTGTTGGTTCAGGCCTGTTTATTAAAATAAGTCTTCAAAGGTCATTTACAACCATGTTTTAAATTTTGAGGTCTTAGGTCTAGGGTTGAGTCAATTTTGTCTTGAAAAGTCTTGGAAGACCAGCAGGCCAGAGGGATGTATTTGATAGATCATCACTTCAATAATTTTCATCATTGTACAGCTGAATTAGGACTTCTCTTCAAAACTTTGTTTTGAAGATAAGTCGCCATCTCATTTTTGTAAAAATTGTAAAAATTTTCAGTTATTCAATCGTTCAAGTGTAGCCTTGATCTCCTTTGCCAGAGCATATCAGAGCTATCCCTGCAAAAAATTATCAGTGAAAATCATTATTTCAACCAATTTTAAAGGGGAAACCAAAAAGGTCAAAGCCTATTAATTTTCAAAAAGTGTCAACAACCAAACATAAGAAAATGGGTTTTGGGTTAAGCAAAAATCAACAAGGAGTCCATATGAAGATATTTCTCCTCATTTGCAACCCATTCCACATTCCAAGAGCAAAGAGTATTCTTCTAAGGCGATTTTGTGAGTTTGAGGGCAAATCGGGCCGTTTCCAGGGCGCGCTACGCATCAGGTTGGGCGCGCTACGCACCAGGGGCGCGCTACGCATCAGGCCACAATTTGCAGTGTTATTTTGCACGGGTGAGGCGCATCAGGAGCGCGTGGCGCGTTGGGTGAGGCGCGCTACGCGTTGGAGTTTATGCCCAGAACTTTGCCTGAAACACATTCAAACATCTCTTCTCATGCATCAAATCACAGGTAGGCTTTTATCCACGGCTCGTTCTTGGTTTTGAAGGATTTATGCAAAGAAATCATGCTATATTTCCCATGAAAAACCAAGTGTATAAACCCTCATTTTCCATTAGTTTACTGTGAGGATTCAAATGCCAAGATTGTTGTAGGGTTTTCAAACATAAATGTTGCCAAGGTTTTCCCATTTCTTGTGTTTCCCACCCCCTATATTCACTAATATTTTCCCCAATAATTCCTCATAAAACCCTATATTATTCTCCCTCCAATCCTAACCCTTCCCTTCTACTACAAACATATTTTTCCTACCCTACCTCATCCTAAACCCTAAAATTTGAAAATTTTCATGTCCCTTCCCTTCCCTAAATTCCTTGTTTTATTTCCATTGTCCCCATTTCCCTAATGTTTCCCCTTTCCTAACAATTCCCTTGTATATTTGTGTCCCCTTGGTCACAGCATTTTGAGAAAAAGAAAAAGCCTACAGTCAATTTTGCACACAGTTGTATATCGGCATATATATATTCGAGCCACCTTGTTTTTAAAGAACATGTCAGAGACTGAGTCAGATTATGAGCAGGATTATGATAGTGATTCTACACCAGAGGTAAGTGTGCCAAGGAGGTATCACAAAGGTGGCAAAGGTGGTCGGCATGTCAGGGAGGAGCCTACTTCTTTAGCTCAATTGCAAGCTTGTCCACTTGCAATGGACTGTTTTTGGTATCAATCATGTTTTGAATACTGTGAGCGGATCTCACAAATCCAGCATCATCGGGAACTAGTCCATTTATTTGTCCTACATTTGCACGATGGTCATGTAAACCTTGCCGGAGTGAATTTCACCTTGTCACCCAAGATTATTGCTCGGCCACTGGGATACCAAATGTAGGGGAGGAATGGAGTAAACGCCAGCAGTTAGACAGATTTCACTATGAGCCATATATTAAGCTCGGATGTGTGAGACACTTGATTGCAGTTTTTACTTTCAGATTCCTAAGGGATGAGTATGCACCACTGATGAAACTTATTATTCGATATTTCAGTTGCGAGGGCAGATTCTCACGTCTCTATGCGTACCATGTTCGTTTGTTGATGCATTTTACCAGAGTACGTATGATGAACATTCCATTTTTTATGTGTTGCAACATAGAGAGGATGGTGCCTTTAGTACAAAGGAAGAGCCCAACACATCAGCATAAGAGCATCTATCATTATGCATTGATCAAAATTGTAGTGATGCATCAGTTGGCACAACAGGGCATTACTTGGGAAGATTTCATTTCCCGTGATTACTTTGCACCATTACAGCCACCTCCTGAGATAGTTCATGATGAGGGAGGACCTTCACACCAGCCAGACATTCCCGAGACTAAGCATATAAGTGCTCCTCCATATGTGACATATCAGCGAGTGTTACACTAAAAAATGTCACCTTGACTACTTACAGTTAGTATGGCTCAAATCAACAGTCATGCTACCCTCTTAGGCAAGTCTCATGCCTCTGTTATCCATCTCAAACTCAAAAAGAGAGAAAGTCTTGTAAAAATCATGTTTATCTCTGGGGTCGCAGGTTCTCTCTAGTCTTACCTGCGGGGACGCGGACCTTGTTCACAAAAACTGCGTCCATGGACGCTCTGTATGTAAAGGGACAGGTGCGTCCCTCTGTAAAAGACAAAATGCGCGAGTTTTATCTTGAAAAAGTTACTTGTGGTTACTTCTAGAACATTCTAGAGGTCGGTTTGATGAAATGGATGCGCCTCCAGTTGGTTCATGTATCTCTATTAAGGGGAAGCTTATCCCATCAATAAGGGAGTTATCCCACCAAAGAGGGGGATGATCCCATTGATGGTGGACCAGAATAACCTCTTTACAACACTATAAATAAAGGCATTGAGCCAGAAGGAGAAGAGGTTGGGAGCTATACATTTTCTTTGGGTAAATGCTGCAGGATTTAGGTCTTCCATTAGAGCCTTTGTGAGGAGAGATTGTCTTCATTTGATTCTACTTGGGAGAGGGTGAGCTTTGTCAAAGAAGAGGAAAACCCTTGATGGACCCTGGGAGGAACTTGCACAACACCAAGGCCAGGTTGTAAGAGTTTCTTTGTTTCGTTATTAATACAAACTGGTTTATTTTTCTCAATAGCTTGTGCTAATGGGTTGTCTGCGTCTTCCTGTAAAAATTTAGGAAAACTCCCTTTTTTGCCTTTTTTGCTCTTAGATTTTGTTTTTTCTTAGTTTTTTCTGCCCAGATTCATTAGTCCCTTGTCCAGAATCTTCACCTAAGCTTGTTCCTGCTCTTAGCTTTCATCAATTGGGTGTTTTGAGTCTCTTTCTTGAGAAATTCTTAATTTGATTTCCTTTGGTCATTACTTGGAGGTTTCTCTCAGTCTTTTCACAATTTTGCATCTTTTTGCTTCTGTTTTTGCAAAAAAAAAATTCCCCCTCATTCGCCGGGGGGGGGGCTAAATTGTGTATGAGTGTTAATCGCCTTTGAGTGTTTTTATGTTTTGATCTTTGGAACTCTCACCCAATTTTCTCGACTTGCACTTGATTGGTTCTTAGATTACATTAGAATCATCTTGTGTTTGAGAATTCTCTTGCATAGATCACATTTGCATAATTAGAGTTCTCATTTTCAGAATATGAATGAAAAATGTGCATAGATTACATTTGCATACTTTTCAAGTGAATTGTGCTTAGATTACAATTGCATAGTTTACATTCTGAAAAATCAATCGTAGATTTAGATCAGCTTTCTTTGATTTGAATTTACACAAAAATAAAAATAAATAATGGTTTGGAATTGATTTGCATTAGTTTTCTTGATGAAATTAGTGCATTAGAGAATTTTTTATATTTTCTCTTAGTGATCAATTTTTTGCATTGTTGGAAGTGAATGGAAACTCTCTCCTTACTTTAGTTAGGATTCATCGAATTGAAAAGATTACATTATCATATTCGATTGCATTCAGTTGAGTCGGGTCATAACACCATTGGTTTCATCTCCATTTACCCATTTGAGTAATAACAGCCTTAATAACACAACGCTTAATTAAAATTCATCTAGTATTTTTTACATTTCTAGGGCTCTGAAGCACCAACATAGCTTAGGCTAGTGTCTTGGAGTAGGTGAGTACTTAACTCTCCAAGACTACAAAACCAAACAGATAGTCTATCTTGAGTAGAACAAATCCAATTGTTTCAGTTACATTCTGGGAAAGCTCCTCTTAAAGGAGAAGCACGAGCTCGTGTCCGAACCAGTGAGGGGATCATTCCTCCCTCGTTGGGAACGACGCCAGACAGTACGTATTACAAACGGTAAACCTCGGATTAACCATTGTCGAGGAGCCAGGGGTCACTTATCGGTAAACCTTGGATTGTTATCAAGGAGCCGGTAAGGGGATTGGAGCTTGCTACTCTGCCCTTGCGTGCTGTTGGAGCCTAGACTGTTCCCCCAGGTGTGATTGTTGTGATTGGTAACCTTAGTGGCCATAATATCTAGGATTCTACCCAAGGTGACGGTGGAGGGAAGGTCCCACTGTACCTGGAGCAGACGTCGGTTATACTCACTTGGATTTTCTGGGGGGTTCGCTTCACTTCGAGACGGTTAAAGTGGAGGAACTTGGTCCAGTCTATTCATTAAGCAGGTTGCCGGGGTAACTGTTCCACCCACTATTTCTGTACTGAATCCTGCGACGTTGGGCTTAATCACCAACTAGCGTTTTTGGTCCGGAAGACTACTGTTTGTGTATGGTTTGACTCCTAGATTTGATAGCGCGTGTTAATTTGTTTGTTTTTACTTTTAGAGACCATAGGTGTGAATTGTGAATTTTAGTTGTTAAGTGTGAATTGTGAATTGTTAATTTTAGTTATAAATTGTTAATAAAATTCACTGAAGTTGAATATAATGGCAAATGTTCCGGAATTTATCAACCTAGGAACCCCTCCTAATGAGAATCCTAGTACTTTTCCTTACTTTGGAAATGTTGGTCCTCCTTATATGGCTACTTTGTCATTACCTGGATTTACAATAGGTTTACCGATATGGTTATTTTCAACTTCGTTGGCCCAAAATACTCCAATTGTTCCATCTCAACCGGATGCTTCACCTCAACAGAGTTCACCATCTCAACATCACCAACCTTCTGTTGACCCTTTACCTTCTTCGCCTAATTTTTCTTCCTCCATTTCTTCCTCTTCGCCTGGTAAAAGCCTTGATGCTAGTAACCAGGAGGTTAAGAAGAAGAAGAAAGGGAAGAAGAAGAAGAAGAAGAAGAAGCAAGATAAGAAAGAAGTCAACCAACCAACCATGGCTGTAAGTGTTAGTTGTGTTGAGGAAAATTCCGACATGCACCGTAAACCCAAATACCCTTGCAAGCTTTGTAAGGGTGACCACTTCCTTGTCAATTGTCCTGGTATTCCAAAGGTCTTGGAAGTATGGTCAGAAAAATCTCATCAACTTTCCGTTGATCCATCAACCAGTGATAGTCAGGTTCCTGGGAAAAAGGGTAAAGTTAGGTTTCCTTGTAAGTTATGCAAAGGGAGTCATCAAACTCACATTTGCCCTCACGTGGATGAAGCCTCAACATTGTTGGAAAACCTTACTGTTCCTCAGCAAGAATTTCCAACTGGTTACCGTAAACTTTCTCCCAACCTACCGTCAACTGACGGAGTGATTGATCTAAATTCAAGTACAGTCGATCACACTCTCCCATTGGAGAGTGAAACTCATGTCACTCAGGTTGATGATCCATTAGTTGATCAAGTGGTCGATTCAATTTCACATTCGGTCGATCCCACTTTCCATTTAGAGAGTGAACTTCATACCGCTCAGGTTCTTCTTGTTACATCAGATTCTTCTATGCCAGGGGGCATTTCACCTGTTTCTACAGAACCCCCTCCAAGTACTGAGGTCTTTTCCTTTGACTGGAATAGACTGACAGAACCTCGTCTTCCTTCCTCCATCCCTTTCCAAATCATTGTCAAGGCTGGTGGTAGGGACATACATCGTACTCAGGTAGATGAAGGTGCTTCTGTTAGTATTTTATCCTCAGCTGTTTGGAAAGCTTTGGGTTCCCCTCAGCTTGCGCCTATTACACAGAATCTGAAAGCTTTTAACAGAACCATTAGTGAACCTTTAGGGATCCTTCCTAAGTTTTCTATTACCTTGGAAGGTAAAACTGTTTGTGTTGATCTTATGGTAGTTCGAGGTCCCTTGGATTTCAATTTACTCCTTGGGCGAGACTATGTTTATGCAATGAAAGCTGTCGTATCGACACTCTTTCGCGTGATGTCTTTCCCTCACAATGGCAGTATTGTGACTGTAGACCAGCTTTCGTTCCCTAGTCTTTTTTCAACTACCAATAATATGACACCCCTAAATGTTCCTGATTCTAAGGTGGTATCTACCCTGCCACGGGTTAATTATGTGGCAACCGGTCCCATGATTTCAGTTACCGATGTAAGTGAGCCTCTCACTGTTTGCTCATCTTCCTTTGATTTAGCTCCGGTAATTGACATGGAAAACTCTATGGGATTACTTGAACACGATGTTCTTCTCCCTTTTGAGTCCCTTGACATGTGTTCCTTCCCAAGAAGTATTCTTCCTTCGGATGAAGACCTCTTGGAAGCCATGATCAAGGTGTGCCCATTGACATGTCTTTCCTCCAGTTGGAAACCATGATCAATGGTACGAGGAGAGTTTTTCCTGTATCAACCTCGTTAAAAAATGAAATAGGCTGTTACGAGGATAGTTTTTTCCTGTATCAACCTCGTTAAAAAATGAAACAGGCTAGTATGAGGATAGTTCTTTTACTGAGTCAACCTCATTAAAAAATGAATCACCTAGATTTTAGGATCTGTAGGTAGATTGTAGAAACTAGGGTTTTGAGGATAGTTCCTGTTACTGAGTCGACCTCGTTAAAAAATGAATCAGGTTTGAGGATAGTTCCTGTTACTGAGTCGACCTCGTTAAAAAATGAATCAGGTTTGAGGATAGTTCTTTTCTTGTGTCAACCTCCTTAAAAATGAAACAACTCCCTTTTCAAGTTAAATATTGAAAGTAAACCTTCATTTCATCCAGCCGGTTGAATGCAATGAAGCCTGGGGGGCATGTACCTCGCTTTGCATCATTATGCTGGGGGCATGCGAACTTTTTGAGCATAGTTCCTTGTCTTGTGTCAAGCTCGTTAAAAAATGAAACAAGGGTAGGTTAAGTAGGTAAATTGTAGATAGTGATCATGAGCATAGTTCCTTGTCTTGTGTCAAGCTCATTAAAAAATGAATCAAGGATTTTAGAGCACAGTTCCTTGTCTTGTGTCAAGCTCGTTAAAAAATGAATCAAGGTTTTTACAGTAGAGTTTTTGTTAGGTAGATCGTAGAGAGTAGTTATGAGCATGGTTCTTTGTCTTGTGTCAAGCTCGTTAAAAAATGAAACAACTCCCTTTTCAAGTCTTTACAAGATCTTGAAAGTAAAGCTCCATTCCATCCAGCTGGTTGAATGAAATGAAGCTTGGGGGGCATGTACCTCGTTTTGCATCATTATGCTGGGGGCATGCGAACTTATAACAAGCATAGTTTTTGTTTCAAGCTTGCGTAAACATGAAACCGAATCCGAGCATAGTTCTTTTCCTGTGTCAAGCTCGTTAAAAAATGAAACAAATCCTCCTCTACTTAAGTTGAGAGATTGACGAGATCTTATAAATGTTAAGTTTTTAGGTTAGTTATTTCAGTTTTTGCATAATTTTCTTATAGTTTTAGGTCGAGTCTTTCAAATGATCTCGTACTTGAACCTTCATTTCATCCAACCAATTGAATGAAATGAAGCTGGGGGGCATGCGCTCTAGCAGTTATGCTTAGGGGGCATCAAGCACAGTTTTCTCTCTGTTTCAAGCTTGTGAAAAAATGAAACTACTTTGAAGCATAGTTTTTATCTGTTTCAAGCTTTTGTAAAAATGAAACCTATCTCGAGTCAATTTCAGTTATTTTCAAGACTCGTTAAACTCATGAAAATCCCGAGATTATTTTGCTATCTTTCATTCTCGTAAAACAAACGAAAATGCCGAGTTCTTTCCATCTTTTCCTGCTCGTAAATTAAATTGAAAGTCGGCCATATGAGTACATTTCTATCATTTTTTCGAACTCATTAAAATTTATGAAAAAGTGAAAACCATGAGTACATTTTTATCCCTTTTTCGAACTCATTAAAACTTATGAAAAAGTGAAACCTCAGAGTCATCTTTTAAGCCCTTTTCTGACTCCTAAAAAATGAAAAGATCGCCGAGTGTTTCTTTTTCACTCGTTAAAACGGAATTAAAAGACGGTCCCCTTTTAGCTCTTTTCTGACCGCAAAATCAGGAAAAGATTGCCGGGTTTTTGTCGTTTCGAACTCGATAAGGAAATAAAACGACGTGTCCTTGATCGCTTTTTACTTTTCATATTGACGACACTAATATGAAAGTACTCCTTGGTCGCAAGATCAAGCGGTTCCCCCAGGTATTATTTTATACTTTTTCGGGCTTGAGGGACACAAATATACGAAAAAGTTCAACGTGGAGTCTCCTTTAGTTTTTTCAGACTCTCTAAAATTGAAAAACGCCGAGTTTCTCCTATACTGGGCTCGTTAAATTTTTACAGTAAAGGACCTGTTCAATTACAAACAGGAACGAACCACTCCTTCCTAGGGTTCGAATTTAAACTAGGTTGGACTCGTCCGAAGGATGAGCTTACAATCAAGCATATGTTATCCTCCTCAAGCTTGTTAAAAATAAAGAGGTACTTGCCAGAAATGGTGGGGGAAAAAGAGAAGAATGAACCTATTTGTCACTTTTTGTCTCGAAGAAACTTTATTACCGCTCTTGAACACGACACTTTTCATTCACCTGGGTTGGGAAATCTTTTACCTCACAGTTGACCAAGTCACTTTGAAAGTCTTTAACCGGGTTTCGGGGATTAACTTTGAGTTATTCGTCACCAAGCCATCTGTTGTGTCGTTATGTGTTCAAGAGGTCTGCAAGCAAAAAACTTTCATCTGCAAAATACTTGTCATCCATTTGACCATCCCTGAGTCAGTCCTTACAGCAACATTTCTTCAACTTGAACAATGATTTCGTGTTGCGGGCTTGCCTGCAGCGGGTCGCTTTCTATCGACATCGACACATTATCTAGAAAGATGACTTAGGAATCGACAGTACCTTGAAGTCTGCATGCATCAATGGCAGGTTTCTCGCCTTTGACGTCAGTTTACATCATTGACTTTCGATCAGAGGATTCCGTGAAGTGTTCGACATCAAAACATCTATTCACATTTCACGGGTTGTGCTTGGTACTTTGAGGACCATTGACATTACTGGTGGTTTCTCTCACGCTTGTTAACAGTTTACATCATTGACTGGTAATCAAGTGGTTTCTACCATGTTCGACATCGAATCATTTAATCACATGGCTAGAATCGTACCAATTCGAGAAGTAGAAGTGAAGACCCTGGATCTAGTTTCTACCATCCAGGCTGCGAGGAGTTTTGTATTCATTATCTATGTAGACTAATCATAAACAGATGGTTGCGTCCATACTGTGTCTACAAAAGTCTATACAAATGATGTACTGCAAGATCATTCCTGTATCAGAGTAGTTAGTCCATTAGTTAAAGTTTTGAATCTGAGTATGGGAATGCCTACCTCAGTGATGATATATTCTTATCCATGTATTTTGTGTTGAAAATTGCAGGTTCCAATCAGGCCATCCACAAGGTAATCCTTGAAATGATAAAGCGCTTCACCCTTCCTAGAATTACAAAACCCTATTCTATTTCAGGCTTCGCACTTTAGGGGGCAATCTGTTACACTAAAAAATGTCACCTTGACTACTTACAGTTAGTATGGCTCAAATCAACAGTCATGCTACCCTCTTAGGCAAGTCTCATGCCTCTGTTATCCATCTCAAACTCAAAAAGAGAGAAAGTCTTGTAAAAATCATGTTTATCTCTAGGGTCGCAGGTTCTCTCTAGTCTTACCTGCGGGGACGCGGACCTTGTTCACAAAAACTGCGTCCATGGACGCTCTGTATGTAAAGGGACAGGTGCGTCCCTCTGTAAAAGACAAAATGCGCGAGTTTTATCTTGAAAAAGTTACTTGTGGTTACTTCTAGAACATTCTAGAGGTCGGTTTGATGAAATGGATGCGCCTCCAGTTGGTTCATGTATCTCTATTAAGGGGAAGCTTCTCCCATCAATAAGGGAGTTATCCCACCAAAGAGGGGGATGATCCCATTGATGGTGGACCAGAATAACCTCTTTACAGCACTATAAATAAAGGCATTGAGCCAGAAGGAGAAGAGGTTGGGAGCTATACATTTTCTTTGGGTAAATGCTGCAGGATTTAGGTCTTCCATTAGAGCCTTTGTGAGGAGAGATTGTCTTCATTTGATTCTACTTGGGAGAGGGTGAGCTTTGTCAAAGAAGAGGAAAACCCTTGATGGACCCTGGGAGGAACTTGCACAACACCAAGGCCAGGTTGTAAGAGTTTCTTTGTTTCGTTATTAATACAAACTGGTTTATTTTTCTCAATAGCTTGTGTTAATGAGTTATTTCATGTGTTCCTTGGTCTGCATGTTGAATATATGTTTTATTATATGAAATGCAAGTGCTTGGTAATTGTTTGATTGTTTGTGGTTGCAGGAATTGACTTGAAGGAGGAGCTCATCCGGATCGTCAAGAACGGACTTCAACAACAGCGTTTTGGAATAAGGTAAGCCTAAACACTTGTAGTTTTCATGTTATAAAAGGTGTATTTAGAGAAAGATCACTCCATTTTGTCTTGTTTGTCATTAGAATGTCTTAGACTTCTAGGAAGGTCAGCTGTGTCCGCACCCTTGACAGTTTCCGTGTGACAGCGAGGTCACAGGACATTGTTTGCATCTACACGACGAGTACTATCTCCACTTGGGGTGGAAGGGGTCTCGTTGACTTCATCGGCACAACGAGTGTTATCTCCACCTCGTGTGGAAGGGGCCTCGCTTTCGACAGCAGCACCGCAGGTACAGGATAAGGGCAAGAAGCCCAAGCATGAGGAGGGACCTTCTGGTGAGCCATCCGAGTTTGTTACTATTCATGATGAGACAACTTCAGAATCAGAGAAGACTCAATATATCAGGTATCTAGAGTAGCGGAATAAACAACTTGAGGACCAGCATAGGATCATAGAGCTATAGAACATCCGTGAGAATCGCCAAGCTGTCCAACATAGGCAAATTGAGTTCACCTCTCTAGAGCAACAGGTAAATGAGGATCGAGAGGCTAATCTCGAGAGGGTCAACATCTACTTGGAGGAACGGCTGAAAAGGGCCGATAGAGATCATGCATTATTGAAGCAGATGGTTATGCATTACCAGGTCCGGAACCTGGTTTGCAAGGCGCGAATTAGGAGTCTTAAGGCAAAATTGAGGAAAATGGTCAAGAAGCAAAAACGGCAAAAGGAGCTTGATCGTCTTCGGATTTTGGTCGAAGCTTCTTTGATTGAGCATAGTACTTGATTGGGGACCCCCAGCCCAAATTTCAACAAGTTTGGGGAAAATTTTGTCAATTTTGAAATTTTTGTGTAAAAAACAGGTTTTTGGGCTCAACACGTAGCGCGCCGCGCGCTACCCTTAAAATTGGAAGGTCCAAATCACGAAAGGTTTGCATTTTTGGATTTTTCATGATGAAATACACCTGCTCAGCCACTACCAAGGCATTTCATCAAGGTTTGGGTCCCCAAAAGGTCAAAAAACATGCAAAAAATGAGCTCACTGCCCCTTTTTGGACACACAAGTAGCAGCCTTGGGAGAATGCACTTTTGGAGGGGCAAATGGACATCAAATTGGAAAATTCCACTTGGGTTGGAAAGTAGACATCCAGGGCTTTCCAACAAGACAACCTAAGCTCAATTTGGATGCTGGGAAGTGCCCCAAAAGCAGGTGGAAAGGCGCGCTATGCGTAGGGCTCAGGCGCGCTACGCATCAGGATTTTTGTACAGTTTTCACCTTCGAGCTGAGGAATTTGGCCAGTCTTGACCAGTTTTGACTTGTGATGGGATTTTTCACCCTCCTTGATGTAATTAATGGAAATTTATGTTTACTTGACACTTATTTAACTATTCTAGATGATTCATTCATAAAATAGCAAAAATTTAATGAATGAAATTGGTTTCCTAGCTTATAGAGGCAAGTTGTTTTGACTGCCTAGAGTGTAGTGCTTTGTTTAGAATTGGTTCAAACAGCTCGTAGGATGGTGAGCTCGACCCCTAGAGGCAAGGGAATGTGTTTAGCTTGCCTATATTATGTATTTTCTTAGTCATTTTCAGGGTTGGACTCTTGGGAATAGCTTGATACACTATTGTACATATTTTCTCTGCAATTTTGGCAAAGGATAGACCAGGGTTTTGCAACACTATTTGGGATTCATGTGGCCTTATGTGTTGATGGTGTGTTTCTCTCAGTACTTGTAAGTTGTGTATGTGTACCACTTTCCTTATTTAATCTTCTGCAATTAAACAAATGAAGTGTTAAGGTAGAATCCATAAATTTGTTATGCTCTGCCTTTAGGTTTGTTTAATTTTCCATGTTTTCTTCAGTTTAAGGATAATCCTTGAGAATTCCTTGCTCTCCTTAGCTCCTCACCTGTCAGGACTATTCATTCACTCACTTTAAAGGCATCAAAACAATCGCCTATCTTGCCCCAAGTAGACCTCTGCAAAAGCTGTGCCTCATCCTTGCACCCAAAATTGCCTTTCCCTTGCAACAAAAATTTAAAAAATAAATTCCATAATCCTTATACTTCATACCTAGCCTAAAATTAGTCATCAATTCAGTCATCTCGAGCCTCTTTGATTACCTTTTGCCGAGATTGACCGGAGATAGCCCTTTCCTGTCCTCGTAGGGCTAGCTACGAGGCTGAGCGTGGTTTGATGTGGCCTCGAGTTTTGCCTTCCTCAGCCTAAGGCAAATTTGAATGCTAACAGAATACAAGCATCACATTGCTTAAGTTTCCTAGGAATTGTATGCAAACCAATAACACCACTTTTCTACAACATACGAAGGTTGTCATAATTCAAGTGTCAAAATCTAGCATTTGATAAAATAATTGATGTGAATGTCCCTTCATCATAGTGAGACCTATATGAGAAGTTTTGTGCATGAGCATAGGTTCCTTGTAGCTTCAAAATTCTTTCTTCTTCTATCCCTATCATGACATGTGAGTGATCTGATGCTTTTCTAACCTTGAATTTGCCATCAAATATATGAATGGAGTGTCCTTGCTGGCATATGTGGACCAAAGACAACAAGTTTTTGCTCAGCTCTGGGAGATATAGAATATCATGTAGAAGAAAGTATAGAAGGCTAGACAGTTTGAGCCTAATGGTTCCAAGCCCCGATTGCTTGAGTTTTGACTCTTCTGCAAAATATACTGCTCCATCAACGTTGTCAGTGACTTATTCAAAAAAATATATCCTAAAAGTCACGTGGCAATTTGCTCTTGAATCAAACAACCAATCATATTTCCAAGAAGCAAGTGAAAGAATTAAATAAGTCTTCAGTTACTCCATTGTTACATTGTGCCACAACATAGTGAGCAAATTCATGTGCTTTAACTTTCCCTTTGTCATTGGTTTTACCTTTGCCTTCATTTCTTTCCTGCTCAATTTTGTCCCAATGCAACTTACATGTGGATGCATCATGTCCATATCTATTGCATCGTATGTAATGAAGATCAAACTTTTATCCTTGGAACTGTCTACCCCCCTTGCCTCTAAAATTCCTTCTTCCTATTCCTCTTTGGCCATATCTTCCTCTAGAATAATCTTGTGCATGATTATTCTCTCTATGTGCAAGACATATAACTTCTTTAGAATACTGAGGAGTTTTCTTCTTCCCAAAATCCTTCTCTCTCTCAGCAAACTTCTTCTCAAGGGAGTCAAAGGTAATCTCCTTGAGGTTTCCATTTGCTTGCAATGACTCAAGATAATGTGAATAAGTGGGATATAGTGCCTTGACATAAGCTATGAGAGGAATGTCTATTTCAACACCAGTGGTTTTTATATCATGCATAATGGATCTTACTTATGATGCTAAAGCAAGAGGGTCATCATTTTTTAATTCAAGACTAAACAATTTAATCATCAATTGGACAACTTCAAGTTCAAAGTGTGAGTCATACAGTTCCTTCAACTTATTTAAGGCTTCAAAAGCATTTGAAAATGGTGAAATATGGTGACTCACCTCTTCATTTACAGATGCTACAATCAAGGCATAGGCCTTGTTGTTCTTAGTTTACCAAATTGCAATCTCATTATCTGAAGTGGGCTTTGCAGGTGTATTATCTCCTTCTCCTCCACAAACTCCTTTCCACAACTCATTGAAAATTAAAGTGTGTTTTTATCTTCCTTGATCATTTAGGATAGTTCTCTTTTCTAGAGAGAACTACTCCAACAATTGATATCAGTGAATACATTTTAAATGTGTATTGTGTCAAAAGATGTACTCTGTTGGCAATATACTATGAAAAAATGCACTTATGGTGGTTATTTCTATAAAAAAATTGCACTATGATATATATATATATATATATATATATATATATATATATATATATATATATATATATATATATATATATAATAGAGGTATTATTTGGGGAAGGGTTATATGGGGGAGGTGGTATATGGGGAGATTTTATATGACGGAGTATATGGCAGAGTATATGGGGAGGTGTTATATGGCGTAGTATATTATAGAGTGGGGTTATATGTTATATAACCGGGAGGTGGTTTACGATGGGTGGTATGCAAAGTGAGAATTGTATACCATTCAATGTAATACCACAATGTATACCATTCAACCGTCAGGTGTCATGGTTGATATATTACAGTGGAGATACCAGCAGCAGTGGAGTTAGAGTCAACATAATGGAGGGATGATATATTACAATGGACATACCAACAATGGGTGGTATAGAGGTATGGTGCATGTAACCAACTGTAATGGTAGGATTCAACGTTACCGAGATACTCAAAGTAATGTAACCAAGATTCATGTATGGAGGATGTGGTATGGTGGTATCATAGTTAGCAATGTAACTAGGATTCAATGTGTATGGAGGAGGCGGTATGGTGGTATCTCTCTCATTGCATGACGAGATCGACGATGTTCTTTGCAAAGGATATTATTCAACGTAAATAATAATACCATTCAAAAACATTCTTACATAATACCATTCATGCAAGAGGGGAGGGAGGTAATCCACATCATAGTCACAACGGTGCTAAGGATTTCCACGCTCACCGCACCCTTTGGATGGCCCAACTTTGTCTTGTGGCATCAAACCATACCACCCATCATAACAACACCTCCAGTAAGCACACCTTCAGCCACAACACCTCCCTTCAATGCACCAGCCAAAACACTGACTTCAATGCACCATCTCACTGCTTGGTCTTCACTGTACCAACCACACCATGCTTTCACAGACAGAGATGAATCTTCTCCTTATGCTACTATGCTAGCAACACAAGATGTTGCATGAAAATAGTGAGAATAACACACACATAAAATAGTGAGAATAACACAGTGACACAGAAAATAGAGAGAATAACACAGTGGTGCAGAAAGAAGAGAGAGGGGTAAGCAAAGAGATTTGAACGATAGACCAGAGGTATCAGTCTATAGATTATAGACAGGAGGGAGTTACAATGGAAAAAAGGAAGCCAAAAATGGGGCTAGGACCTGTTCTCCAATACCATGTCAGGCCATGAGGTAACTCCTCAAAACGAATTGTGATTTTGCATTGAGATTGATCATAGATATATACATGGAGGGAGAGACTCTTGGGTTTCATCTCCCAGTGTCTCTTCAACTTCTAATTCTCCTTATTTTCTTATTTACAATATTTACATGTATTCATCTAATCCCAAAGATTAGGTGTCAACAAAATTATTTCTCTCATATGCTTTGTGATTTCATCGATCGTTTATTGTTTACACTGATGAGTAGAGTAGATTCAAGTCAATTGTTTTAGCATATTACAATTTGCAGTTTGAATCTACAAGGAATTTCTACAAGGTCTGTTTTTTAATCAGGAGACTAATATGGTTTCTCGAGATCCTTCTTCTTCTAACTTGATTATGATGCTTTCCTCCACCAAGCGGAAAAATGACGTTATGGTGGCCACCAGGAATAAAGACTACAATAATACAAATCCATCAAGTGGTTAGGCTACTAATCAAACTGTTAATTCTACCACATCTCCATCATATCCTACTCCAAATATGTTTCTTACTAAATTGACAATCAAGCCTCCCAAAATCGTCATCCATAAATCTGCATTCAACCCTTGTGTAAGAAACGATAAGAATTATAACATAGTAGAGGATATGGCTCAAGCTCCTTCAGCTATATCAACTCTTGAGGTGCTGCAAAATTGTCCCGCCCAGAAGAAGGCTTTACTTCCGCTATTGGATGTATTCCTCCCTCATATTCTAACCTTGTAGTTTTTAACCATGATAATTATATGCCTCCACTTTCCTCCCAATTAGCTTTCATGATTCAAGTTTTCATTTGAAGTAAGACCATCCATCATTCCATTGTGGACAAAGGAGCTTCAACCTGTATCATGTCACTTTCTTGCTGGAAGGCCATTGGTTCTCCCCAGTTAAATCAGTCACCAACTACACTAAAGGCTTTTGATGGAAGAGGCTTCAAGCCTTATGGAATTATGAATTTGTTACAAGTAGAATTAGGCGACAAGACAATGTCAATAGAAGTTGAAGTTATCGATGGACTGTTAGATTATAACCTTCTACTAGGTTGTACATGGGTTTATGCTATGGCTATTGTTGTTTCAACATATTTCAAAATGATTGTTTTCCCTCATAAGGGAGGTATAGTAGCCATTGATCAACTCACTTTCTTTGCCACCAATTCTCAAGTTACTAGAAGCATCCCTCTTGTGGGATAATCCCCACATCCATATAAACATGTCAGGGTGGGATTTCTTAAGGATTGTTCCCTCATGGGAACCTTTTCTCTTCCTCCTCCTTCTCCTGACAACTCTAATCTGGTTTCCTATGTAAAATATCTTCTTGTACTACCCCATCTGACCCGTGGATAGTGCCAGTTAAATCTAATACTAACAATTTTGGTGACCGCATGATGCTCAATCCCATTGAGCTCGACTATGAAGCCATCTATTTGGCCTATGCAAAACATTGTGACTCTCTCCTATTCGATCAATTGGGTTAATCATTCCTTAGATTACGACATGTCTTATGATCCCTTCTCTCGTACATTTTCCACTGATGAGAGAATCATGAAGATCATGATGCCGGATGATGCGCCGTAGGACGACCATCACTAACATTCCTCCTTACTAGATTCCTCTGAGGATAATCTCAGTGAACTCTATTTTCCCAATGTATTTAAGATGTTTGTGAATTTCGTATCCATCCATGATATCAATTCTAAGAAGAATTTGCCAAATACTGAAGAGACTATCCCTATCAATATTTCAATCAAACCTGGAATTGTAGAGAATGTACATATTGGTGATTCTTACTCTCTCGATGAGATAAATACTTATAAAGCCTTTTTTATAGGAATTTAGAGACGTTTTCACTTGGCCTTATGAAGAGATGCCAGGTATTGATCCAAACATTGTTGTACATGAAATCAAGCCATATCCCGATGCTAAGCCAATTCGATAGTGCCTTCGTTGGTCCATCCCAAAAAGGTTGTCGTTATTAAAGCGAAGTTGAAAAACTTCTATGCTCTAGTTTCATCTACCTAGTACCTCTAACTGGTTGGGTATCCAACATTGTTCCTGTCATGAAAAAAATGAACAATTCAGGTGTGTTTTGATTACTGGGACTTTAATCATGTTTGTCTTAAGGACAATTATCCTACCTCGTTCATTGACCAGATTGTTGACGATTGTGATGGCTATGAAATATTTTCATTTATGGATGGATTTTCCGGCTATAATTAGATCAACATTCTCCCATTAGACCAACATAAAACCACATTTATTTTTCCATGGGGCACATTTTCATATCGAAAGCTCCCTTTCAGATTGAAAAATGTTGGGACTACGTTTAAGAGGCAATGAATTATGCCTTCCATGACATTAAACATATTGTACAACCATATTTGGACGACCTACCTACTCACTCGAAACATCATGTTGATCATCTGATGCATCTTAGGGCTATATTTTTATGTTGTCGACACTACAAAATTAGACTCAATCCACAAAAGTGTGTGTTTTATTCAAGGATAATTTTAGGGGCGAATGTTCGCCCTTTGGCGAAATTAAGGGGTTTTAAATTTTTAGTGGGCCAATATTTTGTATCATAGTACATTTTTACAAATCACCTCAAATAGCCCACCTTATTTTAAGGGAGAGGGCAAAAAGGGTAAATTTAGCCCTTGAAATTAGGAGTTACAACCTTCCATTCGCCTATTTTCAAGAATAGGTTTTATTTAAGTGAATCCATTCGCCCATTTTCAAGAATAGGTTTTATTTAAGTGAATCCTATGGGCTAAATACCATATTTATAAAAGAGGTATGGTAAATTAATAAAAATATAAATAAATGAGAGGTATGGTAAATAAATAAAACATTTTTTATATTTACTCCATAAGTCACCTGGTGTAAACAAATAAAAATATAAGTAAAGTGGAGGTACGGTAAATAAATAAAACGTCTTTTTATACTTACTCAAAAGGTATGGTAAATAAATAAAAATATAAATAAACTAGACGTATGGTAAATAAATAAAACCTCTTTTTATATTTAGTCCATATAAAAATATAAGTAAAGTGGAGGTACGGTAAATAAATAAAACGTCTTTTTATACTTACTCAAAAGGTATGGTAAATAAATAAAAATATAAATAAACTAGATGTATGGTAAATAAATAAAACCTCTTTTTATATTTAGTCCATAACCCTCGTTCTATTTATGAAGGGTCAAGAAAGAGGTTTTATTTAAGTGAATCCTATGGGCCAAATACCATATTTGTAACAGAGGTATGGTA
This sequence comes from Pinus tabuliformis, assembly GCA_031772625.1. NCBI lineage: Eukaryota > Viridiplantae > Streptophyta > Pinopsida > Pinales > Pinaceae > Pinus > Pinus tabuliformis. Next base: position 1,137,077,231 of record CM062811.1, read on the forward strand.
AATTAATAAAAATATAAATAAACTAGAGGTATGGTAAACAAATAAAACATTTTTTTATATTTACTCCATAATTCACCTTATATTTACGAACACTCAAGAAATGGGTTATATTTAGGTGAAACCTATGGGAAAAATACTATGGGACAAATACCATGGACTAGATTTCTATTAATACCATGCAAAAAACCATTATTAACCCTAATATTAGAATTAATAAAAATAAAAATGGCACATGGTATTGACCCATGGTATTCACCAAAATGGCACATGGTATTGACCCATGGTATTCACCTGGAATGTGGCCTATTTAAATGGGGGGATTAAACCAACATAGATCCATTTTTACTCTTCTCTAAGAGTTCACAATGCTAAGATTCACTGGGACTTTACAAAGTTTTATTATTTAGTGAAAGAGTCGCCAAGATCTTACAAGATTTTATAATTGAGTAAAATATTCGCAATGGTGAGAGATTCGCCAAAAAATTATATATACATATTATATTATTGATAAAATCGCCTTCCATTTTTCCTATATACCATGGAGATTCGCCCATTTATTATATTTATAAATTTATGGGGGGTTCTTAAAATTTTCCCTGGTTTTATTATATATCATTTTTGGGATTCAACTGTGTTAAGTAAGTCATTCATCTATGACCATTTCCATGAGAGGTAGTCGTAAGTGACTAATTTCTCATGATTTTTTAATAGTTCACTTAACACTCATTGCATCGGGTGATGCTCACAGGGGTGAAGAAGTGGGATTGAAACTAGTGAAATGAATCAAATAGCATCAATCATCACTTCCGGGGCTTGCACCCGGTAACTAGGACTTCCTAGGAGGTCACCCATCTGAGATTGCCTCTGGTTCAAGCGCGCTTAACTGTGGAGTTTTCCCCACAATAAAGCCCACTTATCTAGCCACCCCATTTGCAAAACCTTAGCAAGTATTGTGCCTCATGAACCATTCAAGTAGAGATCCATTCACTCTTTTTGAATTTAAGTATTAGGGGGTTTACGCAGTGCATTATAGAGATCCATTCACTCTTTTTGAATTTAAGTATTAGGGGGTTTACGCAATGCATTATATTAGATATCATTTTTGGGATTCAACTGTGTTAAGTAAGTCATTCACGTATGACCATTTCCATGAAAGGTAGTTGTAACTGACTAATTTCTCATGATTTTTGAATAGCTCACTTAGCACTCATTGCATCAGGGGATGCTCACAGGGGTGAAGAAGTGGGATTGAAACTAGTGAAATGAATCACATAGCGTTAATCATCACTTCCAGGGCTTGCACCTGGTAACCAGGACTTCTTGGGAGGTCGCCTCTGGCTCAAGCACGCTTAACTGTGGAGTTTTCCCCACAACCAAGCCCACTTAGCTTGCTACCCCATTTGCAAAACCTTAGCAAGTATTATGCCTCATGAACCATTCAAGTAGAGATCCCTTCACTCTTTTTGAATTTAAGAATTAGGGGGTTTACAAGTGCATTATATTAGATATCAATTTTGGGATTCAACTGCGTTAAGTAAGTCATTCACGTATGACCATTTCCATGAGAGGTAGTCGTAACTAACTAATTTCTCATGATTTTTTAATAGTTCACTTAGCATTCATTGCATCGGGTGATGCTCACAGGGGTGAAGAAGTGGGAATGAAACTAGTGAAATGAATCACATAGCGTTTATATGTCTATCCTTCCTCTCTTCTCTAAATTCAATGAATCCAAGGGAAGGCTAACTTTCTACAAAGATTCGTTCCCAACTACATTGAATTGATTAAAGGATTTACTCGCTTGTTAAAGAAAGGGGTTTCCTTCCATCAGGATGACACTTCCAAAAAGGTGTTGATGCCTTGAAATATGTTATGATTCAGACATCATTATTGTATCCCCCGAAAAATCAATGCAATTATTTCCTGTACCTTGCTACTGTAGCCACTACCATCACTATGGTATTGGTCCAAGAGGATGATGTAGGGATCAAACATCCTATCTATTATTTGAGTCAGAATCTGAATTATACCGAGATCAAATATACTGATGTCAAAAATTTAGCTTTGGCGGCTGTCTAGGTTATCCAAAGGTTTCGTCACTATATCCTGCTTCATAAGAATATGGTTGTTTTTTAATGCAACCGCATGACATACATCTTTCCATGACAGTTGTTGAGGGGAAAGTACTCTAAATGGATTGTCATACTCCAAAAGTTTGATTTGGAGTTCATCAAATCCAAGTCGAAGAAATCCTTAGTTTTTGCTCAGATGATCTGTGACCTTCCCATTGCCGAAACTGAAACAATGTCTAAAAATTCTATTCCAAAGAAGTTTTTGTTCCTAATCATGTCATCTAAGCCATGGTATGGAGACATTATCATATATCTCCAAATCCAGACTTTCTGGTCTAATACCTCTCACTTTGACCAATGACGTATCTGATATCAAGCTAAAAATTATATTATAATCGATGACACCCTTTATTGTCGTGGTATCAATACAATTTTTTGAAGGTGCCTCACCCATGAGGAGGATAAGAAAGTCCTGAATGAATGCCATGTTGGGGAATGTGGTGGACATATGTCTGGTTATGCCACCACACAGAATATTTTGTGTGCTGACTACTTTTGGCTTACTATGTTTCCCGACTACATCCTCGCAGTCCAAAAGTGTCATTCCTGCTAGATATTCGATCGTAAAACCCATGCTCCACCTGCTCCTTTGCAACCTTTTATCGCCGTGTTCACGGTACTAGACCCACCAACATTCATGGGATCTCCTCGGTATGAAGTCCCAACTAGACCTCACACCATTTAGTGTAGGAGCCCCATCCGATATGATGGCTCGATTGCCATTATCTTAAAGATATGCCTTAGATCTTGCTTGTCAGCACGTGAGAGTGGTATACTTTGTCTTCAAACAATAAGGTCCATGTGCCTGGTGAATGCTTAGTGTAACTTGTGCCTAAGTTCTTTCACTGCAAAGGGAGAGGGTGAGAGTGATTCTCAAGTCGAAAGGGAATAGTCCCAACTTTGTTAGCGACACACAACACAATAGGATCTACGCAACTTATGGAAAAGTAGTCCACATGGATGTGGCATCCACAAACACAAAGTGAAGATATAACATGTACAAAACCCAACAAAGTAGTCCACATGAGTGCGAAGATCACTATAACAAGTTTACAAGAATGAATTTGTCTAGTGTCCTGTGAAATAGTCTACATGGGCGAGACAATGTTAACAAATGATACAACAAATTTCCAACAACATATGCACTTAAACAACTAAAATAGTTCTACTATCTTAGTACAAGTTAAAACAACATGCATTACAAGTGTCCAAAGAATAGTCTTACAAACGAATATAATACATGTGTGAAAACGTGTTGGCCTGTTAACAGGCTTCAGAATTAAGCGAAAGTTCCAAGACACGTCCGTACACCATACATCTCTAACCCCGATAGCAGGGCATTGGAGCCACTACTCGCTCCTCAAAGAAAAGACTACAAACTCTGAAGGCTATGTGGCAGGAACCAAGGTGAACAGTCTTTTGCATGTAAAAATGAGGGGTATATATAGCCAAGGGTGAAACTGACCCTTGTGACTATTCGACTTCCCTCATGACTGTTCGAATTCTGTGACTCTTCAACTTACATGACTCTTTGACTTCGTCGGTGGGCCTCTTGGACTTCCAAGTTACATTACATTGATTATACAGTTATGACCCAGAGTAGTGATGTGGCCAAGGCGACTCATGACATAACTCAACATGACACTGCTAGTATGAACATGATGGTTGTGTTGCTCATGTAGAGATGCTGTGCTACTGAGTGATGAGTGTGCTCGTGGTGTACCATAGCTTCACCTTCGCATGGAAAAGTGCACAAAGTTTTAAATGGTCTTGGTGCTTGCTTGATGGTTAATGCATATGCATGTGTCTCCTTCGCTTGCTACTTGGTATGTTTTGTGTGTTCGACCAACCGCGAGCAAGTATTCTACCATGCGCTCCTTGTTCATCCCGTTCGTCGTCATGCCATGTCTCATCCATGTACCTATTTTTGCAATCACTCATGATGAGACAACATCAAATCCAAAAATACCCTAGTCTACCATGATGCATTGTCTTTCGTTTCTAGGTGCAGGTGACCAGGAGAGAGGACGAGGCTTTGAAACAACATAGAGCACATGTCAGGCTGGGATGTGAGGCTCCAGGACACTATTGGGAAAAAACTACGAAGTGTTCACTGAGACGCTCGGTTGAGCAGTCTAGGATAGCTTGTGACATCTACAAGATCAGGCTTAGCTGGAAGGAAAAATATTGCAATTTTTCCAAGGAAGGCAGTGTGGGCAACATGAGGTACTGGCAGTGAAAACTGTGTGATTTCCAAAGGATGCTGGGATTGGGCCGCGGGAGCCTGCTGGTCAAAACTACGCAGATCTGGGAGGCAGTCAAGCAGGATATGTTTGTGTAGTTTTCGGGCTGAGCAGGGTGTCAGGCAATAGGTGGACTCTCCATGAAAACTACACAAATTTCAGGAGGAGTGGCAGGCATGCCAGTAGGGGTGACTGCCTGAAAAAACTACGAAAATTCCAGAGAATGTAGTGATAGGCAACATGTACCTGTCCCTCTTGTCTAGGTAGATTCTTTAGCCAATGCAGGAAGGTTGGATAACTTCTATGTAGTTTTGGAGATGAGTGTAGCCCTGGAGGACTGCTCAATCAAATTGTCCAGTTGACGAGTGGGAGGCTTGACGGATAGGCTTGCAGGAAGCATAGACTGAGTTGGATTCATAGGAAACTTCTACGCTGTTCTAGGTGACAGTAAGCAGGGTTGATTCCATAATTGCACAGTTCAGACTGCCTGGAGGGCAACCTCAAGCTCTGCACAGTTATGGGAAAAAGTACTTAGTCATTGAGGGTTGATACTGCGTAGTCCATCTCAATGGAGGTCTAGCTAATGGAAGGTAGTTCAGTCGATAGATCTTTGGAAAAATGATTAAGTGTGTGAGCAAGTAACTCATGTATACATTACCTTGCGAACACACACTCAACATGACCTAAATATAAGACACCTCAAACCACAAGACAACATATGCTCAATGTGAATGACTATGGGATTGTCTAATGGTGAAAGTGATAAGTGCGACAATTTAGATAGACCTTTGGACAACTGTGATGACACATGCACGACGGTGCTTACAACATTGTGTGTGAGTGCGACGGGTGTTTACATAGTTGAAACAACTCATGCACACGAAGAAAAACCTTCAATATCATCAGAACAACTTTGCAAGCATGACATGGCAATCAACACGCCAAAGACGAAAGTTGGTCAAACGAGCGAAAATGAGGCGAGACATGTAGAGGAAACACATGAAATGACCTTTTTGTGTTTTCACACATGCATGTTACTGAAGACAAGATGATATGACAATGATAAGAAGTCTTGCAAAATCAACTAAAAGGTGTACTTCGAAAGGTTTTCTTTACTTACCATACTTACCCTCGAGATGATCATGCATCCAACAGAGTTTTCAAGTAGTACTGATATTTTTCCATCAATTGGTTCCTTGGTCCTTCTCCTCAACTCCTTGGGAGTGATCTCAACATGTCACCTTTTCCAGTGGTCACTGAAAGATAGATCAACACAACTTCAGCGGGTAGTGATGAGGCCCTGGGAGGACACCTATGCACAATTTTTTATTATAGTGCAGCCCAGGCAATTAAAAGGAAATACTGTGCAGTTTTTGGATGCAAGGAACTGCTACGGGATGGGTTCCAGGAGGACACATCTACACAGTTTTAGGTTGCAAGGAAAACTGAGTAGCTGAGGGACAATACTGCGCAATTTATGGAGACAACGGGTTCTGACTGGGGGAAAGACACTAGAGGAAACCATTGCACAGTTTTGGATGCCAAGGGAGGCTGGGATCTCTGCACACTGTGAATTTCAAATAGGCAAGGGAGAAATCTTGAGGGTTGCAGAAGAAAAGTGCACAGTTTTGGGAAATTGGATAAGGCTAGGTTTCTCGGGAAATGGCTAAGTGTGAGATCAGTGACACATATGTAAACATTGATAGGACTCAACTATGATCACACACGAACACATAGTGATACAACATAGACCATCCAGAAAGTATAAAACATAATCTGCTTGATGCAACAACCTTCGTGACAAGAGTGCGTGAAGTGAGTGTGAAACATGTCTATGGGATGATGACAACTCATGCACACATGCTTTCCCTTGAAGCAAACAACATTCCCTTTGCATGACAAACAACAATCGTTATGCCCAAAGATGACACATGCTGCATAAATATGAGAACATGAACACCTTTTAACATCAAGGAGGGGGAAGCCTGAGATCATCAACTTGACCAAGGACGATCGATTGCAGGATCCAAGGTAGGCTCAGAAATTTGCATGCGAGCCAAAATTTTGGAGGGTGGTGGTAGCTACTAGAACATCGGTGACACACTAGTAGAACTCCAGCTCTTTATATGGATCTTGTTTCATGAAAAACGGGTCTAACTCTTTTGGAAGTATTGTTCGAGTCTTTGATCGTGACGACTTCCACACTAGCTTGTGTGAAAGATGTAGTCCCTACCAGTCTCTTGATCGGTCAGCACACATTACAAGCCAAGTCAACTTAGTTGTTTCGATTGTGGATGATGGGTATATTGATGCATACGTAATATAACTATAAGAGTTTAAGTTTCATCTCTGTTGTTGCTCTACTGCCAAGCAGGCCTGGGCACTACCCCAATAGAGTCATGTAGGAACACAAGCATTGCTCCGCTGCTAGTGAGCTTGGTTAGTACCTCGACGAATTTAGTTGTATCACTCTATGTAGGAAGCCCTTATCTTCTTTTTCCTTATTCATTTTTTTAAAAGAACTGTGCATATGTACTTATTTATTTCAGAGGCGGAAGAGGGCTCCTGACTTATTGAGAGTAGAAGAGGTTGTTCCTTCAGAGAAGTATGTTATATATACCTCTGACATACTTGTTAAGGTTTTCCTCCTTACCTTACTTTACTTGACTGAGTTGACAAGGGTTAACCCAAAGGAACGAATAGAGTAGGCGGTAATAGTTAACAATGCAAGCGTTGTGTTTTCACCAAGACTCACTCTGTACAGGATGTGTTTTCCATTAGGGTATCATCAAATGAACACAAGAAGCTCCTCATAAAGAGAGAGGACAATATATAACCATATGTTGATAGTTGTACAAGTCCTCTTAGATTTTCCCAGCTTGTCTCGAGAGCCAAACACGGTTTCACGTGAGGCTAACCAACGTTACAAGCAAGTGAAAGCAAACAAGTAAGCAAAGAAAGAAAGCAATAAAACCAAACCAAGTAAACAAGAAAACACACATGCAAACCAGAAATCAAAGCAAAGCAATAAAGCAAACACTACTACTACTCCTATGCTAAACAATGCATAGGCCTACTCACGTGAAGTGATATTTCCAATGCAACCACCAACGCATTGGATGGTCCATGTTGGCGAAGGCATGGTAAACAAGAAATATATACATGTAAAATAGTGAACAAGAAACATTCAACAATGAAGACCAACACACTCTGAGTTTAAATGGATCCACAAAAAAGAAAAGAGTGAAAGCGCAAGACAAGCATTCTGCAAACTTAACATGGTGTTGTGACACACCGCATGCAGATGATACACATTGTGTACTCTTTTGACTATGACAGACAAGGAAACATGAGAAAGAGAGATAACTTACGCTTTTCAAGTTTGCTTGCTATGTATGATTCCTCCAGTGCATAAGTGATGGGATCATGTGATTCCGGTGGAGGAAGCGAAATCTATGTGTTGGATTGATCTTCAGTGCATACAAATGAGTGATGAGGAGCCTTGGGTGTTTCACAAATTTTTTGATCAGAAGTGGAACTAACCTCAGGACAGCAAGGGCCTCATATAACCATTAGCTTAGGTTGAAGTGCCTCGACAACCTGTAGGGTTTCCACTTCGTAAATAGATAGATCATCGGAGACCAGTGGCTTAGAAAGATTAACAGTGGGTGAATCAACATCGTGATCAAATGAAGAAGTACATAGATCATGACTACCATGATCAGAAAATTCAGGATGTTTGTTGAAATCCTCATCATTTGATGAATGACGTAGAGGGGTAGATGAGAAACAAGGATGTTCACCCTCTATGTTTTCAGAAATGACAGATGATAGATGGGACGAATTTTCAGAGGAAGATGTGTCCTCTCCATAATGTAATGACAGGCTGACATCTGGTGTGTCCTGTGAATGAGCAGAAGTAGAAACATTTGGAAATGAGTTTTCACAAGGAAAATCAAAAGTCGCAGAATCACAAGAGATATCAGGATAGAGCGGATGAGGTGCGGATGGAAGGGAGTCATCCTTCACCGCGGGTTCTTCTTAAAATTTCCGCCCACCCTCATCATGAATGATAATGCATGTTGGCTGCACAACACCAACTCCGTCGATAACTAGATCCTTGTTCACAACACGTGTCAAGTCTGGAACGAAAGAACACAAGACAATATAATCCCGAGGATTAGCAGAACGTGGGGACGAAGGTTGAGGTAACAAGTCCGCATGACAACCAGCAGGCTTGCAAGCCAAATCTGTGCAGATATCAAGAGCAGGTGGGGTAGAAGGATGTGACAGTTCAACATATGTGTACGTAAATTCTCCCACCTCACACAATGGATCTAGAGCTGTTTGATGAGAAGAGGACGAACAATCATTTCTGACAGCAACCTTGTCCGTCATAGATTTGGAAGCTCTAACAATGAGGTATGCTGGGAGAGGTTCAAATGATTCTAATAATTACAGATTTTTGGATATGCAAAGAAGATAGTTAAATATTTCATCACGTAATTCCCAATCAATTTAATCTTCAAGAAATCATATGAAAGATTACGAAAGCACATGTGAAATTGTTCAACGAATTCATTAGGTGCTTTCTGTAATTTCAAAATTTCTTTATTGAGTGCTTTACAATCAAAATGATGGAAAGCATGGTTTATCACTGTGAGTAGATGATGAAAAGAGTGAATATATTTTTTGTGCAGCGTAGCACACCATAGCAGTGGGTGCCCTCGAAGCGTGTATGTGAACAATGCGCAGGTCATGCAATCTTCATAGATTTCATGTCTTTCACAGGAGACTACAATGCCAACTGCGTGTCTAAGCAAGGTTAATTTTCCTTCACCATAATATGTGTTATGTGACAAGTCATTCTAGAGTTCTTTCGAGATTTCAATGTCGTTTCCATAAGGAATACACTCTGGAAGAGAAATTTTGTGGTTAGTCATGATAAGTATACAAAGATTAAAAACAGATTGTGAGGAATCAAATTATCATCTGGCCCTCCTTCTAGCGCCATAAATGTTGACAGTGCTTGACCCACCAAAATTCAAGGGATGTCCCTTGTATGAAGTCCCAACTAGACCTCACACGATTTGGTGTAGGAGTCCCATCTGGTATGATGGCCCGATTTCCATTATCTTAAAGATATGCCTTAGCTCTTGCATGTCAGCACATGAGAGTAGTATACTTAGTCTTCAAACAACGAGGTTCATGTTCCTGGTGAGTGCTTAGTGTAACTTGTGTCTAAGTTATTTCACTGCAAAGGGAGAGGGTGAGAGTGAGTCTCAAGTCAAAAGGGAATAATCCCAACTCTGTTAGAAACACACAACACAACAAGATCTGCGAGCTTCCTGCAGATTAGTCCACAAGGATGGGGCAGTCATAAACAAAAAGTGAACATCTAACATGCACAACACTCGGTGGAGTAGTCCACGTGAGTGCAGTCATTATAATAAGTTTATAATAATGAATCTATCTAGTGTCTCTCGGAATAGTCCGCACAGGCGAGAAAACATTAACAACTGACACAACTCATTTCCAACAACATATGCACTAAAACAACCGAAATAGTTCAACTATATTAGTATAGGTTAAAACAACATGGATTACAAGCATCCAAAGAATAGTCTTACAAACGAATACAATACATGTGTGAAAATGTGCTGGCCTGTTAACAAGCTTATGAATTAAGCGAAAGTTCCAAGACACATCCGTACACCATACATCACTAACACTTATAGTGGGGCATTGGAGCCACTGATCACTTGTAAAAAAAAATACTATAGACTCTTAAAGCTATGTGGGAGGAGCCAATGTGAAAATTCCTTGGCATGTACAAATGAGGGGTATATATAGCCAAGGGGGAAACTGACCCTTCTGACTATTCAACTTACATGACTCTTCAACTTACATGACTCTTTGACTTCATCCGTGGGCCTCTTGGACTTCCACGTTACATTACATTGATTACACAATTATGACCCAGAGTAGTGATGTGGCCGAGGCAACTCATGACATAACTCGACCTAACACTGCTGGTATGCACATGCTGGTTGTGTTGTTCATGTCGAGTTATTGTGCTGTTAAGTAATGAGTGTGCTCATGGTGTACCATAGCTTCACCTCCGCATGGCAGAGTGCACGGAGTCTTCAATGGTCTTGGTGTTCGCTTGATGGTTCATGCATGTGCATGTGTCTCCTTTGATTTCTACTTGGTATGCTTCGTGTGTTCATCCAACCGCGAGAAATTATTCTAGCATGAAATCCTTGTTCATCCTGTTCGTCATTACACCATGTCTCATCCATGTACTTGTTTCTACAATCACTCATGATGAGGCAACATCAAATCCAAAAATTCCCTTGTCTACCATGATGCATTGTCTTTCCTTTCTGGGTGTAGGTGACCGGGAGAGAGGACAAGGCTTTGAAAAAATGTAGAGCACATGTCAGGTCAGGATGCGAGCCTTCGGTACACTTTGGGAAAAAATGTGAAGAGGTCACAGAGAGGTTGGGTTGAGAAGTCCAAGAGAGCAGGTGACATCTGTGGGACCTGGCTCAGCTAGGAAGCAAAATTGCACAATTTTTCTGGGGAAGGCAGTACAGGCAGCAGGAGGTACTAGAAGTGAAAATTGGGCAGATTTCCAGAGGAAGCCGGGATCAGGATGCGAGAGCCTACTGGTCAGAACTGCGCAGATCTGGGAGGTAGTCAAGTAGGACATGTCTTCGTAGTTTTTGGGCTGAGCGAGGTGCCAAGTAGTAGGTGGACTATCCATGAAAATTGCACAAATTTTAGGGGGAGTGATAAGCAAGCTGACAGGGGTGACTGCCTGACAAAACTACACAAATTCCATAGACAGTGCAGTGACAGGAAGCGAGTGATTGTCTTTCATGTCTGTGCAGTCTCTTCAGCTAGTGTAGGCAGGCAGGATAGCTTGTGTGTAGTTTTGGAGATGAGAACAACCCTGGGTCACTGCTAAGTCAAATTCTCTGGTTGACCAATGGGAGGCTTGATGGATAGGCTTGTGCAAAGCGTAGACTCAGATGGCTTCATAAGAAACTTCTGCACTGTTCTGGGTGATAGACAGCCGAGTTGATTCCAAAATTGCACAATGTAGACTACTTGGAGGGCAACCTTAAGCTCTATGCAATTATGGGCAACAATGCTTGGTCACTGAGGGTTAAGACTATGCAATGAAACTCAGTGAAGGTTTGGCTGATGGAGGGTGTGTTAGCACTCCTCAGTGTCCCAAGACTGAGAAAGGAAATACAAGGAGGTAACCTCAAACCAATCTTTAGATCTGGAAGCTAGCCCTACCAAATCAGAGAGGGCTCTCTCAAGGATCACAGCCAATGAGTGACTGGAGAGGGAATTTAGATGTTAGTCTAGATATTAAGCTCAATGGTGTTTGATTTTAGAGTTTTGTTGGATGAAGCTCATAGATCTAGGAACTAGGCTAAGGTTTCTAATGATCAATTGCAGAGATATAATGGGGCAAGGTAGGCATGATCAGTGACATAAATATTTTTTCATGGTGGTGCAGAGATGAAAAGGTAGAGGATCAGAATGAGCATGTAACCATGAATTCATTCATCAAGAAGAAAGAACACTAGCATGAAAATCTCATCAAAACAGAGCATATAACTTATGAATTCTGTTTAAAACTCATGAGATGATCACAAGAAAGCATAGAGATGGTAGGAAAAAGAAATATCAGAGAAAAACACTGTCACAGAAGCATACCACAAAAATCCCAAGATAATAACTGCAACTGCCTGTTATATTACTGCAAAATGTACACTAGCTCCAAGATATAATTCATAAACATCCAACCCATAATACTTCGAAATCTGAAGTATTTATACAATTATTTACAAAATAAATATCTTGAAACATAATTCAATATTTATTACAAAAATTATAAAAATAGATCAAACTGCTAATAATATCAGTCGACTGAGTTTTGGTGCCGTTCTTGTCATTCTAGTAGTAACTGAGGCCTTGAATAAACATTAAAGTTAGTCCTGCTAGTTGATGAACTGCGCTGGTGTCCCTGTTTCTGAATTCTATTTGAGTAGAGGTGGGATGGATGATTTGGTGCTTTGTGAAAGGAGGTTGTGATCATTCAATAGGGAAATAACATGAAAACAACGAGAAATCGTGACTCAGAGCGCAAAAAATGAACTGATTTGACCATCCGGGGGAGGGTAATAGGAGGATTATTATCCATTGGTTTGGGACTACTGATTCAGGCCGATTAAATCTGGGTCGTTGTATTATCACAATCGTAACAGGGGAGGAGCCTTTTAACATGATTTTTCCAATTTTCCGACGGGCCGGAACTGAAACTTAAAAATTGCAATATATAAAATATCACATCCGCTGGCTTTATCGCATCACAATTAGAGAGGGGCTAGTGGAGGAGGTACTTAAGACTCATGTGATCCCCAATTGTGATATAGAAATCGGTGGGAAAGGACTTATCACAATCGGTGAGGGGACGAAAATTATTGATATCGGCGGGGGAGGACTTATCACAATTGCACTGGGAGGGGACTGTGGATTATATGGGGCATTGAACGGGGTAGACGCGACATTTTATAGACTACTTTTTTATCCATTTCGCGTCTGGGAGTGGGTCCCGGTCGCAATCGTAATATGAAGAGGCTTAGAGGAGTTCACTTGACACATGGGAAATGCGATTGCGATCGCAATAGGTGGAGGGACCAATGGTAATAGGGTAAAATGCACGGGGGCTTCACTAGGGGAGCAATACCATACTACGTGGGTTCATATTGGGGGATACATATTGAGGAAAAAATGACATAATATATTGGGGGATATATAGGGGGTAAAGGGTTTTTATATTGGCATGTATACAAAATGTAGGTTAAAGTTAATGACAAAATATAAAGGGGTATAAAAAATATTAATGAAAAAATGGATACCTACAATATCTTGTGAAAGTAGGGGCTTTTTTAATTGGAAAGGTGTATTGGATTTTTATTGGTAGGGGGCTAAATAATGTGATTTTTAGAGGTATTTTCCAATATGTAGTCAAATTATGGGTATTTTTTAGTATGCCACGAATGCACGTGATATGTTAGAGGTTTATTGAGTGAAGCTCCCATGGTGAAATGACGGTAGGAGTTGAGATATGCGATATCACAATCGTAAAAGGGAAGGGGAGACATGATGATTCTTGTATAACTTTTTGAATTGTGATTGTGCAATCGCAATGCAAAGGGGTAGTATGGCAGGGAAAAGGGATGTTGGCTTGTTGGGGCCTGACCAAGGTTCAGAGTTAATTAGCAAAACAAACTCCTGTACTACTGGCCCTTTCAACAACAGTCTGCGGAACGCAGATTGATGTCTCACCCAAAGTAGTATGGGGGGGTGTTGGAACTAGGTTTTCGCACCCTTGAGATGTCTGAGGGTTTGATTCGGTCCAACTACTCATCCCTGCAAGCTAGTTGCTTCACGCACTTCACAGGCCTTTGCGCCCTAATATACTTGCTTTCACGCACTCCTAACTAGGGTCTGTGGGGCTTTCACACTGTTGGAGCAGCGCTTTGCACTATTCCCTTAAGTTGCACCTAAGATCCTACTTATCTTCCTATGCCAGTTAATTATCTTCGTGTATATGGATGCCTTACGTTATAGTTATTTAGACAACACATATAAGTTCGCGTAGCAAATAAACACTACACTTGCAATTTATACCCAATAATACATGTAAACATGAAAAGATACACAAAAATATGGTAAACTTCTCTTTATTAATTCTTCCAATGGTTACAGACTCGACCTGCCCTGCGCACTCAGCTGCAGGGGTCCGCGCACTTAGCTGCGGACTACTAGGCCTCTGTGCACTTAGCTGCAGAGCCTTCTCCTACTCTACGACCAAAAGACACACTTTACACTTTGACTCAATCTCTTAGACTCATCATGCTTCTAGTCTTAGTTATGTTATCTTATAAACTTAGAGCCCCACTCTATTTATACAATCCCATGGTCTGCGGACCATGGGTAGATTTATTAATCCGACATTACATTATAAAAATGAGGGTAGATAACCCTGTGACTCTATTATGACTTCGCGCTCCATGCCCACAATTTGTAGAGCTTTTACAAATGACTTGGTCAAAACTTGGGCTTTAAGCCCCAAAACATGCCTTGGGGGATTCCATGCCCAACAGGCCCCCAACACAAACATCATGACTCGCCCTCGAGTCACTTTGTCAGCGCGAAGATCTTCGCACGGAGTCCCTCAAATTCTGCTCAAACTACTGCAAGGTCGATAGCGCACTGAGTGGCTGCCTTTTGGATCTCTTGTACGCGTTGTTCCGAAAATGCGGCATCGGAATTGCTTCCCTGGACCTGTTCCTACATCCCCTACATTTTTTTATAGTCTCGCGCCTTTGTTCGGATCCTTGGAGTAGGAAGACTGTGCTTCTGCTGGCTAGTCAAATAGTCGGGCCACCTATGTACGGCTTCAATCGGCTGCCATTCACTTTGCCTGGGAAAGGCTCTCCATTTAGTTTGACTAACTGTACCACGCTTCCGTCTGTGACCTCGTTAACAACCTATGGTCCCAGCTAATGCATTCTGAACTTTCCCGGGAATTTATCAAACTTACTGTCATACAACAACACTAAATCATTTGCCTTGAAGGTGCACAACTTAGTATGGCGATTGTGCGCGATTGTGCCAGGCCTTCTCACACTGCTTTCGCACCTGCTGATGGAAGCCAGCCAGGAACCGTTCCTCCTCAAGTTCTTCCAACTACACGAGCCTCTCTTCTAGAGATTCGCAGTCTGTCATACCTATGAGTGCTGCTATGCGTAGACTTGGTACAATATACTCCATTGGCATGACAACTTCCATGCCATAAACCAACCAGAAAGGTGTTTGTCCCATCAGTTTCTTGCACGTTTTCCTATAAGCCCATAGTGCTGCAGGTACACGCAGGTCCCAATCGCTCCACTGCATGTTACCTACTTTGGTCAGCACAGTCTCTAGTATTTTTTTGAATGCTTCTACTATCCCATTAGCTTGTGGGTGATATAGTGTGCTTTTTTGATGATACACTTGAAACTCTTCTGTTAGTGCACTGATGGTTTCATTCAGGAAATGTGTACAATGATCGCTCATCAAGATTTTCGGACATCCAAATCGAGTCAACACGTGTTCAAACAAAAACTTCACAGCCATGGTGGCCATGCAGTCTTTGATCGATTGCGATTCTTCCCAATGAGTCAGGTACTTTGTCGCAGTGATAACGTATCTCGTGCCCGTCTTTCCCTGAGGTTTGATAGGTCCTACAAAGTTGATTTCCCACTTTTCAAAGGGCTGCAACATAATTTGTGGATTCAAAGGCATCTCGTCCCTCCGCAATGGTTTACCTGTCCTTTGACATATATCACATGCCTTACATTGTGCTTTTGAATCCCAAAGAAGGGTTGGCCACCACAACCCTGTGCGGAGAATCTTTTGCGCAGTTGATCGCCCTGCATAGTGTCCTCCTGTAGTGCCCCCATGCGCTTCCATGAGGATCTGACTTCGTTCAAATTCAGGTACATACCTTCGCAATATCTCATCATTGCCCATCTTGTATAGGTGCCCCGCAATGATAGAAAAATCTGTCACGCGCACCACTAGTTCCTTCTTCTGCTGGACGGAGTATTCCTTCGGCACAGTCCTTGTTGTCAGAAAGTGGATTATATCTTCAAAGTGTTCGTCCGCTATGCACACAACAAAGAGTTGTGCATTAGGTAATCCTTCCTCCAAATTAGTAGGTTCCTCACTTGTCTCAATTCATGACAAGTGATCTGGTCCTGCATTCAGGTGTCCAAGCTTCACAACGACCTCAAAATCATATTCTTGGAACAATAAGAGCCACCTGCATATGCACCCCCCCAACACAGGCTTATTGACCAAGTATTTTAGCATAGAATGGTTTGTATACATCTTGAAATGTCCCCCTAGCAAATAGTGCCGGTATTTTTGGAGTGCGTACACCATAGCCAACCCCTCGCATTCAGTTGTGGAATAGTTATTTTCCGCTTTAGACAACCTGCGACTTGCGAATACGATAGGGTGATCCAAGCCCTCTCCACCCTCCTGTGTGAGTACTACTCCCAACTCTATACACGACATGTCAACATGGACATGAAACTCCACATCCCATTTTGGGAAGACCAGGATTGGCGCGGAGGCCAATTTCCCTTTTAGTACATCCAGGTTCTTCATGCAATCATCATTCCAGCAGAACGTGACATCCTTTTTCAACAGTTTCTCCATTGGCACGGTGATTTGGGCATAGCTTTTGATGAACTTCCTGTAGTACCCCATATGTCCCAGGGTAGCGCGCAACTGTTTAACACTTCGCGGTGCTTCCAAATTCAGAATCACTGCAATCTTCGTGGGGTCCACCATCAGTCCCTGTTTGTAGACCACATGTCCCAACAGGTTCCCAAAGGGAACGAGGAACGTACACTTCTTGAGGTTCAGTGTGATTTGGTGTCATCGACAAGTATCCAACATCAAGCGTAAGCTCGCTACATGGTGCTTAATCAATCCAAATACAGTCCAATCATCCAAATAGACCTCCAAGAATTTGTGGATATATTCTTTGAATGCTGCAACAACTATGCGTGAAAAGATGGCTTACGCGTTCTTCAACCCAAATGGCATAACGATGTACTGAATGCAACCCCACTCAGTTGTGAAAGTGGTCTTGCTTCTATCTTCCGGCGTTATTTTGATCTGGTGGTACCTTGAGAACCCATCAGTAAAAGAATATGCTCCTTGCCTGCCGACTTTTTCCAATACTTCATCTGTGAATGGAGTTGGGAATGGGTCGTGGACACATGCGTCATTAAATTTCTTGAGGTCCACATATATTCTTATCTCACCCTTCTGCTTCTTTTCCTACACTACCATAGGGCTTACCCAATTAGATTCTTCCACTGGCTCAATGATTCCAGCTGCGAGCATTTTGTCTAGTTCTGCACGGACCTTTTCCTTGTACTTTGGATTCAAGCGGTAAGGCCTATGCTTAACCGGCTTCACGTCGGGTTTCAAGGTGATATTCATCATCCATAAATTGCCAGTGACCCCCTTTAAGTCCATGATCTTGGTCGGGAATAAGTCCTGGTACTCGTGGAGTAACTCAGGGACCTTACCCACTGTCACGTCATCCCAGTAGTCGCCGAGCGTTGCATACTTAGGTTCGGCCTCCGTACCAATGTTTAATTGCTTTGTCTTTACCGGTGTGGTTATGTTAGGGTCTTCAATCAATGGACCTTGAATCTCGCGATGGCCTTCAGTTTCTAGAATGTTAAATTCTGTGGATCTTCATCGTCTTCTTCAGTATTCACGTTGTAACACACCAGCATGCAGCTCAGCTGGGTCGCCCATTCACACTGAATCACTTCCATTGGCTCCTGGGGTATTTTAAATATAGCTACTTTTATTGCTTATAGCGCATCATAAATAGTATCCCACCAACAATCCTCAAACGTGAAGGTTAATAGGAATCCTTCGTGCAAGATATCCCATTCACTCATTCCATGGTGGAGCTCCATCTCTATATACCAGTTCATGGGTATAATGTCCAGGGTATGATAGAACAGGTGCACCCACTGAGGCTGTGGCTCTTCCCCATAGACTTTTGTCCATTTGGCGAGGTGTGCTTATGGATCATCCCATTCGTCATACTTGTCTTTTAACTACATCTAAGGCTTCCCAAACTGCATGCACATCATCCTCCTGCATTCACGCTAGTCCTCAAAACTTCTTTGGTGCGTACCCCACTACCTCGCGGGTGTAGTGCGTAGTACCCATTTCAAAGCTTTGAAATGTTGCTGTTTCGAAACTTCGTTTTCAAATCTATTCAGGAAGTTATCCACCTCACTTAACCCATCATATGCAGGCAGCTCCCTTACCTCCATTGGTACGCAGTGCAGGGATCTCGTCATCATGTTACATTTCAGTGTGGTTACCTCGTGTAACCGGTTCTGCCATCGTTCTATTTCCTTGTCTGAATCCGATGTGCAGGAGATTTCATGCTCCCATGAGATTCATCCATCCACAGTCGGATTCACCCAGTCTTTCTCTTGCATGGTTATCTTGTATATGTAGTCCAATTCATCGTCGTTGTCATAGTCGCGCACCGGCTTCGTGTAGCGCGATCCTTCTGCAGGGTCCAAAGGTACAAATATGCGCAGATACTTTTTCTCAAAAATCATCTTGTGCTTCTTTAGATTTATCACCCCATTCATGTCAGTGGCCCATTCTATTCCTAATAGCGCAGGGTAGGGATTGTTGTCATCAACAATCTCTATCACTTCAAAATCTGCTAGCGCGCTTGCTCCTTCTATATCTACAATGATTCCCTACAATCTCCCCATAGGTAGGATCTTTTGCTAGTTCACCAGTTGCAGTTGGATAGGATACCATTGCAGCATAGGCCTTCTCATGCACTCCCAAGTCTGCTTCGGTAGGACATTCGCGTCTGATCCTAGATCCATAATCACTTGGTCCATCTCATATTCTCCAATCTGTGCGGCCAATCTCATCTCCCTTCCCGTTCGCGTTGTGTGATTTCCGAGCTTCAGGACTACACGCGGTTCTCCTTCCGCAGTCCCAGTGCATCTATTTATGAGTTCCTGCAGGCCCTTTACAGCCATTCTGTCGCGTAACAGCTTCATGCATGTTCCCAGGAACGTTGCGAGAATCAATGGGTCCATTTCTGGCTCAGGTTTGTCTTTACTTCCTGAAGTGGAGGCATCAATGAATTTCTTCTTGGCTTCCATGAAGGTTTCCTTAGCGCATTCCAAATCAAACTCTGGTTCCTTTGTTAGAGCCTTGCAAAACCAAGTACTTTCTTCAGGCTACTTGCCTTTGTCATCCCCTGTCGTAATTCCACTTCAGAGCACAATATTCACATTAGGATCTTCCTCGCACGGCTTAGACCTCATCATTTGCAGGTTTTGAGTCGGGGGAGGTTGGAGTGCTCCTTTATCGCGCAATCTTGCTATCAATATGGGACAATCCTTTATCTCATGATCAAACAATGTACAATACAAGTATGATGGTCGTGCTGGATTCGTACAATCCTAGGCATAATGTCCTGGCCCTCCGTAATTGTAACATATCAGATGTCCGTGACCTTTTCCTAGTTCTCCTCCACCTCGGCCTCGTCTGCACCCCTGGAATCTAGTTCGCGCCATCCCTGCGTTTTGGTAAAGGGGCCATGTTTCAGCCTTAACTTTGTAGGTAGGAGTCCGATCCATCAGCAACTCATAACTTCTACAGGTGTGCTCATCATGGCCTACTGATCTACAGAAATTACAAAACAACTGCTGTGAATTCTGTGTGTACTTTTGTAATAAGTGGTAGTTGTCTGTAGCATGCTTTCCTCCTATCTGACAAATCGCACACCATAATGCAGGTGCCGCGCTTGGTCCTGCTTGTTCCTCCTGTCTCAATGGCATTGGCCCTCCTCCCATGAGGTAATTCGCGAACACCAGGTAGTGGTCCTTGTCATGTCCCTCGACCTTGCACTTTACGCACCATACCTCATTGCACACTTTTGGGCGAGCTGTCCTGTCTTGTTTCAAACTCTACATCTCAAGGCACAAGTTTTTCAACTGCACATGAATCTGCTGAACTCCCAGGTTGGGATCCTATATCGGGGTCTCGTGCAATCTCATTGCAACCTCCAAGGCCTTGGCTTGAGTTGTTAGCCTTTGTTGTGACAATGTGTTCCTTAGATGCGGCGTTAACGATGCTACAAACCATTCGCGGTGTTGTCCATCTGTCAACGTCATGTTAGCTTCGTGAATTGTGCACTTCAGTCTCTGATCCAACTCCCAAGGGGTCTCACCTGGTAGCATTGTGATTTCCTTGAACCCAATGATCGACTGCGCCTCTGACTTTGGCCTACTAAATTCTTTGTTTAGTGCAGTTTGAATATCTATGATCCCCACATTCAGATTGTCATTGGAATGATTAATGTACCAGGTCAGCGCGTGATCCTGCAGAGTGCTGACCAACGTCACTTTCTTTATATTGTCATCCATGACTCCTTGCGCTTCCCATACAACTTTTATCATGAACCAAAACTGGTCCGGATCTTCATTCCCTACTCCCTTGAACACTGGCAACTTTATCGCGCTCACCATATTGATTCATGGTGGTGGTAGAGGTGGTATGGGCGAAGATGGGGGTGAAGACGATGAAACTGGCGGTGGTGTGGGTGGGGGTGGTATGCATGGAATTCTCTACCTTATCAAATTGATCGCACTTCTTGGTGAGACCTTCACGAGCTCTTCTTCGCCCCCTCGCAGAGGTGAAATCAAGGGGCTAGTTTCTAGTTTTGTACTACCTTCGTTTATGTAGATTCTCCCACTTCGCATAGCCCCAAACATAAATTTATTTTCATAACCCATTTTTCACACAGTAGCATTTTAATCCAAGTGTTCAAAGATTTAACATACTTACCTCGCGACCCTTTGAGGAAGCAGCATTCTGCCTCGCTATAGCTGACTAAAGTATCTACCGTGAAATCTATGATGAATCCTCCTATGATTCGATTGAGCCAATGATCAAGAGAGTGCACGATCTTATCCTCTGATGCTTCCAATCTGCGCACCAATTCTGGAGTCCACACAATAGGTTTGTCGAGCTTACACCTTCCTTGGATATCTGCTAGCTTCATGATCCACTCGTATAGCTCATTAGGGAAATATGCGAAGAAAATTTTGTGGATCTCTATAAATAAGTAGCAGTCTAACCACTCTTCCTTCGATAGTCGCAGATTCCTATTTTCTTGCGCCGCGAACTCGTGAATATTTCTATCCAACCAATCTTCAATTCCTTTCTTTGTCAGATTCCAGCGATACGACATCAGACATCTCTATGCAGATCCTAGTCTCGACAACAGAACAATTTATTGGCTTGTTGGGGCATGACCTAGGTTTAGAGTTAATTAGCCAAACAAATCCCTGTATTACTGGCCCTTTCGGCAATAGTCCGCGGAGTGTAGATTGATGTCTCACCCAAAGTAGTATGGGGGTGTTCTGGAACCAGGTTTCTGCACCCTTGAGATGTATGAGGGTTTGATTCGGTCCAACTGCTCATCCCTGCACGCTGGTTGCTTCACGCACTTCCCAGGCCTTCGTGCCCTGATATACTTGCCTTCGCTCAGTCCTAACCAGGGGTTGTGGGGCTTTTGCATTGCTGGAGCAGTGCTCTGTGCTATTCCCCTAAGTCGCACCCGAGATCCTACTTATCTTCCTATGCTAGTTAATTATCTTCGTGTAAATGGATGCCTTACATTATAGTTATTTATACAACACATATAAGTTCATGCAGCAAGTAAATAATACACTTGCAATTTATACCCAATAATACATGTAAACAGGAAAAGATACACAGAAATATGGTAAACTTCTCTTTATTAATTCTTCCAATGGTTACAGACTCGACCTGCCTTGAGTACTCAGCTACAGGGGTCCACACACTCTGCTGCGGACTACGAGGCCTTTGTGCACTCAGTTGTAGAGCCTTCTCCTACTCTATGACCCAAAGACACACTTTACACTTCGACTCAATCTCTTAGACTCCTCATGCTTCTAGTCTTAGTTATGCTATCTTCTACACTTAGAGCCTCGCTCTATTTATACAATCCCATGGTTTGCGGACCATGGGTAGGTCTATCAAGCCGATATTACATTACAAAAATGAGGGCGAACAACCCTATGACTCTATTATGACTTCGTGCTCCGCCCCCACAATTCGTGGAGCTTTTACAAAGGACTTGGTCAAAACTTGGGCTTTAAGCCCCAAAACGTGCCTTGGGGGGATTCCATGCCCAACAAGGTTGATTCTTATTTCGATTTACAATAACACATGGCCCGTGGGTCCTGGTCCCATGGGAAATAATGAAGGTTTCGATGCTTGGGACTTTATATATATGTGATGCAATATAAAAATAAGGGACTTCGTAAATGGATTTTGATATATATAAGACAAATGGAAACACAACTAGAGTTGGATTATTATCAAAGAATGGGAATGCGACTAGAGGGATATACAAAGGGATTTTGGGATAAGCTAGAGTTAAAAATGAGTTTTTTCCAAGGGAAAAATGGGTTTTGGCTAGGATTTAAGGATTTTCCCAAGGAAAAAGGGGCTTTTGATGGAATGAGGGGATTTATGAGGGAGGTTGAGGGAGGTATATGGAGTATGAATGAGGATGTTGAAACAAGCTGAAATCTCCTTGAACATTTTTTCGGTAATTACTACTCTCATAATGGGGACATAAAGTGATGACATGACCCCTATATAACTCATTGATGATGTGACCAAGACACTCTTTGTCGATAAGAAGTGATGACAAGACCATGATGACATTTATTAACCTTGAGAATGGAGGGAGTAGTAATGACCTATAACTGACCAATGATCAAATTTTATTTGAAAATATAACAATTTGACCTAATAACCCTATAAACCACATGGAAAGAGTACATTTGATCACTGGTGACTGGCAGGAATGACATACACTAACAGGGTGGTCCAGTCAATAGATCTTCAGAAAAATGGTTAAGTGTTTGAGCGAGTGAACTCATGTATACATTGTTATCACCAAAACAATTGATCATCTAGCCTAATTTACTAGATGGATCGATGTACACCATGTAAGGCCAATTTTACCATAATAAAATTGCTTTCACTGTGAGAAATTACTTAATAAACCACCTTTGTTAAGTAATTTATAATTAAACCCATGAAGAATAATTAAATAAACCATTATTTATTTGATTTCTTCTAGGAATAATTAATTAAACCATTGTTCAATTATTATTCCTTGTCATATTTGACTCAATTATGAAAAATAAACAAATAAATTATTAGTTATCTTATTTTTCTCTAGGAATAATTAATTAATCACTAATTAATTATTATTCCTTGTCAAATTTGACTAAATCCCTTAGGAATAATTAAATAAATCATTATTTGTTTATTATTCCTTAACCAATTTCTTGAGATGATAAATAAATCATTTATTCATTTATTATTTCTAAATAAAAGTCTAAATTCGTTTTCCCTCATAACCAAATATAATAAAATATTCGAAGTGATTATTCCAAGAATGGGGTTAATAATATTTTATTATCGCTCATTATTCGAGGATAACTCAATATTTTTTTATAAATAGAAGGGATTTCCATTCATTATTCACTTTTGATTATTTTCATTGTTGCACTTATTGTTGTAACTCTGATTATTTTCATTGTCGCACACCACTTTTCTTCCATTCGAGTTCCCATTGAGCTTAAACATTTTATTTTCTGGGTTTACATATTATAGAGGGGAGAGACTCTACATAAGCAAAATATGTTTGAGGATAGCCAAGAACCCATCCCATAGAGGGGGACTGGTAACATTTATTTGTTCCCTTCACAGGTGTTATAATAAAATATTTTCTTTGTATATCTGGTTTTCATTGGACGATTAGAGTTATTACTGTTTCTTTTTGCTGTTTAACTATGATTGTGGCATAGATTAGGGCTTTGGAAAGTTTTGTTTTTATCGGTTGCTGTAGATCTACAATGTTTAGCAGCCATTTATATTGTTGAGATTGTTTGTCATCCACAATATTAAGTGTTTTCTTTTCGTACATCTTTGAGAGGAGAACACTACAACATACATGACCTTGCGAACACACACTCAACATGACTTGACGACAAGACACCTCAAACCACAAGACAAATGCTTAGTGTGATTGACTACGAGACTATCTAATGATGAAATCAACAAGCGCGACACTTTGGATAGACCTTCAGATGACTGTGATGACACTTGCGTGACAGTTCTTACAACATTGTGTGTGAGTGTGACAGGTATTTACATATTGGAAACAACTCATGCACATGAAGACAAACCTTCGATATCATAAGAATAAGGTTGCAAGAATGACATGGAAATCAACATGCTGAAGACAAAACTTTGTCAAATAAGTGAAAAGGAATCAAGACATATAGAGGAAACACATGAAATGACCTTTTTGTGTTTTCACACATTCACATTACTGAAGACAGGATGATATGACAATGAAAAGGAGTCATGCAAACTCAACTAAGAGGTGTACTTTGAAAAGTGTTCTTTACTTACCATACTTACCCTTGAGATGATCATGCATCTGACAGAGTTTGCATGTGGTCCTGATCTTTTTCCATCACTTGGTTCCTTGGTCATTCTCCTCACCTCCTTGGGAGTGATCTCAGCATGTTACCTTTTCCTATAGTCAATAAGAGATAGATCAACGCAACTTCAATGGGCAGTGACTGCTGTCGGGATGAGGCCCTGGGAGCACACCTCTACACAATTTCTGAGTGTAGTGTAGCCCAGGCAGCTGAAAGGAAATATTGCATAGTTTCTGGATGCAATAGTCACTAAGAGATAGATCAACGCAACTTCAATGGGCAGTGACTGCTGTCGGGATGAGGCCCTGGGAGGACACCTCTACACAATTTCTGAGTGTAGTGTAGCCCAGACAGCTGAAAGGAAATATTGCATAGTTTCTGGATGCAAGGAACTACTGTAGGATGGGTTCCAAGAGGACACATCTGCATAGTTTCAAGTTGCAAGGAAGACTGATCAGTTGAGGGAGAATACTGCGTAATTACTGGAGACAATGAGTTTTAGCTGGGGGAAAGACACTGGAGGAAACCATTGTGCAGTTTTGGATGCTAAGGGAGGCTGGGGTCTTTGTGCACTGCGAAGTTTCAGTAGGCAAGGGAGAAATATTGAGGGTTGCAGAAGAAAAGTGCATAGTTCCAGGAAGCTGGCTGAGGATAGATTGATCGAGAAATGACTAAGTGTGAGATAAGTGACACATATGTAAACAGTGATAGGACTCGACTATGATCACACATGAACACATAGTGATACAATGCAGACCATCTAGAATGTATAAAGCATACTCTGCTTGATGCAACGACCTTCGTGACAAGAGTGTGAAGTGAGTGTGAAACATGTACATGTGATGATGACAACTCATGCGTGCATGCTTTCCCTTGAAGTAAATAACATTCACTTTGCATGACAAACAACAATCCCTATGCCCAAAGATGACACATGCTAGATAAATATGAGAACATGAACAACTTTTAAGATCAAGGAGGGGGAAGATTGAGATCATCAAGTTACGAACAAGTCACCAAGGATGATTGATCGTGGGATCCTAGGTAGGCTCTAAAATTTGCATGCGAGCCAATTTTTTTTGGGGTGGTTGTAGTCGCTACAACATTGGTGAGACACTCGTAGAACTCCGACTCTTTGTATGGACCTTGTTTTGTGAAAAGCGAATCAAACCCTTCCGGAAGTATTGTTCGATTCTTTGCTCACGATGGCTTCTACACTAGCTTGTGTGAAAGATGTAGTCCCTACCTTTCGCTTGATCGGAAATAAAACATTCCAAGCCAAGTCAACTTAGTTGTTTTGATTGGGGATGGGGGGTATATTGATGCATAAGTAATATAACTGTTAGAGTTTAAGTTTCATCTCTGATATTACTCTGCTGTCAGCAGGCTTGGACAAAACCCCGACAGAGTCACGCAGGAACATAAGCATCACTCTGCTGCCTGCAAGCATGGTCAATACCCCAATGAAGTTACTTGTATCACCTCTCTACACAGGAAGCCTTTCTCTTTTTTTTCCTTATTCATTTTTCATTTTTTTAAAGAACTGTGCATAGGTACTTATTTATTTCAGAGGTGGAAGAGGGATCCCAAATTATTGAGAGCATAAGAGGTTGTTCCTTTAGATAAGTATGTTATATATACCTCTGACATACTTGTTAAGGTTTTCCCCCTCACCTTTACTCTACTTGACTGAGCTGACAAGGGTTAACCCAAAAGACCGAATAGAGTAGGAGGTACTAGTTAACCGTGCAAGTTTTGTGTTTTCACCAAGACTCACTCTGAACAAGACGTATTTTCCATGAGGGTATCATTGACTTAAGACAACAATCTCTTCATAAAGAGAGAGGAAAACAGATAACTAGATGTTGATAGTTGTACAAGTCCTCTTATATTTTCTCGACTTGTCTTGAGAGCCAAACATGGTTTCACGTGAGGCTAACCTATGGATAGAAGCAAGTGAAGAAATTAAAAAGAAAAAATCATAAGTAAAGAAAAAGAGAACAAATAAGCAAAGAAAGCAAGCAAGCAAACAAACATGTAAACCAGAAAGCAAAGCAAATCAAGAAAGCAAACATTACTCCTACTCCTATTCTAAACAATGCATGGGCCTACTCACGTGAAGTGATATTTCCATGAAGCCACCACACATTGGCTCGCCCATGTTGGCGAAGGCATTGTAAACAAGAAATATATACATGTAAACCAATGAACAAGAAATATTTAACAATGAAAACCAACACACTCCGAGTTTAAATGTTCACGCATAAAAGAAAAGAGTGAAAGTGCAAGACAAGCATTTTGCGAACTTAACATGGTGCTGTGACACACTGCATGTAGATGATACACATGCGTACTCTTTTGACTGTGAAAAAAAAGAAAACATGAGAAAGAGAGACACCTTACACTTTACAAGTGTGTTTGCTGTGTATGATTCCTCTAGTGCATAAATGATGGGATCATGTGATTCTGGTGGAGGAAGAAAAATCTATGTGTTGGATTGATCTTTAGTGCATACAAATGAGTGATGAGGAGCCTTGGGTGTTTCAAAAATTTTCTGATCGGAAGTGGAACTAACCTCAGGATAACGAGGGCCTGACATAACCATCAGCTCAGGCTGAAGTTCCTCGACAACCTACAGGGTTTCCACTTTGTCAATAGATAGATCATCAGAGACCAGTGGCTTAGAAAGATTAACAATGAGTGAATCAACATCATGATCAAATGAAGAAGTACATAGATCACGACAACCATGATCAGAAAATTCAGGATGTTTTTCAACATCCTCATGATTTTATGAATCATGCAGAGGGGTAGATGAGAAACAAGGATGTTCACCCTCTGTGTTTTTAGAAATGACAGATGACAGATGGGACAGATTTTTAGAGGAAGATGTGTCCTCTCCGTAATGTAATGACAGGCTGATATTCGGTGTGTCCTGTGAATGAGAGGAAGTAGAAACATCCGGAGATGAATTTTCATAAGGAAAATAAAAAGTGGCATTATCACAAGAGATGTCAGGATAAAGCGGAAAAAGCAAGAATGGAAGGGAGTCATCCTTCATTGCGGGTTCTTCTTCAGATTCTCGCACACACTCATCATGAATGATAGCGTAGGTTGGCTTCACAATGCCAACTCCGTCGGCAACTTGATCCTCGTTCACAACACGTGTGAAGTCTGAAACAGAAGAACACAATACAATACAATATGGAGGATCAACAGAACGTGGGTATGGAGGTTGAGGTAACAAGTCCATATGACAACCAATACATTTGTAAGCCAAATATGCGCAGATATCAAGAGCAGGTGGGGTAGAAGGATGTGATAGTTCAACATATCTGCGCACACCTTATCCCACCTCACACTGTGGAGCTAGAGCTGTTTGATGAGAAGAGGACATACAATCATTTGTGACAGCGACCTTGTCCATCTTAGGTTTGGAAGCTCTAACACCGAGGTATGCTAGGAGAGTTTTGAATGATTCTAAGAATTGCGGATTTTCAAATATGTAAAGAATATAGTTAAATTTTCCATCGAGGAATTCCCAATCAATTTCATCTTTAGGAAATAGATATGTAAGATTATGAAAGCGCATGTGAAATTATTCAACGAATTCATCATGTTCTTTCTGTAATTTCATAATTTCTTTATTGAGTGCTTTAGGGTCAAAATGATGGAAAAAACAGTCTATCTCTGTGAGAATATGACGGAAAGAGTGAATAGATTTTTTGGGCAGCTTGGCACACCATCACAGTGGGTGCCCTCAAAGCGTGTATGCGAACAACACACAAGTCATGCAATCTTCATAGATTTCATGCCTTTCACTGGAGCCTACAACGCCAATTGCGTGTCTAAGCAAGGATGCTTTTCCTTCACCATAGTATGTGTTAAGTGACAAGTCATTCCAGAGTTCTTTTGAGATTTCAAAGTTTTTTCCATAAGACATACACCCTGGAAGAGAAATTTTGTGGTTAGTCATGATAAGTATGCGAAGATTCAAAACAGATTGTGAGGACTCAACTTGTCATCTGGCCCTCCTTCTAGCGCCAGAAATGTTGATGGTGCTGGACCAGCCAACATTCATGGGATCTCCCTAGTATGAATTCCCAACTAGACCTCCGTTTGGTGTAGGATTCCCATCCGGTACGATGGCTCGATTTCCATTATCTTAAAGATATGCCTTAGCTCTTGCTTGTCAACACATGAGAGTGGTATAACTAGTCTTCAAACAACAAGTTTCATGTGCCTGATGAGTGCTCAGTGTAACTTGTGTCTAAGTTATTTCACTGCAGATGGAGACGGTGAGAGTGAGTCTCAAGTCAAAAGGGAATAGTCCCAATTCTATTAGAAACACATAACGCAACAGGATCTACGCAACATCTGATGGATTTTTCTGCACAAATGTCACAGTCACAAACACAAAGTGAATAAATAGCATATACAACACCCAACGGATTAGTCCACACAAGTGCGATGGTTGTTATAACAAGTTTATAAGAATGAATATGTCTAGTGTCTGATGGAATAGTCCATACGGGCAAGATAACGTTAAAAATTGATAGAACACATTTCCAACATCATATGCACTAAAACAACCAAAATAGTTCAACTATCTTAGTATAGGTTAAAAAAACATGCAATACAGTTGTCTAAAGAATAGTCTTACAAATCATGTGTGAAAACATGTTGGCCTATTTACAGGCTTCTGAATTAAGTAAAACTTCCAAGACACGTCTGTACACCATACATCACTAACCCCGATAGCAGGGCATTAGAGCCACTGCTCACTCCTCAAATAAAAGATTGCAGATTCTCAAGGCTATGTGGGAGGAGCTAGGTGAAAAGTCTTTTGCATGTACCCTTGTGACTGTTCAACTT
The DNA here is from genome assembly GCA_031772625.1 of Pinus tabuliformis. Lineage (NCBI taxonomy): Eukaryota > Viridiplantae > Streptophyta > Pinopsida > Pinales > Pinaceae > Pinus > Pinus tabuliformis. The sequence continues at coordinate 1,137,106,694 of CM062811.1, forward strand.
CCCTCATGACTGTTTGAATTACATGACTCTTCGACTTACATGACTCTTTGACTTCATCCGTGGGCCTCTTGGACTTCCACGTTACATTACATTTATTACATAGTTATGACCCAGAGTAGTGATGTGGCCGAGGTGACTCATGACATAACTCGACATGACACTGTTGGTATGCACATGTTGGCTGTGCTATTCATTTTGAGCTGCTGTGCTATTAAGTGATGAGTGTGCTCGTGGTGTACCATAGCTTACCTTCGCATCACAGAGTGCAGGGAGTCTTCAATGGTCTTGGTGTTCGCTTGATTTTTCATGCATATGCATGTGTCTCCTTCACTTGCTACTTGGTATGCTTCGTGTGTTCATCCAACCGCGAGAAAGTCTTCTAGCATGCACTCCTTATTCATCCTATTCATTGTTGTGCCATGTCTCATCCATGTACTTGTTTCTACAATCACTCATGACGAGACACCATCAAATATAGAAATCCCCTAGTCTACCATGATGCATTGTATTTCATTTCCAGGTGTAGGTGACTGGGAGAGAGGAAAAGTCTCTTAAACAATGCATAACACATGTCAGGCCGAGATGCGGGGCTCTATGATACTGTTGGGAAAAACTACATAGAGATCACTGAGAGGTTGGGTTGAGAAGTCCTGGACAACAGGTGACATCTACGAGATTTGCATCAGCTGGGAGGCAGAATTGCGCAACTTTTTCAAGGAAGGCAGTGCAGGCAGCATGAGGTACTGGTAGTGAAAACTACGCAGATTTCCAGAGAAGGCCAGGATCGGGCTGCAAGAGCTTGTTGGTCAGAACTGCACAGATCTGGGAAGCAGTTAGGAATGACATATTTGCGCATTTTTTTGGCTGAGCGGGGTGTCAGGCACCAGGTGGATTTTCCATGAAAACTTTGCAAATTTTAGGAGGATTGGCAAGTAGGCCGGCAGGGGTGATTGCCTGACAAAACTGTGCAAATTCCAGAGACAGTGCAGTGACAAGCAGCAGGTGCCTGTCCCTCATGTCTGCACATTTTCTTTAGCCAATGAAGGAAAGTAGGACAACTTATGCGTAGTTTTGGAGATGAGTTCAACTCTGGGTCACTGCTCAGTCAAATTCTCTGGTTGACCAGCAGGAGGCTTGATGGATATGCCTGTGGGAATCGCAGACTAAGATGGACTCATAGGAAACTACTGCGCTTTTCTCGGTGATAATTAGTCGGGTTGATTCAATAATTATGTAGTGCAGACTACTTGGGGGGCAGATTCAAGCTCTGCGTAGTTCTGGGGAACAATGCTTGGTTACTAAGGGTTGAGACTGTGCAGTGCAGCTCAGTGGAGGTCTGGCTAATGGAGGTTGGTCCGGTCGATAGATCTTTAGAAAAATGGTTAAGTTTGTTTGTGAGTTAACTCATGTATACATGACCTTGTGAAAACATAATCAACATGACTCAACGACAAGACACCTCAAACCACAATACAACATATGCTCAGTGTGACTAGCTGCGAGACTCTCTAATGGGTAAAGCGGCAAGTTTGACACTTCAGATAGACCTTTAGGCGACTATGATGACACTTGCACAACAGTGCTTACAACATTATGTGTGAGTGCGATGAGAGTTTACATAGTCGAAACAACTCATGAACACAAAGACAAACCTTTGATATCACCAAAACAAGGTCTCAAGCATGGCATGTCAATCAACATGCTGAATACGATAGTTGGTCAAACAAGCGAAAAGGAAGCAAGACATGTAGAGGAAACACATGAAATGACCTTTTTTTGTTTGCACACATGCAAGTTACTGAAGACAGGATGATATGACAATGACCAACAGTCCTGCAAACTCAACTAAGAGGTGTACATCGAAAGGTGTTCTTTACTTAGCATAATTACCCTCAAGATGATCATACTTCCGATAGAGTTTGCATGAGGTCCTGATCTTTCTATGTCACTTGGTTCCTTGGTCCTTCTCCTCAACTCCTTGGGACTGATCTCACCATGTCAAATTTTCCTGTAGTCACTGAGAGATAGATCAATGTAGCTTCAATGGGTAGTGACTGCTGTTGGGATTAGGCCCCGGGAGGACACCTCTGTGCAATTCCTTATTGCAGTGCAGCCTGGTCAGCTGAAAGGCAATACTGCACAGTTTCTTGATGCAAGGCACTGCTGCAGGATGGGTTCCAGGAGGACACATCTGCACAATTTTAGGTTGTAAGGCAAACTGAGCAGTTGAGGGACAATACTACATACTTTCTGGAGACAGTGGGTTCTGACAGGGGGAAGACACTAGAGGAAATTGCTACATAGTTTTGGATGCCAAGGGAGGTTGGGGTCTCTCCACACTACGGAGTTCTAGCAGGAAAGGGAGAAAGCTTGAGGGTTACAGAAGCAAAGTGCATAGTTCTGTTAAGATGGATGAGGCTAGGTTGCTCGGGAAATGGCTAAGTGTGAGATTAGTGACACAAATGTAAAGAGTGATAGGACTCAACTATGATCACGCACGAACACATAGTGATACAATGTAGACCATCCAGAATATATAGAACATACTCTGGTTGATGCAAAAACCTTCATGACAAGAGTGCATGAAGTGAGTGTGAAACATATCTATGTGATGATGACAACTCATGCATGCATGCTTTCCCTTGAAGCAGACAACATTACCTTTGCATGAAAAACAACAATCCCTATGCCCAAAGATGACACATGATGCATAAATATTAGAAAATAAACAAATATTAAGATCAAGGAGGGGGAATCTTGAGATCATCAACTTACCAACAAGTTACCAAGGAAGATCGATTGCAGGATCCAATGTAGGCTCCAAAATTTGCATGTGAGCCAAAATTTTAGAGGGTGGTTGTAGCCGCTACAACACGCCATTGGGCCTTTTGTGAAATGGGGAATTTATTTTATGACATGTAACCCTCACCTAGTCGGGGGGCATGGCTACATCATTGTGGCAATAGACTATTTTACCAAGTGGGCTGAGGTGATGCCTACATACAATAACACTGACGAAACAACTGCTCTCTTCCTTTTCAATCGTATCATTGCAAGGTTTCATGTACCATAGGCTATAGTTACAGACCATGGAAAACATTTCCATAACAACATGATGTTTGAACTGATGGCCAAGTTGGGCCTATCCCATGAGAGTTCAAATCCATACTACCCTTAGGAAAATGGGCAAGTTGAGGCCATCAAAAAAGTTTTGAAAACTATGCTTCAATGCATGATAGGGATCTTATCCTTTATGCAACTTTGTGGGCATATCAAACCTCTATGTAGACTTCTACTGGATTCACACCATTCCAATTGTATACAGTTTGGAAGCAATCCTTCCTATTGTGTGTGAAATTCTATCTCTAAAACTTGTTGTCGAGCTTCTCCCTGCCATTTCTACAGAAGAAGAGTGTCTCTTACCTCTAACACACTTAGATGAAACCCGACGTGATGTTGTGATGGCTAATGAGGCCCATAAGAAACAAATTAAGGTGTAATACAAAAATAATTCCAAGCCTCGTATATTCTCGAAAGTTGACCTTGTATTGTTGTATGATCAAGATTATGAAAATTTAGGATCGGGGAAGTTCGAGCCAATGTGGCTAGGCCCATACATTGTTAAACGTTTTCTTGCTAAAGGGGCCTATGAGCTTGTTGATTTCAATGGAGTTCCATTGGCGCAACCTAGAAACGGGATGTACCTTAAAAAATATTATGCTTAAGTGATTTTTGCGTAGTTTATTATGTACATGTTGTATATAGGTGTGTTGAGTGTGTTCCCTTCAGAGTTTCTTATGGTTTCTGTTAATCTTGTTTACATTTAGTTTGCAGATGTTGGCATATCTTCAACCATATGTTGGTTATGCTGATGGCGCTATTCATAGTACTCAGAACCTTTCTTCTGCAACATGGGCTATATATGATCCGAATGGTGAGTTAGTGAGCTAACAAGGTGTTATCACCGGGCTAGAAAGTATTGGGTTGCTTCAACCTTTAACCTAGTGTCACTATTTCAGACCACTTGAACTGGAAGTTAGTCCTTCCAATCTCAGAGGGCTATCTCAAATGTTTATCAAATCTTCTTGAAATAATTCAAATAACAGATGACTAAATATGATATCTTTTTTTAGGGTTTCGTAGGTGAAGAAATGTGATGAGTTCTGCCATTGGGCATGGATTCAAATTAAAAAAAATTATGACCAACAACAATGTTTGTTGGAAGTTGAAGCATCTATAGCTTTGAAACTGATACAAATGAACATCCACAATCATACATAGTAAATGAAGGAAATTGGAGTAGTTTGACAAGATTTCCAAGTAATCAAAATACTATGTAAAACATGAAACAACATGATAAAAACAAATAAGAGCCATGACATGAATCTAGGGTACAAAAATGGAGTTGCTGCAAATTTTCTATTAAAGGATCAAAAGATTACAAAAGGTCAGTTCTTCAAATTCTCCATCAACCCTTCTCAAAGTCGAAAACCTACTTATTTATAGAGAAAAGATCTCTTTACATATCTTGCAACCCAGGCCAAATTCGATCCACTATTTTAGAGACCTATTCCTACTTTTCTTCTAACTAACAGAGTCCTCATAGGGATTTTCTATTTTACAATAGTTGGAACTCAACTAGGACTCTACTAACTTTAAAACCATAACCACTTTTTGTTGATGTAGATAACCGAAGCCAACTTCATGCTAGATTTTCTAGAGTGTCATTAAATCTTCAACTTGTTGATAGACACCAATTTAATTTCCCTTTTTTGCTAATTGTCTTGATGAGCTCGCTGATATGTAGATGTGGCTATTTGCTAACTTGGCATGCTAAAAAATGGGAGTTTATCATGATGAGATGGACACCGTTTATCATCTGAAATCCACCTCGAGCTTGGATGTCTGATATCAAAAATCTTCAAAAAGGCATAAAACAAAGTTTTTTTAATGATTTCATAGCAAAAACAACATTTCCAGCAGTTTCGTAGAAAACTTTGGTAGCAACTCCAAAAAACACTCTTATGCTACCCTTTTTCTCCCTCTGCTAGTTCTGAGGTCTTTTTTGATGATTATAAGCTAAACATAGGCCTTTAGAATGACCTTTGCTGAACTTTAGACCAATCTTAACCCCCAAGGAATGCTACTACAGTTTCGTAGCAAATACTCGGCTTCACTATGGGTTGTAGGTTTTACCCTGTACAAAAATTACCTGCATACAAATTCTAAAACATAGAAAATAAGCAATGCGAGAACATAACACATAAAACACATATACACAGAGATTTTCCCCTGGATCCCAAAACCGGGATTACCAGCTTGATTTTTCATTATGTTCCTTTCAATGTTATAATACATATTTATACATGCCGAATCATCCAATACCATGGACCGAAAACCATCACGTCCAAAACCATGGACCAAAAACCATGATTTCCAAAACCATGGACCGAAACCATCGCGTCCAAAACCATGTGCGAAAAACATGCACAAAACCATAGGTAGGTCCACCCAACCTAACATAGGGTCCAAAACCAAAATTTTCCGGGGCACTGCATTGGACCCCATAGAGTGGGGTTACCTACACCCCTCAAACCCCCTGTGACCCCCCCACTACGTAATTGGCACAACAAAGGGGTGGTTCTCTGCCCCCTTCTAACCCCCTCATTAACTACGTGGGCTAGTCATGGAAAGAATATAACACAACCCAACATTCTCCCACTTGTTGTTTTCTTTCCACGGGGGGCCACAAGAGAGCTTAGCCATTTATGCAGCCCTGCAACACCCATTGTTTCTCTACACCAAGAAAACTTCTCATAGCTCACAGATTTTGTCAATGCATCTGTAGTATTCTTCAAAGTGTCCACCTTCACCAGCAACACCTTTTTGTCTTCTATCATATCCCTCACAAAGTGATATTGAACATCAATGTGCTTTGTCTTTGAATGGTAAGCAGGGTTCTTTGCCAAGAAAATTTCACTTTGGCTGTCACAATCTATCCTTATAGCTCCCTGTACTAACCCCATACTTGAACACAATCTCTGCAACCAAACTGCTTCCTTGCTTGCATGAGTGGCTGCCATGTATTTTGCCTATGTAGTTTATAGTGCCACTACAGATTGTTTCTTACTCATCCAACTAACTGCACCTCCAAATATGTTAAACACATACCCACTTGTAGATCCTCTTTGATCCAGATCTCTAACCCAGTCTGCATCAACAAAGCCATGAATATCCAACACTCTGTCCAGTCCTGGTCTTCCTTGGTAGCATAGACCATAATCACTAGTGCCACGCAAATACCTAAAAACCCGCTTCACTGCTGTTCAGTGCTCCTTCCCTGGTTTTGACATAGTCCTGCTCAATACTCCCACTGCATGTGCAATGTCTGGTCTAGTATAGACCATCACATACATCAGGCTACCAAATACACTTGCATATGGAACATGGGACATATCCTCTTCCTCTTCTTGTGCCTTGGGACACTGTTCAACATATAACTTTACACCTACAAGAATATGAACCTTCACCGGTTTACTATCCTGCATATCAAACCTTTGCAATATTGTCTCGACATACTTCCTCTGGTTTAATCAGAGCTTCCTCTTTGTCCGATCTCTTTTAATTTCCATGCCCAAAATATAGTTTGCAGCACCAAGATCTTTCATGTCGAATTTGGAGGACAATTGGGTCTTCAAATCCTGGATAATTTCTTTTTCATATCCAACTAGCAACATATCATCCACATACAAGACCAGATAAATAACACGGTCACCAATTAATTTAAAATACACACAGTGATCTGCTTTGCTTCTAGTGAAGCCAAGTCCCCGTATAAATGTATCAAATTTCTGATACCACATCCTTGGTGACTGTTTTAACTGATACATAGACTTCTTTAACTTGCATACCAGTTCTTTCTTACCCTTCACCGCAAAGCCTTCAGGTTTCTTCATGTAGATCTCCTCTTGCAGATCCCCATGAAGAAATGTTGTCTTCACATCCATCTGTTCTACCTCAAAATCAAAAGCAGCAACAACAGATAAAAGTAATCTAATAGAAGCTACCTTGGCAACAGGACAAAAAATATCACCAAAATCAATTCCCGACACCTGGGAATAACATTTTGCTACCAACCGAGCTTTGTATTTCTCCACCTTTCCTTCTGCATTTGTCTTTTTCTTGAACACCCATTTGCTGCCAATGGGTTTCCTTCCAGCTGGCAACTCCACCAGATCCCAAGACTCATTTTTGTGCAAAGATGCCATTTCATCAACCATGGCCTCTTTCCAGAGTTTTCCATCCTCTGAATCTATTGTTAGAAAGTTATATATTATGGAGAAATGGAACACATAAAATATTGCAAAAATATAAACACAGAAAACGCACAAAACGCACAAAACAAGAGAGACACAGATATACATGGTTCACCTAGTTTGGGCTACGTCCACCCCGAACAGCCAGTCCTTCCTTTCTATTATCCAGCAAAATGAAGAGACACAACCTACAACAAATCCGTTGTAATATCCTCTATTTTCTCTCACAGTCTCACCTCTCCGTTTCTCGCTCACACAGAACACACATCTATCACACAGCCTCAAATACATTACCCTCATACAAAGAGAGGGGTTGCCTTCTAGGGCAAAAAATCCTAAAAAGACATAAGTTCTACCGTCAGATCATCCGCCTAATGAACGGCCCAGATTGACTAGAAATTACTATACTTTTACAAGGCAATTTTACATCCGCCGGGGGACCGCTGGCCCTCGGACCCCCGCGGGGGGGACAAGTCCCCCTCGCGTGGAGGGGTGTACAAAAATTCTTGGGGTATACATCCGGTTGAAACAAAGACCTCTGAACAATCATGCTCCACACATAACATCTATTGCTTCCTTCAAGTTTTGGGATCATCATCAATAATAGATAAAATAAAGTTTGAATAGAAAGCAAATGGACTATACCTTTCTGGCTGCCTTCTTTCTCGAACTGATCTTCTTACACCCGGAGTTTGTGCCTCTTCATCTTCTGATTCTTCCTCTGTTGTAGAGTTTGATTCTTCCTCCTTTAGCTCAAACTCTATCTTCTCAGGTTCCTTTGGTTGGACTTCATATTTAATAACATATTTTACCTCTTTGAACACCATATCTCAGTTGTACACAACCTTCCTTGTCACTGTGTTCCAAAGCTTATAACCCTTTAAACCATCCTTACACCCAATAAAGATGTACTTTTCAGATTTACTATCCAACTTGGTTCGCTTCTCCTTTGGAACATGTACATATGCATCACATCCAAATACCATCAGATGTGAAAGAGAGGGTTTCTTACCAGTCCGTACCTCTTGTGGAGTTTTATCCTCCAACACTAATGAAGGTGATCCATTGACCAGGTAACATGCTGTCTCCACCACCTCTGCCCAGAATTCCTGTCCTAACCCGGCACCACTGAGCATGCTTCTTGCCTTTTCCATCAACGTCTTGTTCATTCTTTTTGCAACTCCATTTTGCTGAGGTGTATATGGAGTAGTCTTCTGCTATGCTATACCACACTTCTTACAGAATTCTTCAAATTCCTTACTGCAAAACTCTCCACCGTTATCTATCCTCAACACCTTTATCTTCTTCTTTGTCTGGTTTTCCACCAGAGCCTTGAATTCTTTAAACCTATCAAAGACTTTAGATTTCTTCTTAAGGAAATATATCCATGTATTCCTTGAGAATTCATCTATAAAGGATACATAGTACACAAACTTACCTAGTGATGGAACCTTCATAGGTCCAAACACATCACTGTGCACAAGCTCTAATATCTGTTTCGCCCTCTTACCACCAGAGGGGAAACTCACCTGATTCTGCTTCCCATATACACAATTTTCATAGAAATAAAAATTCAGAGAGCTATTACTCATACCTTCTACCATACCTTTACCATGAAGTATTCGAAGGCCCTTCTCTCCAATATGTCCAAGCCTTTGATGCCACAACATGGTCTTCTCTCCAGAGACCACTAGATTTTCTGCTCCACTTTCAGGAACCACAGAACTATTGCACCCATCAACAACAGTGCTACCTTGCAGCTTGTACAGAGTTCCAATTCGAACTCCCCACATCAATACCAGTGCCCCCCGAACCATCTTGCAGGTATCCTTCTCGAACAATGTTTTTACACTTGCATCATCCAGCTTGCTTACAGAAATCAGATTTCTGGCTAATGCAGGAATATACAGAACACCCGGAAATGTTCTAACCCTTCCACCTTGCAACTTCAACTTTACTTTTCCACAGCCAACGATTCTAGCCTTCCTTTCATCCCCCAAGAAGAAATCACCACCATCATATTTCTCATACTCGCAGAACCACTCTCTATGGGGAGTGAAGTGAAATGATGCACCTGAGTCAATCAACCATGCCTCGTGATCTACATGTGTACTTGAAGAAGTCAAATACACATCCCCACCTTCATCTGAGGTGGTTTCACCTCTACAGAAGGATCATTATCAAATCCCTTTCCTTTATCAGGAGCTTTAGATTTACAGTCCCTTTTGTAGTGCCCTTCCTTTCCGCATTTCCAGCACACCACCTTTACAAGTTTTCCTGGAGATTTAGATTTGCCTCTAGATTTAGATCTCCCAATCGATGACTTATTTTTTTTTCTGTTTTGGGACGGTCCTCATACTGACAAGGCATCACCATTCTGGCTCTCCATATTTTTCTGTCTCATCTCCTCCGTCAGCAAGGAAGAGACTATTTCATCAAACTGCAAGGCAGTTGCATTGCTACCTATTGCAATAACTAGACTATCCCACGAATCTGGTAGAGAACACAACAAACTGATGCACTTATCTTCATTTGAAATTTTAATGTCAACAGATGATAACTGACTTACCACAGTATTAAATGTGTTCAGATTTTTTGTCACCGAGTCTCCATCTTTCATCCTCAGGTTATACAACTTTTTCCGTAGGAATAGTTTATTCACTAGAGACTTAGATTGGTACAAAGTCCCTAACCTGTCCCAAAAAGCCTTCGCCATAGCTTCCCCTGACACATTCAACAATACTGAATCTGAGACACACAACCATATCGTGCTCTTTGCCTTTTGATCCAACTTCTACCATTGTTCATCGGACACTCCCGTTGGTTTAGTACCTGGATCTACTGCGATCCACTGATCTTTATCCACCAACAGATCCTCCATCTTGAGTTTCCACAACTCAAAAATCTGACCATTAAATTTCTTGATCTGTATCTTTCCACTGCTTTCCATATTCTTTCACCACCAGAATCGATCTCGTAGATCTCCCACTGAACAGGGTCTACCACAGGCCCAAGCGAAAACCCTCAGCAACAAAGGCATCCCCTTGAAGCCAAAACAACTCTGATACCAAATGTAGGTTTTAACTCCGTACAGAAATTACCTACATACAAATTCTAAAACACAGAAAATAAACAATGCGAGAGCATAACACATAAAACACATATACACAAAGATTTCCCCCTGGATCCCGAAACCGAGACTACCAGCTTGATTTTTCATTATGTTCCTTTCAATTTTATAATACATATTTATACATGCCAAAGCATCCAATACCATGGATCGAAAACAATCACATCCAAAACCATGGACAGAAAACCATCACGTCCAAAACCATGGACCGAAAACCATCGCGTCCAAAGCCATGTGCACAAAAAATGCACAAAACCATAGGTAGGTCCACCCAACCTAACATAGGTTCCAAAACCAAAATTTTCCAGGGCGTTGCCCTGGACCCCATAGAGTGGGGTTACCTACACCCCTCAAACCCCCTATGACTCCCCCCACTGCGCAATCAGCGCAACGAAGGGGGGGCTCCGCCCCCCTCCAAACCCCCCGGTTAACTACGTGGTCTAGTCGTGGAAAGAATATAACACAACCCAACATGGGTAGTTGCTACGAAAGTTCCAAACTTTGAGTTTTTCTAGTTTCCATGATTTTAATGCCTCATTATGACTACTAATATCATATTAACTATACATATAGCTAAATTGACTAAATTAAGTATAGTTAAGACAAAATTGAAGAGTTTTCCATATCATGGAGTAACACTTACTTCAGCAACAATCTTGAGGTTTCTCTTCTTGAGTTCAACCTAGATCATTTCAATTTGACTTTCAGTGTTGTAACTTGTCCTTGTAGGTTTTTTCCTATCTTCCTATAGCTAGCTATTTCTTTTATATATATGTTCCAACATCCTGTGTAAAGGCAAAGTCCTTTTTATCATCTTCTTAGACTTGTCTACTATTTCATCATAAAAATCTATTTGCTTTAACACTTCATTTTGGTATTTGTCAAACTATAGCTTGGTCTTGATCACTTCTTGTCTGGCCTCCCTTAACTGTTCTTGTAGGACTTCTATTTCACTTTTTTCTTGAACAACCTCCTTGCCTTTCTTTTGCTTTGATGGTTTCTTTGATAACTCTGTTTTGCTCAATGGTGCTTCAGGTATCTTCTCAACTTGCTGCATTGATCTTGTGATAGGTTTCCTTGGCCTGAAAATGAAACCCTATTCTTCTTGAGTAAAATCTAATTTCTTTTCTCTCTTACTTTTCTTCTTGGTTTTAGTTGGGGTCACTTCTACAAGCTACTCAACTGGGCTTTCTTCAACGTCTATAATTTCTACGATTTTAGTCAATCTGCCTTTCTTTGCACTTTGTTCTTGTGCTTTCTTCTATCTTCTGGTCATTCTCCTATTAGTACTTGTAGAAGCTTCAATTATAGGTTGTTTCTCTGTCATTGACTACTGTCTTGCTCTAGGCTGCTGCTCTGCTCTAGGGTTTGTAGATTTTGAGTTTGGAGTTTTTCTAGAGGGAGTAGCAACATCTAGTTCATATACACTTAGAAACAAAAAGGTAAGCCAATCCATGTTCAATCTATTTAGATCTTCAACTACTAGCAATTTGATAAGACCATGATGAAAAACAAAGGTAATACTTGCATCTGGTTTAGCTTTCACCTTGTCAGCCATCTTTCCTAAACTTCCGAAGAGATAAAAATGGATATCTAAGGACTATTTAGCTGTGAAGTGAATAAACAACCTGAAGTGGTATTGGTAGACCATATGGAGCCTTCCTTCACATGTAAAATACTTTTGGATAACCATCAAAAACTGGAATGATCTTCTTTAAGACAAGTTCTGGGGATGCCCACTGTCATATCAATCCCTTGATGTTGTTCCTTCAAGAATTCATCACAATTCTGAAGCTGGAACTTTTAAACTTTAAACCATGTTTGGCCTGACCTTGGGATTTCAATAGCATGAAAAATGGTGCCTGGGAGACATTCAAACTTAGGATTCCCACCTTTGTTCCAACCCCCATGAAATTGAGAGCGAAGTCCTTGGTGATTTGCCATGAAAACCCTACAATTTTTGACAAAATGGAAGACACCCCACACTAGCAAATGACTGTATAAAAGCTAGGTCTTCTTCAAACAATTTCATGTCTGTGGGCTCATAATGCACTACAGCCCCTCCTTTGTAGTGTTTTCTGGTGGCCATGCTTGCTAACACGTTGAGAGTTTCTTGTGAGTTGCTTCCTTTTCACATGTACACCAAATTTAGAACACCTAGACCTCACCTAGACCACGACTAAACTTGTTTTTACAGCTCAAAAAACCTGATCTATGACAACACTTGTGAACTTTTTTGATAAGAAGATGATATAAAGGGAAAGGGAGAGGTAAAAGTGAATAAAAAGGAGTGGAGGACATGGGAATGAAGAGGTATAATGACTTAGTGCATTCGACATCGCTAACAATCATTTACAAATAAACTGTTATACAACAACAAACTTTCATAGTGAGACAAGTGTCAAAGAGGGCCGTTTTACTATGGAATTTTCAGGGACTTTCATAGCAAATTCTGGGTTTGCTACGAAAGTTTGTAAAAGTGTCAGACCAACCTAATATGAAATGATGACCTCAAAATGGATGGAGTGGTGACCTTTTCTTGTTATGATGACCCTATTAAACATTGAATGGACCCTATAACCGGTGTCACATGAACCTAGACATAAAATCCCTATCTATAATGACCAATCAAACTACTTTTTTATTTTAGGGTTATCATGGATAACACAGGGGATTTGTATCGGTCGCTCTAAAAATAATATCGCTAAGTATAGTGCAATGATCGAGTTATTGTCTAATGCTATTTCTCATGGTATCCGTTGTATAGTTATTAGAATTAAATCACAACTTGTAGTACTAGAGTTGACTAATGTCTATTCAGTTAGAAGTCCAACCGTTCTTTGTATGTTCTTAAGGGTTCGCCTTCTAAAAAGACATTTTTATTATATCCAATATCAACACATTTCTAGAAGTCTAAAAACATTGACATATGCATTATCAAATCATGTTTTAGACAAAAGATTGCAACATATGTAAATTAAGTTCAATTCACATCACATACATTGAATGAGATAATAGAATGCATAAGAAACACCGATAGGTAGATATATACATACATATATATATATATATATATATATATATATATATATATATATACATATATATATATATATATATATATATATATACATATATATATATATATATATATATATATACATATATATATATATATATATATATACATATATATATATATATATATATACATATATATATATATATATATATACATATATATATATATATATATATACATATATATATATATATATATATATATATATATATATATATATATATATATATATATATATATATATATATATAATTGTGCCCAAGGACATATGGCCATATGACCTATCATATCAAAAAATATGCATGTAGCCAAAATATGGCTATATATAGCCTCCTAGTAGATTTCTCTTGATGATTCTCATGATAGCAAGAAACTGCGTGAGCCATATTGCATAGTAGTCGAATGATATGATCAAGCATGCCAATAATATGGCACTCTGAAGTTTCATAGAGATCTAATCAACTGTAGTCTCGACTATGCCCTTTCTCAATCCCTCCATGTGACAATCGACCTATGCAGGAGTCTCAACCACATTGATATCTTGTAGCACCTTTCGTCCCCCTTGCAAAAAAATGTACTCCTACTGGTTCTTATTGTGGGTCTCCTACACGCTGAATATAGGAGGAACCCATAGGTCGAATAGGTCCAACGTCTGCATGTAAAAATCATTAGTTAGTTTCAAATAAATAAATGATACATTTTTTTTTTGTAAAAATTAAAACTCAAAAAATGGTCAAAAAGGTTTTGTTTTACCTATGGCACCCCATCGCTCGCCATTAGGAAGCACAAGCTCTGGGTCTCCACGGAAATCCATCCCTGCCTATGGATAGTCTTCAATCATAATGAGTTACATGTGCAACCATCAAAAGAAGATTGGTGTGAAGCTCATAGATGATGGACCAAAATGTATGGACATGAGATCCACCCATCTCCTCATTTTTGGGACTCTCAGATCTACAGGCTCGAGCGAGATACATTGTGGTTGGAGCAATGGAATCTGTTCGAAGGAAAATGAAATCAAAATCAAATCATACACAAAGTTCTTCAACCGTCCATCCTTTGCCTTGGTGAGTTTTTCTTTCATATTTTCCAGTACTCCCTCGCTCCAGTTGAACACTGTCAGCTCTATGCACTCTAGAGCATACTGCATTTGGGATCTGTTGGCCAAATGCAAGGTAGCACTACCATCCAATCTAGAAATGATAAATAGGATTGTCCTCAAAGGTAAATGAACCACATCCTTTATCTCAATTTTCCCATCATTGGTCAATTGTGATCGAGGTCTACAGTCTGTACTGATATAATCCTTGACTGTATCTCCACCCCTCCTTGAACTAGATAATGAGATGGGGGAACCTCTCCTTGATAAACCTGTTAGGAAATATATGTATTCCACCTGTATACTAAGCATGTGTGATCCAAGCCTAAAAGCCTATGCCTGAACATCCCATGCTCAAACAAGATACTCTAACAACTCCATCTATTGCCTCATTCTAGGAAACCAAAAGAATTTCAGAAGCCCACAGTTTCTCAATGCCTAGATGGTGGCTGGATCATTAGTTGCATTCATGTATTATTCTTCGTGTTCACTTTCTCTGCATATCAGATCCATTTTGTTTCGATGGAAACCTAAAACATGACAAGAAGAATCATTAGAGTGAATCATATGCAAAAAATTGAGAGAAATTTGAGTGAAACAAGAAAAACAAATTTTTGAAATGCACCCAATGCACCCTGCTAAAGGGAGACAATGCATTGAAACACCCTGGAAAGTTCAAATTTTTGCTTCCTAGTGCACCTTTCAACATTGTTGTGGTGTGATGGGGCTAGGGCGAAAAATTAAAACCCTAGGTCACCAAAAATTAGAAAAAATATGCATGAAATGAAAAATCAGAATAGTTGAAAGAAAAAGGAAGGTGAGATTTCCTACTTGGAAGTGACGATACTCGAAATGATCCACCAGATTGGTTGTAATAAGCTACAGAATATCGGGGGAAAAAAGCACTCAGAACTTACTCACTAATAGGTGAAACGTAAAATGGTAAAAATGAACTACCTTTTGTCTATTTATGTTCATTTTCATGATTATTTTATTAATATTTTATTATTTTGATCTAAATATGACCTAATTTTACGATGAATCATGTATTTTTAATCTTTCGGTAGTGTTCTAAGCTTGTTAACAGTTGTTTGAAAAATTTTGTGATGTTTGAATCGAAATAGATCATTTAGACCAAATAGCATACTTTTATCAGTTTTTCTGGCTTTGTAAACTTATGAAAAAGGAACCCCTTAGAGTCCTCTTTCATCTCTTTTCAGACTCTCTAAAGATGAAAATATTTCCTATCACTTGTATTTTTCAACTCATTAAAGTAAATGAAAATATGTCTATTCAGTATAAGTTTAACCATTTTCCAGACTGAGATAAACTATTTACAAAAAATGAATACTTTAGTCGAACATGTCTAAGAGGTTCTCCTTAGTATCATTTTCCACCTTTTCAGACTCAGGAGACAAATTTATGGAAAGGAACCTTTAGAGTTTTATTTTTTTCCTCTTTTTCAAACTCTCCAAATATGGAAAAGGAGTTGAGTTAGACTATCGTTGGACTCGTAAAAGCATCAAACAACAATGTAGTTGTCAAACATGACGAGACCAAACCACTCCTTCTCAAGGTTCATTACAAATACTTAGAGCGATTCATTCAAAGGATGAACTTATAGATCAAGCATATGTTATCCTCCTCAAGATTGTTAAAAAATAAAGAGGCACTCACCAGAAATGGTTGCGGAAATGGGAGAAACAAAGTACTCTACCTATTATTGGTAGTGAGTCGCTCTTGAACATGACACTCTTTCACTTCATCTTCGTGACAATTGGGTTGGAAAATCTGCTTGTCTTTTCGGTTCATCATACCATATCAAAGCCTTTGATTTCGTGTTGGAAATAATACTGAGAGGGGGGGGGGGGTGAATCAATATTATCAGATCAATAAAACTTTTTCAATGCTCAGAAACATATACGCTACTTCAGTTAAGTGAACCAGCGTGTACACGCAACTGTGTCTAAAGAAACCGGCGTATAACCATAAATCTTATAATTCAGTTAGTTTATCTTCAGTTAAATGCATTAGGACATTATTCACCATATTAAGAGTAAACAAATGCAGTATAACAGAACATATCATCACACACACATGAACACCATGATATAAGGTGGAAACCCAATGTGGGTGAAAACCACCTACTGCAAGTCGTCTCTATCTTTCTTTAATAAGAACTTCAGTTTACAATCTTTTGTACTGGTGCAACCTTATACCAGTACGCAGGCTACAACCTGCAGAAGGCTTCAACCTTCTCTCGTTCTCCAAACTTCCTTGGAAGGGAGCTCCAACCCCCTTTGCTCTTGTACTAGCTAAGATACTAGTACGTAGGTGCAGGCCTACAATCTTCTTTCCTTCAGGTACCACCTTTCATGCATTTTCAGACTGGATATTCCTGAAGCACAACATTACAATCTGAAGACCACAATTCATTCAACTTTCATAGCAGATTACAAAACAACCAACAATCACTGAACCACTGAAACCCTGTCAAAGCCAGTCACCAGAACACAAAGCAGACTACAGAACTTGCAATAACAGTCAGACCCAGCTGCAACCCAAAAATCAAGCTCCAAAAGATATACGCTACTTCAATGAAGGCAACCCGTGTATACACGCAGTTTTACCGAAGACAACTTGCGTACAGATCTAAAAATAATTTTTCATAACGTGCAGCTGTACCAGACATCAGTTATACCCAGAACATAACATTGCGTCAGTATGCAGATCTAGAAATACGCATAATCAACCATATAAAGATAGTTCATTTCAAACCATTTGATCCCGATCTCTCCTTAGATCTTGTTCTCCATCAACCGATGAGATAACTCCTTAGCTCAGATCAAGCAATACATCATCAACCAATAACCTGCATACTGGATCTAATACTTCATCAGATATTCAAGACTTTTTAGATACATTTGCCTAATGATCTTCTTCTCCTTATATAGCCTTAGGCCTTGCTCAATACCTCTGGCCAAAACCATAGTAACACAATACCATCAACTTCAAAACTAGGGATCAACACGTCCGTCGAGACACCATGGTCCAAAACCATAGGCACAACTTCCAAGGAATAACCGCCATGGACCAAAGATAAGTTTTCTACATACACGCTCTTTTACTGAAGCCAACCTGTGGGGACACGCGACTTGGTATATAGCGAACCTGCGTATACGCGACTTGGTATATGGTGAACCTGCTTGTATATGCGACTTGGTATATAGTGAACCAGCGTGTATATATTTTTCTTCATACTTGTAGACTGATCATCAATTCCTTGCTGCTATCCTTCTACACTATGATTTGTCATCAGTGTGATTTGCCATCAAGGACAACACTTGTCTCATAATGCCAACAACTCCCCCTTTGGACTTGATGGCAACAACACCAAATCAAATCACTCTCCCCATTTGTCATCAAGGGCAAAGGGCTGTGCTCCCCCTGAGTACATGCTGATATCTTTGCTTGGCTGTGTTGAACCATGCTCCCTCCGACTGTAGGCAAGATCTGCAAAAGATTTTCTTCAAAAGAACCAAGACTTATACACCATAAGGGACCTTCCTATCACCAAAAGACTCAATACATACATCCATACTCCCAACCAAGAGGGGATACATCAGAAACAACCAATTATATTACATCATTCATCCCAGGCATAGTGGGGAAACCAACATAGGCCGTTACATGACCTTGACACCATAAAAGAGATATCACAGAAGAGATACATGACATAGAGACAACAAATCTAGACCAAGACTTATGAAAGTCACAAGCAGCATCTGATACACATCTTTTAGATCAGCAACCAAGATTTCCTTCTGAGCTCCTTCTCCTGAAACCAACAACAGTTGTGTACTAGAACCAAAAGCATCTAAATGCCAACAATGCTTTATGAGACTTTAAGCTGCTCCCCCTGAACCTGTGCCTGCTGCACCCCTGAAACTATGCCTGAAGAATTCTGGCATACCCATCTCAGACCTTCTCCAACCGGAGTCTGCCCTTGATGTTCAGAACTCCATATACGCGACTTCTCCTGCATAAAACAGCGTATGCACGCAGATATGCTTTCTGCAACACGCGTACACCATACACGCGACTTTCCCATCATAAATCCGCATATATACGCAGATATCCCTTACGTAACTTGCGTATACCAACTTTTATGTAGAACAGACAAGCTTCAACAGCAGGATGAAGCATCAACTACTCCCAGCTTTTGTCTGAGATATTCAAAAGTTTCCCTGGGCAGTGGTTTTGTGAGAATGTCAGCAACTTGTTCCTTAGAAGGAACATACTCCAACTTGACCTTCTGCTCAAGCACTTGTTCCCGAAGAAAATGGTACTTGATTGGTATGTGCTTGGTCTTTGAGTGCATGACTGGATTCTTTGAAATGCTGATTGCACTTGTATTATCACATAAGATAGAGACTGGTGGAGTGCAAGTGATTTGAAAATCCTGCAAGGTCTGCATCATCCAAAGAAGTTGTGTGCAACAAGATGCCGCAACCACATATTCTGCTTCAGCTGTAGATAAGGCAATCGAACTCTGTTTCTTGCTGAACCAAGATACTAATCTGGAACCCATGAAGAAAGCACCACCACTTGTGCTTTTCCTATCATCCACACTTCCGGCCCAATCTGCATCTGTGTAAGCATGAAGAGTGAGATCTGTATCTTTAGGATACCATAAGCCATAGTTTTGGGTCCCTTGAAGATACTTGAAGATTCTTTTGACTGCCTGAAGATGAGTTTCCTTTGGGTTGGCTTGAAATCTTCGAACAATTCCTACTGCATGCATAATATCTGGTCGGGTACCTGTCAAATAAAGCAAACTCCCAATCATGGATCTATAAGTGGGTTGGTGAACTGCTGCTGATTCGTCATTTGCGCTGAGGCTGCATCCTGTAACCATGGGGGTACAAACTGGCTTTGAATCTTCCATGCCATACTTCTTCAAGATCTGCTTGAGGTACTTGGTTTGAGACAAGAAGATGCCTCCTTCATTTTGTTGGATTTGCAATCCAAGGAAGTATGTCAATTCTCCAAGTAGTGACATTTCGAATTCTTTCTGCGTAACCAAGGCAAAGTTTTGACTCATAGTCTCTTCATTGCTGCCAAAGATAATATCATCTACATAAACAACAAGTATTAGCAATTTGTTATTTTCAACTTTTATATAGAGATTGCTATCTGCTGATCCTTTTGAAAAGCCTTGTTGGTGAAGATATTTGTCCAACCGATAGTACCAAGCCCTTGGAGCTTGTTTGAGACCATAGAGAGCCTTTTTCAATCTGCATACAAGGTTTGGATCATTCCCAAGAATGAAACCATCTAGCTGTTCAATATATACTTCTTCTTCTAAGTCTCCATTCAGAAAGGCTGATTTCACGTCCATTTGAAATACCTTGAAGTTTTGAAAGCTTGAGAGAGCAAGGAACATTCGGATGGCCTTAAGTCTTGCTACAGGAGCAAAGGTCTCTTCAAAATCTATCCCTTCTTGTTGCGCATACCCTTTACAAACAAGTCTGGCCTTGTTTCTAATTACTTCTCCATTTTCATTCAATTTATTCTTGAAGACCCATTTTGTCCCTATGACATTCTTATCTTTTGGTCTAGGAACCAGTTCCCAAGTGTTGTTCTTTTCGATCTGCTCAAGTTCTTCATCCATTGCTTTGACCCAACATTCATCTTTGCATGCCTCTTTCACATTTTGTGGTTCAGTGGAAGAGAGTAATGCCAAATAGCTTGAAGCTTCTACAATTATTCTTCTTGTTTGTACTCCTGCTTCTTTCTGCCCCACAATCTGAGATTCTGGATGATTCTTTTGAACATATCTGGATGGAATCTTCTCTTCTATTCTTGTCTGCTCCTCTGGTTCTTCTTGAGGTTCTTCTTCTTCATCATTCTGTCTTTGAGGGTAGCCTTCATCTTCTTCAATGTCTTCATGATGAACTTGCCTAGGAATGTATCCCTTCTCATCAACCACTACATCAATGCTGTCAACAATTCTGCCAAGTCTTTTATTGTAGCATTTGTATGCTTTGCTATGTGGAGAATAACCAAGAAGAATACCTTCATCTGCTCTTGGTTCAAGTTTTCCAAGTTGCTCATCAGTATTCTTAATATAACATTTGCTCCCAAAGATTTTGAAGTGCTTCACCGAAGGAGTCTCACCACTCCAGAGCTCATGAGGTGTTTGAGTGCTGTTTACTCGGACATTTGTTTTGTTAAGAATAATAACCGCATCATGTGCAGCTTCACCCCAGAAAGTTGCGGGAGTACCTGATTCATCAAGCATAGCACGAGCCATTTGTTGGATTGTTCTGTTCATTCTTTCCACAACCCCATTTTGCTGAGGAGTTCTAGCTGTAGAGAATTCTCTTCTTATCCCATGTTCTTCACGGAAATCGAAAAATTTGTTTGAGGTAAACTCCCCACCTCTGTCAGATCTGATGCACTTAATTTTGTGTCCTGATTCATTTTCAACCAAGGCTTTGAAGGATTTGAATTTCTCGAATGCTTCATCTTTGTGCTTCATAATCCCTAACCAGACAAACCTTGAAAAATCGTCAATGAATAATATCAAATATTCTTCTCCTCGAGGTGTCCTTTTCCTAAATGGACCACATACATCTGTATGGACTAGCTCAAGAGGCATGCTAGTTGATCCTTCCTTCTCTGGAAAGTTAGTTATGGTTTGCTTCCCAAACTGACAATATTTGCATATGGTGTTGTCTGGAATTTTGATATCTGGAAGACCACGAACTGCCTGATATTTGCATGCTTTCCTTATTTTTGAAAAGCTTAGATGCCCCAACCTCCGATGCCATAGCCAGTGTTCATCATCCTTGCTCAAATAGCATTGTTGTGGTCCTTCTTCAAATATGTATAGATTATTTGGAGTCCTTCTTCCTTTGATCACTGTTTTACCTGTATCAAGGTCACGAACACAACATCCATTTGATCTAAATATTACCTCTGTTCCTTGATCGCACATCTGACTGACACTCAGAAGATTATGCTTCAATCCATCAACATACAAAACATTTCCAGCTTTGACCTTCTCTTTCAATGGAGCAACACCTTTTCCTTTTATGGCTGCAGAGATATCGTTTCCAAAAGAAACTTTCTTCCCCTTTTCTAGTGCGGTATATGACTCAAGCTTTTCTTTGTCCCCTGTCATATGCTTCGAGCATCCGCTGTCAATGTACCATAGAATTTCTTGACCTTCTGCATAAAAGGCTATCCCACATCTTTCTGGTTGCGGTTCCTTTATTCTCCATGTTCTGACATTTGAGGTTTGTTCCTTCTGAGTTGTCTTCCGGAACCTGCTCCTGCATTCAGAGTCTTCATGACCAAAGTTATTACAAATAGAGCATTCAACTTCATTTTCAAGAACCGAAAAGTTGTTATAAGTCCTTTTCATGGTTCCAGTCATTCTCCCTTGCTTTTGAGCTTCTCTAGTCATGATTGTCTTGTAGGCAACACATTGAGCTGCTTTGTGACCGAAGTTATGGCAAGAAAAGCATTGGCCATTAAAGAAACTTCTATCATCCAACCGATTGTAGCTTCTATTCACATTCATTCTTGGAGCAAATTGGGAAGATTTTACCTGTGGCTGATTGTAGCTTATATTTGTCCTTAAGGCAGTTTGTCCCCGAATTTCTTGACGGTCTTTATTTGTTCTTGAGGTAAACTGTCCCTGATTCACCTGATGACTTTTATTTGGCCTTTGCTCGCTTCTCCTTGCTGCATCAAGATAAATTTTAGAGGTAGAGGCTTGAGATGTTTCTCCATTATATCCCAGACCTGTCTTGATCAGAGGAGATCGCTGCACATTGATAATCTCATCCAAGGTTTCAGATCCTTTGACAAATTTGAGATTAATCGCTTTTGTTTTCTCAATCTCCTTTCTAAGACAAACAATCTCACATTCCAATTTTTCAAGATGTTTTTCCTTTTCAGTCAGTTGACATTGTAGAGAATCAATAATAGCACTTTTCTCTTCTAAGCAAACTTTGAGATTATTCATTTCTTCATAAAAGCCATCTACATCTATAGCATCCATGTAGTCTTCATCTTCAAAAGCCATTAAAAGTTTATATCTATTACCTTGTTCATCTTCGTCACTATTTGAAAGACCATCACTATCCTCATGAGTGTAATAGCTTTTCTTCTTTTCATTCTGTTTCTTGTTCCATTTAACAGGTTCCTTTCCCTTGTCATTCTTATCTTTGTGAGGACATTTGGCAGCATAATGACCTACTCTTCCACAAGAAAAACATTTAAAAGGTAACTTACCTCTGAACCTTCCAGAACCCCTTTGAAGATTTCTGACAAAATTTGATTCTTCTTCTTCATCTTCTGGCACGTGACTTGCTTCATAATAATCTTCTTTGCCTGAAGCTTTGAAGGCAGCTTCTCTTCTGTCTGATGGACCTGCCTTTCTTATTTCATAAGCGGTTAGAATTCCGTGAAGCTGAGACATAGTAAGAATTTGCAAATTTTCCTTTTCTTCTATGGCAGACACTTTAGATTCAAATTTGGGGGACAAAGATCTTAGAACCTTTTCAAACACAATAGCCTCTTTTATTTCTTCACCCAAGTTTTTCATGCAATTAACAATCTCATCCACCCTAAGGAAATAGTTAGCCACACTTTCATCATTATACATTCTGAGAGTCTCATACTTAATCCTGAGAGTTTGAAGTTTAGCACGCTTTACCTGTTCGTCTCCTTCATAGCTCGTGACAATTTTGTCCCATATTTCTTTTGCAGATTTATAGTGCATTACCTTCATGAATTCTGATTGAGATATACATCCCAATAGAGTATTGACTGCTTTCGCATTTGTTTCATATTTCTTTTTCTCGACAACATCTGTAGGAGTAGCTGAAGGAAAAGTGTAGCCTGTCTCTACGATGTCCCAAACTTCTGTACCAAGAGATTGAAGATAGGCAGTAACTCTTACCTTCCAATAATTGAAGTTTGTCCCATCAAAAACCGGTGGCCTGATTGATGCTTCTCTCTCGTAGTTGCTCATGATGAACGATCTACCTTCAAGCGATCAAGCTTCTCTGAAGGACCTGCTCTGATACCAATTGTTGGAAATAATATTGAGAAGGGGGGGGGGGGTGAATCAATATTATCAGATCAATAAAACTTTTTCAATGCTCAGAAACATATACGCTACTTCAATTAAGTGAACCAGCATGTACATGCAACTGTGTCTAAAGAAACCAGCGTATAACCATAAATCTTATAATTCAGTTAGTTTATCTTCAGTTAAATGCATTAGAAAATTATTCACCATATTAAGAGTAAACAGATGCAGTATAACAGAACAGATCATCACACACACATGAACACCATGATATAAGGTGGAAACCCAATGTGGGTGAAAACCACCTGCTGCAAGTCGTCTCTATCTTTCTTTAATAAGAACTTCAGTTTACAATCTTTTGTACTGGTGCAGCCTTATACCAGTACGCAGGCTACAACCTGCAGAAGGCTTCAACCTTCTCTCGTTCTCCAAACTTCCTTGGAAGGGAGCTCCAACCCCCTTTGCTCTTGTACTAGCTAAGATACTAGTACGTAGGTGCAGGCCTACAATCTTCTTTCCTTCAGGTACCACCTTTCATGCATTTTCAGACTGGATATTCCTGAAGCAAAACATTACAATCTGAAGACCACAATTCATTCAACTTTCATAGCAAATTACAAAACAACCAACAATCACTGAACCACTGAAACCCTGTCAAACCCAGTCACCAGAACACAGAGCAGACTACAGAACTTGCAATAACAGTCAGACCCAGCTGCAACCCAAAAATCAAGCTCCAAAAGATATACGCTACTTCAATGAAGGCAACCCGCGTATACACGCAGTTTTACCGAAGACAACCTGCGTACAGATCTAAAAATAATTTTTCATAACTTGCAGCTGTACCAGACATCAATTATACCCAGAACATAACATTGCGTCAGTATGTAGATCTAGAAATACACATAATCAACCATATAAAGATAGTTCATTTCAAACCATTTGATCCCGATCTCTCCTTAGATCTTGTTCTCCATCAACCGATGAGATCTCTCCTTAGCTCAGATCAAGCAATACATCATCAACCAATAACCTGCATACTGGATCTAATACTTCATCAGATATTCAAGACTTTTTAGATACATTTGCCTAATGATCTTCTTCTCCTTATATAGCCTTAGGCCTTGCTCAATACCTCGGGCCAAAACCATAGTAACACAATACCATCAACTTCAAAACTAGGGATCAACACGTCCGTCGAGACACCATGGTCCAAAACCATAGGCACAACTTCCAAGGAATAACCATCGTGGACCAAAGATAAGTTTTCCACATACACGCTCTTTTACTGAAGCCAACCTGCGTGGACACGCAACTTGGTATATAGCGAACCTGCGTATACGCGACTTGGTATATGGTGAACCTGCTTGTATACGCGACTTGGTATATAGTGAACCAGCGTGTATATCTTTTTCTTCATACTTGTAGACTGATCATCAATTCCTTGCTGCTATCCTTCTACACTATGATTTGTCATCAGTGTGATTTGCCATCAAGGACAACACTTGTCTCATAATGCAAACATTTCGGGTTTGGGTCAATGCTGCCAACTCCATTCAGTGTCATCAACATATCAATGTAATTCATTCAGTTGATATCTGCTATGATACTCTTAAGACTTCATTCCATGTTTTCCATTCCTAAACCAGTTCCACATCAACATCATTCTGTCTCAAATCATGATACCCATTTCGTGTCATTGATGGGGGATACATCAAGACCCTCCTGTGATGGGTCACTTCCTGTCGACATCAGCTCATTATCCAGGAAGTTGACTTAGAAACTCCCTTTGGTACCTTGGGGCTTTCATACATCAATGACAAGTTTCCTCACTCTTGGCGACATGTTTTCATCATTGGCCTTCGATCGAAAATTTTTGTGTGGTGTTCAACTTCAACTAATTCATTCACACCATACAAATTGTGTTATTGTACCTTGAGAGCCATTAACATCATCGAAGGTTTCTCTCGTGTCCGTTAATGACTTACATCATTGGGTGGTAATCATATGGTGTCTTCCATGTTCGACTCTAGCTCCTTTATTCACATGGTTAGAATCGTACATTAGACGATTGAGTGAACGAGATAAAAGACCCTGGATCTAGTTCCATCCATCCGGGCTGCACTTTCAATATTATTGCAAGATTACAAATCATGAAGGCTATGATCATATAAGATAATCATCCAAATATAGTTCCACTCTCTGTTATTAATGGACGTTACTTATTGATCATTTTACATGTAATGTTAGCTTATGTGCTGAGCATGGGTATGCCTCCCTCAGCAAAGATATCATGATGAAAATGTATTGTAATAGATGATGATCTCGACTAATTGTTCTTGATCCGAAATTGTCACAAGGTAAATCACTTGAGTCATTAGCTACCATTTTTGAGTTTTCACTTTAGGGGGAAATCTGTTATAGGCCATTTTGTCACATCTGGTAAATAGGCCTATAAACCAAATCAATCCACATCTGTGAACATGTTGTAAATAGGCCTAGGCACTGGTTGCTCCCTTCTACACTAGCGCTGGTCAACAACAACTTGCTCCTTGCTAGGGGTGTGCTGATTCTAAACATTTGGGAAAATTAAAAATATTTTTGAAGCTTCCTCTTCTAGAAGCTTCCAAGGGTTGTTTTAACCATTTACCTTGGATAAAAGCTTGAGTCCTATCTAATCCTACTTGGTGACTTCACCTCTTATCCCATGAGCTCATCCTCCCATCATAAGTGGATCTCAAGCTCATTATGGTAAATATTAAACTACCATCAATCTCCTATAAATTTACTGCAATATACAACATCAGGGTTGGATTTTGGAGATTGATCATGCCATCATGTTTCTACCTTGAATCTAAGAGAGTCATAATCTTCATGCATTAGGGTGACATTGAGGTGTGCTTTGTGACAAGGAAGGACAAGTCAACTTGGGGAGATCTCTATAAGATCAACTACTATTCTTGGTTGTAAACTCTCTCCTATTTTTATTAATACAAATAGTATCTTATTTTCCTATATGTGTTATGTTACATTTACATTCATGTATTTACATGCCTTGTTGATTCATTGAATAGAGTAATTGAATTATGCTACGTAGATGTTGTGGATCCTTGGCTTGTTTTATTTGTATGTGCAAGTTCTAATTATAACAATCAAAGCTAATATTGGAGCTTACAAGCTGGGAGAAAAGTAAAGCTTACGACAAGTTCCAAGTAAGCCTCTTTCCATTCTTCAATTTATCTAAGGAAAGCTCTATATTATTTGCTTTTTGTTGGTCTATATTAGTCCATTAGGTCCAGGGAAGAGACTTTTGTCTGCAATCGTAAATTCCACATAACACTGGGATCATCAAAAAATAGAAAGTATAATAAATTACCTAGCGAGAAAATTAAACCAAAGAAAGCTAATTCAAGTTCATTTCCCAAGCACAAAATCACAAAGTTTTGGTAAGAAATGGATAAGGCCCAGAAAGTGGGTAAAACTCATCATTCTTCACTTGCAAGTTAAGCTTGTCAAGATAATATTTCAAGATGTGATGTGGATACTTGTTCTGATGATCTTAATTATCATATGGAAGAGCCAACAAGTGAATTACAGGTTGAGTTGACATACGTGAGAATTGGAACCCTTTTGGGTTGGAGGGATGGGGAACATTCTTCCGAGAGTTATCTCAGATTGGTGGTAAGTAGAGTTTCAATTCATCTATCAAATTTTTGGTCCAACGTTGCTAAATGGATGAATTAATGGTATTATATCCACTTGAAGTATACCATATGATTTATACTAGGAAATAAAAGGAAAGGAGATTTGTTTATTCAGGTAGAGATGACAACTTTGCCTATAAATGATTGTCAATATCGGAACATTCATCAATGATTAAACTATAGCCCTCTCGAGGTAATGGAATTGGGTGAAAAACCAAATCTTTTACCTGCCTCACAAAAGGTATATATTGGAAACTTTGTCCTATAAATCGGGATCATAAGATGACCACACGAGTTGATACTCTAAAACTAGCAAGCATGATCCAATCTCAGAAATGGGTGCCTTTCTGCTTGACGGGGGGCACTAGAAATTCAAGAAGTAGTTTTGGTTGTTGTTATTATAGTTTGGGTAAATCACTTTAGAAATCTCATAAAGAACAAGGCTTTCTTGATTCAACATATGAGGGAAATGGATCGGGTACCGAAGTTAGTAGACAGAGAGGGCTAGGGTGGGTAAGGTAAGTATGGAAGGCATGGTTCGGTTAATGCCACATTTATCTGCTCATGCATCAATTAATTTTACTACTGTTGGGTTGTGTTATATTCCTTCCACAACTAGTCCATGTAGTTTATGGGGGAGGGCAGAGCCCCCCCTTGGTTGCATCGACTACGTAGCGGGGGGGTCACAGGGGGTTTGAGGGGGGCAGTTAGCCCCCCTCTACGGGGTTTGGGGCAACACCCCGGGGAAATTTTTTTTGGACCCTATATTAGGTGGCACGGACCTACCTATGGTTTTGTGCATGGTTTTCACACATGGTTTTGGACGCAATGGTTTTCGTTCCATGGTATTGGATGATTCGACATGTATAAATATGTATTGTAACATTGAAAGGAACATAATGAAAAATCAATCTGGTAGTCTTGGTTTTGGGATCTAGGGGAAAATCTCTGTGTATATGTGTTTTATGTGTTATTCTCTTGCATTATTTATTTTCTACGTTTTAGAATTCGTATGCAGATAATTTTTGTACAGGGTTAAAACCTACATTTGGTATTGGAGCCGTTTTGGCTTCAAGGGGACGCCTTTGTTGCTAAGGGGTTTCGCTCGAGCCTGTGGTAGACCCTGTTCAATGGGAGATTTGTGGGATAGATTTTGGTGGTGAAAGAAGATGGAGAGCAGTGGAAAGACAGAGATCGAGAAATTTAATGGTCAGAGTTTTCAGCCATGGAAACACAAGATGGAGGATCTGTTGGTGGATAAAGATCAGTGGATTGCGGTAGATCCAAATACTAAACCAACGAGAGTGTCCGATGAAGAATGGAAGAAGTTGGATCGGAAGGCTAAGAGAACAATACGATTGTGTGTCTCAGATTCAATATTGCTGAATGTATCAGGGGAAGCTACGACGAAGGCTTTGTGGGATAAGTTAGGGACTTTGTACCAATCTAAGTCTCTGCTGAATACTCTATTCCTACGGAAAAAGCTGTATAACCTGAGGATGAAAGATGGAGACTCGATGGGAGAACATCTGAACGCATTTAATACTATGGTAAGTCAGTTATTATCTGTTGATATTAAAATTTCAGATGAAGATAAGTGCATCGGTTTGTTGTGTTCTCTACCAGATTCGTGGGATAGTCTGGTTATTGCAATAGGTAGCAATGCAGTTGCCTTGCAGTTTGACGAAATAGCTCATCCTTACTAACGGAGGAGATGAGACGGAAAAATATGGAGAGCTAGAATGGTGATGCCTTGTCTGTACGAGGACAGTCCTAGAACAGAAATAAAAATAATTCATCGAGTGGGAGATCTAGATCTAGAGGCAAATCTAAATCTCTAGGAAAACCTGTAAAGGTGGTGTGCTAGAAATGTGGAAAGGAAGGGAACTACAAAAGGGACGATAAATCTAAAGCTCCTAACAAAGGAAAGGGATTTGATGATGATCCTTCTTTAGAGGCGACAACCACCTCAGATGAAGGTGGGGATGTGTACGTGGCTTCTTCAAGTACACATGTAGATCACAAGGCATGGTTGATTGACTCAGGTGCATCCTTTCACTTTGCTCCCCATAGAGAGTGGTTATGCGAGTATGGGAAATACGATGGTGGTGATGTCTTCTTAGGGGATGATAGGAAGGCTAGAATCATTGGTCATTGAAAAGTAAAGTTGAAGTTGCAAGGTGGAAGGGTTATAATACTTTCGAGTGTTTTGCATATTCCTGGATTGGCCATAAATCTGATTTCTGTAAGCAAGTTGGATGATGCAGGTGTAAAAATAGTGTTTGAGAAGGATACCTACAAGATGGTTTAGGTAGCACTCGTATTGATGCGGGGAGTTCGAATTGGAACTATGTACAAGCTGCAAGGTAGCACTATTATTGATGGGTGCAACAATTTTGTGGTTCTTGAATGTGGAGAAGAAAATCTAGTGTTCTCTGGAGAGAAGACCATGTTGTGGCATCAAAGGCTTGGACATATTGGAGAGAAGGTCCTTTGAATACTTCATGAAAAAGGTATGGTAGAAGGTATGAGTAATAGCTCTCTGGATTTTGATTTCTGTGAAAATTGGGTATATGGGAAGCAGAATTGGGTGAGTTACACCTCTAATGGTAAGAGGGCGAAATAGATATTAGAGCTTGTGCACAGTGATGTGTTTGGACCTGTGAAGGTTCCATCACTGGGTAAGTCTGTGTACTATGTATCATTTACAGATGACTTCTCAAGGAATACATGGATATATTTCCTTAAGAAGAAATCTGAAGCCTTTGACAGGTTTAAAGAATTTAAGGCTCTGGTGGAAAACCAGACAGAGAAGAAGATACAAGTGTTGAGGTTAGATAACGGTGGAGAGTTTTGCAGCAAGGAATTTGAAGAATTCTGTATGAAGTGTGGTAAAGCACGGTAGAAGACTATTCCATACACACCTGAGCAAAATGGAGTTGTAAAAAGAATGAACAAGACGTTGATGGAAAGGGAAAGAAGCTTGCTCAGTGGTGCTAGGTTAGGAAAATAATTCTGGGCAGAGGCGGTGGAGACATCATGTTACCTGGTCAACAAATCACCTTCATTAGCATTGGAGGATAAGACTCCACAAGAGGTGTGGACTAGTAAGAAACCATCTCTTTCACATCTGAGGGTATTTGGATGTGATGCATATGTACATGTTCCAAAGGATAAAATTACCAAGTTGGATAGTAAATCTAAAAAGTGTATCTTTATTAGGTATAAGGATGGTTTAAAGGGTTATAAGCTTTGGAACCCAATAACAAGGAAGGTTGTGTACAGTTGAGATGTGGTGTTCAGAGAGGTGAAATATGTTATTAAACATGAAGTCCAACCAAAGGAATCTGAGAAGACAGAGTTTGAGCTTAAGGAGGAAGAGTCAGACTCTACAGCAAAGGAGGAATCACAAGATGAAGAGCCACAAACTTCGGGTGTGAGAAGATTAGTTCGAGAAGGAAGGTAGCCAGAAAGGTATAGTCCATCTGATTTCTATTCAAATTTTTCTTTATCTATTATTGATGATGATCCCAGAACTACGAAGGAAGAAATAGATCCAGAGGATGGCAAACTCTGGAAAGAGGCCATGGTTGATGAAATGGCATCTTTGCACAAAAATGAGGCTTGGGATCTGGTGGAGTTGCCGGCTGGAAGGAAACCCATTGGCAGCAAATGGGTGTTCAAGAAGAAGACAAATGCAGAAGGAAAGGTGGAGAAATACAAAGCTTGGTTGGTAGCAAAAGGTTATTCCCAGGTGTTGGGAAGTGATTTTGGTGATATCTTTTCTCCTATTGCCAAGGTAGCTTCTATTAGATTACTTTTATCTGTTGCTACTGCTTTTGATTTTGAGGTAGAACAAATGGATGTGAAGACAACATTTCTTCACGGGGATCTAGAAGAGGAGATCTACATGAAGCAACCTAAAGGTTTTGCGATGAAGGGTAAGAAATAACTAGTATGCAAGTTAAAAAAGTCTCTGTATGGATTAAAACAATCACCAAGGATGTGGTATCAGAAATTTGATACATTTATATGGGGACTTGGCTTCACCAGAAGCAAAGCAGATCACTGTGTGTATTTTAAATTAATTGGTGACCGTGTTATTTATCTGGTCTTGTATGTGGATGATATGTTGCTGGTTGGAAATTAGAAAGAAATTATTCGGGATTTGAAGACCCAATTGTCCTCCACATTCGACATGAAAGATCTTGGTGCTGCAAACTATATTTTGGGCATGGAAATTAAAAGAGACCGGGAAAAGAGGAAGTTATGGTTAAACCAGAGGAAGTATGTCGAGATAATACTGCAGAGGTTTAATATGCAGGATATTAAACCGGTGAAGGTTCCTATTCCTGTAGGTGTAAAGTTATCTGTCGAACAGTGTCCCAAGACACAAGAAGAGGAAGAGGACATGTCCCATGTTCCATATGCAAGTGTAGTGGTTTGCATGATGTTAGCAATGGTTTGTACAAGACCAGACATTGCACATGCAGTGGGAGTATTGATCAGGTTTATGTCAAAACCAGTGAAGGAGAACTGGACAATAGTGAAGCGGGTTTTCAGGTATTTGCGTGGCACTAGTGATTATGGTTTGTGCTACCAAGGAAGACTAGGATTGTAAAGAGTGTTGGATATTCATGTCTTTGTTGATGCAGACTGGGCTGGAGATATGGATCAGAGAAGATCTACAAGTAGGTATGTGTTTAACGTATTTGGAGGTGCAGTCAGTTGGATGAGTAAGAAACAATTTGTAGTGGAACTATCAAATATAGAGGTAGAATACATGACAACCACTCATTCAAGCAAGGAAGCAGTTTGGTTGCAGAGATTGTGTTCAAGTATGGGGTTAGTACATGGAGCTATAAGGATATACTGTGACAGCCAAAGTGAAATTTTCTTAGCAAAGAACCCTGCTTATCATTCAAGGACAAAGCACATTGATTTTCAATATCACTTTGTGAGGGATATGATAGAAGACTAAATGGTGTTGTTGGTAAAGGTGGACACTTTGAAGAACACTGCAAATGCATTAACAAAATCTGTGAGCTCTGAGGAATTCTCTTGGTGTAGAGAAAAATGGGCATTTCAGGGCTAGATAAATGACTAAGCTCTCATGTGGCCCCCTGTGGAAATAAAACAACAAGTGGGAGAATGTTGGGTTGTGTTATATTCTTTCCACGAATAGCCGACGTAGTTTACGGGGGGGTTAGAGTGGGGGCAGAGACCCCCCTTCATTTCTCCCCGACTGCGGAGCGAGGGGGTCATAGGGGGTTTGAGGGGGGTGGTTAGCCCCCCTCTACGGGGTTCAGGGCAACACCTCAGGGAAATCTTTTTTGGAACCTATATTAGGTGGGGCGGACCTATCTATGGTTTTGTGCATGGTTTTCGCACATGGTTTTGGACGCTATGGTTTTCGGTCCATGGTATTGAATGCTTCGGTATGTATAAATATGTGTTGTAACACTGAAAGGAACATAATGAAAAATCAATCTAGTAGTCCTGGTTTTTGGATCCAGGGGAAAATCTCTGTGTGTATGTGTTTTATGTGTTATGCTCTTGCATTGTTTATTTTCTGTGTTTTAGTATTCGTATGCAGGTAATTTCTGTACGGGGTTAAAACCTACAACTATAAATCTAGGAGAAGACATGTTTTTCTCCATAATGACTCCTATTGTGTGGAGGATGGTTCAACCTCCGCACATACCATTCTCCGCACCTCTGCACAACCCATCCTCCACACACTTCTAGATTGAAGACAAAGAGGGATAGGGTGGGTAAGGTAAGTATGGAAGACATGGTTCGATTAATGCAACATTGATTTGCTAATGGGTTGAGTAATTTTACTACAAATCTAGGAGAAAAAATGTTTTCGTCCATAATGACTCAATTATGCAAAGAATGGTTCATCTTCCACACAGACCATTCTTCACATCTCCCATCCTCTACACACTTCTAGATTGCAAAGCTTCACTAGTGACATGTGGAAGTCGTTTTGCTAGATTTTGTTTTTTTACAATGACATAGACATTTGCAGTATCCTTCTCTATGGTTGGCTTTTCGGTCCTATTACATCGTCATATTTAAGCACCACATATTTATCTAGTCACTTAAAAAGTGATCATAATGAAAAATTGATAGTAGTTGTGTGCCTTTGAAGGTTAGAACAAGTGAATTGGTTTGACGTAACATACAACTCTGAGCATCTATGCAATCTCACTAAAACTATGATGGACGCCAGGGAACCCTCAGGCATAGGATTCTTGAAGGACATTGTCAAAGGATTCACATGATATCCAGTAATATTATTTAATAACCTTATGTAGAAAACAAGAGGATGCCAAGATTACTCTCACAAACAAGAGCCCAATCCAAATGTCCACACACCAAACACCATTTTGGATACAAATCAGTCAATTTTTTCATGGGATCATCGGGTGGGAGGGGTGAAAGGATATGACGTGGAGATCTATGTTCACTTGTGTAGGGTTAGAGAGGTAATTTTTGATATCAAGAGAATATGAGATTTAAATCCATGGGCCTTATGTGAGCTCGAGGTTGTGGAGGCAATTAGTATGTGCACTGTCAAAACATTTAAAGCATATCTAGGGCATTTTATGATGTAATTATGTTTCTATTTGTGTTTTAAGAAAATCTTAGCCTGCCTCTGGACTATCTAAAGGAAGCTTTTGGCAATGAGGAGGGCATTGGAATTTGCGTTCGAATCAATTATTATTATCTCATATTCCCACAATCGGAGTTACTTTATGCACTTTCCCCTCACTTCGATCGTGGAGGAATAACCGTTCTACTACAAAATGTTGTCGTTGGCCTTCAGGTTAAAAAAAATGATTATTTAGTTCCCATGCGACCTGTTGCAAAAGATTTTACGATAAGCCTAGGCGATCAAATAAAGGTCAATGCTTTGATTAATACTTTATTAAATCCTTTGATAGTCATGGACAAAGTGAAAATAGTTGACAGGATTTATTTATTACCAAATTATTTTAGCGTTGATTCCTTAAAAATCCAATAGCTCCACTAGTTTTGTTTTCTCTCGATTTAAAAATATATTCCTACACCAAACTGCAGTGTATTAGCTTGTGTGGGAGACAGGGTGTGCAGGAGGATGCATGTGTAGATCAATGAACACAAACCTCTACACAAATATCTCTGCATACAACTGCAATGCGTATTTCATTATGAAATAAAATGCATTAAATATTTAAATATGAAAAATGGCTATTATAAAAAATGGCTTTTAATCCGCACAAGCAAACCACTACACACAAGAAAACTTCCGCACATTGAACTTCAAAATTCACATTTTAATTCTCATGTAATAATATTAATTGGAGATTCATTCTCGTTCTCATTTAGAGAGTTCAAATCCCTACTACCCTCAGGCGAATGGGAAAGTTGAGGCCATCAACAAAGTTTTGAAAACTATGCTTCAGCGCGTGATAGGGATCTTATCCTTTATGAAACTTTGTGAGCATATCGAACCTCTGTGTATACTTCAACTGGGTTCACACCATTCCAATTGTATACAGTCTGGAAGCAATCCTTCCTATTGTGTGTGAAATTCCATCTCTGAAACTTGTTTTCAAGCTTCTCCCCGCCACTTCTACAGAAGAAGAGTGTCTCTTACATCTAACACACTTAGATGAAACCAGACGTGATGTTGCGATGGCTAATAAGGCCCATAATAAACAAATTAAGGTGTAATAAGACAAGAATTTCAAGCCTCGTATATTCTCGGAAGTTGACCTTGTATTGTTGTATGATCAAGATTATGAAAAGTTAGGATCGGGGAAGTTCGAGCTAATGTGGCTAGGCCCATACATTGTTAAATGTTTTCTTGCTAAAGGGGCATATGAGCTTGTTGATTTCAATGGACTTCCATTGGCGCAACCTAGAAATGGGATGTACCTTAAAAAATACTATGCTTAAGTGATTTTTGCGTAGTTGACTATGTACATGTTGTATATAGGTGTGTTGAGTGTGTTTACAATGTGTTTAATTCAGATTTTCTTATGGTTTCTATTAATCTTGTCTACATTTAGTTTGCAGATGTTGGCATCCCTTCAACCATATGTTGGTTATGCTAATGGTTCTAGTCATAGTACTCAAAACCTTTCTTTCGCAGTATGTTCTATATATGATCCGAATGGCGAGTTAGTGAGCTAACAAGGTGTTATCAATGGGCTAGAAAGTATTAGGATTCTTCAACCTTTAACATAGTGTAAATATTTCAAACCACTTGAATTGGAAGTTAGTCCTTCCAATTTGAGAGGGATCTCTCAAATGTTTGTCAAATCTTCTTGAAACAATTCAAACAACAAATGGCTAACTATGATCTCTTTTTTTAGGGTTTTGTAGGTGAAGAAAATGTGATGACTACCACCATTGGGCATGGAGTCAAATTAAAACAAATTATGGCCAACAAAAATGTTTGATGGAAGTTGAGGCATCTATAGCTTTGAAACTGATACAAATGAACATCCACATTCATACATAGTAAATGAAGGAAATTGGAACAGTTTGACAAGATTTCCAAGTAATCAAAATAATATGTAAAATATGAAACAACATGATAAAAAAAAATAAGAGCCATGACATGATTCTTAGGTACAAAAACATAGTTGCTGCAAATTTTCTATTAAGTGATCAAAAGATTACAAAAGGTTAGTTCTTCACATTCTCCATCAACCCTTCTCAAAGTAAAAAACCTACTTATTTATAGAGAAAATATCTCTTTACATATCTTTCTGCCTTGGCCAAATTCGATCCAGTATTTTAGAGACCTATTCCTACTTCTCTTCTAACTAACAGAGTCCTCATAGGGATTTTCTGTTTTATAATAGTTGGAACTCAACTAGGACTCTAATAGATTTAAAACCATAACCACTTTTTGCTGATGTAGATAACCGAAGCCAACTTCATGCTAGATTTTATGGAGTGCCATTAAATCTTTAACTTGTTGATAGACATCAATTTAATTCCCCTTTTTTTCTAACTATCTTGATGAGCTGGCTGATATGTAGATGTGGCTATTTGCTGAATTGGCATGCTAAAAAATAGGAATCTATCATGATGAAATGGACACCCTTTATCATCTAAAATCCACCTGGAGCTTGGATGTCTGATATCAAAAATCTTCAAAAAGGTAGAAAATAGATTTTTTATTTTTTTTTTCGTAGCAAAAACAACATTTTCAGCAGTTTCGTAGCAAACTTTGGTAGAAACTCCAAAAGACACTCTTATTCTACCCTTTTTCTCCCTCTGCTAGTTCTGAGGTCTTTTTGATGCTTATAATCTAAACATAGGCCGTTAGAATGACCTTTGTTGAACTTTAGACCAGTCTTAATCCCCTTGGAAAGTTACAATAGTTTCATAGCAAATTCTCTGCTTCATTATGGGTAGTTGCTACGAAAGTTCCAAAAGTTTGAGTTTTTCTAGTTTCCATGATTTTAATGCCTCCTTATGACCCATAATATCATATTAACTGCACATATAGCTGAATTGAATGAATTAAGTATAGTTAAGACAAAATTGAAGAGTTTTCCATATCATGGAGTAACACTTACTTCAACAACAATCTTGAGGTTTCTCTTCTTGAGGTCAGCCTAGATCATTTCAATTTGACTTAATAGTGTTGTAACTTGTCCCTGTAGGCTTTTCCTATCTACCTGTAACCAACTGTTTCTTTTATACATATGTTCCCACATCCTGTGTAAAGGCAGAGTCCTTTTTATCATCTTCTTAGATTGGTTTGCAATTTCATCATAAAAATATATTTGCTTTAACACTTCATTTTCGTATTCATCAAACTCTAGCTTGGTCTTGATCACTTTTTTTCTGGCCTCCCTTAACTGTTCTTGTAGGATTTCTATTTCACTTTTTCCTTGAACAACCTCCTTGCCTTTCTTTTGCTTTGATGGTTTCTTTGATAACTTTATTTTTCTCAATGGTGCTTCAGGTATCTTCTTAACTTGCTGCATTGATCTTGTGACAGTTTTCCTTGGCTTGAAAAGGAATCCCTGTTCTTGTTGAGTAAAATATAATTTCTTTACTCTCTTACGTTTCTTCTTGGTTTCAGTTGGGGTCACTTCTACAGGCTGCTCAACTGGGCTTTCTTCAATGTCTATAGCTTCTAGGATGTTAGTCAATCTGCCTTTCTTTGCACTCTATTCTTGTTTTTTCTTCTGTCTTCCGGTCATTCTCCTCTTAGTACTTGTAGAAGCTTTAATTATAGGTTGTTGCTTTGTCACTAACTACTGTCTTTATCTAGGTTGCTGGTTTTCTCTAGGGGTTGTAGATTTGGATTTTGGAGTTTTTCTAGAGGGAGTAGCAACATCTAGTTCATATCCACTTAGAAACAAAAAGGTAAGCCAATCCATGTTCAATCTATTTAGCTCTTCAACTACTAACAATTTGATAAGACCATGATGAAAAACAGAGGTACTACTTGCATCTAGTTTAGCTTGCACCTTGTCAGCCATCTTTCTTAAACTTCTGAAGAGATAGAAAGGGATATCTAAGGACTGTTTACCTATGAAGTGAAGCAACAACCTGAAGTGGTATTGGTAGACCATATGGAACCTTCCTTCACATGTAAAATACTTTTGGATAACCATCAAAAGCTTGGAATAATTTTCTTTAAGACAAGTTCTGGGGATGCCCATTTTCATATCAATCCATTGATGTTCTTCCTTCAAGAATTCATCACAATTCTTCAGCTAAAACTTTTGAACTTTAAACCATGTTTCCCCTAACCTTGGGATTTCAGTAGCATGAGAAATGGTGTCTGGAGAGACATTAAAACTTAGGATGCCCACCTTCATTCCAACCCCTTTGAAATTGAGAGCGAAGTCCTTGGCGATTTGCGCATGAAAACCATGCAATTTTTGACAAAATTGAAGACACCCCACGCTGGCAAATGACTGTATAAAAGATGGGTCTTCTGCAAGCAGTTTCATGTCTGTGGGCTCATAACACACTACAACCCCTCCTTTGTAGTGTTTTCTGGTGGCCATGCTTGCTAACACGTTGAGAGCTGCTTCCTTTTCACTTGCACACCAAATTTAGAACACCTAGACCTCATCCAGACCATGACTAAACCTGTTTTGACAACACAAACCCTGATCTATGACAACATTTGTGAATTTTTTTTATAAGAGAAGATGGTATAAAGGGAAATGGAGAGGTAAAAGTGAATAAAATGGAGTGGAGAACACAGGAATGAAGATGTATAATGACTCAATACATTAGGCATCGCTAACAATCATTTACAAATAAACCATTATACAACAACAAGCTTTCGTAGTGAGACAAGTGTCTGAGAGGATCGTTTTGCTAGGAACTGTCAGAGACTTTCGTAGCACATTCTGGGTTTGCGTAACTACATTTGCCATGAAAGGTTGTAAAAGTGTCAGACCAACCTAATATGAAAAGATGACCTCAAAATAGATGGAGTGGTGACATTTTCTTGCTATGATGGCCCTATTAAACATTGAATGGACCCTATAACAGGTGTCAAATGAACATAGACATAAAACCTATCTATAATGACCAATCAAACTAAAAACTTTAATTAGGGTTATCATAGATAACACAAGGTATTTGTATCGATCGCTCTAAAAATAATATCGCTAAGTATAGCCCAGTGATCAAGTTATTTTCTAATTCTTTTTCTCATGGTATCTATTGTATAGTTATTAGAATTGAATCACAACTTGTAGTACTAGAGTTGACTAATGTCTATTCAGTTAGAAGTACAACCGTTCTTTGTATGTTTTTAAGGGTTCACCTTCTAGAAACACATTTTGATTATATCCAATATCAACACGTTTTTAGAAGTCTAAGAATATTGACATATGCATTAGCAAATCATGCTTCAGATAAAAAATTGCGACATATGTAAATTAAGTTCAATTCACATCACATACATTGAACGAGATAAAAGAATGCATAAGAAACACCAATAGGTAGATAACTATATATCTATATCTATATCTATATATATATATATATATATATATATATATATATATATATATATATATATATATATATATATATATATATAGATATAGATAGATAGATAGATATATTAATGAATTTAGACTTCTGTGATCCATAACATTGTTTTAGAAAATCTTCGGCAAAATCACATAATCAATCTTTTGTCGACGCGTTTCGAACCAACTAGTGTGGTTCATCGTCAGGACAAGTTGAAAAACAGATCCAGCTTCGCCTGTTTAAATAGCTAGAGCAGAGACACCAACGGTTACCTAACTAAGGGAGCAAGGTCCAATTCAAATATATTAGGTAAAAAATAGATAAAAATTAAATTAAATATAATAATAAATAAATCAATATATATAAATTTATATATAAATGTATAAAATTAGTTATATTCGGTGTGAGATAAAACTATAAACATATGAAGAATTATAAAATAATAATAAATTATTTATAAATAAATCAATGAAGAAATATAAATTAATAATAAATTATATATTAATGAATATAAAAGTATAAAATATTTTATTTAATGAAAAAATAAAATTAAATGGTATCATTTTTAGTTATATTAGGTGTAAGATAGATAAAGAATTATAGAATAATAATAAATTATTTAATTATAAAATTATAAATAATAAATAAATTATAGTATAATAATAAATAAATAAATTTTACATATAGATATATAAAAATTAGTTATATTAGGTGTAAGATAAAATAAACAAATTATTTATTTATTAACTAAATATATAAATATATAAATGAAGAAAAATAATAATAAATAAATTATTAATCTACTAAATAAATAAATGATTAAATGAAAAAATATAAACTAATAATAGTATAAATTATTTATTTAATGAAAAATAAAAATAAATGGTGTCATTAGTAGGTAATAGATATATAGATATCTAAATAAAGAAGAATAAATTATTTATAAATATATAAATGAAGAATTAAAGAATATTTTTAAAGGAAATAAGGGACCATTCCTTATAATAAACAAATAAGAAGGAAAAGAATAAGAGTAATAAAAATAATAATAGAATTTTGTTAATAATAATCATAATAATAGTAATAATAATAGAATCAAGTTATAGAAATAAAATAATAAAGTAAAAAACGATTACCAAATAATAAATTTTTTCGAAATTGTTTATTAAATTACTAAACAGTAGTATTTAGTAATAGTTTATAAACAAATAAAAATAATCGTACTCATAATACTAATAAAATCAATTAAATAAATAAATAAACAGACGTAATAACCCCTAGAATCTAATTACATTAGGTAAATTTAGGGTTGTTAAAGTCCAACATCATAAAAAATCCTTTAAACCCAATGGTCAAATAATCAGTATTAATTCAAGATTTTTTTTAAGGTTTAACTAAGTCAATAGGTAAATATTTACTTATAAGGTATATCAAACTTTATCCATAATGGTCAGATATTTTATATTCAAAATCTATTTATTCCAATAAAATCATTAAGGATACCTATGTCAATAGGTAAATGAATAATTAACCATAAGGTTTGAAAAGGTTTTATTAGTTAAAGGGAAACCCAATTCTAAGGATGAAATTATGGAAAAAACAAATCTAATAACGAGCCCAATAGAATCATACATAAAACACTCCATAATACTAGGACAAATCTGCCAAAAGAAAAATACAAGGAGGGGGAAGACAGAAACCCTAAGACCTAACCCATAGGGGAATGAGGAGGCTAGGAAGACAAGGCTGGGACCCAGCAACGACTAATCTTCCAGCCATCATCCCTATTAAGATTGTTCGGCCTTTTTTCAATCTCCAGGGCCTCTCTAAATTTGCGATGGTGAAACTGCGCAATTTTGGCAATGACTTGAGCCTCTTCTATACATATATGATGCATAGTCTTCCCTGCATGCTCAGCCAGGGCCGAGGACTTGGTCCTACCATGTCTTAAGTCAGCCGAATGCTCACTGATCCGCTGATTAATAGAACGTCCAGTCTCACCAATATAAGGGGTCCCACAGGAACAGGGAATGACATAGACGCCCTTCATGTTCTTAGGGTCAATTGGGTCTTTCACAGACCTGAGGGAGCCACGGATAGTATTGAGGGGTCTAAAAGTTGCGGGCACATCATACTTCCTTAGAATCCTCGCAATCCTGTCCGTGGTCCCTTGGATGTAAGGAAGGTTCACACCCACGAAATGATCTTTAGGAACCCTACGGATTGAAGGCTCCTTCTTGGCCTTGAGGAAGGCCTTCTGACCGATGTGCCTATTATAACCATTCTTCTCAAAGACTTCTAGGAGGTGAGCCTTCTCCTTTTCCAGGCTCTCCTCATCCGAAATTCTCACAGCACGGGTGGCAAGAGTGCTAAGAACCCCTAACTTCTGAGCGGGGAAATGATGCGAAGAAGCATGCAAGTATTGCTCAGTATGCGTTTTCTTTCTAAACACTTGATGAGAAAAGGAACCATCCACCTTCTTAGAGATGAGAACATCCAAGAACGGAAGACAACCATTAACTTCTTTTTCCATCGTGAATTTAATGGCGGCGGATTGGTTATTGAGGTGACAGAAGAACCGATCAAGCTCGTCAGGACCATGAGACCAGACAACACCAGTGTCATCGACGAATCTTTTCCAGAGCTTTGGTAAGAGACGAGAGGAGGCCAAAGCCTTAGACTCAAAATCCTCCATGAAGAGATTAGCGACAACAGGGGACAATGGGGAGCCCATGGCAACCCCACAGGTCTGCTCATAGAATTCTCCTTCGAAGCTGAAAAAGGTAGAGGTAAGGCAAAGCTCAACTAACATGGCGGTATCAGGGTCAGTTAGCTTATTAATTACCATCATGGCCTCATTGATAGGAATGCAAGTATAAAGAGAGACCACGTCGAAACTTACCAGAATGTCCTCGGGCTCAAGTTTAATTCTCTTAAGATCCTCAATAAAAGAAGCCGAGTCTTTGACAAAGGATTCAGTCTGCCCTACCAAGGGTCTCAACTTTGCGGCGAGGAACTTGGCCAGGAGGTAAGTCGGACCACCGATGGTGTTGACAATGGGTCTCAGGGGGACCCCCTCCTTGTGGATCTTAGGAAGCCCATAAATCCTAGGAGTGATGGGGTTACCCTCAATAAGTTTTTGGGCCAGAGGAATCGTGGAATTGCACGACTTGATCGCAAGAGCGACCGCTCTGGAAACCTTTTTGAGGGGATTCTTCGAAAGCTTCTTATAACTCCCACTATTACAGAGATGGTCAAGCATCTTATCTCTGTAATCCTTCCTATCCATGATAACGGCGGCCCCACCTTTATCAGCCTTTAAGACCACGACGTCACTATTACCGTTCAAGCTCTTCAGAGCTTCAAACTCATCCTTACTGATATTGCTACGGGGAGGCTTAGCTCTCCTCAGGGCAACGGCACAATCCTGCCTAATCGTGTCTTTAACCTTATCAGGAAGGTTCTTAATGCCATATTCTACATCGCAGATGATGTCTTCAATCGGGATTTTCCTAGGGGCTAAGGCAAAATTAAGACCTTTCCCTAAGAGATTAAAAACCGCAGGCGGAAAGGAAAAACTAGACAAATTTACCACCTTATTATCCTGAGGGAAAGAACTTGAACCACCCACAGACGAACTCTTAATGCCAGACTTACACTTAAGTTTGGTTTTACAAAAAACTGTGCCCAAGACACATATGGCCATATGACCTGTCATATCAAAAAATATGCATGCAGCCAAAATATGGCTATATATAGCCTCCTAGTAGATTTCTCCTGATGATGCCCATGATAGCAAGAAACTGCGCGAGCCATATTGCATAGTAGTTGACTGATACAACCAAGCATGCCAACAGTATGACACTCAATCTCATAGGGATCTAATCGACCCTAGTCTCGACTATGCCCTTGGTCAATCCCTCCATGTCATGATCGACCTCTACAAGAGTCTCAGCCACATTGAGATCTTGCAGTTCCTCTCGTCCCCCCTGCAACAACATGTACTCCTACTAGTTCCTATTGTGGGTCTCCTATACGCTGAATATAGGAGGAAAACATAGGTCGACTAGGTCCAACGTCTACATGTAAAAATCATTAGTTAGTTTCAAATATAAAAAAAACACAAAACCTGTAACAATGCAATACCTTCGCGGTTTCCC
Source organism: Pinus tabuliformis (assembly GCA_031772625.1). NCBI lineage: Eukaryota > Viridiplantae > Streptophyta > Pinopsida > Pinales > Pinaceae > Pinus > Pinus tabuliformis. The sequence continues at coordinate 1,137,150,315 of CM062811.1, forward strand.
TGACCGTTACCTTGTGGTTAATGAAACTGGTCACATATAATGGCTTGGACCTTTTCCTTTATCATTTGTGTAGCCACCGGATAGATAGACGTAACCATTACATGTTGGGTGGTGTTCACGTGGGAGGGCTGGCCCTCCTAACCCCCAACTCCAAAACTGTTAAACAATAAGTTTATATAGATAACATTATGGGTAAGGCACAATAGGTAGTGGAGATGGTTAAGTCCTTGGCATGTGCAGAGGAGGTCGTAGGGTCGAACCCCAGTCCCTCCATAAAAACTTTGATGTGCACCATACCAGTCCTTTGGGGAAGGACACATGGCGGCCTTCGAGCTTGCCACTTGTCCCCTCCTCATTGGACTACCTTCAACCAATCAAAACTTGCCAACGTACCACACTTGAAAACCAATAATAAAATTGTACTTGTCATAACCTGATTGAGCATTGATCGATGTTGACCCTACCCAGTCACCTGCCACGTCAGTAGTACGGATTGTTGACTATGCAATGTCTGGGCATTTTTTTGTAAAATTTCTTCTGTTTGGAAAAGCGATCATAGGGCTCTATCTTCCTTGCATGAACTCCATTTTGAATGAAATGAGTTGCATTGGGATCATTTTGATGAGACAGACATGATCGTTTAGGTTATGGGCGATTTCAAGCACTTTTATTTTTGAGCTAATTTTTTCCCCTAATCTAGATTCCGATCACTCCTTCCCACTGACAGGATTTTGGACCCACAAAAGCTGGTTATCTGATGAGAGTTGAATACTCTTCTCCTTCCCAAGTTCTATCAACTGATTCTACTTGGAAAAATCTCCATGACAACCACTTAGGTTCAATGACATGCCTTGCCTTACAAATAGCTTGTCACTTCAACCAATGTTCTCCTTTTGCTGCTGACCCAATCTAACACTTGTTGGATGCTTGTTGATTACCCTATTGTACTAAATCGATCTTTCGGTGCTTGGAAAGCTGATTGATGGCCTTCCCACTAAGAATCATGTTCCTCCTTTGCAAAACATGCATTCGATGCAAGGTTCTCCTTGGAAAACACTTTTCCAAGTTAAGCCCATCTGAGTGAACTACATCAATGAGTTCCAATATCAGTAATAACAAGAAAATAAATGACCATATTTTACCTCCGTGGTTCCAAATTCCACATCTAAAAGAATGCATTTGCCATCTCTTTTGCTTCTTGGCATCAACACATCAAATCGCATACAATGGCTACAATTTTTTTTGGCATTTTTGTCCACTTTCGCTTCTTGATTCCATCATCCTCCAGTATTAACATGCTGCTCATGTCATGATTTGAGAATGAAGGCTAATCATGAGCCTCTTGCTCAAGCATGGACCTTCCAAAATCCTGCAACATCTTGTCACAAGAAACACCTTTCAAGGTTAATGGTGTTTGAAAAACACTCATGCAAGAACATAACTTGATGATCTTTTCCTTTTGCTTCTTCAAAGAAAACAATTTCACATCATGTGAATGTTGTCATGTATTCTTACATCTTAGTGTATAAACCATCTTGGTGTTTAAAAATATCGACAAAACACAAGTCGACAAAACATGCTTCTACAATCAACTATCCTTCAAGTCAAGAAAAACATGTACAACAACTTGATGATTTACAACAAGAATTCCACATTCTCATGACAATATTTGTCACATCTCCCTTTCATATTTGGAGAGAAAATCAACTCTTCCAAGTCGATATAACTTATATGTAAAAATCAATCGACCACATAAGCCGACACTCATGCATGTGCAAGCACAATGAAACTATTAAAATTTCCACTATTCACACATACAAACTCTCATGCATGTATAAAAATTCTCGACTCTCTCACAAGTACAAGAATCCTATTGGTATGTACAAGTACTTAAAGAGATGAAATGACCAAATTTGCTACAACAAAGAGTCAACATACTCCAGTTTCGAACACCTTCCTGGTGTAAACATGCAAATTCAAAAATGCAACATGCATGCAAATTGGTAGTTGCAAATTGCCACCTTTGCTGCATCTATGTGAGTCAACATAACTCTAATTTTTCAACATCTTTCTTCATGAAATATGCAACATACTTTCAAGAGAAAATAAATGCTTCCAAATAACCAAGAAATGCATCAATAAGGAAATGAAAATCTTAGAAAATGCATCCCTAAGGCAAGATTTGCATCAATTATCAAAAGAAATGCAAGGCCTTATTCAGTTAAGAAATCTAACCATCTTTCCAAACCATTTCAATGGCGCTTCTTTAAACTATACTTCATCATGTGTATCATCCTGACCCACATCAATTATGGAACCCTCTTTTCCGTTCTTGCCAAAATCTCTCTCCACCTTCTTCAAATGTCTTGGATGACTTGTTGGATGCAAATTCCAACACTTGTCTACAAGATGACCCTGCTTATGGAAATGAGCGCAAAATAATTACGTCTTATTTTCAACACGGTTTCCATTATCCAATGGACCTTTGGATTTCTATCTCTTTTGTTTTGAAAGTTTTCTGTGTATGGCTATCCTCTTCCAATACCTGGAAATAGTATGGTTATTCAAACCACAAAAGGAACATGTAAATTTTCTCCAAATCTTATGTGAATATTTACCATGTTTATCATGATCAAAAGAAACTTGATTAAAGGAAGATTTTTACCTAGCACATTCACCTTTGTCGCCTTCTTAAAGAGGTGAATTTGATGAGGTAGTGGCTCTCTTTGGAATACCAAAAATGATTTCAATGACCTTAGAGATTTCAACATCCTCTTGTTTTTCATTTCCACTAGTTGCATGCTTATGAGCATCTTCTTGAAAAGTGGGTATAAAAATTTTGCATTCCTCATGAACAAAAACTTCACAAGCTTAAGGTAATGAATATGTAATGAAAGTATGTCTTGGAACACTTTCATGTGCCTGATGAGCCCCATAAATGGGTAATTATATGGGCTCATTTTGCCTCTTAACATAATTAAATCAACCATTCTCTCAACTTATTGCATGTTTTTTGATTATATTTATGCTTATGGAGTGAGTTGAGTTAGTTATGATGCCATGAGGTCTAATATGTGTTTAATGCAGATTTTTGTTGAATTTTGAAGACAAAGTCAAAGATTTAATGGACAATTGGCAACAATAATTCAAAGTGGACAAAGGAGAGGATTTATAGGAGGTAATCCCCCTCATTTATTACTCCCCACTTCGAATTCCCCTTCATGTAGGTCGTAGTACAAACAGCCAAATCAATGCACTAGGAGGCAGCTGAGCAAGTGGAGGATAACTTATGTTTATCTTGGGTTTTGGGAGCCAAGCCTCCCTGATATTAAGGAAGCTGTTGGGAGCTTCAGCTGTATAAGTAGAGAGGCCTAGGGCCTCACTAGGGTCAATTTTTTTGTCGGATTTTTGTTGTACTTTTGCTATTGTAAAATTGTGCTCAACTTCGAGCTTACTTTTGTGGACAGTTTCATGTAGTCATATCATTGTTTTGATAATAAATATGAGATCCTTTTTGAGCTAGCACTGAGTTACCTCAGAGGGCTGAAGCTCTTAGGTTAGGGCCAATCCAAACAACCAAGCTCCTCTTTGTTTGTATTTATATGCTTTGTTTCAGTTTATGTATTAGTTGTTGTTAGATGAATCTCTTTCTTGGTTAAGAATAGATTGATTTTGGTGATTTAGAAGGTTGTTTCCATTTGTGTTTTCTATAGCAGGTTAAGCAGTGATAGAAAGAAGATTCAAAAGGCTAGCAACAGTGCCTTGGCCTCTTTTCCTCCCTTTGGGACCATGAACTGAGGCAAAGACCCTCTTGCTACCCCAAAAACACAAATTTTCCTTCTCCATAGGATTTCTAGTGTTTGCAAGTTTGTTAGAAGGTTAATGCTTTGCTTTAGATCTCTTCCACCATGCTCATTTCTATCTTTGCAATAAGTCTTCTTCCATGCTTTCTCTCCTTGTATCATTTTTCAGCATTTACTTCCATAGCTCATAATTTAGACTAGCTTGATGCAAAATTATGTTTTTTTGATGTACTCATTTCCTTGCTTGCTTGATCTCATTGGTTGACTGTCAGTTCTTTTGCAATAGATCTCTTCTCACAGTAGGTCAACCTATCAGCCATCACATTCTCTCCCTAATCCATGCCCTATAGGTCGCCCAAATTTCTCCTCAAATCTGCCTTAGTTTCCTGCATTTTTCCATAGGATTTCTTCCTCTCTCCCAATCATCTTTCCCTCTCCTAGTGACCCTTGGTGGACCCTATGCGCCCTACCACATCATCTCAACCTTCATCTACCTTTTCCACCCACTCTCACACCTTCAAAACCTTCAAAACTTCTCTCGGCATCCTCCTGTAGACCTCCTGTAGATCCCCTGTGTTCTTCTGTAGATTTTCCTGTAGGCTTTCTTTTGAAGGCCGAGTGTGGGAAAAGCCTCCAGAAGGCCCCCCGAGACCTCCTGGGACCCATCTACACCATCGTACATCTCCTCAAACCCCAAAGTCTCCCTTCAACACCACCTATTTGCTTCCAGCTTCACACACAATAAAATACATGCATGTCAATTTCACATAAAAATACATAAAAATCCAAAAAGATGTTTTTTGCTCATTTACTTCTAGAAATAGCCTAAGTAGATGTTGTTTACTTCCTTGAGTAGGTAATGGCATTCATCTCATGGTTTTCATAGTTCTTTCTGCAAAAATAGGATTAGTTGGTTAAGTAGGGTTTGCTAGGTTTATTTTACATTTTAGTCGTTTTCCTTTCTACAATTAGAGTAGCCTCTGTAGAGTAAGCTTTCCTTTCTTTCATCACATATAAAGCTTATTCCAGAATCCATAGAAGTTGGCTTGAGCTCCTAGTGATCTTGTGCTAGCTGACCAAGTGACAGCCTGCAGTAAGAACTAGTACTTGTGCATATAGCACTATCGCTTCCAAGTTTGTTACGAACTAACGTGTTGATAAGAGTAAAGTAGGCAGCCCAGGAGTTGCAGCATTATTGTTGCAATACTGGTACTCACCACTTTTTGGCACCGTTGCGGGGAAGCGTCAGAGTATTCTATGATTAATACTTTCTTCTATTTTCTATCATAACATTCTGCTAAATAGTTTATTTCAACAAAAATAGAATAGTCATTTCTTTTAGCTTCTGCATTTCCTTGCTTTCCTTTTCAATTCTGCAAATTTCATTTCAGTAAGAGTAGGCTAGTCATTTCTTTCAAGTTTTGCATTTCCTTGCTTTCTTTTTCAATTCTACAAATTTCATTTCAGCAAGTTCCTTTCAGTTAGTTGCAATTTGTTTTGTTCAATCCATTTCAGTGTTGTAGGTACAATCAGTGTGAAAAAAAAAAAAAACCAGCCAAAAATATTTCCTTTCATGCCTCGTAGGAATAGAGATAATTCAGGAAAATTTTTGCCCAACACCCCCACTACCTCACACAGCCAACCTTCTCTCTTCTTCGGTGGAAGTGATCAAGAAGAAACTTTAGGTGAACAACCAGAGATATTTTAAGAACCTATAGGGGAAGAAGAAGAAGAAAACATCCCTTCTGAGCCAATGGCTGAAAACATAAATGCTAGGGAGAATGGAGAGAGAATAGATGGTACATTTCACATTAATGAGACCAATGAGGACACCAAAATTAAGAATACAAGCTCTTCAGCCCTACCTCACTTCCATGGTTTGACTACAGAAGGTCCTGACACCTTCTTGTTTGAGTTTGTTGTCATCTGTCGAACCTATGACTATGCAGAAGATGAGCAAAAGTTGAAACTATTCCCTTCTACTCTGAAGGATGCAACATTGCGCTGGTTCATGGGGTTACCTAGAAATAGCATCACAACTTGGGCTCAGATGCAGTAGGCCTTTAATGACAAATATCGAGACTACTGTAGGTCAAAATATACCAAAGAAGAAATATTTTGAATGACCATGGGAAGTGATGAATCCTTGGAAGATTATGAAGAGAGGTTCCAGCTCAATTACAAAAGGGCCAGGTGCACACTTGACCCTGAATCTCTGAAGTTGGTCCTGATCAGATGAATTTTGGAAGACCTTCTAGACACCCTCCATCTATTGTCTGGGGGAGACATCTACAAACTATCTTATGAGGACATAAACACTGTTTTTAGAAACGATTATAGAGCAGCCAGAAAGAAAGGTAGGGGGAGTCAACCCATAGCCAGTACCTCCTCTTCTAATTCATCCCTTAAAGGCCAAATTGGAAACATGTTGGAAGACTTCAGAAGTGAGATGTTGCAGAATCTTGCCATGCAAGTGGATACCTTGCATAACAAAATAAAACAAAAGGAAGTAGTGAGAGCTTTGGCCATATTTTGTCCTAGATGCACTAGGAGGCATCCTAGGAATGAATGTTATTTGAACTCTATAGAGGTTTGTTCAGTCTGTGAAGAGGATCATTCTATAGATAAGTGCCCTTCCTTGCCCGGACTTAAAGCTGCATACCAAGGGGCCGAAGGAGCCACTAAACCACTCTATTTCGTGAACCAAAAGAGACCGCATGGACCTAGACCATACTAGCAGGGGATGCAAGGGACATCTCAGGCATACTACAACCCTAACCAAGTCACTTCCATACCTTCTTGGGGCCCTCCTGCTCATCCTTCCTGGTCCACACCTCCTCCTTGGTCCTTCCCATCTCAATATCATGCCCAACCAGCCGCTCATTCATTTCAATCCTATGTTCAACCGCAACCTCAGTGGAATGCATCTCATCAGGGGTGGAGGCCCCAGTACAACTCTCCTCCCGCTCTTTTGCCTCCACCACCTGCTCAACCACAACCATTATCTTCTACTCCACCAAGGCAACCCAAATGCATGCCCAGCTGAACCCGAACCCGAACAAAAGACAGGCTCAGCAAGTATATAGTGGGGAGCCATCATGCCCAGCTTATGCTGTGGAGATTTAGGAGATTAACCTGCGATCTAGGAAGGTTCTCCCAGATAGCCAACCTCCACCTAGGGAGGTTGAGGAAGATAAAGAGGAAAGTGAACCTAAAGTAATTCCACCCTTTCCTAAGAGATTATCCAGGACAACACAACCTACCCCAGAAGAAACTAAACTTCTGGGAGAATTGAAACAGTTATGTGTGAAGATACCACTTCTCCAAGCCACAAAAGATGTGCCTATCTGTAATAGGTTGATCAAAGAGAAGTGCTTTAGGCATCCAGGAAGAAACAAGAGAGATACCCCAACCATCAATGTCATAGGACAATTGTCCGACCTGATGTTGGGGCAGGTAATCTGTCCGAAATATCTGGACCGTGGAAGCCCAGTAGTTGATGTCCACATCAATGGCACCATGATCCCACATACCTTGATTAATTTGGGAGCTACCATTAATGTGATGACAAAGGACACAATGCACAAACTTATCCTCTTGAGGAAGACCACGACAGTACTGCGGCTAGCAGACCGCTCCACTGTGACCCCTGAAGGGATTGTGGAAGATGTGATGGTCTCCTTTGATTCTTGGGAGTACCCTGCTAATTTCTTAGTTCTCCAGTCGAAGGAAAAGCTCACTGGGTATCCTCTCATCCTGGGAATACCCTAGTTGGCTACTGTTGATGCCTACATCAGCTGTTGAGCTGGGAACATGACCATCAAGAACGGGCATATGTCCAAGCAGTTAATCCTATAACCTCCTGCCCAACCCTTGTTAGAACATGATCTACCTCTCTAGTTGGAGGAGGAGGATGAGGATGAGGTCTATTCTGCACCACTTTGTGCATTAGAAACCACCATGGGGGGAAAACCGCAAGATGAGGATGATATGATTGAAAATTTGATCCAGAATCCACCCCCCAGTATCCTACCATTAGAGGACATAGTGAGAGAAACCAAAAACAACCCCTTAACTGATCTCTGTGTGGCCGACCTGACCTCTCTTCATGTTAAGAATATAGAGTTTAGCCCAAAAAGAACCTTGAAAATCAATCCATCCGTATCCACTTCCCAGGAGAAGGAGTTGTGCAGCTTATTAAGAAATCATTTAGATGCCTTCGCTTGGAGTTATAAGGAGATGAAGGGAGTGCACCCCTCAGTATGTACTCATCATATATACATTAAGGAAGATTGCAAACCAGTCAGGTAGCCTCAAAGGAGGATGAACCCAGCACTTAAAGACATTGTTAAGGAAGAATTTCAAAAATTGCTTGATGCAGGATTCACCTACCCCATCTCTGATAGTGAATGGGTCTCTCCTTTGGCACTAGTGCCAAAGAAAAATGGCAAGTGGAGAATTTGTGTCAACTATTGGGAATTGAACAAAGCCACTAAAAAGGACCATTTTCCTTTACCGTTCATAGATCAAGTGTTAGATGGTTTAGCAGGTAAAAAGTTTTTCTCCTTCCTAGATGGGTTCAGCAGGTACAATCAGATTCAAATCAGCCCGGAAGACCAAGATAAGACCACTTTCACTTGTCCTTGGGGTACCTTTGCATACCAGGTCCTTCATTTTGGTTTGTGTAATGATCCAGCCACTTTCCAAAGAGAGGTATTGAGTATATTTCTGAACTGGTTCATGATACGGTGGAAATATATATGGATGATTTTACTCCTTATGGTTTTGACTTTCAGGAAGCTTTATCTAACCTAGGAAAAGTTCTAGACAAGTGTATTAAGATGAACCTATCCCTCAGTCCAGAAAAATGTGAATTTTTGATGACCGAAGGGACCATGTTAGGTCATGCAATATCTCAACAAGGATTGCAGGTGGACCCCAACAAGATTGCCATCATCCAAGGGGTCCCACCTCCTCAAAAGGTGAGAGATGTCAGAAGTTTCCTAGACTTAGCTGGATATTACAGAAGATTCATTAAAGATTTCAATAAGCTAGCCTCTCCTTTGTTTGGCCTTTTAGGCAAAGATGCTGAGTTCATATGGTCTGAAAACTGTCAAGAAGCTCTAGATACCCTGAAGAGCAAGTTAGTAACTACCCCAATTCTTAGAGGCCCAAACTGGGCCCTACCCTTTCACATTCACACAGATGCCTCGAACCAAGCAATAGGAGTAGCCTTAGGACGAATTGATGAAAATTTACCTTATGCCATATACTTTATAAGCAAAAATTTGTCAAAGGCAGAGTTAAATTACATAGTGACCGAGAAGGAACTCCTAGCTGTTCTGCATTCCTTAAACAAATTTAGAAATTATATCACAGGCTATCAAAATTTTGTGCACACTGATCATGCTGCAATTAGATATCTAAAGAACAAACCAGATATAAATGCTCGCATTATTAGATGGTTGCTTTTACTGCAGCAGTTTGATTTGACCATTATTGATAAGCTTGGTAAAGAAAATGTTGTTGCTGATTTTTTGTCTAGAGTAAATTTGCCTGCAAGTGAAGAAGGAATGGTGGATGACCAAATGCCAGATGAACATCTGTTTTCTATTTCAATACTCTCTCCATGGTTTGCTGATATAGCAAACTACTTGGTTTTAGCACAGTTTCCACCACACCTGTCCTCAAAAGAGAAGAGCAAGATAGTAAGGAAAAGCGCCCCTTTCACCTAGATTGGGGGTAATATCTTCAAACTTGGCCCAAATCAGATCTTGAGAAGATGTGTCAGGGGGGAGGAAGTCTTTGAAATTATCCTGACCTGTCATGACAGGCATTGTGGAGGTCATTTTGCAGCAAAGAGAACTGCCTTCAAATTATTGCAAGCAGGCTATTATTGGCCCACTCTTCATTAATATGTGAGGAGATACACCATCCAATGTGATCGGTGTCAAAGGATGGGGAAACCTACTCCAAAGGATGAGATTCCCATGCAACCTCAAGTGACCTTTGAGCCATTTGAGAAGTGGGGCATGGAATTTGTGGGTCCTATCAACCCTCCTTCAAAACAGAAGCAATACATCATTGTGTGCACTGATTACCTGACAAAGTGGGTAGAAGAAAAAGTAATCAAAGCAGCAACAGAGGAAAAAGTAGCTGATTTTTTGAGAGAAAACATATTCTACAAGTTCGGGTATCCAAGAGAATTGGTCACAGATCAAGGCAGTCAGTTCACTTCCAATTTGATTGAAGACCTGCTCACACATCATAAAATCAAGCACAAGACTTCCACCCCTTACCATCCACAAGCCAATGGGCAGGTGGAAGTCACTAACAGAGCTTTGGAAGGAATTTTGACCAAGGTAGTGAGCAGTAGCAGAAAAGATTGGGCGGACAGATTAGTTGAGGCCACCTAGGCCTACAACACAACATGGAAGACCACCACAGGGTTCACACCCTATGAACTGGTCTATGGGAAGAAGGCTTTGCTGTCAATAGAATTTGAATTCAATACACTAAGGATGGCAGCTCAGCTGGACCTAGACCTCAACCATGCACAAAAGGAAAGATTACTCCAGCTCAATGGATTGGATGAACAAAGATTGTAGGCCCTTCTCCACATAGAGGTAGTTCAGCTTCAGAGGAAGGTATGACATGACAAAAATATCAAGGAGAAGTAATTCCAAGAGGGAGATTGGGCACTGCTATATGATTCAAGGTAAAGACTTCAAAGGCAAGCTGAGGACAAGATGGCTAGGACCCTACATTGTGGAAAAATGCAATGACAATGGTTTAGTTCTGATCAGAACCATTGATGAGGAAGCCATCTCCATGCTCGTCAATGGACATAGGTTGAAAATTTACAAGAATCCCCTCTCCAAGTGAGAGTTCATTGAAGATCTGAATAAGACAGTGATGGTAGTGGAGCATGTCTTAACCTCTATTTCACCCACTCACTGAAGAAACAGAAAAGAGAAATAAAAGATAAGGACTCAAGTGAAAACCTCCATGAGGCGCTTCAGTCCCATCATTGGGTTGAAAACCTCTTCTGAGGTGGCCCAGTGATGCAAAAAAAAAAAAACAAAAAAAAAAAGAGAATAAGATCCCCAGGTGAAAACCTCCCTTGGAGGCGCCCAGGGCAGGAAATTAGGGTGAAAACCTCCTTAAGGCACCCTAGTTGTTTTCAAAAAAAAAAAGATAAAAAGAAGAAAAAGAAAATTGAATTTTAATGTGCTTTGCAGGTTTGCAGCAGGACCACAAGGAGAAAGAGAAGATGCCACAGAGCCCTGACACTCACACCAGCACCTATTTCATCTCCTCCACACTCTTCTCCCTCATTTCTGACCTTTCTTCCACCCCACTGTGCTCTTTTTTCAGAAACTGTGTGTTCTACAGGAGGCTCCTGTAGGGATTACAGAGAGCCAGAAATGGTTCCAAAAAGTAGTTTGAGGGGCAGGGAAGCTTTATAAAGGAAATGTAAACCCTCCTACAGCTATCAACCCTCCTTTCCATCCATTCCACACCTACATCATATCATCATCCTCATTTTGTTCCCTTCTTGTCACAGAAAAACACAGAAAACCAGTTTTTAGTAAAAAGAAGAAAAACAAAAATAAGAGAGGAAGCAGCACCTCAAATCTCACCTGCAGCTTACCTAGTATCTCTCCATCTCCACCTGCATCTCTTGCATCATCCTCACAGCGCCTAGCATAGAAATAAGCTAAAATTTCAAAGGGAGAAGCAACTACAGGAGCTCCTGTTGGAATTCCTGTAGCAGCTGATCCCATTAAAATCAAGCTACAACAGTAAAAGAAGTGCAGCCATGAGGATTGAAGGAGACATTTGAAGCTTAGATCTAGCCAGAGGAAACCTGCACAAGGCAAACAACCACACATCAGAAAACAGATAGCATGCAACAAAGGAAATACAAGCATGTAGTAGTAAAAGGAGCCAAAACACCTCACAACAAATACATTCAACTCACAGGTAAGTGACTAACCCGCTCCTCTATTTGCATTTGTGTAATTGAAAGATATGCATGAGAAAATGAGATGGTTGAGGTTGAATGAGGAAAAGGTGGCCAATTAGCTTAGCCACCTTCATCTATTTGACTGCACTCATCCGAAGATGTCACTCACACATGCACATAATCAACTCAGAGAAAGATACCAAGGACAGGTAGTGGAGGGTATGCAAACTCTGATGCAATAATGAGAGGTGATTACGGGAAGAAACCATGATGACAAGGTAGGTGGGGACCAACGGTCCAAATATGGCCAACGTACATTTTTTCCAGCTCACCCCCATCACCGGAAATATCTAAAAGAAGTAATAAGTACTCCTCCTCAAGCACTCTCACCACCTTTTTCCTCATTCTCTCCTCGTAAACTTAGCTGCAGCAAACTCCTTGTCACCCCACAGCCTCGAAACCATCGTTTTCCATTGATCTCACCCATCCTCCTACTCTCGTAGTTGTCTACAGGAGCACTTACAAGTTCTACAGGAGCACCTACAGGTAGTTCTACAAGAGGGGCAGTGAGCTGTTTTTAAGAAGAAAACACAGGTTTTTTGCTCGATTTCTGGCTTGAGGAGGTAGGTTCCATGCATACCCACCTTGATTATCAATATGTGCAAGGAATGATATCATTTTAAGGAGGAATTGAGTCCATAGAAGAAGAGGAATTACATAAAAAAAAAATCTGCCTGTTTAAAAAGTTAAAAAAAAAAAAAAACACAGTTTTCCTGTTTTCTTCAAAATTCTTGTCTCCATCTCTACATTTGGTGTTCAAAAGGGGTATAAGCACAATGATAGGAGGATTCATGAGGAAGGATCCCACTAATTCAACCAGGCTCCATGAACATCCCCAAGTAGTAGCCATATTCACAAGGGAAAATTGGATGACCTTTTTTGAGAAATTCCAAGGGTTTGATGAGGAAATTACTCAGGAATTTGCCCTTTCTTTAGTCCCTCACTCAAGAACCCATGCCACTGTCACTTTTAGAGGTCTTTCCATGGAAATAACCCCAGAATTTATCAGTAGGATTACTACCCTTCCTCTTGGATTACCTTGGAGCAAAGATGAAAAACCAATTGGACAGGCTGCCAAGAAAAACTTCTTCCAAAAAAATGAACATCCTATAGAAGATAAAAATGGCATTAGAAGGACAAGCATACCCTAACCTTGGGATGAGGTTAGTTACCAAATCATCAAATATATTTTCTATGAGGGGAGGTATAGCATAGTCTATGGCCACCATTTTAGAATCCTTCATGAGCTGAGATATGGCATGGACACTCCAGCACCCCAGAAACTCAGCATCCCCTAATTCCTCCTATAATCCCTCACAGACTCCAGCATTAAGTTTAAGGCAGGGAGTCCAGATCAGCTGCCTCACCATGGGTTAATCAAAATTTTAGTGGAAGAAGCCCTCCATACATTCACACTCCCTATAACATGGGAAGTCTTCAGAAACATGACATCAGAAGATGACATAAAGGCCCTCACCTATGATATTAGTCCTTCTGACAGTGAGGAAGAAAAGCAGAAAGGGGGAGAAGGTGAAGCAACTAATGACTCAGCAGGACAAGAAAAGGAGGAGGAAGAAACTAGGATAGAAGAGGAGAAGGATGAAGAGACAGAAAAGGAAGAAACAGAGCAAACAGAGATAAAAAAAAAAAAAAAAGAGAGACGGAAGAAGGAGAAAAAGAGGCAGCAGAGGAAAAACAAAGAGAAGGGTCCCTTGAGACTTTGGAAAGAGAGGTAGCAGCTTCCCTCACTGCCTTGAGCACACGAATTAAACGAAAAGAAACAGAAAAAGGCAGGCCTCCATGTATTTCAAGGCCAGGAAAAGCACAAGGATATAAACAGGAAAACCCCAGCCACCTTCAACAGTGCCCATTACAATTGAATATTCACCCACCGTCAAAGGGGAAGAATCTCCCTCTAAAACCCCTATCACATATGAAAGAGGGAATCCTATATCTTCCACCTGGAAAGAAAAAGTGCAACTACAGGACCCAAAAATAGTCCTACAGGAGGCACAGATAGTTCTACAGGTGACACTATCAAGGCTACAGGAGACCCAACAGCTTGAGAAAACAATGGAAGAGTAGCCAAAGGGGAAGGAGGAAGCTATAGAGCCATAAGAACCTGATCCCTAGCCCAGCCTTGCCTCTTATTACCATCTTCTTGAAGGAGGAAAGATAATTCCACAAACATTTGCAATTCCACTATTCTTTGAATTAGAGAAGGAAAGAATAAGGACACATAGGTGGATGAAAATAGCCAAATCCAAGGGAGTTGAGGATGTTGGCCATATGGAGAACAAACTTAGAGAAATGGGCAGAGAGTTAAGTGCTATCAGACATAGAGAAGCAATTGCAAGAAACCAACTTCAAACTGAAAATGAATTGCTAAGGAGGCAGCTAAAGGAGAAAGAGACCCAGCTGGCATGCATGGCTAGCTTATCCATGGAGGCACTGCAATGTAGAACACCAGCAAAATCCTATGGATTATACCTCAAGGACCAATGGCTACAATTTTAGATCAAGACTTTGGCACAAAGAGGCACAATGCCTTTTCAAGATTACAGACAATTTATGGACCTGTGTGACCAAAGCATAGTAGAAGATAAGGCAAAAATGGCAGAATTTTACCTGCATAATATGGCCCTCATAGACATGAATGTGTGGGACCCCAATGCTAGGCTAGGGGACCTACAACTAATGGCCATGGCTTCCTGGATGAACCATGAAGAGTTAAGGGCAACTGAAGTAAAAAGGTTGATGATCAGAGAGCAGAATGAACCACTAATGATCAGAGCTAATCCATCAGATCCCATGGCTCTCATCAACACACACCAACTACTTGCAAATAATCCTCAAATTGCCCCTAGATATATAAGTGATCAAGCATAGGCCATTGCACATTTTGAGGACATGGAAAGGTTACTTGGGGATGACTATGTGCATGCATGTATGAGGAGATGGAACACCTTACCACATAGTCTGAAGATCAGGGAATATCATTCCCCAATGAGGATGAAGGAGGCACTAAGGAGAGTGCCAATGTACAAGAACTCAATGCAGAGGCTGCAAGTCAATTGGATTGGCCTCAAACTGAGTCCACCACTGTTGTTAGGCATGCTAGAAGGAAGAACCGAAGAAGAAGAGCAGAGGCAGTGGGAAGAGATAGACAAAAAAGCAGGCTTCTATGACAAGGAAGAGGAAACAACATCAGAAGCTTGGGATGCTAGAGAGGCCACCAGGGCCATCAAAGATGAGGAGATGGACTAAGTTGCTCAGAGGATGAGCAACACCTTCAGTAGGGGGGTGATGATGAGCCCCATAAATGGGTAATTATATGGGCTCATTTTGCCTCCTAACATAGTTAAATCAACCATTCTCTTAGCTTATTGCATGTTTTTTTATTATATTTATGCTTATGGAGTGAGTTGAGTTAGTTATGATGCCATGAGGCCTAATATGTGTTTCATGCAGATTTTTGTTGAATTTTGAAGACAAAGTCAAAGATTTAATAGAAAATTGGCAACAATAATTCGAAGTGGACAAAGGAGAGGATTTATAGGAGGAAATCCCCCTCATTTATTATTCCCCACTTTGAATTCCCCTTCATGCAACTTGGAGTACAAACAACCAAATCAATGCACTAGGAGGCAACCGAGCAAGTGGAGGATAACTTATGTTTATCTCGAGGTTTGGGAGCCAAGCCTCCTTGATTTTAAGGAAGCTGTTGGGAGCTTCAGTTGTATAAGTAGAGAGGCCCAAGGCCTCACTAGGGTCGAATTTTGTCAGATTTTTTTTGTACTTTTACTATCGTAAAACTGTGCTCAACTTCGAGCTTACTTTTCTGGACAGTTTCATGTAATCCTATTACTGTTTTGATAATAAAGATGATATCCTTTTTGAGCTAGCACTGAGTTACCTCATAGGGCTGAAGCTCTTGGGTTAGGGCCCAATCCAAGCAGCCAAGCTCCTCTTTGTTTGTATTTATATGCTATGTTTCAGTTTATGGATTAGTTGTTGTTAGATGAATTTCTTTCTTGGTTAAGAATAGGATGCTTTTGGTGACTTAGAAGGTTGTTTCCATTTGTGTTTTCTATAGCAGGTTATGAAATGATAGAAAGGAGATTCAAAATGCTAGCAACAATGTCTTGGCCTCTTTTCCTCTCTTTGGGACCTTGAACTGAGGCAAAGACCCTCTTGCTGCCCCAAAAACACAGATTTTCCTTCTCCATAGGATTTCTAGTGTTTGCAAGTTTGTTGTTGAAAAATGTGCAACAAGAAATGTTAAATTTAGAATGTGCTAAAAATAGACCTGCTAAAAATAGCATGTTTAAAAATAGCCTTTCTAAAAATAGTAGTTTGGCCAGTGAGGTAATTGGCCACATTGGGTGAGAGGTGAAACTGCTAAAAATAGAAAGTTCTAAAAATAACATTTCTAGGTCCCTTCCTATTTATAGCAGTCCCTAGTCTATCTACAGGAAGTAAAATTAATTTTGGCCTTAACAATAGTTGGAAATATTAATTAATTAATTCAGTTGAGTTAATTAGTTAAGGAAATTCGAATTTGAAGTCTTTGTGAGCATGCACATGAGTTGTCCCATTGATTGAGGAATTTATCCTTAATTTCCTCCACTGATTGAGGGAATAAGTATGAGTTCTATAATGAGAGAATCAGTTGACTTAGTTCTAACTAGTCAAGTCCAGTTAGATTATTTTAACAATTTGTTAAAATAATAAAATATAGTTTGTTAATACTTGCATGCATGTGACAACTATTATTTTAGATAACTGAGGATTCACTCATGGATAACTGTTTCATGTCAGTTCTGTCATAGACCCAGTTGAGATCAGATGTGGGACAGTGTACTATCAGATGCTTGACTATTTCTAGTAAGTAGTTTTTGCATGGTTGAGGAACTAGTGTCCTCAAGGATTGCGTAGTTGGACCATTGGTTAATTTGGTATGTTTGGAATTAATAGCATATGCTTTTGCTATTATTTCCTAAGAAAACTATGCAAGGACCATAGGTAAAGCCTATATAAACAGGGCTTGGTTGGTTCATGAGATATATCTTCATATCTTCATAGTTCATTGAGAACTAGATAGCTTGAGAGTTGATTCTTTTTGTATTGTGAAGAGGATTTCCACTTGCTTGATAATACATGGTTGGGGTTTTATGTTGGTGCTTTCCCCTGGATATATCTTGTGTTATGTGTGATTATTTCTCTTGATCAGTTATGCATGTTTCTACTTGATGTTGCTCATGAATTTGATTATGCTTTCGCTTAATGTTTTGTAGAAGTATAACAAGTATTATGCTTTAGGACATTGCATATATCGGTTTGTTCTACAAGTGAAATTTCTATATGGTATCAAAGCACAGGTGATCAAGCAAGAACAATATACTAGCAGGAGAAATTCGAAGTTTATTATTCAGGATATAGATCTCAATTTCTTATCACATCTATTTCATCGATGGCATTCTTTTGTTTGAGGCTTGAGTATGCCCTTGATGGCAGCTCAAACCATATAGCTTTGAAGGATTGCATGGAGGCAGTTTTGGAAAAATATGGTCTTAAGGATTTCATTGATCAAGAAATCCCTAAGCCTACTGACAAGACTGAGCAGGTGGAATGGAGGAAGTGTGTGGCTAGAGCTAGGAGAATTCTAAGAGGGAGTGCGAGATCACATTGTCTTGAGCCTCCATGGGAAGGAGACTTCGCATGCAATGCGGAAAACTTTGAAAGATTTATATCAGAATAGCAGTGATCAGAGGAAGCTGGCACTGAAGGACAAACTTCGAAAGATCAAGTGTGAAAGGGATGAGACAATCTCTATGTATTTGACCAAGCTCATCACATGCAGGGATGAGCTTGCAAGTGTAGGGGTCACGACATTGGATGAGGATATGGTGAGTCTAGCATTCCTTGGCCTTCCTAAGAGCTGGCATAGCTACCAGGACTTGGTGAATGGAAGGGAGAAACTACCAGATTGGGAATGACTATGGTTGGATTTGATGCAGGAGGAGATCAGACGGAGCACCAGAGATAGTTCTTCATCCATGCATGATGAGGAGAACTGTGCCTAAGCGAGTAAGGTGAAGAAGGGGAAGGATAAGGTTTCTCTTTCCGAATAAAGTTCTTCCAATGATGGGAAGAAGGTTGAAAAATCGAAAGTGTGATGCTTTCGTTGTCATGAGGTGGGCCATTATGCTGCAAATTTTCCACGGAGGAAATCCAAGAAGGGATCCGGGGAAGGATCTGAAGGTGAGGCACTTGCTTCACAGTTTGAGTTGGATTTCACACTCTTTGCATGCATGGTTTCATCCATGGTGGGAAATGGTTGGTTTCTTGACAGTTGAGCTTCTTTCCACATGACCGACGATAAGAGTTTGTTCAGTACTTTGGAGGAGAAAGATGTCTAGATACTCATAACGATGGGTAATGATGAGAAGTATAGTGTCTCAGGTGTAGGCACGGTTATTTTTTAGAGGGAGCATGGAGCTTGCCTTACCTTGACCGATGTCAAGTATGTACGAGGACTGAAGAGAAACTTGGTATCGATCACGATGCTGGAAGATAGAGGCTATGATGTAGCCTTCAGTAAGGGAAAGGTTTTCCTTAGACACATCATCACTAGACATGTGAAGCATATTGGTTCACGGGTCAAGAACCTGTATGCTCTTGAGGTTCAAGATGCATGCAAAGCCTTGAGCAACAATGAAACTGATGGAGACTTGGTGGTTGAGAGGGAGGGTATATTACCTCTCAACATGCAGAGCCAGAAGAAGTCTCAGATGAATATGGAGGACCCACGATTGGTGTAGCAGCTTCAGGAGGTTGTGGAGAGGCCACAACAGGGGAAGCTGAGTGGAGATCGAGTAGAGACATCTACTCATGCATAGATCTCCAGTAGGGGGAAACTTTGAGCTAGGTGGGCAGGGGGATCACATGCAGCCATACCTCCAGGTAGGAGGTGGGGCGATATAGAGTGATCGTCCCAAGGAGGAGGGGCAAGATCCTTGAGGTACCGAACCTCTTGGATGAGACCTTGCTACAGGAGCCCTGATGTGGAGTAGTAGGAACTGACTGATTGGGTAGAGACAGATGCGGATGGAGCAGCAGAGAGAGTGACAGTGCAGGGAATCCCAGGACAGCGCATAGCTAGTAGACTATAGCAATGCGAGAGGCGCAAGTGTTTTGCACAGTGTTAGGTGGCACAGAGAGGTGTGCAATGGTGTGAGATGCATGGAGATGTTGCAATAGCACAGATGTCAGAGAGGGAGCACTTGTTAACAGCAGGTAGAGCTTCAGCATCAGAGTATGTTCCTAGCCCAACAGAGTGGTCAGTTGGGAGTGTTTTTTTCCAAGTGTTATTAGAGCAAGTGGACCGGGTAGATGTGTTGCATGCAGAACATTCCAGAGTTACAGGATCGAGTTCGAGAGAAAGCTTTTCTTGTTGAGAGGGAGTGTTGAAAAATGTGCAACAAGAAATGTTAAATTTAGAATGTGCTAAAAATAGACTTGCTAAAAATAGCATGTCTAAAAATATCCTGTCTAAAAATAGCAGTTTGGCCAGTGAGGTCATTGGCCACATTGGGTGAGAGGTGAAACTGCTAAAAATAGAAAGTTCTAAAAATAGAATTTTTGGGTCCCTTCCTATTTATAGCAGTCCCTAGTCTATCTATAGGAAGTAAAATTAATTTTAGTCTTAACAGTAGTTGGAAATATTAATTAATTAATTCAGTTGAGTTAATTAGTTAAGGAAATTCGAATTTGAAGTCTTTGTGAGCATGCACATGAGTTGTCCCACTGATTGAGGAATTTATCCTTAATTTCCTCCACTGATTGAGGGAATAAGTATGAGTTCTATAATGAGAGAATCAATTGACTTAGTTCTAACTAGTCAAGTCCAGTTAGATTATTTTAACAAGTTATTAAAATAATAAAATATAGTTTTTTAATGCTTGCATACATGTGACAACTATTATTTTAGATAATTGAGGATTCACTCATGGATAACTGTTGCATTTCAGTTCTGTCAGAGACCCAGTTGAGATTAGATGTGGGACAGCGTACTATTAGATGCTTGACTATTTCTAGTAAGTATTTTTTGCATGGTTGAGGAACTAGTGTCCTCAAGGATTGCGTAGTTGGACCATTGGTTAATTTGGTATGTTTGGAATTAATAGCATATATTATTACTATTATTTCCTAAGCAAACTACGCAAGGACCATAGGTAAAGCCTATATAAATAGGGCTTGGTTGGTTCATGAGATATATCTTCATATCTTCATAGTTCATTGAGAACTGGATAGCTTGAGAGCCGATTCTTTTTGTATTGTGAAGATGATTTCCACTTGATTGATAATACATGGTTGGGGTTTTATGCTGGTGCTTTCCCTTGGATATATCTTGTGTTATGTGTGATTATTTCTCTTGTTCAGTTATGCAAGTTTCTACTTGATGTTGCTGATGAATTCGATTATGCTTCCGCTTAATGTTTTGTAGAAGTAGAACAAGTATTATGCTTTAGGACATTGCATATATCGGTTTGTTCTACAGGTGAAATTTCTACATTTTTTAGAAGGTTAATGCTTTGCTTTAGATCTCTTCCACCATGCTCATTTCTGTCTTTGCAATAAGTCTTCTTGCATGCTTTCTCTCCTTGTAGCATTTTTCAACATTTACTTCCACAACTCATAATTTAGACTAGCTTGATGTAAAATTCTGTTTTTTTTATGTACTCATTTCCTTGCTTGCTTGATCTCATTGGTTGACTATCAGTTCTTTTGCAGTATATCTCTTCTCATAGCAAGTCAGCCTATCAGCCATCACATTCTCTCCCTGATCCATGCCCTACAGGTCGCCCAAAGTTCTCCTCAAATCTGCCTTAGTATTCTGCATTTTTCCATAGGATTTCTTCCTCTCTCCCAATCATCTTTCCCTCTCCTAGTGATCCGTGGTGGACCCTAGGCACCCTACCACATCATCCCAACCTTCATCTACATTTTCCACCCACTCTCACACCTTCAAAACTGCTCTCGGCATCCTCCTGTAGACCTCCTGTAGATCCCCTGTGTCCTCCTGTAGATTTTCCTGTAGGCTTTCTTTTGAAGCCTGATTATGGGAAAAGCCTCCAAAAGGCCACTTGAGACCTCCTGGGACCCATCTACACCATCCTACATCTCCTCAAACCCTAAATTCACCCTTCAAACCACCTATTCGCTTCCACCTTCACACACAATAAAATACATGCATGTCAATTTCACATAAAAATCCAAAAAGATGTTTTTACTCATTTACTTCTAGAAATAGCCTAAGTAGATGTTGTTTACTTCCTTGAGTAGATAATGGCATTCATTTCATGGTTTTCATAGTGATTTTTGTAAAAATAGGATTAGTTGGTTAAGTAGGGATTGCTAGGTTTACTTTACATTTCAGTATTTTTCCTTTTTGCAATTAGAGTAGCCTCTATAGAGTAAGCTTTCCTTTCTTTCATCACATATAGAGCTTCTTCCGAAATCCATAGAAGTTGGCTTGAGCTCCTAGTGATCTTGCATCAACTGACCAAGTGACAGCTTGCAGTAAGAACTAATACTTGTGCATACAGCACCGTCGCTTCCAAGTTTGTTACGAACTAGCGGGTTGATAAGAGTAAAGTAGGCAGCCCAGGAGTTGCAACATTATTGATGCAATACTAGTGCTTACTAGTGCCTCCTTGGCTTTTGACCAATTTCCATCATGTTTTCCATAACCAAGACCCAAATACCTATGCCTTTCCTCAACAACAATTGGCTCAAATATGCCTTGTGCATGTTTTCCTAACCCTTTACCTTCATAGCCCATATTCATCAATAATTTGGACCCTATTCCTCTAGTGTATCTTTCAAAAGCACCAAAACTTTCATTTTGAGAGGAAACTGAAGATAAAATTGAATTTCATACCTCATTTCCATGCACATACTTGACTAAGGTTTCCTTGGCATCATGGATTTGAATCTCCATCTCATGCATCTTTTCAAGAAGCTCTTGCTTCTCCTCCTTCATGGATATCAACTGATCTTGAAGTATAGTGTTGTCCTTCCTATCTTCATACAACTCTTGCACCATATCTATTATGATGATAAGCTCTTGCAACATCTCTTCATCAAATAATCTTGCTAAGGAAGATGGATTAGAAACATCACTTGTTGAAGCTATCATCACACTTGTAATGCATCAAAAAGATTCACAAATTTGCAACCATTAAAACCCTAATTGTACAAAACTCAAGAACCATGAAAATAACCTTTTCTCTGATGCCTACTTGATCTATTATTGAATGTTAGTTTTGTTGTGATAATTTCAACTTCAGATTTATAAACAAGTGCTTGTCAATTGCTTCATGTGCATAGGTTCCCTTATGTCAAGTTTTATGTTAGAACCATGAGCAGAATAGCATGAAAGTAAAATTTTGAAAAACAACAAGTAAATTAACAACAAACTATCATGGAGAACACTTAATGTTTTGATAAAGGAGTCCACCCCTCCTGGGCTACATCTCCTTGGTCCAGCTTCCATGGCTTGGACCTCTGTAGTTGATCAAAATAGAAAAAAGTATAGTTTACAATGCTCTACATATCCTGAAACATGCTTCAATGGACTCAGAGCATCAAAAAACCCAAAAGATGACTCTTCAAGCTTTGCAATTGGATTATAGCTGATCTAGGCTTGACCTCCTCTCCTAGTGGTCCTGGGCTTTATTAAACATAAACGTGGAAAATTCACGTACATAAGTGTCTCTCTACCTCTATAACCTATTCCATTGTGTTCAAAATGTCAAAATCATCTAGGGACACCTTTTCCTAATCTCCATTTGGTCGAATTTTGCTCCAGTTATGACCAAAACTGTTTTCTCCTAGTAATCCTTCACTAAAACTAGAGGAACTCCAGTTAGTCCGGCTAATTTTGGAGTTAGTGTCGAATTAGGCGGGTCCACCATCTTTTCCGCCGAATTAAATTGGAGATTAATTAGTGTTAAGTAGAGCTTAATTAACTTTTAAACCTGGATTAGCACAAAATCGCATTCTGCTAACTGTTAACCCCAACGATCTTGGTGGAGGCGGACACATGCAACATTGAGTGTCTTGGTTAGCCAGCGGTTAGCGCAATACCTGCAAAGTTTCCCTGACCATTACCTCGTGGTTAAAAAAGTTGGTCACATATAATGGCTCGAAGCTTTGCGGTTATCGTTTGTGTAGCTGCCGGATAGATAGTTGTAACTGTTACATGTTGGGTGGTGTTCATATGGGAGGGCTAGCCCTCCTAATCCCCAACTCTAAAACTGTTAAACAATAAGCTTATGCGGAGAACATTATGGGTAAGAAACAACAAGTAGCGGAGATGGTTAAGTCCTTGGCCTATGCAGAGGAGGTCGCAGGGTCGAACCCCGATGTCTCCATAAAAATTTTGATGTGCGCCATACCAGTCCTTTGGGGAGGGACACGTGGCGGCCTCTAGGCTTGCCACTTGTCCCCTCCTCATTGGACCACCTTCAACCAATCAAAACCTGCCAACGCACCACACTTGCAAACCAATAATAACTTGACACTTTTCATAACCTGATTGAGTGTTGATCAACGTTGACCCTGCCTAGTCACCTACCATGTCAGCAATACAGACTGCTGACTGTGCAGCCACAGGGCATTTTTTTGCAAAATTTCTTCTGTTTGGCAAAGCGGTCAGTGGGCTCTATCTTCCTCATACGAACTATGTTTTGAACAAAATGAGTTGCGTTGAGATCGTTTTGACGAGACGGATGGGTTCATTCAAGTTTCGGGCGATTCTGAGCACTTTGATTTTTGAGCTAATTTTTGCCCCTAATCTAGATTCTGATCAATAGGCTTGAGCGAGATATACTATGGTCGGAGCATTGGAATCCATTCCAAGGAAAATGAAATCAAAATCAAACCATATCCAAAGTTGTTCAACCATCCATCCTTTGCCTTGGTGAGTTGTTCTTTCATATTTTCCAGTACTCCCTCGCTCTAGTTGAACATTGTTGGCTCTATGCACTCTAGAACATACTGCATTTGGGACCTGTCGGCCAAATGCAGGGTAGCATTGCTAGCCAATCTAATAATGATAAATAGGATTGTCCTCAAAGGTAAATGAACCACATCCTTTATCTCGATTTTCCCATCCTTGGTTGATTGGGATCGAGGTCTACAATGTGTACTAATATAATCCTTGATTGTCTCTCCACCCCTCCTTGAACTAGATAATGAGACAGGGGAACCTCTCATCGATAAACCTGTTAGGAAATATATGTCTTCCACCTATATACTAAGCATGTGTGCTCCAAGCCTGAAATCTTGTGCTTGAACATCCCATGCTCGAACAAGATACTCTAACAACTCCATCTATTTCCTCATTCTAGGAAACCAAAAGAATTTCAAAAGCCCACAGTTTCTTAATGCCTGGATAATGGTTGGATCATTAGAAACATTCATATCTTGTTCCTCATGTTCTCTTTCTCACCATATCAAATCCATTTTGTTTTGATGGAAACCTAAACATGACAAGAAGAATCATTAGAGTGAATCTCATGCAAAAAATTGAGAGAATTTTGAGTGAAAAAAGAAAAACAAATTTTTGAAATGCACGCAACACACCCTAATAAAGGGAGACAATGCATTGTAATGCCTTGGAAAGTTCAATTTTTTCCTTCCCAGCACACCTTTCAACATTGTTGGGGTGTGCTGGAGCTAGGGCGAAAAATTAAAGCCCTAGGTCACCCAAAATTGGAAAAAACATGCATGAAATGTAAAAATGGAACCGTAGAAAGAAAGAGGAAGGTGAGATCTCCTACTTGGAAGTGATGAAACTTGAAATGATCCATCGGCTTGGTCACAATAAGCTACAGAAGATCGAGGGAAAAAAGCACTCAGAACTAACTCACCAAGAGGTGAAACGTAAAATGCTAAAAATGAATTACTTTTTGTCTATTTATGTTCATTTTCATGATTATTTTATTATTTTGATTTAAATATGACCTATTTTTATGATGAATCAAGTATTTTTAATCTTTTGGTAGTGTTCTGAGAATTTTAACAATTGTTGTTGGCTTGTGTTATATTCTTTCCACGACTAGCCGCCCTAGTTAACCGGGGGGTGGGAAGCATAACCCCCCCTTCGTTGCGCCGATTTTGCAGTGGGGGGGGTCACATGGGGTTGGAGGGGGGCATGTACCCCCCCTCTACGGGGTCCGAGGCAACGCCCCGGGGAAATTGTTTTTGGACCCTATATTAGGTTAGGCGAACCTACTTATGGTTTTGTGCATGGTTTTCGCACATGGTTTTGGACGTAATGGTTTTCAGTCCATGGTATTGGATGCTTCGTCATGTATAAATATGTATTGTAAAATTGAAAGGAATATAATGAAAAATCACGCTGGTAGTCCCGGTTTTGGGATCCATGGGAAAATATCTATGTATATTTGTTTTATGTGTTATGCTCTCGCCTTTGTTTATTTTCTGTTTTTTAGAATTTGTATGTAGGTAATTTCTGTATGGGGTTAAAACCTACATTTGGTATTAGAACTGTTTTGGCTTCAAGGGGATGCCTTTGTTGCTGAGGGGTTTCGCTCGGGCCTGTGGTAGACCATGTTCAGTGGGAGATCTGTGGGATCAATTCTGGTGGTGAAAGAAGATGGTGAGCAATGGAAAGATAGAGATCGAGAAATTTAATGGTCAGAGTTTTGAGTTATAGAAACTCAAGAAGGAGGATCTGTTGGTAGATAAAGATCAGCTGATCGTGGTAGAACTAGGTACTAAACCAATGGGAGTGTCTGATGAAGAATGGAAGAAGTTGGACCAGAAGGCAAAGAGAATAATACGATTGTGTGTCTCAGATTCAGTATTGCTGAATGTATCAGGGGAAGATACAACTAAGGCTTTGTGGGTCAAGTTAGGGACTTTGTACCAATCTAAGTCTCTGGTGAATAAATTGTTCCTACGGAAAAATTTGTATAACGTGAGGATGAAAGATGGAGACTCAGTGAAAAATCATCTGAACGCATTTAATACTGTGGTAAGTCAGTTATTATCTGTTGATATTAAAATTTCAGATGAAGATAAGTGCATCAGTTTGTTGTGTTCTCTACCAGATTCATGGGATAGTCTGGTTATTGCAATAAGTAGCAATGCAATTGCCTTGCAGTTTGATGAAATAATCTCATCCTCGCTGACGGAGGAGAAGAGACAAAAAAATATGGAGAGCCAGAATGGTGATGCCTTGTCTGTACGAGGACGGTTCCAGAACAGAAAAAAATAAGTCATCGAGTGGGAGATCTAAATCTCTAGGAAAACCTATAAAGGTGGTGTGTTGGAAATGTAGAAAGGAGGGGCACTACAAAAGGGACTGTAAATCTAAAGTTCCCGAAAAAGGAAAGGGATCTGATGATGCTCCTTCTGTAGAGGCGTAAACCACTTCAGATGAAGGTGGGGATGCGTACTTAGCTTCTTCAAGTACACATGTATATCATGAGGCATGGTTGATTGACTTAGGGGCATCCTTTCACTTCACTCCCCATAGAGAGTGGTTCTGCGAGTATGAGAAATACGATGGTGGTGATGTCTTCTTAGAGGATGATAGGAAGGCTAGAATCATTGGTTGCGGAAAATTAAAGTTGAAGCTACAAGGTGGAAGGGTTAGAACACTTTCAGGTATTCTGCATATTCCTGCATTGGCCAGGAATATGATTTCTGTAGGCAAGATGGATGATGGAGGTGTAAAAATAGTGTTCGAGAAAGATACCTGCAAGATGGTTCGGGGAGCAATGATATTGATGCGAGGAGTTCGAATTGGAACTCTGTACAAGCTGCAAGATAGCATTGTTATTGATGAGTGCAACAATTTTGTGGTTCCTGAAAGTGGAGCATAAAATCTAGTGGTCTCTGGAAAAAAGACCATGCCATGGCATCAAAGGCTTGGAAATATTGGAGAGAAGGGCCTTCAAATACTTCATGGTAAAGGTATGGTAGAAGGTAGGACAAATATCTCTCTGGATTTTGATTTCTGTGAAAATTGTGTATATGAGAAGCATAATCGGGTGAGTTTCCCCTCTAGTGGTAAGAGGGCGAAACAAATATTAGAGCCTGTGCACAGTGAAGTGTTTGGACCTGTGAAGGTTCCATCACTGGGTAAGTCTGTGTACTATGTATCATTTATACATGACTTCTCAAGGAATACATGGATATATTTCCTCAAGAATAAATCTGAAGTCTTTGACAAGTTTAAAGAATTTAAGGCTCTGGTGGAAAACCAGACAAAGAAGAAGATAAAGGTGTTGAGGACAGATAACGGTGGAGAGTTTTGCAGCAAGGAATTTGAAGAATTATGTAAGAAGTGTGGTATAGCATGATAGAAGACTACTCCATACACACCTGAGAAAAATGGAGTTGTAAAAAGAATGAACAAGACATTGATGGAAAGGGCAAGAAGCATGCTCAGTGGTGTCGGGTTAGGACAGGAATTTCGGGCAAAGGCGGTGGAGACAGCATTTTACCTTGTCAACACATCACATTCATCATCGTTGGAGAATAAGACTCCACAAGAGGCATGGAATGGTAAAAAACCCTCTCTTTCACATCTGAGGGTATTTGGATGTGATGCATATGTACGTATTCCAAAGGAGAAAAGAACAAAGTTGGATAGTAAATCTGAAAAGTGCATCTTTATTGGTTATAAGGATCGTTTAAAGGGTTATCAGCTTTGGAACCCTGTAACAAGGAAGGTTATGTACAGCCGAGATGTTGTGTTCAGAGAGGTGAAAAATGTTCTTAAACATGAAGTCCCATCAAAGGAACCTGAGAAGATAGAGCTTGAGCTAAAGGAGGAAGAATCAGGCTCTATAGCAGAAAAGGAATGAGAAGATGAAGAGCCACAAACACCGGCTGTGAGAAGATCAGTTCGAGAAAGAATGCAGCCAGAAAGGTATAGTCCATCTACTTTCTATTCAAAATTTTCTTTATCTATTACTGGTGATGATCCCAGAACTGTGAAGAAAGCAGTAGATTTAAAGGATGGAAAACTTTGGAAAGAGGCCATGGTTGATGAAATGGCATATTTGCACAAAAATGAGGCTTCGGATATGGTGGAGTTGCCGGCTGGAAGGAAACCCATTGGAAGAAAATTGGTGTTCAAGAAGAAGACAAATGCAGAAGGAAAGGTGGAGAAATACAAAGCTCGGTTGGTAGAAAAAGGTTATTCCCAGGTGTCAGGAATTGATTTTGTTGATATTTTTTCTCATGTTGCCAAGGTAGCTTCTATTAGATTACTTTTATCTGTTGCCGCCGCTTTTGATTTTAAGGTAGAACAGATGGATGTGAAGACATCATTTCTTCACGAGGATTTAGAAGAGGAGATCTACATGAAGCAACCTGAAAGCTTTGCGGTGAAGGGTAAGAAAGAACTGGTATGCAAGTTAAAGAAGTCTCTGTATGGGCTAAAATAGTCACCAAGGATGTGGTATTAGAAATTTGATACATTTATAGGGGGACTTGGCTTCACCAGAAGCAAAGCATATCACTATGTGTATTTTAAATTAATTGGTGACCGTGTTATTTATCTGGTCTTGTATGTGGATGACATGTTGCTCGTTGGAAATTAGAAAGAAATTATCCAGGATTGGAAGACCCAATTGTCCTCCAAATTCGACATGAAAGATCTTGGTGCTACAAACTATATTTTGGGCATGGAAATTAAAAGAGATCGGGCAAAGAGGAAGCTCTGGTTAATCCAAAGGAAGTATGTCGAGACAATATTGCAGAGGTTTAATATGCAGGATAGTAAACCGGTGAAGGTTCCTATTCCTATAGGCGTAAATTTATTTGCTGAACAGTGTCCCAAGACACAAGAAGAGGAAGAGGTCATGTCCCGTGTTCCATATGCAAGTGCAGTCGGTAGCCTGATGTATGCGATGATCTGTACTAGACCATACATTACACATGTAGTAGGAGTATTGAGCAGGTATATGTCAAAACCAAGGAAGGAGCATTGGACAACAGTGAAGCGGGTTTTCAGGTATTTGCATGGCACTAGTGATTATGGTTGGTGCTACCAAGGAGGAATAGGATTGGACAGAGTTTTAGATATTCGTGGCTTGGATCAGAGAAGATCTACAAGTGGGTATGTGTTTAACCTATTTGGAGGTACAGTCAGTTGAATGAGTAAGAAACAATATGTAGTGACACTATCAACTACAGAGGTAGAATACATGGTGGCCACTCATGCAAGCAGGGAAGTAGTTTGGTTATAGAGATTATGTTCAAGTATGGGGTTAGTACAGGGAGCTATAAGGATAGATAGTGACAGCCAAAGTGCAATTTTCTTGGCAAAGAACCCTGCTTACCATTCAAAGACAAAGCACATTGATGTTCAATATCACTTTGTGAGGGATATGATAGAAGACAAAAAGGTGTTGCTAGTAAAGGTGGACACATTGAATAATACTGCAGATGCATTGACAAAATTTGTGAGCTCTGAGAAGTTCTCTTGGTCTAGAGAAACAATGGGCATTGTAGGGATGGATAAATGACTAAGCTCTCTGTGGCCCCCTGTGGAAAGAAAACAACAAGTGGGAGAATGTTGGGTTGTGTTATGTTCTTTCCACGACTAGTCACTCTAGTTAACCGAGGGGTTAGAGGTGGGACAGTGCCCCCCCTTCGTTGCATAGCGGTGGGGTCATAGGGGGTTTGAGGGGGGCGGGTAGCACCACTCTATGGGGTCCGTGGCAGTGCCCCGGGGATGCGATGGTTTTCGGTCCATGGTATTGGATGCTTCGTCATGTATAAATATGTATTGTAACATTGAAAGGAATATAATGAAAAATCAAGCTGGTAGTCCTGGTTTTGGGATCTAGGTGAAAATCTTTGTGTATATTTGTCTTATGTCTTATGCTCTCGCCTTTGTTTATTTTCTGTTTTTTAGAATTCGTATGCAGGTAATTTCTGTACAGGGTTAAAACCTATAGTTGTTTGATAGATTTTATGACGTTTGAATCGAAATAGATCATTTAGACCAAAGAGCATACTTTTATCACTTTTTTTGGCTCTGTAAACTTATGAAAAAGGAACCCCTTGGAGTCCTCTTTCATCTCTTTTCAGACTCCCTAAAGATGAAAATATTTCTGAGCAATTGTATTTTTGAACTCGTTAAAGTAAATGAAAATATGTCTATTCAATATAAGTTTAACCATTTTCCAGATTGAGATAAACTATTTACAAAAAAGGAATACTTTAATCGAACATGGCGAAGAGGTTCTCCTGAGTATCATTTTCCACCTTTTCAGACTCAAGAGACAAATTTACGAAAAGGAACCTTTAGAGTTTTATTTTTTGTCTCTTTTTCAAACTCTTTAAATATGAAAAAGGAGTTGAGTTAGAATGTCTCTAGACTTGTAAAAACATCAAACAACAATGTACTCATCAAATATGACGAGACTGAACCACTCCTTCTCAAGGTTCGTTAAAAATACTTAGAGGGATTCATTCAAAGGATGAACTTACAGATCAAGCATATGTTATCCTCCTCAAGCTTGTTAAAAAATAAGGAGGTACTGACTAGAAATGGTTGGGGAAATTGGGGAAACAAAGTACTTTACCCATTATTGGCGACGAGTTGCTCTTGAATATGACACTCTTTCACTTCATCTCCATGACTATTGGGTTGGCAAATCCCCTTGTCTTTTTGGTTCATCACACCATATCAAAGCCTTTGTTTTCTGTTTTGCGTCAATGCTGCCAAATCCATTCAGTGTCATTAACATGTTCAATATAATTCATTCAATTGATATCTGTTACTATACTCTTAAACCTTCATTCCATGTTTTCCATTCCTGAACCAGTTCCACATCAACATCATTCTGTCTCAAATCATGATACCCATTTCATGTTGTTGATGGGGGATACATCAAGGCCCTCCTGCGATGGGTCACTTCCTGTCGACATCAGCTCGTTATCCAAGGAGTTGACTTAGAAAACCCGTCAGTACCTTGGGTCTTGCATATATCAATGACAAGTTTCCTCACTCTTGGCGACATGTTTTCATCATTGGCCTTCGATCGATAGATTTTGTGTGGTGTTCAACTTCAACTCATTCATTCACACTATACAAATTGTGCTGTTGTAACTTGAGAGCCATTAACATCATCGAAGGTTTCTCTCATGTCTGTTAATGACTTACATCATTGGCCGGTAATCATATGGTGTCTTCCATGTTCGACTCTAGCTCCTTTATTCACATGGTTAGACTCGTACATTGGATGATCGAGTGAATGAGATAAAAGAACCTAGATCTAGTTCCATCCATTCGGGCTGCGCTTTTAGGATTAATGCAATATTACAAAGCATGATGGCTATGATCATATAATACAATCATCCAAATATGGTTCCACTCTCTGTTATTAGTGGATGCGACTTATTGATCATTTTACATGTAATGTTAGCTTATGTGCTAAGCATGGGTATGCCTCCCTCAACAAATATTTCATGATGAAAATGTATTGTAATAGATGACGATCTTGACTAGTTGTTCTTGATCCAAACTTGTCACAAGGTAAATCACTTTAGTCATCATCTACCATTTCTGAGTTTGAACTTTAGGGGGCAATCTATTATAGGCCATTTTGTCACATATGCTAAATAGGCATATAAACCAAATCAATCCACATCCGTGAACATGTTGTTGTCGTCCCTACACAAATCCCTAACCATGACCATTCCAAAATGTATGAGTTTTTTGGATTAACTTCTCAAAATAAATATTCTAAGACACAATGCACTCTACCCCTTTAGAGACCCGCGTTTGGCACTGGTTTCTTCCTTCTACACTAGCGCTAGTCAAAAACAGCTTGTTCCTTGCTGGGGGTGCATTGATTCTAAAAATTTGGGAAAATTAAAAAGATTTCTGAAGCTTCCTCTTCCAGAAGCTTCTAGGGGTTGTTTTAACAATTTACCTTGGATAAGAAGCTCGAGTCCTATCTAATCCTACTTGGTGATTTCACCTCTTATCCCATGAGCTCATCCTCCCATCATAAGTGGATCTCAAGCTCATTATGGTAAATCTTAAACTACCATTAGTATCCTATAAATTCACTGCCATATACAACATCAGGGTTGGATTTTGGAGACTAATCATGCCCTCATGTTTCTGCCTTGAATCTAAGATAGTCATCATCTTCATGCATTAAAGTGACATTGAGGTGTGCTTTATGACAAGGAAGGACAAGTCAACTTGGGGAGATCTCTACAAGATCGACTACTATTCTTGGTTGTAAACTCTCTCTATTTCTATTAATACAAATAGTATCTTATTTTCCTATATGTGTTATGTTACATTTACATTCATGTATTTCAATGGCTTGTTGATTCATTGAATATAGTAATTGAATTATGCTACGTAGATGTTGTGGATCCTTGGATTGCTTTATTTGTATGTGGAGGTTCTAATTATAACAATTAGAGGTACGATTGGAGCTTACAAGCCAGGAGGAAAGTAAATATTACGACGGGTTCCAAGTAAGACTCTTTCCATTCTTCAATTTATCTAAGGAAAACTCTATATTATTTTCTTTTTATTGTTCTAGATTAATCCACTAGGTCTAGGGAAGACATTTTTGTCTGTAGTCGTAAATTCCAGATAACACTGGGATCATCAAAAAATAGAAAGCATAATAAATTACCTTAGCGAGAAAAGTAAACCAAAGAAAGCTAATTCAAGTTCATTTTCCAAGCACAAAATCACGAAGTTTTGGTAAGAAATGGATAAGGCCCAGAAAGGGGGTAAATCTCATCGTTCTCCGCTTGCAAGTCAAGCTTGTCAAGATAATATCTCAAGATGTGATGTGGGTACTTGTTTTGATGATCTTAGTTATCATATGGAAGAGACAACAAGTGAATTATAGGTTGAGTTGACATACGCGAGAATTGAATCCTTTTGGGTTGGAGGGATGGGGAACTTGCTTCCGAGAGTTATCTCGGATTGGTGGTCAGTAGAGTTTCAATTCATCTATCAAATTTTTTGTCCAACATTGCTAAATGGATGAATTAATGGTGTTATATCCACCTGAAGTATACCATATGATTTATATTGGGAAATGAAAGGAAAGGATATTTGTTTATTCAAGTAGAGATGAGAAATTTTCCTATGAAGGATTCTCAATATCAGGACATTCATCAATGATTAAACTATAGCCCTCTCGAGGTAATGGAATTGGATGTAAAACTAGATCTTTTACCTACCTCACAAAAGGTATATATTGGGAACTTTTTCCTATAAAATCGGGATCATAAGATGACCATACGAGTTGATACTCTAAAACTGGAAAGAAATTTTTCCTATAAAATCGGGATCATAAGATGACCATACGAGTTGATACTCTAAAACTGGAAAGAATGATCCAATCTCAGAAATGGGTGTCTTTCTGCTTGACGGGGAGCACTAGAAATTCAAGAAGTAGTTTTAGTTGTTGTTATTCCAGGTTGGGTAAATCACTTTAGAAATGTCATAGAAAACAAGGCTTTCTTGCTTCAACATGTGAGGGAAATGGATCAGGTACCGAAGTTAGCGGACAAAGAGGGCTAGGGTGGGTAAGGTAAGTATGGAAGGCATGGTTCGATTAATGCAACATTTATTTTCTCATGGGTTGAGTAATTTTACTACAAATATAGGAGAAAAAGTGTTTTTGTCTGTAATGACTCATATTATGCAGAGGATGGTTCATCTTCCGCACATACCATTCTCCACATATCCCATCCTCTGCACACTTTTAGATTGTAAAGCTTCACTCGTGATGTGTGGAAGTCATTTTGCTAGCTGCTTTTTTTTTTTTACAATGACGTGGACATCCACAATGGCCTTCTCTATGGTTGGATTTTTGGTCCTATTACATCATCGTATTTAAGAAGCACATATTTATCTGGTCACTTAGAAAGTGATCATAATGAACAATTGATAGCAGTTATGTGCCTTTGAAGGTTGGAACAGGTGAATTGGTTTGACATAACCTACGACTCTGAGCAGCTATGCAATCTCACTAAAACTATCATGGATGCCAGGGCCCCCTCAGGCATAGGATTCTTGAAGGACATTGTCAAAGGATTCACATGATATCCAGTAATATGATTTAATAACCTTACGTAGAAAACAAGAGGATTCCAGGATTACTCTCACAAACAAGAGCCCAATCCAAATGTCTACACACGAAACACCATTTTGGATACAAATCAATCAATTTGTTCGTGGGATCGTCGGGTGGGAGGGGTGAAAGGCTATGACGTGGAGATCTACGTTCCCTTGCGCAGGGTCAGAGAGGCAATTCTTGATATCAAGAGAATCCGAGATTTGAATCCAGAGGCCTTGTGCGAGCTCGAGGTTGTGGAGGCAATCAGTATGCGCACTGTCAAAAAATCAAAAGCATATTTGGGGCATTCCGAGGATGTAATTACTTTTGAATTCGAGTATTTGAGACCTCGGGACACAAAAACGCCAAAATGGAATTCAACTGTTTATGAAGAGATTCAACAAATGTTGGTGGAGAAGTATGGGGGGACACTCCACTAGGGAAAGTCAGGAGGGTACCTGTTTCAGGGAATCAGCAAGAGGGCTGTGAATTTGAAGAAATTTCTGAAAGTGAAGCAGGAACTGGATGCAGATGGCTTGTTTTCTAATGATTGGACTGATGGATTGCTTGGTATTGATGGAAAAGGAGTTGAAGTGTTGAGAGACAGGTGTGCAGTGGATAAACTGTGTAAATGTAGAGAGGATAAGCACTGTGCACCCCATAAAGGATACTTCTGCAGGCCTGGAAGAATATGGAAGGAAGCTCGTGTTTGCAGACAAGACCACTGACGACATCACAACCTTGAGTTCATGACTGACCTCTTTCTAATAATGGGATATTGGAGGCTCATGTTCCAACTCCAAATCAAACTATTCATCATCATTACTATTATCATCATTTTTTTGTTGCTTTGCATATGACAGGAGCACAAACAACCTTCTAAACTAGTTAAATACCTAACTGTTGAATTAAAATAGAAATGATTTTGTGGATAGTATTTTAGTTAATATGCACGGGTAGATTTGAATTGGCCATTTTCATTAGCTTAGATTTTACAAAGTTAGTCACATGTTTAATAACATCCTTGTTCAACCTGTTAAACTAAAATTACAATAAATAAGGATCTGCTGGCTTGGATTCAAAGTTTTTTTTCGTTGTATGTTGTTATGAAACATCAATAATGTTTTTTCAGTTCTGATATTTTCATTAATGACAGGATTAGGATGAAGGAGTACTGTGAAGAAACGTTGGAGCTTTGCAAGACCTTGCTATCTGTGTTTTCAGAGAATCTGGGCCTGCCTCCGGACTATCTAAAGGAAGCTTTTGGCAATGAGGAGAGCATTGGAATTTGTGTTCGAATCAATTATTATTATCTTGTGTGTCCACAATCGGAGTTGATTTATGCACTCTCCCCTCACTTCGATAATGGAGGAATAACTGTTATTCTACATAATGATGTCGTTGGCCTTCTGGTTAGAAAAAAAGATTATCCAGTGCTTATGCGGCCTATTGCCAAAGCTTTGACGATAAGCCTAGGCGATCAAATAAAGGTCAATGCTTTGATTAATACTTTATTAAATCCTTTGATAGTCATGGACAAAGTGGTTTCTATTAAAACAATTGACAATATTGATTTATTACCAAATTCTTTTAGCGACGATTCCTTAAAAATCCAACAGTTCCGCTAGTTTTGTTTTCTCTCGATTTAAAAATATATTCCTACACCTAACTGCAATGTATTAGCTTGTGCGGGAGACAGAGTGTGCAGGAGGATGCATGTGCAGATCAATGAACACAAACCTCTACACAAATGTATCTGCATACAACTGCAATGCGTATTTCATTATGAAATAAAATGCATTAAAGCTTTAACTATGAAAAATTTCTATTATAAAAAAATGGCTTTTAATTTGCACAAGCAAACCTCTACACACAAGCAAACTTCCGCACATTGAACTTCACAATTCACATTTTAATTTTCAAGTAATAATATTAATTGGAGATTCATTCTCGTTTATCCCCCCGAATATATGTAGCCGTGTCAGTTATGACATCATTGGGAATTATGTCCCATTAGAAGTCGTTCAACCAATTGAAAATTAGAAATAACATTTCCCAAAAATTAGAAAATTATTTTTGAATTTACGAAAAAATAGGAATATTAATAATTTTCTAGAAACTTTGGTTAAAATTGCAAAAAGCTTGCAAAATATTGGAAGTCAAAAGCAAATGCTATAATCCCTGATGAGACAAGAACTAATAATATATAATTTAGCTTATACACCATGCTTAGTACTTATTGCAGATTTCAATTTACCAACTTTTTTATTCTTTTCACACCACATTATAAAGAAAGATTTTTTTTTTTTTTAATAATTCAAACATCGCTTAAATCATATAATTCAACCTATCTCTTACCAATTAAGAATAAAAACATAATAATTCATAATTAAATTATATTTCTAAAGTCATCATTTATGTGATTATGTTAAAATGATTAGTATTTTTATGATTTTGTTAAAATGATTATTATTCCTGCCACACGGGAGGTATTAAGCAATATGTATTAGTTGACTCTGTATTAATTTGGTCAAATATATCAAATATTTTTCAAATTACTAAAGTGTAACATTAAGAAATGATTTTCCATTTTCTATCAAATTTTTATTCACATTTATCTCTCATTTGATTTGCTGTAAATTTGAACATGTTATTGGGCCATGTATAGGGTACCCGTGACAATTAAAGTCAAGAGGACTATTGATTGGATTTTGTACACCTACATATTCTTATTTTTTACGCTAGGACTATTGATTATATTTTGTACATCCACATATTTTTATATTTTGATGTGGAATTTGTGATCCCTGTATTCCACAGGGTTTTAGCCATTTTGTATGAGCTAGTCCAAGAGATCATCCATTTTATCAGATTTGTTGTGTGGGGTTTTACGACCAGAAGGGTTTTGGAGGCTTCATATATAGTTGTAAGTAGAACTTGCATTTTGCGGCATGTATCATCCAATTATTTTTTTATGTCTCATAGAGGTAATTCACATTCATAGAGGGAATTCATAGGCCATCTCTTAGTTTGGGCAACCAATATTTCTAGAGCTATCAATCCATTAATGCACGGGGGTCGTATATGCCACGCATTGGATTTTGTGCTTGCTTAAATCCAACGGGTGGCATATGTTGGGTTGTGTTATATTCTTTCCATGACTAGCCCACGTAGTTTACAGGGGGGGGGGGATTAGAGGGGGGGCGAAGCCCCCCTTTCATTTCATCGACTGCGCAGAGGGGGGGTCAGAGGGGGTTTGAGAGGGGGCGGTTTTGTGCATGGTTTTCGCACATGGTTTTGGACGCGATGGTTTTCGGTCCATGGTATTGGATCCTTTGGCATGTATAAATATGTATTGTAACATTGAAATGAATATAATGAAAAATCAAGCTGGTAGTCCCGGTTTTGGGATCCAGGGGAAAATATATGTGTATATGTGTTTTATGTGTTATGATCTCGCATTGTTTATTTTCTATTGTTAGAATTTGTATGCAGGTAATTTCTGTATGGGGTTAAAACCTACATTTGGTATCAAAGTTGTTTTGGCTTCAAGGGGACACCTTTGTTGTTGAGGGGTTTTGCTCGGGCCTGTGGTAGACCTTGTTCAGTGGGAGATCAACGGGATCGATTCTGGTGGTGAAAGAAGATGGTGAGCAATGGAAAGATAGAGATCGAGAAATTTAATGGTCAGAGTTTTGAGTTGTGGAAACTCAATATGGAGGATCTGTTGGTGGATAAAGATTAGTGGATCACGATAGATCTGGGTACTAAACCAACGGGAGTTTCTGATGAAGAATGGAAGAAGTTGGATCGGAAGGCAAAGAGCACAATACGATTGTGTGTCTCAGATTCAGTATTGCTGAATGTATCAGGGGAAGCTATGACTAAGGCTTTGTGGGACAAGTTAGGGACTTTGTACCAATCTAAGTCTCTGGTGAATAAACTGTTCCTACGGAAAAAGCTGTATAACCTGAGGATGAAAGATGGAGACTTCGTGACAGAGCATCTGAACACATTTAATATTGTGGTAACTCAGTTATCATCTGTTGACATTAAAATTTCAGATGAAGATAAGTGCATCAGTTTGTTGTGTTCTCTACCAGATTTTTGGGATAGTCTGGTTATTGCAATAGGTAGCAATGCAACTGCCTTGCAGTTTGATGAAATAGTCTCATCCTTGCTGATGGAGGAGATGAGATGGAAAAATATGGAGAGCCAGAATGGTGATGCCTTTTCTATACGAGTACAGTCCCAGAACAGAAACAAAAATAAGTCATCGAGTGGGAGATCTAAATCTAGAGGGAGATCTAAATCTCCAGTAAAACCTGTAAAGGTGGTTTGCTGGAAATGAGGAAAGGAAGGGCACTACAAAAGGGACTGTAAATCTAAAGCTCATGAAAAAGGAAATGGATCTTATGATGCTCCTTCCGCAGAGGTGAAAACCACCTCAGATGAAGGTGGGGATGTGTACTTGGCTTCTTCAAGTACACATGTAGATCATGAGGCATGGTTGATTGACTTAGGTGCATCCTTTCACTTCACTCCCCATAAAGAGTGGTTCTGCAAGTATGAGAAATACGATGGTGGTGATGTCTTCTTACGGGATGATAGGAAGGCTAGAATTGTTGGTCGCAGAAAAGTAAAATTGAAGCTGCAAGGTGGAAGGGTTAGAACACTTCCGGGTGTTCTGCATATTCCTGGATTAGCCAGAAATCTGATTTTTGTAAGCAAGCTGGATGATGCAGGTGTAAAAACAGTGTTTGAGAAGGATACCTGCAAGATGGTTCGGGGAGCAGTGGTATTGATGCGGGGAGTTTGGATTGGAACTCTATACAAGCTGCAAGGTAGCAATGTTGTTGATGGGTGCAACAGTTTTGTGGTTCCTCAAAGTGGAGCAGAAAATCTAGTGGTCTCTTGAGAGAAGACCATGTTGTGGCATCAAAGGCTTGGACATATTGGAGAGAAGGGCCTTCGAATACTTCACGGTAAAGGTATGGTAGAAGGTATTAGTAATAGTTCTCTGGATTTTGATTTCTGTGAAAATTGTGTATATGGGAAGCAGAATCAGATGAATTCCCATTTAGTGGTAAGAGGGCGAAACATATATTAGAGCTTGTACACAGTGATGTGTTTGGACCTGTGAAGGTTCCATCACTGGGTAAGCCTGTGTACTATGTATCATTTATAGATGACTTCTCAAGGAATACATGGATATATTTCCTTAAGAAGAAATCTGAAGTCTTTGACAAGTTTAAAGAATTTAAGGCTCTGGTGGAAAACTAGACAGAGAAGAAGATAAAGGTGTTGAGGTTAGATAACAGTGGAGAGTTTTGCAATAAGGAATTTGAAGAATTCTGTAAGAAGTGTGGTATAACACGGCATAAGACTACACCATACACACCTCTAAGCAAAATGGAGTTGCAGAAAGAATGAACAAGACGTTGATGGAAAGGGCAAGAAGCATGCTCAATGGTGCTGAGTTAAGACAGGAATTCTAGGCAGAGGCAGTGGAGACAACATGTTACCTGGTCAATAGATCACCTTCATCAACGTTGGAGGATAAGACTCCACAAGAGGTATGTACTGGTAAGAAACCCTCTCTTTCACATATGAGGGTATTTGGATGTGATGCATATGTACATGTTCCAAAGGAGAAAAGAACGAAGCTGGATAGTAAATCTGAAAAGTGCATCCTTATTGGGTATAAGGATGGTTTAAAGGGTTATAAGCTTTGGAACCCAATAACAAGGAAGGTTGTGTACACACGAGATGTGGTGTTCAGAGAGGTGAAAGATGTTATTAAACATGAAGTCCAACTAAAGGAACCTGAGACGATAGAGTTTGAGCTTAAGGAGTAAGAATCAGACTCTACAATAGATGAGGAATCAGAAGATGAAGATCCACAAACTCCGAGTATGAGAATATCAATTCGAGAAAGAAGGCAGCCAAAAAGGTATAGTCCATATGCTTTC
Source organism: Pinus tabuliformis (assembly GCA_031772625.1). Lineage (NCBI taxonomy): Eukaryota > Viridiplantae > Streptophyta > Pinopsida > Pinales > Pinaceae > Pinus > Pinus tabuliformis. The sequence goes on from CM062811.1 coordinate 1,137,190,282, forward strand.
TGTTCAAATTTTGCTTTATCTGTTACTGATGATGATACCAGAACTATGAAGGAAGTAGTAGATTCAGAGGATGGCAAACTCTGGAAAGAGGCCATGGTTGATGAAATGGCATCTTTGCACAAAAATGAGGCTTGGGATCTGGTGGAGTTACCGGCTGGAAGGAAATCCATTGGCAGCAAATGGGTGTTCAAGAAGAAGACAAATGCAGAAGGAAAGGTGGAGAAATACAAAGCTCGGTTGGTAGCAAAAGGTTATTCCCAGGTGTCGGGAATTGATTTTCGTGATATTTTTTCTCCTGTTTCCAAGGTAGCTTCTATTAGATTACTTTTATCTGTGGCTGCTGCTTTTTATTTTGAGGTAGAACAGATGGATGTGAAGACATCATTTCTTCACGGGGATCTGGAAGAGGAGATCTACATGAAGCAACCGAAAGGTTTTGCGGTGAAGGGTAAGAAAGAAAGGTGATGCAAGTTAAAGAAGTCTCTGTATGGGTTAAAATAGTCACCAAGCATGTAGTATCAAACATTCGATACATTTATACGGGGACTTGGCTTCACCAGAAGCAAAGTAGATCATTGTGTGTATTTTAAATTAATTGGTGACCGTGTTATTTATCTAGTCTTGTATGTGGATGATATGTTGCTGATTGGAAATGACAAAGAAATTATCCAGGATTTTAAGACCCAATTGTCATCCAAAGTCAACATGAAAGATCTTGGTGCTGCAAACTATATTTTGGGAATGGAAATTAAAAGAGATCGAGCAAAGAGGAAGCTTTGGTTAAACCAGAGGAAGTATGTCGAGACAATACTGCAGAGGTTTAATATGCATGATAGTAAACCAATGAAGGTTCCTATTCTTGTAGGTGTAATGTTATCTGTTGAACAGTGTTCCAAGACACAAGAAGAGTAAGAGGACATGTCCCGTGTTCCATATGCAAGTGTAGTCGGTAGCCTGATGTATGCAATGGTCTGTACTAGACCAGACATTGCACATGCAGTGGGAGCGTTGAGCAGGTTTATGTCAAAAACAAGGAAGGAGCACTGGACAACAGTGAAGTGGGTTTTCAGGTATTCACGTGGCACTAGTGATTATGGTTTGTGCTACCAAGGAAGACTAGGATTGGACAGAGTTTTGGATATCCATGGCTTTTTTGATGTAGAATGGGCTAGAGATCTGGATCAGAGAAGATCTACAAGTGGGTATGTGTTTAACCTATTTGGAGGTGCAGTCAGTTGGATGAGTAAGAAACAATCTGTAGTGGCATTATCAACTATAGAGGCAGAATACATTACAGCCACTCATGCAAGCAAGGAAGTAGTTTGGTTGCAGAGCTTGTGTTCAAGTATGGGGTTAGTACAGGGAGCTATAAGGATAGACTATGACAGCTAAAGTGCAACTTTATTGGCAAAGAACCCTTCTTACCATTCAAAGACAAAGAACATTGATGTTCAGTATCACATTGTGAGGGATATGATAGAAGACAAAAAGGTGTTGCTGGTAAAGGTGGACACTTTGAAGAATACTACATATGCATTGAAAAAATTGTGAGCTCTGAGAAGTTCTCTTGATGTAGAGAAACAATGGGTGTTTCAGGTTTGGAAAAATGACTAAGCTCTCTTGTGGCCCCCTATGGAAAGAAAACAACAAGTGGGAGAATGTTGGGTTGTGTTATATTCTTTCCACGACTAGCCCACTATGCAGCGGGGGGGGTCACAGGGGGGCCAACAGCCCCCCCTGTATGGGGGGTTTGAGGGTGATGTGGACTACTGAATCCAAAATAGTTATTTTTGACTGTAAAACTATTGAATCTCATGTTAATCAGATTATACGCGTGGATTTCGCACTGAAGATCCCACTTACCTGACCAATCTCCGCTGGTCCCACTTTGACTTTTCTACTCCTCGAGTGCTTCAATCTTCACCGTTGATCTCATTTACCCAAATCCAATGGATGTCGCACAATATTGCACGATAACTAGCAAGATAGATAACAGGTCGAGAGCACGCGAGATAAATGTTTTTTCGTGCTACGTGTCGCCACCTTAGGTTAATCGCGCGATTTAGAAAAATACCATTTACCATTGTTTTTCGACGCGAGATACCATTTATTGTTTTGGAATACTACCCACGTTCCTTTATAATTAAAAAGGGTTAGCGCTTAGTCTACGGACTTGAAATAAAACCCTTAATGTTATTTAACTGATATTTTCAATAAAATGCATAAATGGAAGAATAATACCCGGTGAGGGTCTAGAACATGGATACACAGATTACAAGGGAAATTTTGCACCAGGAACATCAAGTACACACCACACTTAGATCAATTATTCGAGTAAATGAGAATTACAGAGTCTTGGCCCTCTTAGCTTGATTACATCAATTTGTCTAACCTTTGTTTTTTCACTCTCAAACCATATCTCTCCTTTTTTCTCTTGCTCCTTCTCTCTTTTTTTTCTTTTCTCATTACATTTTTTCCCTCTTTAATGGATCAAAACCTGTTCTAACTGCATTGACAACTCAATCTCTATTTTTATTAGTTCAACAATTAAATCCCTATTCTCAAGCTTTGATACACACCTATCCTAACAACTTATCGCCTATTCTAAAAATAATATAATGTTCTAATTATTACAATAATTTAAGGAAAAATAAATTCGAGAGATCCAACCCTCTCTACTGAAAATTGATTTGACCACTTAGGTCAATGAAATTCATTTCATGTTAGCCACAACATGTGAACATACAATCACATTTTTGGCTAAGTCCAGATGCTCTTGCATCAGACTCTCGGGGAAGAAAATAATCATTCATCAAACTTTCAGGATTTACTCCATACTTCTGTAATTCTATTGTTGTTAACCAACTAGCATCCTCCATTGGTTGTCCCTTCCATTTGACTAGATACTGAAAATAAACATGTCCTCTAGTTATTTTAGATACTCTTTTCTTCACAACAGCTTCCACCTCTTTCTTGACTATCTTTGGCATTTGTTCTTCCCAATTTAAAGTCTAAACTTCATCTTCTGTAGGTTCATCATGTAGCTTTGACTCTATCTATTTGTATGGATACAAATTTGTAACATTGAAGATAGGGGATATTCCAACCCCTTCTGGAAATTAAATTTCATAAGCACTGGTTGAAAACTTTCTCACAATTTTGCATGGCCATATCTTTTTCATCTTTAATTTGTTGTAAGTCCCAACAAGAAACCTTTCTTTCCTCAAGTACACCATCACTAGATCACCCACTTGGAATTATTTTTCTCTCCTCTTCATATAAGCTCTCTATTTGCATTTTCCACTACTTTCCTGCAATCTATCTTTGACATCTTCTTGTAGTCTCTACATTTGCTCTGCAAAATCTTCAGCTTTTCCACTTCTTGTCTCTTGTTTGCCCAAATTTCTGAGCTCATACGCACCTCTTGGATTCATCCCCAAAACAATCTGGAATGGACTCATCCCAATACTCTGGTTTTGAGTATCATTATAAGCAAACTCAACCTGAGCAAGTGCTAAACCCACTCCTCAATATGTTTCCCAGGCTTCTGTTTACCACTTCGGTCTGCCCATCTGTTTGAGGGTGATATACTAAATTGAAACCAAGGTTGGCACCTAGTTTCTTCCAAAGAGTTCTCTAGAAATGCCCAACAAACTTTGTATCCCTATCAGACATAATACTTATAGGCAATCCATGTAACTTCACAACTTCTGAAAAAAACAGATTAGCAATATGTGTTGCATCACTAGTCTTTTTGCATGCAATGAAATGTGCCATTTTAGAAAATCTATCTACCACAACATAAATGGAATCATTTCCTCTTTGAGTTTTAGGTAATCCCAAAAAAAAATCCATAGTAACTGCATCCCATGGTCGGTCTGGTATTGGTAATGGCTGATATAATCCTGTGTTTTGGCTTCTCCCCTTAGCATGCTGACAGATCCTGCACTTCTCAACAAATCTCTTAACATCAGTTTGCATCTTTGCCCAGTAGTAAAAAGCATTTACCTGAGCAAAGGTTTTGTCTTATCCAAAGTGTCCAGATAACCCTCCACTATGTTTCTCCTTGATTATGTTTTCCCTCATAGAACATTTGGGAATACACAGTTTGTTACTTTTAAACAGTAAACCTCCTTGGATAAGATAATCCAACCACTGGCTTCTATTATGAACTACTGGATTTTGTACAACTACATAAATATCTTTGAATTTTGCATCATATTTATACATATCAACCATTTCTTCAAATCCTACAACCCCAACTTTTAATTCTTGCACAATGAAATTTACCCTGCTCAAAGCATCAACAACTTTATTCAACTTACCACTTGTATGTTTAATCATAAAATTAAAACTCTGCAAAAACTCTACCCACTTGGCATGCTTCTGGTTCAATTTTGGTTGGTTGTTTATGAATTGTAATGCATGATTGTCAGAATACAATACAAACTCCTTTGGTAGCAAATAATGTCTCCATTTTTTTAAAGATTGCACAATAGCATAAAATTCTTTGTTATAAGAGGAATATTTCTTCTTAGCTTCATTTAGGTTCTCACTAAAGTATGTTATTGGTCTCTGTTCTTGACTTAAAACTTCTCCAATTGCAACTCCACTAGCATCGATTCAACTTGGAAAAAAATTTCAAAATCAGGCAAAGCTAAAACTGGTTTTTCTGTAATTTTCTTCTTCAGCAACTTAAAATTTCGGTCTGCTACTTCTGTCCACTTGAATGGCTGATTAGTTTCTTTGATTGTTTCAATAATTGGTGCACAAATCTGACTAAAACTTTTGATAATTTTTCTATAAAAACTTGCAAGACCATGAAAGCTTCTTACCTCAAATATGTTTCTTGGAGTTGGCCAGTTCCAAATTGCTTGGACTTTCTCAGGATCCATTTTCAGACCTTCTTTAGAAACTACAAACCCCAAATAGATTAACTCTTCTTTCATAAAACTGCATTTCTTCAGATTTATTAGCAGTTTCTCTTTCTGCAAAGTTCTCAGAACCAACTTAAGATGCTCCAGATGTTCCTCTTTGCTTCGACTGAAAACTAGAATATCATCAAGGTAAACAATGACAAACTTTCCTGCATATTCCTTCAAGACTTCATTCATCAATCTCATGAATGTGTTGGGTGCATTAGTGAGTCCAAAAGGCATCACTAACCACTCATACAACCCACTGTTTGTTTTAAATGCAGTCTTCCATTCATCTCCTTCTCTAATCCTTATTTGATGGTATCCACTCTTCAGATCTATTTTAGTAAAATACTTTGACCCACTTAAACAATCCATCAAATCATCCATGCGTGGTAAAGGAAATCTATACCTGATAGTAATCTTGTTTATGGCTCTGGAATCAGTACACATGCGCCATTCACCACCTTTCTTTGGACTGAGTACTGTTGGTACAACACATGGACTAAGGCTCTCTCTGATTAATCCCTTATCCATCAGTTCCTGCACTTGTCTCCCTACTTTTGCATTTTCTTGAGGAGTTAACTTATATGCTGCTTTATTTGGCAAACTTGCTCCAGGTATTAGATCAATGTGATGACTAATGCTCCTGATTGGTGGTAATGCATTTGGCAACTCATCCACAATAATATCAGAAAAATCATTCAACAGAGTTTTGATTTCTTTAGATAAATCATCTAAGTTTGTGGAAGTCAAAATTACCTTAGGTCTCCCTATTACAGCAAAATGTATCTTTTCATCCTTCTTGACTTCTTGCAGTAGTTCTTTCCCACTTATCAGCATAACACTATTTCTAGGCGCCTCTTTATCTGCTTCGTCCTTCAATGGAAGTAGAGTGTGTTTATTTCCATCCTTCTCTAGAGTGTAAGTGTTTCTTCTCCCATCATGCATAACTTTTCGATCAAACTTCCAAGGTCTTCCCAGCAATATATGACATACATCCATTGGAATTACATCACATAATATCAGATCCTTATAAGTACCAATCTGGATCGCTACCTTGCATTGTTCTATCACAATAAGCTGATATCCTTTTTGCAGCCACAATACTTTGTAAGGAGTAGGCTGTATTGTTCTCACTAATCCTAACGTGTCCACCATTTCTGTAGAATCAAGGTTATCAGTGCTTCCACTATCAATTATCACTTTACAACATTTTCCTTTGGACTTGCATGTAGTCCTGAATAGATTCTTTCTCTGAGCTGGCTCTCCTGTCTCTTTTTCTGCTTTAAGCAATACCCTTTTCAATAACAAGGATTCTCCTACTTCGGGTGGTAGTTCCTCTACCTCTTGCTGGACTTTTTCGTCTATTCATCTGATTTTGCTTCCTCAACATCTTCTCCTCTGCCTTCAAAGTTGTTTGATAAGCATCTTCAATTGTCTTCAGACTCAACAAACTAATTTCATCCTGTAAGTGATATCTCAAGCCATTGATGTATCTAGCTACCTTTTCTACGTCATCCTCTGCATGTCCTGCTCTAATGATCAGCTTATAAAACTCTTTCGTGTATTCTTTGACAGTCATTCCTTTTTGCCTCAAATTTTGTAACCGTCTGAAAATATTTAACTGATAATATTTTGGCATGAATTTACCTTTCAATTTACTCACCATTTTATCCCACTTCTTGATCTTGGGCTTCCCCTTTCTCTCTTTGGATGTTTGTAGTTCATCCCACCAGATAGTTGCATGGCTCTTCAATCTAGTAACTACAAATTTCACCTTCTTTTTATCATCAACCTCCTCATAGTTGAAATACTTGTCTAATGAACTAATCCAGTCCATCAACTCTTCTACATTGAAATTCTCGTCATACAAAGGTATTTCCATCTTTGGTCTTCCACTTGCTTTGGCTAATATTTAAGGTACTTTGACAGCTTCACTTTCATCCTCTCTTCTTCCTCAAAAGATTCCTCTGTAGCACTGACATCTCCTTCATCAGGTGCTCTCCTTTGCGCAGTTTCCATTGTCTCCATCCTTGTATGCAGGTGTCGAATCTCTTCTAGCAAAACTGCATTGGCTACAGGTATTCCCCGACCTATGCAACTCCTCTTCTAGGTGGCATGTTTGCTGTAGCAGAACTTAATCCTTGGGCTCTGATACCAAATGATGTGGACTACCAAATCCAAAATAGTTATTTTTGACTGTAAAACTATTGAATCTCACGTTAATCAGATTATAAATATGGATTTCACACTGAAGGTCCCACTTACTTGACCAATCTCCGTCGATCCCACTTTGACTTTTCTACTCCCCAAGTGCTTCAATCTTCACCGTTGATCTCGTTTACCCAAATCCAACGGATGTCGCGCAATATCGCGCGATAACTAGCACGATAGATAGTAGGTTGAGAGCACACGAGATAAGTGGTTTCTCCGTGCTACATGTCACCACCTTAGGTTAACTGCGTGATTTAGAAAAATACCATTTACCATTTCTTTTCCACATGAGATACCATTTATTGTTTTGGAATACTGCCCACGTTCCTTTATAATGAAAAAGGGTTAGCGCTTAGTCTACGGACTTGAAATAAAACCCTTAATGCTATTTAACTGATATTTTCAATAAAATGCATAAATGGAAGAATAATACCCGGTGAGGGTCTAGAACATGGATACGTAGATTACAAGGGAAATTCTGCACCAGGAACAGCACGTACACACCACACTTAGATCAATTATTCGAGTAAATAAGAATTACAGAGTCTTGGCCCTCTTGGCTCGATTACATCAATTTGTCTTACCTCTTTTTTTCAGTCTCAAACCCTATCTCTCTTTTTTTCTCTCGCTCCTTCCCCCTTTTTTTTTTTTTTCATTACATTTTTTCCCTCTTTAATGGATCAAATCCTATTCTAACTACATTGACAACTCAATCTCTATTTTTATTAGTTCAACAATTAAATCCCTATTCTCAAGCTTTGATACACACCTATCCTAACAACTTATCGCCTATTCTAAAAATAATATAATGTTCTAATTATTACAATAATTTAAGGAAAAATAAATTCGAGAGATCCAATCCTCTCTACTAAAAATTGATTTGACCACTTAGGTCAATGAAATTCATTTCATGTTAGCCACGCCATGTGAACATACAATCACATTGCTGGCTAAGTCCGGATGCCCCTGCATCAGAGGGGGGCGGTTAGTCCCCCTCTATGGGGTCTGGGGTAGCGCCCCGAGGAAATTTTTTTGGACCCTATATTAAGTTGGGTGGACCTACCTATGGTTTTGTGCATAGTTTTCGCACATGGTTTTGGACGCGATGGTTTTCGGTCCATAGTATTGGATGGTTTGACATGTATAAATATGTATTGTAACATTGAAAGGAATATGCTGAAAAATCAAGCTGGTAGTCCCGGTTTTGGGATCCAGGGGAAAATCTAAGTATATATGTGTTTTATGTGTTATGCTCTCGCATTGTTTATTTTCTGTTGTTAGAATTCGTATGCAGGTAATTTCTGTACGGGGTTAAAATCTACAACATATACTGCCCCAATGCATTAATGAATGGACAGCTCCACAAATATTGATAGCCCTCAGTTTGTTTCTTTCAAGTAAAAAATCACTACAGACATCAAATTTGGCATTGGTCTTGTTGGATTCCATGACAACCCACAGGAAGGAACTTTGTTCTTGGCCTGGCTTCAACCTAGAATACCCATTTAAAATTACAAATTTTATCATAGTATTCCAATGAAATTTATTATAATTTATTACAATGGTCAGAGTTGCATTAAACTTAATAATAACCATAGTCTTGCGTAACTATAGATCATAGTGATTATAGATATGTTTTCCCTGATCACTATTTTCGGTTGCGTGACAGTGACACAAATTTAATGTGTAAAAAACAGAGCATTTATCCACCTCACTCCTTTGTGTCCTCAAATTTTAAAAATATTATATATTTATTCTTAATAATTAGGTTTATCATTTATCATTGGTTGAAAAAAAAATTATGAATTTTTTCACAAAATAAAAAAGTGAATTATTCCATTTTCACATTTACAATTTTTCATCTCTCTTCGCTTCATGGCAACATAATTTGCATACTTAAAACAATTCTAATTAATAATATTTATATAAATTATTAAAAACTTATCGAATGCCAAAAGAACGCAGTCCATAACATGGGTAATGCCGATTTTTTGCCACCACTTAGAGAAAACAAACTTATGCCAAACGACACATAAAATGAAGCAATCAATCTTGGTTTGTTTTATTATATAAGAAAATGGTTTTTAATCTAAATTAAAAAAATAAAATTTGAACAAAATTATAAAAACATTGGGAAGAAATACTTATTTCTTTAACTTTGGGAAGAAATACTTATTTCTTTAACTAATGAGATTTTATGATAATTAATTTTAAAGTGTCTTATTTAATAATATGAAGTAATTTAAAGTAAAATCTAAACGTGTTCCAAAAGAAAGAAAAAGGTCCACCATAAAGAAAAAGAAGTTTACAATTCACATATATAACTTTCAATAATAATGTATGAAACTTTTATAAAAAGTTTAAATAATTATTTCTATGTGACAATGCAGATAATGTTAATTTACGAAAATTAATAATACAATTAATTATAATTTAAAATTAATCTAATTATATAGCATTTTAAAAATTCAAATCTTTATATTTTTATTGTTTTCTACTTTAATTTAGTTATCTTTAAATTAAGCGGCAAATACTAGCTACTATGTCGCACTTGTTATAATTATGATATAAAGAAGTATTTTATAAAAAATAGTTAAAATTAACATATAAAAATTGTATGTATATAAAATTATTGTGACTTTTAATTTGCATATAAATATTAATATTAAGTAAATTATATTTACTCATTTTTTATGATGATAGGAATTGATAACTGGGTAAGGCATCCGTTCCGATCACTCCCACTATAATCCTTGTATAATTCACTGCTTCCTAGGTGTAACTGCCAGACCCCCTAGAATGGCACAAGGGTTTGACACTCTAGAGATTTGAACAAAGAAATCTCATCACTAATATAACCTTACATAATACAAACTTTCCAAGTAAACTATTCTTAAGATGATTATGTTTACTCATTTTATCTATATTATAAAAATAAAAATAAATAATTATAAATATTATTATAAAATAAAATCTTGCCCTGTATACATTATCATTAGGCATAGTCTAACTAGACAAAACAAACTTTTCACTGAAATCCGACAAAACAATTTCACGAAAGAATGTGATATTTTGTTATTTAAAAAGAATGTGATATTTTGTTATTTAAAATGAATGTGATATATTGTTGTTTAAAATATATTTTTGAGCCGATAGGGTCATTCTACAACCCAGTATGAAGGTGATGTGTAAGTATGTATGTCCATCCATTCCCTTTCAAAAAAAAAAAACTATGTTCTAAATTGAAAAATAATGTCTGTTAATAAAAATGAATATATTGTAAAGTAATTAGAAGTAAAAAAAAAAATGTGTGAATATAAAATGTTTAAAAAATCATTTCAATTTGCAAAAATATCTAGATATACATGTTATGTACATTTTTTTAATGTTTTATATATATATATAACACGAAAAATTAAGTTTTATGGTTAAAACATTTATTTGGTCCAATATATACTCTATTTAGCATTCCAAATTACAGTTTAAACAATGAAAAATAAAACATTGTATTTTGCACTCTAAAGAAGTTTACATGTGAAGAAATTTAATCTTTCTCTGCTCATGTTAGATCTGTACTTAAGATGAATCTATGTTGGTTGAATGCATAAATGGATTCAACGTCTTGAAAAACCCACGGGACATTCAAATTCTACAAATTAAAAACTGGGATTTTTAAAATATCTACCGGATTTTACCTTTTATTAGAGTCAAACTAGCCGTTTTCCAATCAATTCTAGCTGTTGGTTGTTAGCCGTTAAGTCATGGGATTCTCTGCCCTATCTATTTAATGTGCTAAGTGGGATCTGCTCATTCAACTTGTCCTGACTATGAACCACACTGGCTGGTTCAACCCGTTGACAAAAGTTTTTCTATGTGATTTTCGCCAAAGATTCCTCAATAAATCTCTACCAGATTTTGATTAGAAATAACCAAAAAAATCTCGTAAAAAAAACATTTGTCTATAAATTAGACTACACCTTATCATTATAAATACAATATTTAAAATTATATATATTTAAAAAAATATTTTACAGACATATATACCTAAAAATTTAACTAGAAAATAAATAAATAAATAAATAATTCTAATCACCCATATTCCTCTATTATGCCCAACCAATCAACATAACTGGTTTAACTTATAAATTAATCGAACCTACCGCGATAATACTAAACATAAACATTGTGACTTCATCAACGTAGGTATTAGACTCGAATGGGGAAAAGTGAAATTATGTAGGTCCTAGGGTTGTTGTGACCCCTACCGATTGAGATCTCTCGCAATTGTTCAGTCCTTCATTGATTAATGGCAATATGGGGCTAAGCCTAGATTCATCTTGTGGTTTGCGTCAATTTCCATCCCGACAAAAGGCCGACCATGAAAAATGTGGTGACGTGATTTATTGCAGTTACAAGACTATAACATCTCAAGAAACTTCATCATTGTCTTGAATTTAAGGCGTCTAAGGGTGTTTCGGGGATCAGAAATCTAGAAGGCTTTGTTTCTTACAAGGATGTAGTGTTGGACAAAAGCATGGGACAAAAGCTTCATTCCATAAAATCGACCAAAATACAATCTTGGACCTTACATTGTTGAACAACAACAACAAATGTCAACCATGGAGGTAAATCAATTTTTTTTGTCCTTCAATCCGTCATAGTGATTTGCAGATCCAATGGTTTTTGATGTAAATCAGATGTGTGAGTGAGTTTTTACAACCTGGACCAAAAACTACCATATATACCTTTGTTCAAAAGGTTTCTTTATTGATACCTAGGAAGATGTGGAGAGAGCATTGAAAGAAGGGGGTTTTTTGTTACCACTTGGTTCCTAGATTTTAATGCCATAACAATGGTGGTCTCAACAATGTCAATATGGGTGAGGCTACCAAATATTCCCTTTTCTTTCTCGCATCACAGGGTTCTTTAGGACATTGGGAACACCCTAGATTCATTAAAAAAGATGGACCTTGAGATAACGAAGAAGGGCTATTTACCTTCACTAGAATATTTGTAGAAATATAACTAAGTAACTATCTACCTAATTGCTTTCAACTGAAACATAAAAAACTCCAGTGGACCCAACTGTTGGATTATTAAAATACGACATTCAAATGTTGATAATGTATCAGATATAACACTTGCAAAACACTTGCTTGCAGGCAAAACAGAATCCAAAAAAATAAAAAGGTGCATACTCGCAAAACAAAAGGATGACAACCTTTTGATTCCTACCTCTTGGAGGAAGAAGAAGAAATCATGGAGAACCCTCTAAACCAAGAAAAAGGGGATTCTTCAGTCCAGAATGGCAATGTAATCCACAAATAGAACGATACATAATCATAAGCAATCCATGAACCAAAACAACAGAAAAATGTGGCACACAACGAGAATGGGATGGTGGGCGCAAAGAGACTTCATGTCTCAAAAATCTTAGATTTAGATAAAGAACTCCCATGAAGATAACCGAAAGTGATTTGGTAATGGTTCCAGTCGACCCCAACTAAGGGGATGGCACAATGTCTAGAAAAAGAAACGCAAGACAGAGAAGTTAAGTGATTATTATCACACTTAACTTCGCAAGTTTTGTCACAATAAGCTGATATCATTTTTGCAACCACGATACTTTGTAAGGAGTAGGTTGTATTGTTCTCACTAATCTAACGTGTCCACCATTTCTGTAGAAACAAGGTTATCAGTGCTTCCACTGTCAATTATCACTTTACAACATTTTCCTTTGGACTTGCATGTAGTCCTGAATAGATTCTTTCTCTGAGCTGGCTCTCCTGTCTCTTTTTCTGCTTTAAGCAATACCCTTTTCAATAACAAGGATTCTCCTACTTCGGGTGGTTCTTCTTTACTTGCAATTTGAGGATTTTCTTCCTTTGCCTCAGCCACATTCACATTCCACTGATTTGCTGCTTTATTATGAGGATAATCCCATGATCCATGTCCCCATTCCCTACATGTGTAACACCGAATTTCTCTTCCTTGGCCTCTTCCTCTGGGTGCAAATCTCCCTCTACCAAAGTCTCCTCTTTGTGGCGGTCTACTACTCGAACCTCCTGCTTCACCCTGAGAGTGCTGGAATCTTGATCTGGTAGTTCCTCTACCTCTTGCTGGACTTTTTCGTCTATTCCTCTGGTTTTGCTTTCTCAACATCTTCTCCTCTGCCTTCAAAGTTGTTTGATAGGCATCTTCAATTGTCTTCAGACTCAACAAACTAATTTCATCTTGTAAGTGATATCTCAAGCCATTGATGTATCTGGCTACCTTTTCTACGTCATCCTCTACATGTCCTGCTCTAATGCTCATCTTATAAAACTCTTTCGTGTATTATTTGACAGTCATTCCTTTTTACCTCAAATTTTGTAACCGTCTGAAAATATTTAACTGATAATATTTTGGCATGAATTTACCTTTCAATTTACTCACCATTTTATCCCACTTCTTGATCTTGGGCTTCCCCTTTCTCTCTTTGGATGTTTGTAGTTCATCCCACCAGATAGCTGCATGGCTCTTCAATCTGGTAACTGCAAATTTCACCTTCTTTTTATCATCAACCTCCTCATAGTCGAAATATTTGTCTAATGAACTGATCCAGTCCATCAACTCTTCTACATTGAGATTCTCGTCATACAAAGGTATTTCCATCTTTGGTCTTCCACTTGCTTTGGCTAATATTTAAGGTACTTTGACAGCTTCACTTTCATCCTCTTCTTCTTCCTCAAAAGATTCCTCTGTAGCACTGACATCTCCTTCATCAGGTGCTCTCCTTTGAGCAGTTTCCATTGTCTCCATCCTTGTACGCAGGTGTCGAATCTCTTCTAGCAAAACTGCATTGGCTACAGGTATTCCCCGACCTATGCAACTCCTCTTCTAGGTGGCATGTTTGCTATAGCAGAACTTAATCCTTGGGCTCTGATACCAAATGATGTGGACTACCGAATCCAAAATAGTTATTTTTGACTGTAAAACTATTGAATCTCACATTAATCAAATTATAAACGTGGATTTTGCACTTAAGGTCCCACTTACTTGACCAATCTCCGTCGATCCCACTTTGACTTTTCTACTCCCCGAGCGCTTCAATCTTCACCGTTGATCTCATTTACCCAATTCCAATGGATGTCGCACAATATTGCGCGATAACTAGCACGATAGATAGCAGGTCGAGAGCACGCGAGATAAATGGTTTTTCTGTGCTTTGTGTCGCCACCTTAGGTTAATCGTGTGATTTAGAAAAATACCATTTACCATTGTTTTTCGACGCGAGATACCATTTATTGTTTTGGAATACTGCCCACGTTTCTTTATAATTAAAAAGGGTTAGCACTTAGTCTACAGAATTGAAATAAAACCCTTAATGCTATTTAACTGATATTTTCAATAAAATGCATAAATGGAAGAATAATACCCAGTGAGGGTCTAGAACATGGATATGTAGATTACAAGGGAAATTCTGCACCAGGAACAGCACGTACACACCACACTTAGATCAATTATTCGAGTAAATAAGAATTACAGAGTCTTGGCCCTCTTGGCTCGATTACATCAATTTGTCTTACCTCTTTTTTTTCAGTCTCAAACCCTATCTCTCTTTTTTTCTCTCGCTCCTTCCCCCACTTTTTTTTCTCTTTTTTCATTACATTTTTTCCCTCTTTAATGGATCAAATCCTATTCTAGCTGCATTGACAACTCAATCTCTAATTTTATCAGTTCAACAATTAAATCCCTATTCTCAAGCTTTGATACACACCTATCCTAACAACTTATCGCCTATTATAAAAATAATATAATGTTCTAATTATTACAATAATTTAAGGAAAAATAAATTCGAGAGATCCAATCCTCTCTACTAAAAATTGATTTGACCACATAGGTCAATGAAATTCATTTCATGTTAGCCACACCATGCGAACATACAATCACATTGTTGGCTAAGTCCGGATGCTCCTGCATCAGAGGGGGGTGGTTAGCCCCCCTCTATGGGGTCTGGGGTAGCGCCCCGGGGAAACTTTTTTGGACCCTATATTAGGTTGGGTGGACCTACCTATGGTTTTGTGCATAGTTTTCGCACATGGTTTTGGATGCGATGGTTTTCGGTCCATAGTATTGGATGTTTTGGCATGTATAAATATTTATTGTAACATTGAAAGGAATATAATGAAAAATCGAGCTGGTAGTCCCAGTTTTGGGATCCAAGGGAAAATCTATGTATATATGTGTTTTATGTGTTATGCTCTCGCATTGTTTATTTTCTGTTGTTAGAATTCGTATGTAGGTAATTTCTGTACGGGGTTAAAATCTACAACATATACTGCCCCAATGCATTAATGGATGGATAGCTCCACAAATATTGATAGCCCTTAGTTTGTTTCTTTTAAGTAAAAAATCGCTACAAACATCAAATTTGGCATTGGTCTTGTTGGATTCCATGACACCCCACAGGAAGGAACTTTGTTCTTAGCCTGGCTTCAACATAGAATACCCATTTCAAATTACAAATTTTATCATAGTATTCCAATGAAATTTATTATAATTTATTACAATGGTCAGAGTTGCATTAAACTTAATAATAACCATAGTCTTGCGTAACTATAGATCAGAGTGATTATAGATGTGTTTTTCCTGATCATTATTTTCGGTTGCGTGACAGTGACAGAAATTTAATGTGTAAAAAACAGAGCATTTATCCACCTCACTCCTTTGTGTCCTTCTCAAATTTTAAAAATATTATGTATTTATTCTTAAGAATTAGGTTTATCATGTATCATTGGTTGAAAAAAAATTATGATTTTTTTCACAAAATAAAAAAATGAATTATTCCGTTTTCACATTTACAATTTTTCATCTCTCCTGACAACATAATCTGTATACTTAAAAAAATTCTAATAATAATATTTATATAAATTATTAAAAACTTATCGAATGCCAAGAGAACAGAGTCCATAAGATGGGTAAGCCGATTTTCTGGCACCCACTTAGGGAAAACAAACTTATGCCAAACGACACATAAAATGAAGCAATCAATCTTGGTCTCTTTTATTATATAAGAAAATGGTTTTTAATCTAAATTAAAAAAAATAAAATTTGAACAAAATTCTAAATTAATTTGAACAAAATTATAAAAATATTGGGAAGAAATACTTATTTCTTTAACTAATGAGATTTTATGATAATTAATTTTAATGTGTCTTATTAGTCCCTGCCTGGACTATAGCGTTCGATCGAACGTTTGACCGCCTATTAATCTATCCGTTGACCGTTTTTTTTTATGTTTTCTTGTGTTTTAACCAAAGTTTAATTGTAGCAATTTTGTTCACTTAAATTTTATCCAAAGTTTTAACCCTGAAAGCGCATTGTACCTCTTATTGCAGGCTTCACGTGGCCCGATGCAAGAAAATTGTGGCAATACTATTTTAACCAAAGTTCTGTCATTTTATATACCATGTCATTTTATATACCATTTCCAATTTGTATTTTATCCAAAGTCTGGAAAATTATGGTGACAAACATGAAACTTAGGTGCATGCAAAGTTTATTATATAGCTGCCACCTCTCACGCAGCTGGCTACCACTGTCTGCCACCGTCTGCCACCTCTCAAGTAGCTCGCTACCACATTAAGGTACCTTCCTAATTTCTGAAGGAAAGGTGATTCTGTAAGCCAAATTGATCGACACAATTTCCATTGCTTATCTCTAGTTTCCACCGTCTTCAATCAAAACTTCATGCTCGAAATGAGTTTCCTTCCTTCCCACTTTCCCTCATCTCCATTTCCAGGATCTGCCCGAGAAATTAAGTAAACGACCGCAATATTTAACTGTAACTTGGAAGAATTCCCGCTTCTGCGACTATCTTGGTCCCAGCCACTTTCCGGGTTGTTTCGATCTGTTCCGTGAGCGCACTTGGCTTTAGGAAGCTTCATATGTGCCGGCTTTAGGTAAATTTGGTTGAATAAATCAACTCTTCGGCTTCAGATTGAGGAAACTTAGTTTTACACGCAAAAAACTCGCTATATTATCTTGTTATTTTAGTTGTAGAGGAAAGTTCCAGTTTACATCGCAAGGAAAGGAACCGTTGATATTTAAAGGAATTGCGAAAAATTTACTGTGTTAGAGCGAGGAGTCATTCTTTTGTGAGCTTTTAAACTTTTCCGAACTGGTCTTATTCAAAATAGTGCTGATCGGACTTTCTTGTTTTCTGTTTTTAAAGTCTGAATGAAATTATATACATATGATAAAATTGTAAAGTTTGCGAAAAAAAATGTTGTTTGTGGGTCTTCCATGCCCTCCATGCCGTCAAATTTGAAGTTCATTGTAAGTTTCCTGAATTTTTCAAGATGGTAAACGTTTTCGGCGAGGGATTATTTTATGTTGTTTCCGAGCTCCTGCTGTCTTAGCCCTTTGTGAAGTGTATATCTGATGTAAATTGCATTATAGCGTGGATTCTCGATTTTGAAAGAGACTTTCTAAGGCATTGAACCGGGAATCATAACAGGAGCTTCACTGCAACTCCGCTTACTTTGTATATCAGTGGAAGGGTTTGGACGGAGAAAGTTCTCTTCCGCTGCCTTCAGAGCGTAATATTCTAGAAGGTAGGCTCTCAGAAGTTGCCTCGGTGGAATTTTCAATCTTGAGCAGGGTTCTGTGCTTCTGTTTTGAGCGGATTTGCCTTCTGTGTATTTTTAAATATCGGAAATCCGAGGATTTGTTACAAAACATCATCCTGAACGCACGAGGCCTCTTGCATCGAGTGTTAATGGGATTTGCATGTTATCTGTAAATGTGCTGAGTTGTACTTACAACCTGGTATATATCACCGCATTTTGTTTTCCTAATTTTGTTTCTTTTTCATTGGTATGAGATCGGCGAGAAATGGTGGGATTTTCTGTTATCAATTTGTTTTTAGTAGCAAGGCCGGGTTTTGCAGCAAACTTTTGTCCTTTACTTCCGAAGCTTGATCCACTTCTTATTATATATATATATGTTTAAAAGCTACAATGTTTAGCTTGGCAAGTCTTAAAGATATTTTTTCTTCACAAGATCAAAAAGTTTCAAATAAGTTGTATTTAATTTGGTTAATGAACATGTCTAAAAACTGTTTCTCCAGGAACCGTTTTCTTTATGTTGCAATTTTAATGTCAATATTCTAATTTATTATGTTGGTAATCCTTTTATAATGTTGCCATTTTTCAGATCCAATTTCCTGGGATTCTGTTTATGTTTTCTGAGGCAAGTTTATCTTCAATTCATTAGAGTTTGTGGAGAATATTATGTGCCATACCTGCGAAACCTTGCAAAAACTCAAAATCTAGGCAATGGGAGGCAGACATTCAAAAAGTATTCGCCCGAGGCGTTACAGTTCTTCTTCGTATGGCCCTTCACCAGCATGGGATTCTTCATCCTATGGTCCTTCACCAGCAGTTCCATCGGAAACTTATGCACAACCAGCACAACCAGCGACTAAACAGAAGTTGCAAAGGAGATACTCCCGAATCGCTGACAATTACAATTCACTTGATGAGGTATTCTTACTCTCCTCGGTTTTTGCATACCATATATGTTGTTAAAAATTAAGTGTTTACTACTTTGCACTTTGGTTTTTGGATGCCATACATGTTAAAAATTAAGGGTTTACTATGCATTTTCAGGATGGGTTGTTGTCATTTCTTTGTGATGGATTTGAAGTCATATGGTTTTTTCTTATTATTAATCAGATATGTGCCTTAGATTATATAACTTATTCGTTTCACCGGTTTTCATATTTCTTAAAGCTTAGTAAACATTTAAATCCAGTGGAATACTTAATTTGAATTGAAAAATAATGCTCATTGTTGAGATCATATTCAGTAGTATTAATTCAAGACAATTAAGTAATTTATTTAGGTCAACAAACAACGCAACAATTTTGGTCAAAGGTTTAGTCAGATTGTAATGCTCTAAAGAACTGGCTTTGCATGGGTTTCGATGTACCTGATTATGATATTTGAGTAATTAGCTTGTATTATCGCATGTATTTCAGTGTGAATTGGCTTGATAAGTTATGGTTATAAGCGCTATGGGGAGAATTCTCTGATTTGTTTCTATTTTTATCTTTTTTGTAGGTGACTGCAGCTCTTGCACAAGCTGGCCTCGAATCTTCCAATTTGATTGTAGGGATTGACTTCACTAAGAGCAATGAGTGGACAGGTAAGTTCTATTATCCATGATCCTGAAGTTTTTAATGTCATAATTTTCATGCAAGTTAAAATTTTAAAATAGCCAATCTGCCTCTATCTAAATGTGGCCCGCTATGTTTATTTGCTCAAGAACTGTTAGTGTGTTTCTGTAGGCAGCTCATATATATTGAATACAACTTCAATCAGTTTTTTAGTTTAAGTTGATAATTCTGCAGGCTTTTTACTTTTCAATCCAAATCAAATTAAAGTCACCACTTCAACATTTTGTTATGGATTTTAGGTGCAAGGTCTTTTAATCGCCGAAGCTTGCACCACATTGGAGACACTCCAAACCCTTATGAACAAGCGATTTCGATAATTGGGAGGACCTTATCTGTATTTGACGAAGACAACTTGATCCCTTGTTTTGGTTTTGGGGATGGCAAGTTTTGATCTCTATTTCGATTGAAAATCTTGTTTGAATTTGGCTCAATTTATTTTTCTTATGTTGGTTAACATGAATTCATAACATATGCAGCAATATGGTTATTGCTAATAACGTGTTGTTTCTTTCACAGCTTTGACACATGATCAAAGTGTGTTTAGTTTCTATCCAGATGATAGGTTATGCAATGGATTTGAAGAAGCGTTGAGACGCTACAGGGAGATAGTCCCACATCTTCGACTGGCTGGTTGGTTAATGAAACTTTGACATTCCACCTGAAGATATGAAGATTAATTACCTTTAGCATTATAAGCCTTAAGCTAGGAAAGAGTGTCTGACTGGTTTACTTGATATGTGTATATGTTGCGTATGTCCTGTGTTTTCTTATACATTTCTTGTATGTTCTTTTCTTATTTAGGGCCAACATCTTTTGCCCCAATTATTGAAGCAGCAATCCGTATTGTGGAACAGAGTGGTGGGCAGTACCATGTTCTCTTGATAATTGCAGATGGACAGGTTGCAAATCTTCTCTATATGGATTGGTTATTAAAATGAATTGTTAGTTTTGATGAAGGGACTGCCTTGTCTGTTGTCTGTTTAGTCAAAAATTTTAGCATTTCTTGATTTATTTATACCACATACCTTGACAGCAATGGGTGTTATTATTGTTTTACAGGCATTGTTGTTGCATCTGTACAGTGAGCAAAGTTTTGATCCTTATTTTGAATCTTAATGAGAGTCTTCAAGTCCTCTTAGGCACAATTTTTTTTTATGGTCATTAGTATTGTTTTGGTTCTAAACATAAACTTTTGTGAATTGTCATTATGGCCTTTGTTGTTGTGTAAAGTTTTACATTTTCATCGTTGGTTGGATCTATACAAACTAGCAATCTTCAATTCCTCTTCGGTACAAGATTTCTGCACTATTTATAATATATATATTGAGCATGGTTGTTCATGTTGTTTGTGCATTAAGTGTGGTTTTCCTTAATCATGAATCATGATCATAACCTTCCTTGATGCTGCACAGTTTGTTGTTTTTTTTATCATGACAAAAAGTAGAATCTTCAAATCCAACAGACCTGCGGATGGTTACACTTTTTAAAAAAACATTTGGTTCCATCTCTATTTCGTGGGTTAAATATTTAAATCATATGAGAGAAAGCGAGTAAGCATAAATCATATAATGTTTAAACCATAAGTTTGGCAATGCGCCTGATGAACATAATATTTATTGTATAATAATAATGTCACGACAAGCTTAAGCCTTAAAGTACGATTTTTCTTCTGCTTATACAATCGACAAATGACACCAACGACAAACAGTTAAGAAAGGTGAAACAACGGCTTGCTTGTTCTGAAACTGCTGGTTCTAGGCTTCTTTTCTACATGTCTTGATTATTCTATGTCTTGCTTATTCTAAGAGTTTGCATTGTGGTTGTGGCAGACCCCGGCAGGGACTACCGCCACGGCAGTGGCTCTCTTGTTTAATAATATGAAGTAATTTAAAGTAAAATTTAAACGTGTTCCAAAAGAAAAAGAAAGTCGATCATAAAGAGAAAAAGTTCGTAATTTACATATATAACTTTTAATAATAGTGTATGAAACTTTTATAAAAAGTTTAAATAATTATTTCTATGTGACAATGCAGAAAATGTTAATTTACAAAAATTAATAATACAATCAATTTTAATTTAAAATTAATCTAACTATATAGCATTTTAAAAATTCAAATTTTTATATTTGTATTGTTTCTACTTTAATTTAGTTATCTTTAAATTAAGCGGCAAACACTAGCTACTATGTAGCACTTGTTATAATTATGATATAAAGAAGTATTTTATAAAAAATAGTTAAAATTAACATATAAAAATTGTATGTATATAAAATTATTGTGATTTTTAATTTGCATATAAATATTAATATTGAGTTTTGCTCATTTTTTTATGATGATAGGAATTGATAACTAGGTAAGGCATCCATTCCGATCACTCCCACTATAATCCTTGTGTAATTGCCTGCTTCCTAGGTGTAACTGCCAGACCCCCTAGAATGGCACAAGGGTTCTGCCACTCTAGAGATTTGAACAAAAAAATCTCATCACTAATATAACTTTACATAATACAAACTTTCCAAGTAAACTGTTCTTAAGATGATTATATTTACTCATTTGATCTATACTATAAAAATTAAAATAAAAATAAATAATTATAAATATTATTATAAAATAAAATCTTGCCCTATATACATTATCATTAGGCATAGTCTAACTAGATGAAACAAACTTTTTCACTGAAATCCGACAAAACAATTTTAGGAAAGAATGTGATATGTTGTTATTTAAAAAGAATGTGAAATTTTGTTATTTAAAATGAATGTGATATTTTGTTATTTAAAATGAATGTGATATTTCGCTGTTTAAAATGCATTTTTGAGCGGATAGGGTCATTCTACAGCCCAGTATGAAGGTGATGTGTAAGTATGTATGTTCATCCATTCCCCTTAAAAAAAAAACTATGTTCTAAATTGAAAAATAATGTTTGTTAATAAAAATGAATATATTGTAAAGTAATTAGAAGTAAAAAAAAAAGTGTGAATATAAGATGTTTAAATTGTATACTTTTCAAAAATATTTAAACAAACTGAAAATGTTAACTAATTTATGTCCATATGAACTTCATATATATCTATATATAGAAAGAAATTATAAAAATAAAACATTGTATTTTCCACTCTAAAGAAGTTTACATGTGAAGAAATTTAATCCTTCTCTGCTCATGTTAGATCTGTACTTAAGATGAATCTATGTCTGTTGAATGCATAAATGGATTCAACGTCTTGAAAAACCTACGGGACATTCAAATTCTACAAATTAAAAACTCAAATTTTTAAAATCTCTACCCGATTTTGGTTAAAAATAACCAAAAAAAAATCTCGAAAGACAAAAAACATTTTATCTATAAATTAGACTACACCTTATCATTATAAATACAGTATTTAAAATTATATATATTTAAAAAAATATTTCACAGACATATATATACCTAAAATTTAAATTTAAATAGAAAATAAATAAATAATTCTAATCACCCATGTTCCTGTATTATGCCCAACCAATCAACATAACTGGTTTAACTTATAAATTAGTCGAACCTACCGCGATAATACTAAACATAAACATTGTGACTTCATCAACGTAGGTATTAGACTCAAATTGGGAAAAGTTGAAATTATGTAGGTCCTAGGGTTGTTGTGACCCTACCGATTGACATATCTCGCAATTGTTTAGGGAGTTGTCTATAATGCGACTTTTTGGAGATTCCGGTGACGGAATCCGGCGGGAGAAATTGAGGTTAAATCTTGATTTGTTGCAGTTAAAATGGTTTTTTAACTGCATATTTGGATTCAGCACCCTCGAAAACCCCTGGGACGCTTTCATTGTGCAAAAACTAGCTATCAAACTTGCGATTCCAATAAATTCCTGCCGGATTTCGACCAGAAAAACCCGCCGGAAAAACTTTCAAAAAGTCGCATTATAGACAACTGCATTGTTTAGTCCTTCATTGATTAATGGCAATATAGGGCTAAGCCGAGATTCATCTTGTGGTTTGCATCAATTTCCATCCCGACAAAAGGCTGACCATGAAAGATGTGGTGACGTGATTTATTGCAGTTACAAGACTATAACATCTCAAGAAACTTCATCATTGTCTTGAATTTAAGGCGTCTAAGGGTGTTTCAGGGGGTCAGAAACCTAGAAGGCTCTGTTTCTTACAAGGATGTAGTGTTGGACAAAAGCACGAGACAAAAGCTCCATTCCATAAAATCGACCAAAATACAATCCTGGACCTTACATTGTTGAACAACAACAACAAATGTCAACCATGGAGGTAAATCAATTTTTTTTGTCCTTCAATCCACCATAGTGATTTGCAGATTCAATGGTTTTTGACGTAAATCAGATGTGTGTGTGAGTTTTTACAACCTGGACCAAAAACTACCATATATACCTTTGTTCAAAAGGTTTCTTTATTGATACCTAGGAAGATGTGGAGAGAGCATTGAAAGTAGGGGGTTTTTTGTTACCACTTGGTTCCTAGATTTTAATGCCATGACAATGGTGGTCTCAACAATGTCAATATGGGTGAGGCTACCAAATATTCCATTTTCTTTCTCGCATCACAGGGTTCTTTAGGACATTGGGAACACCCTAGATTCATTAAAAAAGATGGACCTTGAGATAACGAAGAAGGGCTATTTACCTTCACTAGAATATTTGTAGAAATATAACTAAGTAACTATCTACCTAATTGCTTTCAACTGAAACATAAAAAACTCCAGTGGACCCAACTGTTGGATTATTAAAATACAACATTCAAATGTTGATAATGTATCAGATATAACACTTGCAAAACACTTGCTTGCAGGCAAAACAAAATCCAAAAAAATAAAAAGGTGCATACTCGCAAAACAAAAGGATGACAACCTTTTGATTCCTACCTCTTGGAGGAAGAAGAAGAAATCACGGAGAACCCTCTAAACCAAGAAAAAGGGGATTCTTCAGTCCAGAATGGCAATGTAATCCACAAACAGAACAATACATAATCATAAGCAATCCATGAACCAAAACAACAGAAAAGTGTGGCACACAACGAGAATGGGATGGTGGGCGCAAAGAGACTTCATGTCTCAAAAATCTTAGATTCAGATAAAGAACTCCCTTGAAGATAACCGAAAGTGATTTGGTAATGGTTCCAGTTGACCCCAACTAAGGGGATGGCACAATGTCCAGAAAAAGAAACGCAAGAAAGAGAAGTTAAGTGATTATTATCACACTTAACTTCGCAAGTTCTATTATTTTTTTAGTTTTTTTTTTTTATACACATAAATTTGGAAAAGAAACACAACCTGTGTTCTTTAATGATACCAGTGAATTTGAGTGGTCTGTGTAATTTGGTATTTTAACAGAACATTGGATGGCTTCATTGGTGATGGGAAAGGTATAAATGCATTTGGCAGGCGCATAGGTATTTCGGTCTTAAACCCTAAGCATGAATTTAATTAGTATTGGAATGATTTTTTATATTTTTTTATTTATTTTTTATATTTCATATACGATACCTGGTCACACAGATAATTGGCGAACAATATATATGTAGCTATTGGGTCATTAATGGGCCAGGGCAGTATATGCTGCTCGTTTGATTTCACCAAGTACATTATCAGATGGATGACATATACTACCCCGCCCATTAATCACCCAGTCTATACATATATATGGTTAACCCACCCGTCTGATTTCACCAAGTACATTACCGGATGGATGACATATACTGCCTCACCCATTAGTGACCCAGTAGCTACATATATATTATTAACCCAAATATTTAATACTGACACACACTTAAATACGTTTTTCCAAAAAAAAAATTAACCTTAATACTAACACACAAACACTTAAGTACATTTTTTTCCCTAAAAAACATTTAATACATACTTAAATATAATTTTTCCACATCTATACAATGGTTTTAATTAATAAAAAAACAAAAAACAAACCTGGTAATCCATGTAATACTAAACATATCATTGCACCTCAATACTATAACAAACATAATTATAATAAACACTCAGTGCCTTGTACAAAATCCAAACCATCTAAAATAGAAAAAAAAACACAAAACCCAAGACCTTTACAACTGTTTTACAAAGCCGTACATAGGTCTTAGTACCAAGTGGTTACAATGTAGGAGACCAAACAAGAAAATAAGAAGTTGTGGCCTAATCATTTGAGTAGAAGCAATGTCATAAATATGTGACTTGTTTCTCTAATGTCAAACACATAAGGGAGAGTCATATGCGACTCTCCCTTATGTGACTTATTCTAACTTCATGACGGCTATATGATGATGGTTTAAGTTAAGGGAAAGTCATGAATATTTAGACTATTTAACATTTGGTACATTAAATTTATATTAATAAATTAAATTTAAAATTGATTATGTAAATTTTAGGGAAGCAAATATTAAATATTATGAGTATTTATTGATGGTTTAAAGTATCAAAATATTAAATATTATATAATGAATATTTATTGATGGTTTAAACTATCTAACATTACATCTCTCCCTAAATATAAAATAATAATAATATTGAAAATCCAGCCTTTTTCTAAAATGGTAAAATTGTGATGAGATTAAAATTGAAGATCAATTTTGTCTTTTTCATATATTAAAATAAAATATAATTTTTATGATTTATGGTCAGTAATACATGTAACAAACGAAAAGATGAATTTATATAATAAGGTAAATATTTATATAGTTATATTTGAATATCACGTGAGGATGGAGAGGAAAATATGCGAATATGTGACGTGAATATAAAATGAGGAAGTAGTAATACCAATGAACTTTGCATAAAATAATCAATCCACATTAAATTATTATGAAGAAGTTTGTGGCTAAAATGTCTTGATGGAAATATTGTTTCATACTAAGAGGGGAAGGAGAACCAGTTTAAATTGTTTGTGCTAATTTATATTCAGCATTTAAGCTTCACAATTATTTATATGATTATTTATCCCATATTATGTATCAGTGATACAAATTAATCCATGAACACATACACCATGAGCAATAAACATGTAAGGCACAAAGGTTTTACATGGAAACTTTTTTGAGAGAAAAACCACCAAAGCTTGTTTGTTATTATGATGTAAATAAGAGCTCCTACTCTATTACATCACTATTTGTGAGCCAATACTCACAGGAAACATCGACTCCCCTTGATTGTTTGCTAACACCCACTAGCAGGGAGCACCAGCTCCCTTCTTTTGTAGACACTTGGTATTCTTACTAGAAGCACCAATTGAAGCACCGACTTTTTGGATTTGTTGCAAGCACCCATTTGCAACTTCTTGGATTCATGCAAGCACCAACTTGTAGGAGGCGAAAACCCCCAAGCTTTCTTCAAATATCCACTAAGATGGAAGCACCAACTTCCTGTATGTAGGCTCCAACCCGCGCTCAATAAGGCAATCTCTACTCCTTGGAATTGGAAACCACTCAGCCTGATTTCAACTCTCTGTTCTGCTCAACATCCTTCACTCTTGCTCAACAACATACTCATGATACTTGACCCTTGCAACATTTTTCTCACTACTCATTCTACATCAAAAATCATTTAACTCTTCAACCTTCAACACTTCTGCAACATACTTCAACACTCTGTTCTTTTCTCCCGACTCTCTTCCCAAGGCACTCTCAGCCTCTCTCTGCAGCTCATGCACACTTGGCCTCTTCTTAGTAGTTCTCACACAAAGAGCTCTCCACTAAGCTCACTCAACTATGCTACATTCCCCTATTTTACATTTGTGATCCTGGGTTTGTTCCTTTGCTGCACAGGGAACGATGTTGTCTTTGTTGTCTTTTGTCATCCACACTACCCAAGAGTGTACTCGAACACATGGTTGTCCATGCTGCAAAATACTTGGCCACTGTAACCACATTAAACACTAGGAATGGGATACTGCGTGTTTCTCCATACTGAGGATTAATTCTAAATAAAACAATAGAATACAACAAGGTTCTCCATGCTTATTAATTTGATCACAGTGCTCAGCTTGTACTTTAGGCATGGCTTTCTGAGCTATTATCAAATCCTTGAGCTATTTTCTTCCTATTGGGAGATCCACTCAGGTATGGAAAATTCTGCACCCAAACATATTTTCTATTTAATTCTTTATATCGTGCAAGAAAGATCAAGGGTGGCTAATCTTGTTTCAAGACAAACTCCATTAATTTCTCCCGCGCGTCGTGTTCCTTCATTGTCTTGAATCAAAGATCTCGACAATTGCCACTATCATTGACACCATTAGCTCATCCTGTGCACTCAAACCATGCACACACAATAACTTCTTACCTATACATTCTTTGAATGCCTTCCTAACCCAACTATGACAAATAGCCAATTTGGCATAACTTCCAAATATCGATGAGCTCATCTACAAAGCTACAAACCTGTTCATATCCATAGGTGTTAAGCCCTTAGCCCCAAATGCCTCTCTTTTTCATTGCTTTTGGACAGAAGGCTCTTGGTCACAATAGCACATGAACGCGCTGCAAAACAATCAACTAGGCACCTTTTTGAACTATAGTCTTACGGGCATAAATGTTATGCATTAAACCTTTGCGTCCTTAGTCACACAACTACACAAAATTGACTCCTGGGCCAGCCTTAGCCTCCAATCTTCCCTCTGGGATTACGTGTAGTGTGGGGTTCACCCGCTGTGTGCACTGACCATTTAAAGGATTTTTGGGTTGACTTGTAACGCCACTGCAGTGCCTTTCCATCCCGATGCCTTTTCTTTGTTTTTGGCCCGAAGGCTTGTGGTTGATTAACACACAAAACCACTGCAAAACCAAGACCTAGGCACACCTTCCATCATTTCACATGACAATTAATTCTCAGCCTAATCTCTATCTCCCGACTCTATTATCCTAGTAGAAATGTTAGCACACCAATTTTTTCTCTAGGGTAAGCCTTACGGGCTTACATGTCCAGTGGGATCACTTGGCGCATGTATCAACCAATCAATGATTATACGGGATGAGTTGATGCACTGGTGCCATGTTTCCCAACACTTCCATCCCAACCCTTCGCCTTCACATCCCTTTAAAACTTCGAGGCTACACCTGCTAGACTTAACTGTCAAGTGGGACCTCCACTGGCCAACCAACTGCACCTGCTCCACTACTATGTGGATGTCCACGCAAGCATGTTGCTTAGTCATCCTTGCCATTAAACATTTGTGCCTTGTTTGAACCTTCTGGGATCCATTCGTTGGGCTGTGTGTAAAGAGGACTCCACACTGGTCAATAAAAAAGCTCCCTGCTACTACTTTGTTTTCCCATGTCCGCCCAAGTTTCCTTTAGCACCTCTGCTTGTAGCTACACCAGATTTGGAAAAATGCAGCAAACTTGGTCACCACTAATGACCCTTCTCCATACTTAGCTCTGCAACTTGGACTTTGGAGGCACTTAACTTTGACTGGAAATAACTCCTAATCCAGGAGGCCATTTGTGTAGAAATATGGTGATAGAATTGCAACTGCTCAAGAAATTTAATCTAAATCAAGAGACACAATTCTACTCTACTTCTCTACGGAAATTAATTCACAATTTAGAACAACATTCACAAACATGCATCAATCACATACACAAGTACACAAATTTATCTAGGGGAAACCAACTGGTAAAAACCCCTTAAGCCTACTTGCATTAATCAGATGAATAAAGAATGTATTACAATTGCTTGCTCACTCTGAGCTCAACCTACAAGTGAATAATTGTTCTCTCTGCTCAATGAAAAGATCTGACCCAGACTTAGTCAATTTATACCTCCACTTGAGCTCCTATTTCCTTGCACAAATCTTGAGGAATTAGGCCCTTATTTTTTAGGAATTTTCCTCTAATTGATTGCGCAATTCCCAATGATTGATCATTGATTACATGCAACACATGTACACTCAAAACTAGTCTACAACTGATGTTACACTGCCTTGGAATCTCCACCACAACTGAGAAATGATGATTCCTTGCATGCTTGAGATATTTTTACTTGATTGATATGTTAATTGGATGATCATTGAGTTAGAATGTTGTCTCACTGCACAACTGACCTCTAACTAGTTTAACTGAATACAACTAGAAGTAACTGAACTGGATTGCTACAAATTAGAAATCAACACATGCAAACTGAACTGCAAGCCCTTAACTTGAATTTACTAATCTAAATGAGTGAAAAGAGCCAAGTCAGCTGAGTTAACTACCTCCAAGTTGTCTGTTGATGTGGAAATTTTGAATTTACTCAATTTGACCAAGGCAAAGTCAAATTGAGCCTTTCGTGTTGCACTTCTCAACACTCAAAAAGGGATTATCAACCACCCCTATCCTGCACCTATGGAATTCGAACATCCCACTTGACAACGCCTTTGTCAAGATGTCAGCATCTTTTTCCTCTATCAGAATGTATTGTAGCAACATTATTCTCCTCTTCACACAATCTTGTATATGATGATACCAGATATCTATATGCTTGGATCGACCGTGAAATATGAGATTCTTCAAGAGCTTAATGCAACTATGATTCTTACAATATATCACAGTTGAATCAATATCCTAACCAAAAATTCCCACAAGTATCTTTCTCATCCAGATCACCTCACGTGTTGCTTGACTTGCAACCATGTATTTATATTTTGCTGAGTTGAGTGCCACATACATCTGCTTCCTGCTATACACTGAAAATTCCACCTGATGTACTCTTTCATTCAGATAGATTCCTTGCCCAGTCTACATCTGCAAAGCGACAACAATTCACTATGTTTCTCTGTTTGTACCATAATCCATACTTTCTAGTGCCTCTGAGGTACCGTAAAACATGCTTAGTTTCCTTCCAATGCAATTTGGTCAACCTAATCATAGCTTGACTCAGTTGGTTGACTGCATAACACATATCTTGTCGTGTGTTGACAAGATACATCTAGTTGTTCGTAAATGGTAGTATCAACCTCTTCACCTGAAGTGGCATTCTCCTTCTCCAGTTGGTCAATAGAGATGTCTCCATGGGCTTACAACTCCCCATGCAATTTTTTCGCAGTATCTTGTTGGCATACTTGCCTTGAGACAAACAATTCCCCATCACCTTGCCATAATTCCAGCCCGAGGAAGTAGTGCATGAAACCCATGTCTTTCATATCAAATTCCCTTGCAAAGTCGTCCTTGCAAGAGTTGATCAATTGTTCATCACCTGTCAATATTAAATCATCAACATATAAAATAATGATAAGCAATTTACCTTCTACCAAAATATGATAGAGGTTTGCATTAGCTTCACTTTTGTTGAATCCTAATCTAGTGAGATATCTATCAATCCAAGTGTACCAAGCTCGAGGTGTTGTTTGAGACCATACAATGCTCGCCTGAGTCTGCACACATGAGATTCCCAATTAAATTTCTCAAAACCTTTTGGTTTCTCTATTTACACTTCCTCATCAATAATACCATTGAGAAATGTTTTTTTTACATCCATCTAGTGGATCTTCCACCCCATCTATGTAGTCAGTGCAAGAATTGATCTAATGGATTAATAACTTGCTACGAGAGAAAATGTTTCCTCATAGTCAATTCCCTCAACTTGAGAGAATCATTTGGCCACAAATTTGGCCTTATACTTCTATATGCTTCCATTTGCTGCATGCTTAACTTTCAAGATGCATCTTGAACTCACAACTAATTTGTCTATCAGTATTGGGACCACTTACCAAACACTATTCTTCATGATGGATTTGTATTCTTCCACCATTGCATCAACCCAAACTGGTTTCTCAAATGCTTCCTCAAAAGAGGATGGCTCAATCTCTACAAGCTTAGTCATTAGAGCCATGTAGCTAGTGTACCTCTCAGGTGACCTCCTTTGCCTACACAAATTTGAAGGAGCTCCCACATTCTCCCTCGCATCCTACACCAATCTATCAGCTTCCCTGGTTCTTTTTCTACCTTCTCTGGATGGTTCTGCTTGAGTGGATGTCTCCACTCTGCCTCCTCTCTGCTCCTCCATTTGTGGCTTCTCCACAACTTCCTGAGGCTCCTCCTTTGGAGCTAAAAGCTCCTCTTCTG
Source organism: Pinus tabuliformis (assembly GCA_031772625.1). Taxonomy (NCBI): domain Eukaryota; kingdom Viridiplantae; phylum Streptophyta; class Pinopsida; order Pinales; family Pinaceae; genus Pinus; species Pinus tabuliformis. The sequence continues at coordinate 1,137,221,701 of CM062811.1, forward strand.
GTGGGATTTGAAGCTCCCTCTCAAGAGATCATCTCATTTCTTTCTCCTCATCAAAATTTACATCCCTTCACACAATTGTCATTTTGAGGGAAGGTAAGTACACCCGGTAATTGTGTGGAGTTTCGGTGTAACCCACAAAAACTCCCAACTCTACTGTCGACTCAAGTTTCTTCCTCAAATCTTTGGAGACATGGTAGTAAACAGAGGCTCAAAAAATTCTGAAATGAGACACATCCAACTTTCTCCCCAAGAAGGCATCCTCTGGTGTAATCATACCAAGAATCCGATGAGGACTCCAGATTTTCAAGTAGATTGTTGTGTTACATGCCTTTGTCCACAAATTTAGTGGAAGGCCATGGTCATGTAGCATAGCCCTCGCAACTCCCATAATGATTTGTTTCTTCCTCTCAGCTACCCCATTATGTTGTGGGTTGTGGGGATTTGTCAGATCTTTTTGAATTCCTTCTTTCACACAAAAATCCTTGAAGTCATTCGAAACATACTCATCTCCATTATCTCTCCTGAGAGCCTTCACCTTCTTGGTGGTCTCTTTCTTAACTAGTGCCTTGAATTCTAGAAATTTTGAGAATGCCTCGTCCTTCTTCCACATAAAGAAGATCCAACATTTCCTTGAGAATTCATCAATAAAAATAACATAGTACTTATGTCTGGTAGTGAAGGTTGTTGAGAAGGGTCCACAAACATCATAGTAGACTCTCTCCAAGACTGCATTTGCTTTGTTGTCTCGATTATGGAATATGGATTTCACATACTTCCCCAAGGTACAACCCGTGCAAACATTTTGTTGCTCAAGTGATCCTTTAGGGAGGCCAATGGTTATTTGTTGCATAATTTTTAGGGTGACATAGTGCAAATTACCAAGTCTTTTGTGCCATATTTCATCAACATCATGACTCTGCACTTTCTTTTCCTTACTGCTAAATGCAACAGAATCATCCACACCAAGTTTATATAGGTTCTTCACATGAACCTCGATCTTCTTCACCTATCCAGTAGCTATGTGTCTCGGAAAGGCTTTCCCTTTACTGAAGATCACATCATAGCTACATTCTTCCAAAAATACTACAGAGATGAGGTTCTTCTTCAGGTTTGATACAAACATGACATCTTTGAGGTGAAGAGGGGATCCTAACTCCATCTTAAAGGTTACTATACCAATCCTAGTAGCAATGTACCTTGCGTTGTTCCCAAGCTCAATATGCATCTGTAGATCTTTCTCCTCTATGTCACTGAAAATCCCTCTACAGCCTGTCATGTGGAACGAGGAACCTGAATCTAAGTACCACACACTCCCCATCGTAGTGTTGATCATGCATGTGATTAGGGTGAAGTCTAGCTCGAACTGTGAAGTCAATACTTCAATTGTAGCTCCTACTGATTTCTTCTTGCTAGACATTTTGTGTGGACACTTTGTAGTATAGTTCTCGAATTTATGACAATGAAGCATTTTATGTTGGACAAGTATTTCTTCTTTCCCCCTTGGCTGGATTCTGGTTTGGTTTGAGATTTATTCCCTTTTCCCTTCTTTCCCTTTCTAACCAATGCAAAATTTTCTTCATCCTCTCCCTTGGATGAACTTCCATATTTGTTATTTCGCCTCATTTCTTCTTGTACCAAATTAGACCATAAGCATTCCCAATTCGGTAATATCTCCATCCCATTCACCGAGTCCTAGTAGCTATGCTATATTTTGGGAATACCTAGAAGAGATAGGATCACTAGGTCTTCTTCTGCAACATTCACACCAATCCATCCAAGCTCATCCCAATGTGTAAATCTGGTGAGATATTGTAGCACCAATTGAGGGCCAATTTTCTGCATCTTCATGTTTCGAAGTTTGTCTTTGAGGGCCAATTTTCTATGGTCACTTCTATTCTTGAATAGCTCAGTTAGTACCTTTACCATTGTGAAAGGATTTTCTTTCCCATGGATATTTGAGACAATGTGGTTTCGCACTCCCTCCAATATTATTCTCGTCTCCTTGGCTATATCTTTCTTCCATTGTGCTAGGTTCTGGGCATCAACTGATCCTGGTTTTGGAATATATGCCTTGCCATATTCCAGCAACCCATTGTCATCAAGCACTGCCTCCATGTGATCCTTCCATGCCATGAAATTCGAGTTGCCTTCCAAGGCATACTCTAATCTAAGTCCATTGAAGGTGATTCTCCCAACTTTGAAGAAATCCTGCTACATTGAAGTTGACAATTCAAACCTCCTAAGGAACAACTTCGAAATTGTTGGTATAATGTGAATCTTGATCTAACACCATGTAGAAATATGATGATAGAATTGAAACTTCTCAAGATATTTAATCTAAATCAAGAGACAGAATTCTACTCTGCGAAAATTGATTCACAATTTAGAATAACATTCACAAACATGCATCAATCACATACACAAGTACACACATTTTATCTAGGGGAAACCAACTGGTAAAAACCCCTTAAGCCTGATTGCAATAATAAGATGAATAGAGAATGTATTACAATTTCTTGCTTTCTTTGAGCTCAACCTACAAGTGAATAATTGTTCTCTCTGCTAAATGAAAATCTCTGACCCAAACTTAGTCAATTTATGCCTCCACCTGAGCTCCTATTTCCTTGCATAAATTGTGAGGAATTAGGCACCTATTTAGGAATTCTCCTCCAATTGATTGCACAATTCCCAAGGATTGATCATTGATTACATGCAACACTTGTACACTCAGAACTAGTCTACAACTCATGTTACACTGCCTTGGAATCTCCACCACAACTGAGAAATTCTTTGCATGGATGAGATATTTTTGGTTGATTGATTAATTAACTGGATGATCATTGAGTTATACTATTGTCCCACTGCACAACTAACATCCAATTAGTTATATCAACAGTTAGAACTAGTTTAACTTAATACAACTAGAAATAACTGAACTAGATTGCTACAGATTAGCAATCAACACATTGAAGCTGAACTCCAAGCCCTTAACTCGAATTTACTAAGCTAATTGAATGAAAAGATCTATGTCACCTTAGTTAATAGCCTCCAAGTTGTTTGTTGATGTGGAAATTTTGAATTTACTCAATTTAACCAAGGCAGAGACAAATTGATCCTTTCTTGCAACACTTCTCAACAATTTGCAGACTTCAACATACCATTGGAAAGTTGTTTCCAAGCATAATCGAACTATGCCACTTCCAAGGTCATCTGAACTAATATTCTAAGGCAGATCTCCTCCAAATCATGGGACTCCCAACCATCATAGTCATCATATTACGACTTCTCCAATAAGGCTGCTACTATGATGATTCTCTACAAGAGACTACAACAATCATGGGACCCCCCTTGAGCTTGATAGACCAATCACACTAATGCTAGCCTAATGGACATCAATGATAACCTGGTTAACGTAAATTCCAACAAACTTGTTGCTACCAACATCAATGCTCATATGGTTGACAACAATGCCAACGCACTTGCTGCCATTGGCCATCTAGACAATTCCAACTGTCCAACTAATCCAAGGGATAAAATTGGTGCTCAAAATTCAAAGTGTGCAATAGAGATCGAAACCTGTATGATTGGATATATCTTGGTGATCTGAATCCAACCATTAGGGGACTTTTGAGGTCTAAAATGGGCCTCCTAATAAAAATGTACAACCAAAATAAAATTTATAAGAACCAATAGGATTCAATATGATGATGTCAACCCCCTAAGGTTTTACTCAAATTTCGAGTGGGAGTACTCATTGGATGCAAAATTTAATTCCTCATACACGGAGTACCCATGTTGCATACTTTCAATGGACCCTGCTACACGAAAAATGAGAAATACAAGAAAAAATGTGATTGCAATCACGTTTTTCATATATTTCTCATTTTTCATGTAGTAGGGTCCATCAAAAGTATGCAACATGGGTACTCCTTGGATGATGAATCAAAATTTTCATCCAACGAGTGTTTCCACTCGAAATTTGAGTAAACCCATAGGGAGATAAGTTGAAAATACGAGTTGAAAAAATAGTTTTTTCTTTTCCCCTCTAAATTTTGAAGATCTAATCTAATCTTATTTTATTATTTCCACTATTATTTTATAATTTCCTTCGGAGGACCATTTTAGACCTCAAAATTCCCCTAATGACAACTTGTTTCACTCAGAACTGATATTATATTCTCTCGATATCATGTTCTGATTGAATTGCCAAACATGTAAAAAATCTGTAGAATTGACAGGTGACTGGACATTTTGGTCCATTGGCAAGCTACCACTTTGCCACTCCTTATTGGTCTGAAAATTCAGAATTTTATTGGCCAATGGTCGGTTGACATGTGTCCTTTTGTGATTGGCTCAGAAATTATTTTTTATTAATATTGGGTTGACTGTGTATTTGAAGGACCAATGTGGGAGAGCCACATGGACCAATTGGAGGCTGGCACGTGGCCTCCAAGGGTTGGTCTAATTCTGTTTTGAGGGTTGAAGCACCCCACATGAGTCGAAATTGATACCTATACCAGGAAACACAAAGCCTTTACCACTGCGATACCATCATGTGACTTAACAAACTATGTTCGTGGGATTTATTTGAAGTTTAACAATTTTCGTTTCAGAGGTTGGGGTCAGGGCTAAGCCCCAGCCCTGGTCCCCACACCCTCGAAACCAAGGGGCAGTACCAAGGGCTAGGGTTTAGCCCCATCCCCATGGTCACAACCCAGCCACAACACTAGGCACCATCGCAGAACCATGGCAGAGAGAATGTGGGCCAACCTCTAGGGGATCGGCACCAGGTCATATATAACCCTCATGTAACCGCGGGAAGGGAATGGTAAAAGGTGCCAACCCTAGGTCATATGCAACCCTCATACAACTGAGAGAATGAAGATAGAGGGGTTCAGCCCTTAACGCTCAGAGCAGGGGCTAGCCCTTAACGCTCAGAGCAGGGGCCAGCCCTAGGGCCTATGGCCCGTCACATGACCTCACTGCCAACAAAAGGAGCTTGCCGGATTTATAGCCCTCAATTCATATTTTAAGCACCATCCAGGGGTTCTGTGGGCATGATAGACCACGCGCCAGTCATTGGGGGCCCGACTGGCAGGGGCAGGTGGTTATCCCCGACCCCTAGGTACGTGGCCCCCATGTGACCCTAATTTTTCGGAACTAGGTGTTAAAGGACAATTTAACTATCTTACAATTTCACCTATCGAGTGGGATTGTAGGCCATATTTGCACGCCGGTTTCAAGTTTGGGGTGCTCAAGCTAGATTTGGGTCAAATTGTAGGATGACTAGCTATGGAATTGGGGAAAAACTTGTAACAAGCATAACTTTCTCAATTTTTGGGCAAATGAGGTGTAGAAAGAACCCAGATGGGGATTTTTGATAGTTATGTATCCATTGGAGACATTTGTTTTTCATTCCGAGCACTGAAAATTCCTATAAACACATATTTTTGAGAATAATGAAAGAGGCCCTGCATTGGAAGCTAGACCAGGAGATGTAGCCCAGGAAAGGGGTGAACTCCTTTATCATGTTTTGTTGTTATGTGTTTCTGAAATGGTTTATTGTCTTTGTTTGACTGTTAATTGTGTTTAAAAATCTCTTATTTATGTGTTTATTAACTTGTTCCATTACCAAAAACACATAAAATTTCACTTGCAATTTGAATATCACCTTCATTTTTCAATTACATATCATTTTGGTATTAGAGAATCAGGTTATTTTGAAGGTTTGATTTTGTTTGCAAGTGTTTTACTAATGATTACAAGGTTGAAGCTTAAAATAGGACAAGAATAACTTGTGGAGCAAAGATCTCAAATTGCTTCAAGAATAAAAAACACACCTCAAGCTTCAATAGTCATGGCACATGAAGAAGGTCTTGAAGGGATGTCTGAAGATGAAAGAATTTTCAGAAAAGAATTCTTTGAGATGTCTGAAATGGTAAAGGTTATTTATGAAGAGAGGAATGCAAGGTTATATGGAGAGAACTCAAAACCTCCAAAGGGAGATGGATGAAAAGGAGACAAGCCTCCAAAAAGGAATGGAGGGAATGGTGACAAGCCACCACCTTCACCTCTATCCTCATCCTCATCTTCACCTCATCATCTTCTACTTCTTCTACCCTTTCAAAAACACCTCCAAATTCTCCAAAAGGACATGGTAAAATGCATTTTCTTAAGCTTGATATTAAGTTTGAATTGCCTATGTATGATGGAGAGGTAGATGCTGAGAAATTGAATAGTTGAGTTCTTCAGATTGAAGTGTATTGTAGGATACAAAGAATCAAGGATGATGAGACCAAAATTCAGCTTGCTTCTCTTAGATTGGAAGGTGCAACACTTATTTGGTGGGAAGCCAAAAATCAAGAGGACATGAAGAAACATGGTAATGTTTTATCCTCTTAGAATTATTTTGTTCTTGCAATAAGAAGGTAGTTTTATCCATTAGCATATATGCAAAAAGATATTATGGATTGGAAAAAATTAGGCAAGCTAAAGGTCAAAATGTGCAAAGCTATAGTCAGGAATTTAGAAAAAGAGCTTTGATTTTGGGTATAGATTTGTCCTCTCAAGATATTTTGCTCAAATACATTGGAGGATTACATAGTTACTTGAGACATACCATTATCATGTTTAACCCTACAAAACTAGATGAATTTTGTGTACAAGAAACTCATTTAGAGGCAAGAGGGAAAAATGTTTATGAAGAAACTAGTGAGAAGTCATTCAAGTCTGGAGAAAAAAGAAAAGGGAAGTTTAAAGGAAAGGATAAGAAGAATGCTTCAATCAAGAAAGAAGGAGAAAATATCACATGTAAACATTGTTCTAAAGAAGGCCATGATGAAGACCACTGTTGGAAACTTCATCTTGAGATGAGACCCAAAATTTTTAATAACAATGAGAAAGAAAATATTGTTGCAACAACAAAACAAGATCTAGGATCTGATTTTGGAGATGAAACAAAAATCATAGCCATGGGATTGAAAGGTAAGGATTGAATTGCAAGCACTAGTTCTTCTAGAAAACCCATTGAAACTCAAAATGAAAGAGAAAGAATAGAGTTGTTCCATATTATAATCATCACAAAACATAACAAGGTAGATACTTTGTTTGATAGTGGTTCACAAGCAAACCTCATTTTAGAAGACATTGTCAAGAAATTAAATTTGGAAACCATTCCTCATCCTAAACCTTATCCTTTGGGTTGGGTATGTGACAATGCCAAGTTGCAAGTGACAAGAAAATGCATACTTAGATTTTCCATCACTGCAAATTTTATTGATGAGGTAGAACTTGATGTGGTACCACTTGACATTTGTGGGATTGTTTTGGGAAGCCCATACTTATATGACAGGAAAGCCATCTTTCATCGCCATGAGAACAAGTATCACTTGTTTAAATATGGGATTGAGTACATTGTTAGAGAACATAGCAAGAAGTTGAATTTATCTCTTATGAATGCTGGACAAATGAAGAGCTTTGTAAATGCTAGTAAAAAAATTACATTGTTAATGATTAAACTTAAAGATGTTGATGAATCTAAAGTCTTTCAAGGATATGAATCAAGTTTGAAATCTGATTTCATTGAGGTTGCTAATCCATGTGATAAGATGTTTTAGGAGTCTAACATGTTGCCTCCTAAAAGAGGAAAACAATATGAAGTTCATTTGCAGCAAGATGCATCATTGTTGAACATTGGTATGAACAAGAAGCTAGTGTTAAAGAATGCAAGGGTCAAAAAGAAGATGCAAAAGCTATTTTACAAAGAGGACATTGGTTCTAAAATATATTCTTGTGGGTTTCATAATGTTTTGGCTTTGAGGAAGAATGGTGCATGGTGATGGCATTCACATTGGGTGAAGAGTCAAGCCAAGTGCAAGGCTAGACATGCTAAGCATCGTTATGACTACAATGTTGAGGGTGAAGTGAACTTGAAATTGAATAAGTCTCCCTTGATTGAAGGTCGAAGAGAGAATGTTCATATTTATTTAGCAGAATTTTTCTCATCTAAACATCTTGAAGAATTGTAGCAAGGTCTTATCTTTAACAGAAAGACAAAGACTTCAAAATCAAAGTACCTTCATAAGGAGATCAAAGCGACAAAAACCAAATTAGTGCTCAAACTTCAAAGTATGTGGCAGAGCTATAAACATATACGATTGGATAGATCTTGACGATATGAATCCAACGCAACTTGTTTCACTAAAAACCGATATCGTATGCTCCTGATATCGTGTTCTGATCAAATTACCAAACAGGTAAAAAATTTGTAGAATTGACAGGTGACTGGAAATTTTGGGCTAGTGGCAGGCTGCCACTTGGCCACTCCTGATTGGTCCAAAAATTCAAAATTTTATTGGCCAAAGGTTGGTTGACATGTGTCCTCTTGTGATTGGCTCAGAAATTATTTTTTTATTAATATTGGGCTGACTGTGTATTCGATGAACCAATGTGGGAGAGCCACATGGGCCAATTGGAGGCTACGACGTGGCCTCCAGGGGTTGGTCAAATTTTTTTTTGAGGGATGAAGTACCCCACAGGAGTCAAACTCAATACCTCTATCAAGAAACATAAATCCTTTACCACTGCATTACCATCATGTGACTTAACAATCTACATGCACAAGATTTATTTGAAGTTTAACAATTTTTGTTTCGGAGGTTGGGGTCGGGGTTAATCCCCAGCCTTGGTGCTAGGGCTTAGCCCCATCTCCATGGTCACAACTTGACCATAATACCAGGTGCCATCGCAGAACCATGGCAGAGGGAATGAGGGCCAACCCCTAGGGGACCAGCCCTAGGTCATATACGTCCCTCATGTAACCATGGGCAAAGAATGGTAAAAGGGGCCAACCCTTGGGGGTGATCCCAGGTTCATATGAAACCCTCATACAACCAGAGCGTGGAGAGAGTGGGGGCTAGACCCAGGGCCTATGGCCTGTCACATGACCTCACTTCCAACAAAAGGAGAGCGCCAGATTTATAGCCCTCAGCGTAGAATTTAAGCATTGGCCCTGGGTTCCTCAAGCACAATAAGGCCACACGCCAGTCGTTGGGGGCCCGGTTGACTGGGGTGGGCAGTTATTCCCCGCCCTTAGGCACGCGGCCCCCATGTGACCCTAATTTTTCGAAACTGGGCATTAGAGGGCAATTTAAATGTCCTACAATTTCACCCATCATGTGGGATTGTAGGCGAGCTTTGCACTCCGGTTCCATGTTTAGGGTGCTCAAGCCATATTTGGGTCGAATTGTAGTATGACTAGCTATGGAATTGGGGGAAAAACTTGTAAGAAGCATAACTTTCTCAAATTTTGGCCAAATGAGGTGTAGAAAGAACCCATATGGGGGTTTTTGACAATTTTGGATCCATTGGAGACATTGTTTTTGCATTCTGAGCATTGCAAATTCATGTAAACACATATTTTTGAGCATAATGAAAGAGGCCCTGCATTGGAAGCTGGACCAGGAGATGTATTCCAGGAGAGGGGTGAACTCCTTTATCATGTTTTGTTTTTATGTGTTTCTGAAATGGTTTATTGTATCTGTTTGGCTATTAATTGTGTTTAAAGATCACTTGTTTATGTGTTTAGTAACTTTATCCATTAACCAAAACACATATAAAAATTCACTTGCAATTTGTATATCACCTTCAATTTTCAATTACAGATCACCAACAATCTTCGCCTTTGGCATTGATGGCAACACCTCATCACTTCTCCACATTGATGGCCAATATTCACGATGCTTCCACACTTCTCCTCATACGAGCCACCAATGGCTTTCTCTCCGTTACATAGTCCATCACAACTTACTCTCCCCCTTTGACATTAATGGAAAAGGGCTACAAGTTGCTTCTTCTCCCTCTAACAATTAATGAATGAGGGTTAAGCTACTAAAGCGCATTATGCTTTGTTTTCTTCTCTTCAAAGGTTTATATTTTCATGATGGGTCACTTGAATTTTGTCATCCAAGCTCAACTATAAACATTATAAACAAAGAAATCTACAAGAATCAAACATTAGTAAAAGCATGTATTTGTGTCTCCTTATAGTTGTTGATGCAGCTCTAGGAAATAGACATATATGATATGCTCTCCCTGAACATACACTGCGTTTTCTTTGAATTTATCTAGTCATGAACACCTTAGGGTTGTTGGCTGAATACTTTCTTTTACAATGCATCTTTCATACCAATTAAAATTTCTCATGGTATTATTGTTGCATGTAAATACCAGCCATTAGTGATGCATTTGAGCTCACTCTTCATTGTTGTTTCTACTGCTAAGAGTGTGCTCACCTCACTTGAGCATGCTAAACTCTTCTCACCCAAAGATAACACTTCTACAAATAGTGACTATTGTGAAAAGATACAAATTGCACCAACAGGTTGATACAAATTGCACAATGTACTAGGCCAACTCTTATGACTCCCTCTCAAAAAGAAATGTCCATTTACAAAAAGAGGTTTCTCCACCTGAACCCAAGAATACCGATTGACATAGTGATACCAATTGTGTTCATGAATACAAGATTGCTAAGTATAATCAAATTCAAAATCTTAACTGAAACAAGAGTATTTCACCCAAGGTGTAAACCTTTCATTTCCTAAGAAATCACCTCTTCATGAGGGTAATGATCATTGCTTGCTACTATACTAAAGCAACTCCCCTTGAGATAATGCTCTCTGATCTCCTACATTTTCCTTCTTGCTTTTGCATGGGTTCTGATCCTATGGACTTGACTTAACTTTGGGCCTCTTGTGATTCCACAATTCTGTTGCAATTCATCCTTTTCTCACAACATAAAGTGTTGTGAACTCTCCTTGAAACCAAATTGATTTCACTCTCCTTTCTCTTGCAATTTTGATACATTTGAAATAAATAGATTTATCATTGTAATTATCAAAAGGACTCAGTCATACCTCCAATGTTCAGATGCATCACTATGTATAAGCTTTATTATGCCTGCATCTAACATATCTGGCCTCACTTGAGGTCGTTCTCTTCTTTCAATGAAGATAAATAAAGTATCTACTCCCCTTGAGTAGATCATCCTCCTTCTTCGTCCAAACCTTCATTCGATGAGTCCTGATGACAACATTTCCTTTTAGCTTCTCCTTTGCTTATGTTTAGGGATTTTCTTGGATGCACATGGCTAAAGAGAACACCTATTTTTGTTCTTATTTCTTCACCCAGATCCTCTTGCAACCTTTTTTCTTTGTTGGAAATGGAGAAATAATTGGGTTGTTTCTACTCTTACTTTCCTGCAACTTATGCTTAATGCAACTAATACTTGTAGAGCGACCCATCACAGGGATAAGAGGATCATTCTTCACTTGAGGCTTGCGCTTATTGTAGCTAGAAATTACAGAGGGCTTTCTTCCTCCTTTATTCAGGAAGTCCCTTTGACACAAAGCACTGAAACAAACTTGACTTCCTTTTCTCCTACATTTCTCCCTGCAATCAAAGGTAGAGCTGCAACATTTTGGTGCATCATCCTAGAAGTGGTCTCTGTTTAGTTATATCTGCAGTCCACTAACTTGTGCCCAAAATTTCCACAGTTGTAGCATTCAACAATGCTTAGAAATGGAGCAAAAGAACTGCTATATTTGGCAACATTCCTATAAGAACTTCCCTCATGGCCAACATGCCTTCTTCTGGAAACTTTGTGTATTCTTGGGTTACTGCTACCCAACACATTTTATTTTCTTGCATTCCATCTATAGTCTATGGCTTTATGCCAAAAATTATTACAAGAAAAACAATAACCATGAAAATCCTTTTGATAGTTGAAAATACCTTTTCTTCAAGGGCTTTATCCTAGAGGTAGAAAGGACCTCTGTTGGTTCTTCTTGTGTCCTTCATGGATGCTTGAGTTTCTTCCTTGAACAATTCTATGTGGCCGTTGTCTCTTCTGGTTGTTCATTTTTTTCCTTGATGTTGCTACTCAAAATCCAGCTGCTGCTTCTTCTCTTGTTGTTGTTGCTACTTTCCAACAACTTATTTCTCTTTCTTGCTCTTGGGATCTTCAATTTCCATTTCTTGGGTGCTTAACCCTTCATCCCTTTCTCTCTTGGATCTTGAATCTTTTTGAGACCCAAACTAGCCTTGATGAGAGGGGATCTTTACTTAGCAAGCATCTCATTCAAGACCTTTCTTCTCTCCTAGAGCTTCTGATGCTGAGACAACTCTTTTCTTACCCTTTCGAGATCATGTCTCAATAAGATTACTTCATATTGTAATCTCCCACATAAATATTGTCCTTCATTTAGTTGATTAGTCATCAACGCATTCAATCTATTAGCCTTCTCTTATTGAGAATTTAAAGCTACAATTGTTTTTCTCAACTTCTCATTCTCAAGCTCATATTCTTACAACTGCTCCTTTTACTTGAGATTATCCAATAACATATCCTTGATCTCTTTTAGAGTAGAGATAAAATTCTTTCTAATCTAGATTCTTTCGTCTAAATCATTTTCTTCGTTATGAGAGGTGTTAGCTGAACCACCATAGAGATCTAAATTTCTCTTTGTATCTATGGAATCTTCCATAGGTATGAGGAGTATTCCATTTTCATCACTATTAGGGCTACTCATAATCTCGACATTGGATATACTCTCTTCTTCTTTTGAGGATCCCTCATTTGCTATTGCTACTAAGGTAGGTCTATATACATCACTACTAGATGCATTTCTATCTTCAAATCATTCACATGAACATCTAGAAGATAAATTACCTATCATTATACATTTATCACAGAGAAATAACATGCCTCCTGAACATCATGGCCTTTCTTCTTTCTTCATCATCGTAAACTTGAGAGAGATGAGGAGAAACTTCCTCAATGGGAGAAATATCTACTATCTTTTGGGAACCTTTCCTCTTAGATGCCTTCATCATTTTTATCATTCGTCTCTTATCTCCAACAACTTCTGCATGTTTTGTTTCACTACTTGGCAACGAGGTTCTTCGACCTTCTCTTGAGCCACATTACTATCTCCTCCATATATACAACAAAACTAGTTCAAAATTTCCTTTATTGTCTCACAATGCCTCACTTTGTCATCATCTGACATTGATAGCCTTTTCATGATAATCTCCTTGGCTTCTGCATTAAACTCATTCTTCTCTCCATATTCTACAAATATCCAAACATCTTTATTGATGACCATTAAACAGGCTCCCATTCTAATCCTCAGAGCTCACAGTATGATCCATTCAAAAATGGAATTCCCTTTGGTGTAAGCAAAACATGATTAGCCATTGTTTCCCTTTGATCTACCTTTGAGCAATTAAGTTGATCCTAAAGGAATTGACTCTGATACCAATTGTTGGAAAGCATGTCTAATATTGAGGCGGGGAGGATGTGAATCAATATTAAGGCTAGTTTATATTTTTGTGCCAATTTATATTCAACATTTAAGCGTGGAAATTATTCGTGTGATCATCTACAACCTATAATGTATCAACAATACAAATAGACATATGAACACATACACCATGAGAAAAAAATTCATGAGACACAGAGGTTTTACATGGAAGCCATTATGGGAGAAAAACCACCAAAGCTTGTTTTTTATTATGATGTAAATAAGTGCTCCTACTCTATTACATCAATGTTTGTGAGTCACCACTCACAAGAAGCACCGACTCCCCTCAATTGTTTGTTAGCACCCACTAGAAGGAAGAACCAACTCCCTACTTTTGTAGATGCTTGATTTGCTTACCAAAAGAACCAACTAAAGCACTGACTTCTTGGATTTGTTGCAAGCATCAACTTGTAGCTTCTTGGATTTATGCAAACACCAACTTGTAGGAGGAACCAACCCCCAAGATTTTTTTAGATATCCACTAAGATGGAAGCACCAACTCCCTATATGTAGGCTCCAACCCACTCTCAATAAGGAAATCTCTGCTCTCTGTAATTGGAAGCCACTCTTCCTAATTTCAACTCTTTTTTCTGCTCAACAACCTTCACTCTTGCTCAACAACATACTCTCATACTCAGCCCTTGCAACATTTTTCTCACTGCTCACTCTTCTCATTGTACAACAACATTCATTTAGCTCTTCGACCTTCAACACTTCTGCAACATGCTTCAACACTCTATTCTATGCTCTCGACCCTCTTCCTCAGGCACTCTCAGCCTATCTCTGCAGCCCAAACACACTTGGCCTCTTCTCATCAATTCTCACACACAAATCTCTCCACTCAACTCACTCAACTATGCTACATTCCCCCATTGCACAGCTGCAAACATGGGTTTTGTTCCTCTACTACATAGGGAACAACATTTTCTTTGCTATCTTTTGTCATCCACACTACCCAAGAGTGTACTCGAACACATGGTTGTCCATGTTATTATTACATCAAACTTCTTGGCTACTGCAACAACATTAAACATTGGGAATGGGATACTTCACATTTCTCCATATTGAGGATTAATTCTCATTCAAACTACAGGCTATAACAAGGCTCTCCATGCTTATTAATTTGATCACAGTGCTCATCTTGTACTTCAGGCATGGATTTCTGAGATATAGTCAAATCCTTGAGCTATTTTCTTCTTGTCACGGGATCCACTCAAGTAGGGTAAATTTTGCACCTATCCATATTTTTTATTTAATTATTTATTTCGTGCAAGAAATATCAAGGGTGGATAATCCTATTTCAAGACAAGCTCCATTAATTTTCTCCTGTGCATCGTGGTCCTTCATTGTCTTTAATAATAGATCTCGACAATTTTCATTGCCATTGACCCCATTGGCTCAACCTGTGCACTCAAATCATGCATGCACAATAGCTTCTGACCCACACATACTTTGAATTCCTGCCTGACCCAAACTATGGAAAATAGCCAATTTGGCATAACTTCCAAATATGGTTCATATCCACAGGTGCTAAGCCCTTAGCCCATAATTCCCCCCTTTTTTATTTCTTTTGGCCAGAAGACCCTCAATCAAAATAACACATGAACACACTGCAAAACAAGATTCTGGGCACCTCCTTGAACCATAGCCCCACGAGCATAAATTCTACGAATTAAAATTATGTTCCCTTGGTCACATAGTTGCATAGAACCAACTCTTGGACCAACATTAGCCTCTAGCCTCCCCTCCAAGATTACATGTAGTGTGGGGTCCACCCGCTGCATGCACTGACCAATCAAAGGTCTGTCGTGTTGACTTGTAATTCCACTACAATGCGTTTCTTTCCTGAAACCTTTTCTTTTTTTTTGGCCCGTGGTTGCTTAACACACAAAACCACTGCAAAACCAAGACCTGGGCATACCTTCCCTCCTTTGATGAGACCGTTAATTTTTAGCCTAATCTCCATCTCCCGACTTTATTATCGAGTGGGATCGCCCAACACATGCATCAACCAATCAACGATTAGACGGGATGAGTTGTACTACACGTGAGCTTGATGCCTAGTCAACATGCCACTTCTCTCTGTGCACCGCTCAGACCTTCCCAGGTAAACCCATAGGGATGACATGTCCCATGGGTCCCCTACTGCAACCATGTGATCCAATAAACTAATCATCTAGTTGAGTTGGTTCATATAGCTTCCTTGTCACCTCAACACCAAGTCAACCTGCCAATTCCTTTGTGACTCGCTCCAAAACCTTCCGGGGTCTTGCCAATGGGATGATGTCACACATGCCACATGTTTCTTCTGGAGTGGTCCACGTGTCACCTAGAAATGACCCACTTATGTACCTGAAAACCTCAAATTTTCATGCCACGTGTCCCTATACTGACATCATGCTGACTTCAATGTCAACCAATACAATGCTACCACAGCCTGCCATAAGGAGAGATAGAAGGGTCCTAAGCCTTGTGTTTTGCGGAAAAATCCTTTGTTAAATTTTTCAAGGGTCCCAACCATTTCTTTAACTCTACCCCACTCTCCATTGTTTCCCTTCTACCACGTTTCTCGATGCTTCCATCCCAACTCTTCACCTTCGCGTCCCTTTAAAACTTCTAGGGCACATGCGTAAGGCTTAACTGTCAAGTTGGGTCTCCGATGGCCAATCAACTGCACCTGCTCCGCTATTATGTGGAATGTCCACGAAATCCCGCTACTTAGTCATCCCCACCATTAAACATTTGCGCCCTGTTTGAACCTTTCAAGGTCCATCCACCAGGCTCAAGCTTGCATGTAAAGAGGGTTCCACGCTGATCAATTAAAAAGATCCCAATTGTTGCTTTGTCTACCCACGTCCACCTGAATCTCCTTTAGCACCTCTGCTTGCAGCTCTACCACATTTGGAAAAATGCACCAAACGTGGTCACCACTATGACCTTCTCAATACTTAGCTCTACAACTTGGACTTTGGAGGAACTTAAATTTTAATAGCATTAAGTCCTAATCTAGGAGGCCATTTGCAGACTTCAACATATCATTGGAAATTTCTTTCCAAGAACAATCCAACTATGTGACTTCCAAGAGATTCTAAACTAATCTTTTGAGGAAGAATCTCCTCCAAATCCTGGGGCTCCCAACCATCATAGTCATCATGTTATGAATTCTCCAATAAGCTTTCTACTATGATGATTCTCTATAAGAGATTGAAACAACCATGGGACTCTCCTTGAGCTTGACACACCATGCACACCAATGTTAGCCTAGTGCACATCAATGCTAACCTAGTTAACATCAATGCCAGCACACCTGTTGCCACCAACATCAATGCTCATTTGGTTGACATCAATGACAACACACTTGTTGTCAATGGCCATCCAAATAATGCCAACTATCCAACATGTCTCTCATAATTAAAATATTGTATTTTAAGATGAAATTCATATCTATTTAGTATTTGGGATAAATACTTTATAAAATATTATAAATGTAACAAAAGGGATATGGCAGGAATTCCATATAGGAAACGTCCACTAAACCAACGGACATGAAAAGTGATGATTTGATTCGTTGATAAGATAATTATATTTGGAAATAAGTTGGTATTCATTTTGGAATCAAAATGCAATTTCCATTTCTTAGGTTATTTTCCATTTATTATGAAGTAGTGAGAATATATATATATATATATATATATATATATATATATATATATATATATATATAAGATTGGCTATCCAAGATTGGTATTTATTTCTATATATGGATTAAAGTTTGATGTTAGTAGAGAGTAAATGATTTTAAGAAGGGTAGTCGCAATCATGATCATAGTGGACATTGGCATTCCTATGGATACTATCTTAGTTGGAACTATTTTTTGGTTTTGGATTTGGCCTAAAATTTCTTTTGATTGACTAAGAGCTTGTCTTCCATGCATGTAAGGAAATATGCCAGTGGCCCAAAACCCAAGGGCATCTAACAAGAGTGAAAGTCTACCCCCCTATAGGCCACCAACAGGTTAATTTAGGTCATTAGGTTTTTTGTTCACATGATGATGTGGCCATACATCAAGTTCTTGAGATTGTAAAACTAGAGGCTAGTCTAGTAGCCCAGAAAATTGTAGGTTTTTTCCTGTTTGGGAAAAAAACTAAAAAGAAAAACCCAACTTCACAAAATAATGAACAATAAATTATTCATGGAAAGGGAAGTCCCATAGAAAGAGAGGAATTTGGCTGTACTTCCTCTTAGGAAAGATATTTAACTATATACAAAGGCAGTATCTAGACTCATATATGGGATTAAGGATTAAATTAAATTCAACCATTTTTCAGCAATTGTAGAATAACACTACACTATGAAAGATTCATTTAAATGAGTTTCAAGAAGGACAAGAAACAAAACCCAAGGGGACTTAGCCTATAAATAGGCCTGAATCATGCCTATTTAATCATGCTAATTACAACCCATGAGGGGTAGACATGTTGGTTTAAGTGGGGTTTAGTCCCCACCAGGTCTGAGGTTCCAACCTCATGGGGAGGGTTTGAGGATCGAAGACACTTATGGGGGAATTAAACTATCCCAAGGGCCATCCAAAGTTTACCGAGCTTCACATAATATTGTTAATAATATTAGACTATTGGGTAGATCATTCTTCCATCCAATATACAAGTTGGTCTATTGAGATGGGATCCTTAGGGTCAAATTTTGTCAGTAAAGTCAAGTTTTGTAATAGTTTTTGTAAAAGAATGTAAAGTCTCCATGAAATATGGAAGCAGAGCATGAAGCTAAGTAAGATTCAAAGGGGCATTAGTCCCTTGTATGGGTAGGTGATAGGATGGTTTTGAGACTCACCCATGGTCCGCGGGCCATGGTATTGTAATGAAAAGGCTATATATAGTGAGTCATAGCGAGTCTAAAGAGATAAATTTTGATAGAGAATCATTGTAAGGGCAAGGTGCTAAGGCAGGAAAAGTCTATTTCCTATACTTAGGCGAAAGGGGAAGGCTCCTGCAGCTGAGTGCGCGGGCCCCTACAGCTGGGTGCGCAGGGATAAGAAGTCTGTATCTGAACGTTTACATCTTAATAAAGAATGTTTTGAGTCGAATTTGGGCATATGTGCCTTGTTTATTTACTTCTGTTTTCACTCTATGATCTGTTTTATGTTATTTAATGCTTAATTTCAGCGTGAAACCGACGGATCTATAATGTTTATGCATAATAAGTATAATTAACCCCCTTCATGGAGATCAAGAAGTCCTTAGACAAATCTGCAGTATTTAACTGATCAGAAAGGGTAGATCTCTGCGACGACAGATCTAGGTCATAAGGGCTTCAAAGTACACAACTTATTGCGTGAAAGTAGTAAATCTATATCTTTTATGCATGTTAAGTACAATAAGGTACCTTCACGAAGGTTTGAAGGTCATATCGATAGAGTTGCAATAGTTGACAATCAGAAGGAATAGATCTGCGAGAAGCAGATCTAAGCTATAATATCCTTAGGAAGACCATCACACAGGCCTCTGGATGTAGAAACTTGGTTCTAGCATCCCCCAATACTACTTCGGGTGAGACTGCAGCCTATGCTACGCAGGTTGTTGCGAAAAGGGGCAACAGTTAGGGTTTTTCTGGTCTCGCGCAACCTGCCTAGAAAGTGATCGTCCCAACAATGGAACCATTTGTTGGATTGAGGGGGCTTGTACCCAGATTCAGAGTTTGCTGCACCAACGAACAAAACCCTACACTACTAGCCCTTTCGGCAATAAACCACTTAGCGCACACTGCAGTCTCACCCGAGGCAATATTGGGGGATGTTAGAATCAGATTTCTGCATCCATAAGGGTATGCGATGTGGGGGTAAGGCATTTCTTCACTTTAAGACTTGGTTTGACCTTAGCGAACCCTTATCCTAAAAATCCTCAAACTTAAAGCAGTTTTCAATTAAACTAAGTTATGAGCTTCACCTAGGGTGTAATCATGCATAAAATAACATAAAACAATAGATGCAGATTTTCATGGAGTAATTAAGACAATAATACAGATAAATGGCATTCAACTGAGCATAAATACATAAAGCACATAAGTATATAAATTTGACACAGAATTGCTTCAAATACTCTCTATTATTTCGAATCTTCAATATACAAACTTTCCAGATCCTGCGCACACAGCTGCAGGGGGCCATGCATTTAGTTGTGGACTTACCAAGGTCTCTGCGCACACAGCAGCAAGAGCCTTCCCCTTCACCCAAAATACAAAAAGATATTACACTTACAGACTCAGAAACATATCATCTCCTCAATTAATTGCCTTAGACTTACTAATACATCCCTTTATATATGTTTTCCTATTACAATACCATGGTCCACAAACCATGGGTAGATCTCAAAACAATACAAAAAATAAGGGGTTTTGACCTTCCTAAAACCCCTTGACTCCTAGTGACCTGCGCGCTTGGCTCCTTAAAATGCAGAGGCTTTTACAAAACTTAGTCAAAATTGGACCTAGGGGACCTCGTCCCAACACAAGGCAAGGCTAAAAACCACTGTCATAACTCGACAAGACCATGCCACTAACAACCAGATAACCAAATACCAAAATGCAAATCCATGCATGTCAAAACCATTTAGGAAATCACACATGAAATATGTTACCTATAAGTATTCTTGTTGAAGCTTCTTGATCCTACTTTTCCTTGCTTTCTCTTTGCTTTCCTTTCTTTTCCTTATCTTTGCATTACTTTATTTCCCCTTCCTTGCTCCAAAGCCAGAATTCTCCAAGGAAACTCTAAGTGTCAAAGAGTGTGAGAGAGAGATAATTATGAGAGAGCTCCAAAACTGAGACAAATTATTACACTAACCAAACCTGAGCAAAATCTTGCCAACTGATCCTCATAAGCCTTTTATCAATGAGGCCTCTATTTTTTTCATTTTCCATTATTTTCCTTCATTTTCCTCCTCACATGCAACCTGTGACCTTTCACCTTCCTTTTCTCTTAATTTCCATTATTTTCATAAATAAATGTGCCAAAAATGCCATTTGCCTTTCCAAATCCTTTGCCATTGCCTTTTCAAATTTCCTTTAGCCATAATAACCAAAATGAACACCCACTGGGATGTTTTTCCCACCATTCATATTGGAATAGGTTTCCCATGACCTTGGTCTTATTTTTGCCTTTATAAACTTTTACATGGAATTTTGACCAGGGTTGTTACAGGATACATGGTAAGCCTGGGTGTGAACACCGCAATTGACCCTAGGAATCCCTTGACCATTGAATGGTGAGATACACAATAAAATTCAATGGTGATACCCTTGATTGGGCATAAAATCCCTTGACCGGTAATGGAGAGATACACAATAAAGCCCGTAGGGTGGATACCTTGTAGGCATAGGAATTCGTTGACCGGTAATGGCAGGATACACGGTAAAGACAAGAGGTTGAGATGGAAAAATCCCTCATAGTTTAGGTGGAGAGATCCAGAGGCATCCATGCTTGTTTAGGACCTAGTGATCTGGTGGGGAATGTAGTAAAGCCTAGTTCTATTGATGAGGGTTGAGGTGGGTTGGCCTCGGGAAGCCCTAGTTAGTTTTATTATGAATCCCACATTCATGCTTGGAATATGGCATAAGGGTGATTGGCTGAAAGGAACATTTGGTTCAACCCAATTTATGGTCGGGTGGTTCATGGAAGTCCCAGACCTAGCTGGCTTATGCATTCATTAATAAGAGCTCTTTCTCCTTAGTATTTCATGTGTAAATGCACGGGTTCATGTGTGATTCTTATGGCTGTTATATCCTTGCTATTTCTATTGGTTACATGTTGGTTATGAGTATGTTTTATGACAGACTTGATGTATGGCTCTCATCATGTTTTGATATTTAAATGAATGTACAATGAATATATGACCTAATAGATGATAGTGTTTCTATTGTGATAAGGAAAAAATTCTTCTTTACGAATCCTAGATAAGTATGAGACCCCTATGATAAGATCTATTGTTATGACCTGTAGATTACATATTTCTGACATGTTTGATGAAATGCCTATCATGGCTAGTAGGGGTCAGATCATGTAATTTCACCATTGATTGCATTAGTAGCTTTATTCGATTATTATTTATCATTTATGGAAGTTTCATGAATTTATGGGTAGCGGCCTGAGACCCAGCCCTAAAAAAGTGGATCAGAATCTAGGGTCGTTGTCTTAGAACTAGCTTAAAAAGTCCACAGTTGCTGACATGCCTTACTGTAGGAGTGACTCGAAGGCCTCAACCACATCCATGGTTTTTCGTGGGAGTGGCTGAGGGTCCAAATTTGTGAAATGTCAAGTTGTCTCAGGGGTTGGTCACCTGCAAGGGTTGGTTGGCTTCTGGAGGTTCTGTAGCATGTGTGGAAAGTCAGAATGGTTTTGTTTTGTGGGTTCCACTTCCTTAACTATACATGGGGAGTTGAATCACATCGCAGTATCCTCTCATCACATGTTTACCCTAGCGGACCGGTTAACTTGGGTAAATGTGGGAGGAGGGTGTTACAGATCCTTCCAAGATGGAGGACATCATGAAATTGTCGGTGCCTACTAATGTTTCTGAGGTTAGAAGTTTCATTGGGGTAGCAAAGTACCTGAGGAAATTCACAGCCTCATTTTCAGTAGTAGAAACACCACTCCATGCCATACCAACAAGTGGCAAGAGTTTCTAGTGGGGAAAAGGTCAACATAAGGATTTCGAGGAGCTAAAGAAGAGTATCATTCAAGCACCAGTTTTGGCATTACCAAACTAGACAGATGCGAGTGGGTATGCTATGGGAGTTGTCTTGATGTAGGGAGGAAGGCCTGTATGCTACCATTCTGAAGTATTTCATGGGGCAGTCCTTAACTACCCTACCTATGACAAGAAACTCTATGCCATGGTGCAATATGTGAAGAAGTGGAAGCACTATCTAATGGGAAAAGAGATAGTAATCCACACATATCACCAACCATTACAATACTTTCAGACCCATAGTAAGCTACAACATGCTAGGCATTACAAGTGGATGGGGTTTTTACAACAATTTCATTTGGTGATCAAGTGTAAGAATAGAAACACAAATAAGTTGGCCAAAATTCTTTCAAGGCCACCCACATCGAAGATTACAACTTTGGGGATTCTTATGCACATGGAGCCATTCACCCATGATGCATACAAAGAGGCATATTCAGAGGATGAGGAATTCAATGAGGTGTATTAGTAGTTGTAGAGTCAGATACATGTGCACGATGGTGATAGCATCATTGACTACAATCTCCAGGATGGGTTGCTCTATAGGTTGGATAAGCTATGTGTTCCTAAAGGTCAACGATTGTAGCTGATTATAGAGGCTCACACCTCCAAGATTGCATGTCACTTTAGTGTAGGGAAGACCGTGACTAACTTGCAGAGGTATGTGTATTGGCCCAAGATGTAAGAGCATGTAGCTAGGTTCATAAACGAATGCATGCTTTGTTGTATAAAAAATCCTAGCAATAGGAAACAGGGTCTATATCATACCTTACCTGTACCTACTTTTCCTTGGGAAAGCATTTCCATGGAATTTGTGGGAAGTTTATCGATAACCTGGAAGGGACATGACTACATGTTCGTGGTAGTTGAAAGGTTTAGCAAGGTGTGTTTTGATGCCCTGTAAAAAGACCATCAGTAGACAAGAAGAAAAAAGAGTGTCCTTTAGACATGTAGAAATTCCCACTGTAGATCAACAAATTATGCAATATACTAAAACACAATACAAGATCTACTTCTACAACACTTTGTGGAAGCTTAATCGAATTGAGTAAGATCAAGAGAAAATATATAATTGAGAATGAGAAATCAATCACACATAACACAGAAGAAATAACCCGGGGAAAGCCTCAGCCTAAAACCCCAATCTCTGTATTATCATACAAGTGGAAATCTTGTTCAAGTTACAAAAAGAATCAGCTCTCAAGCTATCCTGCTCTCTCCGCAATCAAACAATACTACTCATATACAGTCAAAGGCTCTCATAACCTTCTCCTCTGCCCTCCAAGCCTCCTATTTCCTTGCGCAGTTTTTCCTCGGGTCCAGTGCTTCCACTTGTGTGAATTCCCACCTCACACTTCTCACTTGGCTTAGAAATAACTGGACAAACCTGAAGGAGATAAATCCTTCTACATGGATGAGTTTCCTTTATAGGAAAAATTCATCCAACTGATAGTACATTGTCCCTCCTCTGATCTCAACTGGGTCTCTGTCTGAATTGACACGCATGAGTTATTTATGAGAGAATATTCAGTTATCTGAAGTGCAGCGGTTACATGCATGCATGCATTAACTAACTAAACTCACAATTAATTCAACAAACTGTTTGAATTAATCTAACTTGACTTGACTCAGTTAACTGAGCCAACTAACTACAACTCATCCTTATCTATTTAACTGATGGATAAATTCCTCAATTAATGGAGAAACTGTTGCATGTCCCCACATAGACTTCATGTTTGATTTTCCTTAACTAATTAACTCAATATGAATTAATTAATTATTTTACAAACAACTGCTAAGATCAAATTCGAGTTTTACTTCACTATTTTAGTTTAGGGATTGACTAAAATAGGAAGGGATCCCGAAATGCTATTTATAGCAATGCTATTTTTAGCACTTCCATTTTTCATTCCTTGTTGTTATGTCCAACACTGGTACCCGAACTGCTATTTATAGCAGTGCTATTTTTAGCACTTCTATTTTTAGCATTTCTTGTTGCCATTTTCAACACTTCCTCTCAATAAGAAAGGCATTCAACTCGAACCCGATCCTGAACCTTTAGAATGTTCTGCATGCAAAACTTCTCCCAAGTGTTGTTGCTCCAGCAACTCTAGAAACAAAAAAATCTCCCAATTGACCTCCCTGTTGGGCTAGAAACATCCTCTGATGCTGAAGCTTCCTCTGCTATTGACAAGTGCTCCCTCTATGACCTCTAAGCTGCTGCAACACTCCATGCATCTCGCACCATTGCACACCTCTCTGTGTCATCCTGCACTGGTGCAACACTCCTGTGTCTCTTACATTGTTGTAGCCTTCTAGCTCTGCACTGTCTTGGGATTCCTGCAATGTAGCTCTCTCTTCCACTCCATCCGCATCTGCCTCTACCCACTCATCCAGTCCTGCTACTCCTCGTCGGGGCTCCCATATCAAGGTCTAATCAAAGAGGTTGGGTACCTTAATGATCCTACCCCTATTCTAGCCTTCTTGGGACTGTCACTCCACATTGCCCCACCTCCTACCTGGAGGTATGGATGCATGTGATCCCTCTGCCCACTTGGCTCGAAATTTCCTACTACTAGAGGTCTCTACATGAATGGATTCCTCCACTCTGTCTCCTCTCATCTTCCCTAGTTGTGGCTGCTCCACAACCTCCTGAAGCTGCTACACCAATTGTGGCTCCTCCACAATCATCTGAGACTTCTCCTGTGGTTGCATGCTGAGAGGTAATGTAATCTCCCTCTCAACCACCAAGTCTCCAATAGTTGCCTTCCTCCTTAAGGATTTTCATGCATCTTGAACCTCAAGAGCATACAAGTTCTTGACTCGTGAACCGATCTACTTAACCTGTCTCGTGGTGATGTGTCGAAGGAAAACCTTTCCCTTATTGAAGACTACATCATAGCCTTTGTCTTCCAGCATTGCAATCGACACCAAATTTTTCCTCAGTCCTGGTACATACTTGACATCAGTCAAGGTAATGCGAGCTTCATGCTCCCTTTGAAAAACAATCGTGCCTACACCTGAGACACTATACTTTTCATCATTACCCATCACTATGAGTATCTAGAGATCTTTCTCCTCCAAGGTATTGAACAAACTCTTATCACCGTTCATGTGAAAAGAAGCTCCACTGTCAAGAAACCAACCACTTCCCACCATGGATGAAACCATGGATGCGAAAAGTGTGAAATCCAACTCGAACTGTGAGGCCAGTGCCTCACCTTCTGATCCTTCCACAAATACCTTCTTGGATTTCCTTAGTGGACAATTTGTAGCAAAATGGCCCACTTCATGACAACGAAAGCATCACACTTTTGATTTGTCAAACTTCTTCCTACCATGGAAAGAACTAGATTTGGGATGAGAATCCTTCTCCTTGACTTTCTTTGCCTTACTCGCTAAGGTTCAATTTTCTTCATCTTCCTTGGATGAAAAAGATCCATTTCTAGTGCTTCTCCGTATCTCTTCCTACACAAGATCTTACCAAAGTCGTTCCCAATCTGGCAGTTTCTCTCTTCAGTTTACCGAGTCTTGGTAGCTATGCCAGCTCTTAGGAAGACCGAGGAGTGCTAGACTCACCATGTCGTCATCAGCGGTCGTGATCCCTACAGTTCCAAGCTCATCCCTGTAGGTGGTGAGCATGTTTAGGAACGTAGAGATCTTGTCGCCCTTTTCACACTTGATTTTATGAAGCTTGTCTTTCAACGCCAGCTTCCTTTAATTGTTGCTATTTTGATATAGATCTTTCAATGTTTTCCACATTGAAAACAGTGTCTCCTTCCCATGGAGACTCGAGAATATGTGGTCTCGAACTCCCTCCAAAAGGATTCTCCTTGCTCTAGCCACACATTTCTTCCATTCCGCCAATTGAGTAGCATCAGTCAGCTTGGGGACTTCTTGATCAATGAAGTCCTTTAGACCGTTATCCTCTAATACTGCTTCCATGCGATCCTTCCAGGCTATATAATTCGAGCTGCCATCAAGGGCATACTCAAGTCTTAAACCGTTGAACGCCATTGGTGAAATTGAGATGTGATAAGAACTTGATTTCTATATTTAGGAACCACAAACTTCAAACTTCTCCCTTCTTGTATATTGTTCTTCTCCTTTGATCACCTTTGCTCCGATACCATGTAGAAATTCCCACTGTAGATCAACATATTATACAATATACTAAAACACAATATAAGATCTACTTCTACAACACTTTGCGGAAGCTTAATCGAATTGAGCAAGATCAAGAGAACACATATAACTGAGAATGAGAAATCAATCACACATAACACAGAAGAAATAACCCAGGGAAAGCCTCAACCTAAAACCCCAATCTCTGTATTATCATACAAGTGGAAATCTTGTTCAAGTTACAAAAAGAATCAGCTCTCAAGCTATCCTGCTCTCTCTGCAATCAAACAATACTGCTCATAGACAGTCAAAGGCTCTCACAACCTTCTCCTCTGCCCTCCAAGCCTCCTATTTCCTTGCGTAGTTTTTCCTGGGGTCCAGTGCTTCCACTTGTGTGAATTCCCACCTCACACTGCTCACTTGGCTCAGAAATAACTGCACAAACCTGAAGGAGATAAATCCTTCTGCATGGATGAGTTTCCTTTATAGGAAAAATTCATCCAACTGATAGTACACTGTCCCTCCTTTGATCTCAACTGGGTCTCTGTCTGAACTAACATGCATGAGTTATTTATGAGAGAATATTCAGTTATCTGAAGTGCAATAGTTACATGCATGCATGCATTAACTAACTAAACTCACAATTAATTCAACAAACTGTTTGAATTAATCTAACTGGGCTTGACTCAATTAACTAAGCCAAATAATTACAACTCATCCTTATCTCTTTAACTGATGGATAAATTCCTCAATTAATGGAGAAACTATTGCATGTCCCCATATAGACTTCGTGTTTGATTTTCCTTAACTAATTAACTCAAGATGAAATAATTAATTATTTTACAAACAGCTGCTAAGATCAAATTCGAATTTTGCTTCACTATTTAAGTTTAGGGACTAACTAAAATAGGAAGGGATCCCGAAATGCTATTTATAGCATTGTTATTTTTAGCACTTCCATTTTTCATTCCTTGTTGCTATGTCCAACACTGGTACCCGAACTACTATTTATAGCAGTGCTATTTTTAGCACTTCTATTTTTAGCATTTCTTGTTTGCATTTTCAACAAGATAGGCCTAGGTGCACTTTGGTATACCAAGGAGCATCATTTTATATTGGGATAAAATATTTCTGAGTGCATTCTGGACTACATTGTGGGAGAAGATGGACATGAAGTTGAAGACATCTACAACATTCCATCCACAGACAGATGGGAAGACATAAGTAGTCAATAAGACTTTGGCGCATCTTCTAAGGGGATACAACCAAAAGCATATGAAGACCTGAGACAAAAATCTGGTATATATACAACATTATTACAACAAAGAAGTGAACACTTCTATAGGAAAGTCCCCATTTGAAACTTGTTTTGGATATTTTCCGCCTTCACCATTGGACATTGCATATGGGCACCAAGGATGAGTGAAGGAAGATCTTATAGGAGATGCTTGAGGGATGAGAAATTTATAGAGGATAAAGAATATCCATCTACAGGTACAAGAAACATTGCAGAAGTCAAAGGAGAAGTATAAGGCCATGCATGATCAACACATAACAGAGAAATCATTCAAGGTGGGAGACAGAGTATGGTTACAATTGAACAAGGAGAGGTTGCAGGGGCTTGGTAAGAAAATCAAGGCTTTGAGGTATGGTCCCTTTGAAATACTAGAAAAGGTGGGTGATAATGCCTATCGATTCATTTTACCACCATATATGTGTATTTACTTAGTTGTGAATGTAGAGAATTTGAAACTCTATGAGCCTTCCAAGCTAGATTAGGAAGAAGACATAGGTCCTACCTTTTGTGGAGAATTTGGCACTAGATGCTCAGGCAGAGTTAACAGAAGATATAGTTTTTCAAAAGAGGTATAGAACTACAAGACATAGGTAGTATGACCTTTGGCAGATTAGGTTGAAGGGACAACTTCCAGGCAAAGCTAAATGGCACACCAAAGAGAAGATGGAGGAAAAATGTCCTCATCTCATTCAGTAGAATATTTTAGGGACCAAAAGCCTCCCAAAATGGGGAGGTGTGATCTGGATCGGATAATTTTGTTGTTTGTCATCCTTATCGATGCATTCAGAGTGGAAAAAGTGGAGGAATCATCTCATGGGACCGTTTTTACCGGCATAACAAAATTTGACGAAATGGGGTTTGAAACCTTCCGGGAGCATTTTGAGGCATCAAATGATGTTTTTGGGGGGTAAAAGTTTGCCACTTTCATTAGAGGAAATTTCACCCTAAAAGTGGCTTCCTAAGGAAAACTAATAAAATAATAGTTAAAATAATAAAATAAGAGATATGAATTTTGGAGGGAAAAGAATAAAACTACTTTTTTAATTTGTAGTTTTGGCTTATCTCTTTATAGGTTTATTTAAATTCAAAAGTGGCTTCCTAAGGAAAACTAATAAAAGAATAGTTAAAATAATAAAATAAGAGATATGAATTTTGGAGGGAAAAGAATAAAACTACTTTTTTAATTTGTAGTTTTGGCTTATCTCTTTATAGGTTTATTTAAATTTCAAGTGTAGACACTCATTGGATGTGGAATTAAATTCCACATCCAACGACTACCCATTATGCATACTTTTGAGAAGACACACATTGATAAAAATTGAAAATACATTTAAAAAATGTGTTCAACATGTTTTTTTAATGTATCTTCAATTTTTATCAATGTGAGTCTTCTCAAAAGTATGCATAATGGGTACTCGTTAGATGTGGAATTTAATTCCACATCCAACGAGTGTCTACACTTGAAATTTGAGTAAATCTATAAGGAGATAAGCCAAAAATACAATTAAAAAAAAAAGTAGGTTTTCTTCTTTTCCCTCCAAAATACATGTACCTCTTTTTAAATTTAAATGATTTGATTGGTTTACATATTATGACATAGAAATTACATGAAAATTTCATGGGAACTTTTAGGTTGACATTTCCTCTAATTAGTGTGACACCTTTTCATGTTGTTCTACACATAGAGATCTTTCCAACGGTGCAAGAAGTGCATCAATCAGAGTCTGTATGCTTAAGTTATGCCACTCAAAAGTTGACCTTCCTGTTTTCACACCTATAATTCGGGAGGATGCCGTGTCAGCCTCCATTATTCATGGAAAAGGAGCTAACACGTGTTTATGATGTAAAAGTCTCTAGAATATTCTAGATTGTATCTCTATGTAAGAGTTGATAAGTCAAACTTAACCACTAGTAGGCTATCAGGCTATGTTATAACCGAGCTATTAGGAGGAAGAGACATTCCATTCTTTCGAGAGAATTTTGTTCCATAGTTAAGAAAAGATAGCCAAGAGGGATAGAAGGTAGAGAACACATAGAGGATTTGTGCACTATAGTAGCCCACGGGACACTGACCTTACTTCTTTGTACCTTCAACCATATTTCCAGAAAGAGAAAGAGAGAGAAGCAGGGTCACCTTCCAGTTGGGTTTTCTCCCAAAAGGGTTTCCCATAACATATTTTGTGTCTTATGTGTGTGTGTGATCTTATTTTGTCATTTTCTATATTTTTGCATATTTTCCATTCACATGCATGCTCTAATTATAGTTAAATCTACAAATCTTAAAGTTTAATAAAACTGTAATAGTGGAGAATCTCAAAATTTTAATATAATATTATCATATATGTTGTGACGAGCTGTCTATTGGAATATCCACGACAGTTTATAGATCAACGGTGAAGACCCAGTTGGTCGACTTGGCTAGGGTTTTGGCCAAGAATATTAATGGAATTCCATTAGGATGGGTTTTCCCTTAGAGTTGAGGTTTTCCTAAGGTAAATTATGTGCATTGTGTTTAATGTTTGAATATTATTGGTTATTGTTAATGTTCCTCTTAGTAAATTTTAATATTTCTCTGGTAAAATTTTCTACAGATAGAGAGAGAGAGATAGAGTTAAGAGTTCTAAGAGGACCAAGAGGATGATTATGCATCCATTGTTGCATATTTGTAATCATTCCTCTTTTCTTTAATTCATTGGAGTCAGATCCCCTTGTGTTCTACTTAATTATGTGACCATTATGGTGATTGGGCACCGAATCAGAGTAGTTTTTTGTATATTTTATTGAAGGATAAGGGTTCAAGTTGTAGGAGAACCAATTGTGGTTCTAGGTTGAGATCCAACTTAAGACTTCACAAGATTGGTCCATTTGATCTAAACGTATGCTATGGAAGAAAAAAAATACTCGAAATCACTGATACTCGATACCTCTGCACCCATCAGTTAACAATTTGGGAAACATAGTCCTTTCTGTTAATAGACATCATCGTACAAGGCCCCACCATATCGCTCTATTGCATATCGATGGATTGGATTACTTGTTATAACACCAATACCACCTATGCCCAATACTCTGATATTGAATCAACTCAATACCTCTCCACATTGATATCTTGATATACATATAACACATGATATTTTGATATCCCTCTAGGCCTAATATATCCCTCAGTCTGATATTCGGTAGAGCATAGTCAAAAGGCATAGTCATATTGTTTAACACTGCTTGATGTTAGGACCAAAAGAGTAGGTAAATTTGATTTTCGCATGTCAAAGGTGTTGTGGTTCAGGGACTGCTCGTATGCAATGGGTGTTTAACACACAAGTACGATCATGAACTAGGGGATTTGAAAGGAACAGAGCAATGATCCAAAGACGGATAGAATCGTCATCCAAATGCTAGGGAGTTATAAGTCCACTTTTATAGTGTTGATCCTCAAGGTTGATGTTCCAACTTATTTTGATGAATTTGGCCAATTCCATTGTGTTACAAATTATACAAAATCATTTTCAATGTAGTTGTAATCATATTTAAGTCAATCTTATCTAAGGTCATCTCTTTGGAGCAATTTGGTTTCCTTAAGTGTAGGCTTATTCATGAAGTTATTGATATGATGCAGAAGGTATTAGATACTATCAAAATAGCTTGGATTCATACAACAATACTCAAGTTATATCTCTTTAAAACATATGATAGAGTGTTGTGGTTGTATCTCATGTTAATATTATCGCATGTGGGTTTTGGTTGCCTCTTGTAAAGCGGATAATGAGTTGTGTCTCTTTGTTGTCGTTTTCTATCTTAGTGAATGGTTCAGGTTGTGGATTTTTTGAATGATTTGGAGATTTCCATCTCTTTCCATAGCTATTTTTGCTACTACTTGAAGGGCTTAGTTGGGCAATTTCTAAAGAAAGATGTCAAAAAAAATCTAGGGAGTGAGGATTAGGAGGTCGAATCTATTAAGTCGTCTCTTGTTTGTATAAGATTTTCTCTTTTTCTGTTTATATTTAAAAGTTGAAGGTAAGAAGTATAAGGACATTCTAGAACCTTTTTGTGATGCAATTGGTATGACTCTAAATATTGATAAGTTAACAATATTCTCTCCAACAATGGTGGATGAAACAAGACAACAATTGACTGACCTCTTTTCATATCCATCATTTGATTTGGACGATGATATAAAATATGTTATGTATGTGCTCACACCAAGTAGTTACATGGTAGTAGATTAGCAATGGTTGTTGTCAAAGATTGAAAGAATGATTAAATTTTGGTGTAGTAGGTCGATCTTTAAAGGTGGTTGGACTTTCCTTATTAAATGTATTATTAAATATATACTTATTTATTGGCTTCTCCTAGCTTTAATACCCTAAGGTATGCTCAATAGAATTACAAATCTTTACTTTAATTATCTATGGAAGTAATGAGTATATGGGTTGTCACCTGGTCAATGGAAATTACTAATCTCCCTAAAGATCCAAGGTGGGTGGAGCTATACAAATAATTTTATGTTTGGTAAAGTGTTATCTACTAAGTGTTGGGTGTTCTTTACTAGTCGAAATATATGGAAAGATTTTAGTTAAAAGTATAATGGCCCTATTTCTATCTTGGACTAGACTCAGTGTAGGCAGAAGAATTTTTAATATAACATATCCATTCAATGAATGCTTTAACCCTTTCTTTTCGATTATTTGGGAAATATTTGGCTTGGAAGGTTGGCTTGAGTTGCTAGGTCTAATTTGGCTTGGATGTTGTAGCTAGGTAGGGGGATATTATCTTTCCTTTGAGTCTCAAGTTGTTCAAATTTAGCAAGTGGGTAATTATACTCTTAGCAAGATTAGAGATGCTCATAAAACAAATATGTAGAAATAGGGGTGGCTACAAGTATAAGAGTTGGGTCTTGTTGGTGAGTGGTATCACAGAGGATTCGACAACTTGTGGTTACACTCTGCTAGACAAGGCAACGGAATGATTTCTACACATAGAATTCGATTCTTAGGACAGTGAAGGAAAGGTCATCACAATTCAACTAATATGTCTTTTTTAATTATTTTGATTTCTTAGGTGGATAATATTAGTTATTTTAATTTATATTATTTTGTAAGTGTGATTAAACTGTATTAATATCGCATCGCGTTTTGAAATTGATAATTCATTTAATATTTTATTTAAATCAATAAGATGATATTAAGTTAATGATTAAATTTAACCAATAATATAATAAAATATATTAAATTTAATATAAATTATTAAAAAAATAAATAAATCTTACCATTAATTTTCAAATTAAATAAAAGGTTATTTAAAGATTCTTTTAAGTTTTAAAAAATTGTTAAATGAAATAATGGTTAAAGCCCGCTTGTGAATTTCATTAAAAAAATTATCACAACTTTCGAGAGTTGTGTTATTAATGGTGGTGTCTCTCTCTGAATATATTTTTATGAAGTTGAGAGAAAATATAAAATAAAGATTTCATATTTTAAACAAGAAATTATTACAATTAAATTAGAATATAATTTTGTTAAACAAATTATATATATAAGGGTTTAAACCCAAACAAGAAGTGATCAAAACCATGTCCCTAGTTATGAGTTACTAAAATTTAAAATTAAAAAATCAAATCGGGATTGTATTATTCAGATATAAATTTAACAGGTATTTTTGTTTGATTTGACTGTTTTTTTTAATTCTTATTTTTATCTATTATTATAATTATAATAACGTAGGTATGGTATTAAGTATTTAATTTTTCTTCAAATTATTTTTTAGTTTGTCTTGACCAAAAGTTTATGCTATTTATCTATTGTTTAACATTGAGAATTTTTTTGTTATTTTTTATTATTATTTAAATCTATTTATTTGTAAGATGATTGGTTGAGATCTTAGTTATTTAGTAATTTCCATTTCTATTAGTTACTAATTTTTTGGTTTTAGTTTTATTACTTTTCTATTTAACTTTTTGATTTTTCTATTATTTCCGTGAATTAGAGTTTTTTTCCCTAACATTTAACTTATATTTTTCTTTTGTCATTTTATATGTTTTTTTAAGATGATAAATTTTAAAGAGGAAAAAATAATTAAAAATTATTTTACCAATATATATATTTTTTAGTTTTCTTACTTTTTAATTTGACTTATATTTTTTTGTTGTCTTTTTCTATTGCTTTTTCTCTATTTTCAATTCCAATTACGTAATCATAATTTCTTTTTCATTTACACATGTTTTTATAATTAATAACTATTACGATAATTAGCTAATTTTCTGAGCCTTTCTTTCTTAATTTTATTAAGAAAGTTTTATTGATATATAATTACTAATTTTTAAGATTTCTTGAGCATTTTTTTCCTAATTTTGTTGAATTTGTTTTATTTAAACATAGTTTTTATCAAGTTCCATATTCTATTTCAAGTCGTTCGATATTGTTCCAGCATTTATTAGGAGGTTAAGCTTCAATTTCTTATCTTTTCAATTGGTTTACCATGCAAAAAATTAATGTGTGAATTTTGTTAAAGTTGTTTAATAGAGATTGTAAAATTCAATCAATTTCATACTAAATCACAAATCATAGACAAACTTATAATATTTAGAAAAAAAATTGAAAAAAAGTTAATGATATATTTTATTTATTTAAATATTTAAATTTTTTAAATGATTTATTTTATTTTATTTTATTTTCACAATACCAAATATTTTAGGAACTAAGTATTTTGATTATAAATTAAGTGTTTATATATCCATCTATACTTTATATTACTTTAAAAATATCAAATAAGTTATTTTTTATCATAGAAAGTTATTTTTTTACTATGTATTTAATTTCGTGAACTGTGAGGAGCTCACTTATTTTAATTTTTTTCCTAAGCAAGAAAATTCTTACCTGGATTAAGAGGAGAAAAATAGAATTCCACATAATTAATTAATTAATTAACTAATATCTTTTCCTTCTAAAAGAGGTTTGCATAATAATAATTTGATCCCTTTCGGGGGTTGGTTAAGATAAATCTAAGTTGGTTTAATTCCCCCCTTTAAATAGGCTACACTCCACATGAATACCATGCATCATTTTAATTTAATTTTATTTCATTATTTTTATTTTTTTATTTTTTTTGACAGAGTTACATGGTTTACATTACATTACATTAATCTTCTTATTTTATTTTATTTTATTTTTATATAATTTGATTTAGTCAAAATGTTAAACATTATATTACCACATCTCTACCATATTGGGTTGGATAGCCTCTAATTATTGAATGTTATCTTTATTTTATTAGATTATTTACTATGATTTTAAAGCATATTTTGAGTCTTACTCACCCATTAATTTTTTATAAATAAATGTTACTTGGAAATAAACAAATTCAAATTAAAACTCATTTACTATGACCATAAAACATACTTTCGGTTTTAGGCAACCTCTAAAAATCTAAGAATAAATGTGATTTTAGAAATAAATAAATTCAAATTATGAGTACAATCTTTTTTTGGGTAAGTTATGAAACACACTAAAGACTTGTTGTATAATCCGAGCCATATGAAACTAGAGAGAATAGTTATTTTGATTAAAAAAAATAAAAAAATTATGATTTAACTTTGATTATTGAATAATCATCTTTATCTTATTGGATTATTTACTATGATTTTAAAATATGAAACTAGATTTTTAAGGTTTCTTGCTATGATTGGAGGAGGGCGGAGGAGACGGACCATGAGCGATTAGGGTTTGTTACAGACTTGCAAACGGAAAACCTGCACAGACATAGACAATCAGCCATTACTTTCCAGCAATAGGACAACCACTACACGACAAGAAATAGTTAGCCAGCGATGGAACCCCCTCAGGGGGAGGCTACGACGCCTCCCCCCATTGACGCGGAAAACATTCTGCGGCACATAGAAGATGTTAGGAAGGAACACCAGAAAGATATAAGAACAGAGCCCGAAACCTTGCCAGAGAATTCCAATAGGAATGAAGCACCCAAAGTGGCGTTGGCAACCTGCAAGCCTGTAGCAGCTGATAGACCTAAGACTGAGCTCCCAAGTCACTGGATAAACACTCAAATCTAGTACATGAAGGATCACGCTTTGATTGGAAAGTTCATAGGCTTCTGGCCCACAGAGAAAGCACTGCATGGCTGGATAGCCGCCAAATGGAAACCAAAAGGGCACATTACTCTACAGTTAGGGCCTAAGGGTTTCTTTACTGCAATCTTCAATTGTCTGGAGGACCGAAACAGGGTTGTTGATGGCGGACCATACTTTTTCAATGCAGCAGGACTATACCTGAGAGATTGGATTGAGCGTTTCAATCCGGACAAAGAAGATTTGAGCTGGGCACCGGTATGGATCCACCTTTACTCCCTCCCCTTGGAATACTGGGATGAAGACTCGTTGCAAGATATTGGGAATGGTTTAGGGGAATTCATCAAAATTGCAGAGGAGATGAAACTCAAGCGATACACCTCCTATGCGCGAATATGTGTCTATATGCACCTCAGCAAAGCTCTCCCAGACGTGGTAAGCCTATTTCATGATGATTTCGAATGGTTACAGTCAATAGATTATGAGCACGTCCCATTCCGTTGCAGAAAATGCCACGCCCTTGGCCATTTATTCCGAGATTGTCCTTCAAATCTGAAATCCTCGACCTCTCCCACAATGGACAAACCTAACTCAGATGGGTTTACCAAAGTATCCAACCGCAAAAAGAACCACAAAAAACCCTTTACATTCCTTAAAAAACCTGTCGCCAATGCCTCCATGCCATCAACCAGCAATAGCTTTGAAACCCTGATTTAGCCAGAGTTTAATAACTTCGAAAACCCGGACCATTCCGAAGAAATCCCTAAGATGACTCCCCAGGCCACTCCCTCAAGCTCAAAGAAGACCCAAAAATCCGTGCAATCCACAGATCTCAAATCTGCCCCTTCCAGCAAGTCCACAGATCTCAGATCCCCAAAATGGAATGCTCAAGGAATGGATGTGGATAGCACGCATCAGGAAACCACGACAGTAGAAGACACAAAGGTGGAGCGAGAAGAAGTCCAACACATGGAAGAGGAGCCGGAGAGCTTCGACATTGGAGATCTAGACATATTGGGACTAGAACAAGCTTGCAAGAAAAAAGAATATGACAAGATCCCAGAAAGGCAGCTGGAAAGTTTAGAAGTCATTCTCTCCAGGGCACAGCAGCAAAGATCGCTAGGCATCCAAAGTGGGAGTCAATGGGATGGAAAAAGCATCTTTAAAGACAATAAAAAAAGAGGAAGGAAAACAGATCTTCAAAGAACCATCCGCATTAGGGAGATGCTGGTGGAATTTGGAAGATATTCCAAGCTTACAAAGTATTACAATCCCCTACTCAATCATGCATCATGAAGCTCATTTCATGGAACATCAGAGGGCTCAACAGCCCTGGGAAATATAGACTAATAAAAAACATGTTTCAACAGGAGAAACCTCAAGTCTTCCTCTTGCAGGAAACCAAATGCAACTCTACAACGCTGGATCAGACCCTTGCCAAAGCATGGCCAAGCAGCAAAGCGGTTGCAGTGGATGCCACTGGAGCATCAGGAGGACTAGCAATAGTATGGGATGAAAGAGCTATCACACTTACTAACATTCATGCTAGTAAATGTTTTATTCAAGCCACCTTCCATATTATCGGGACAAATGTTCATGGACACATCACCAATGTATACTTCCCCCAGGAAGCAATAAACAAAAAAGACATTTTGAATACTTTAGCTTTGATCAACTTTAAAAGAACTCATCCACTTTGGATTACAGGAGGAGATTTTAATATGATAACAAAATTGGAAGAAAAAAGAGGGGGAAGGGCCAAGCTGGACAATGAAAGTTCTCACTTCAAAAACTCCATCCACGACAATTAGCTCATCAATATGTCATTCAACAATGGAATCTTCACATGGAATAACAAACGAGTAGGTGCACATCAAATTGCCTCTCGATTGGATCGATTCCTGCTTTCCGACAATGCAATCCATCTTGGAGGGGACTTCTCGGCTTCAATCTTACCACTCTCAGGCTCAGATCACTGGCCTATTGCGCTTCAATGGCAAAGGCTGGGAAACAATACACGCAGGCCCTTTCGATTCGAAGCTTTCTGGTTGACACATCCAGACTTTCACAACCTGATTAATACGGTTTGGAAAAACTTCAAACCCCCGGAAGGCACAAAAATGTATCAGCTCCAACAAAAACTCAAAAATCTCAAGAACAACATCAAATAATGGAATCAAGTGACCTTTGGCAACATTTTCCAAGCACAAAGCGCTCTTGATCAAGAAATGAAAAAATTACAGTAGAGAATCATTGCAGAAGGAAGATCTGAAGCTCTAGCAGAATAGGAAAACTACCTACAAACGCAAATCTCAGAAAGAGAAAAGCAAGAAGAAATACTTTGGAAACAAAAGTCAAGAGTCAGATGGCTTAAAGAGGCGAACGGAACACAAAGTTCTTTCATCGCACTACTATCCAGAGAAGAATGCACAACAACATTACTCACATCCAGAATAAGCAAGGGGAACGGCTGGAAAAACATGAGGACGTAGAACAGGAACTCCTCACTCATTTTCAGCAGGTTCACGAAGAACCTCAGATAGATCGCCTACCAGCTATAGAGAAAATCACCAAGAATATCCCTAAGATCATAACAGAGGAACACAATCAGATCCTTCTCAGGCCGATATCTTTACAGGAAGTGGAGACAGCCATGCGACAACTTAAAGTAGGAAAAGCACCTGGCCCAGATGGATTCACATCCGATTTCTTCCACAACTTCTGGGATCTAATCAAGGAGGAGGTATGGCAAGTCGTTGAGGAATCTAGGACTAATAGATGGATGCTTCCCTCTTTGAACGCAACCTTCATTGCCCTTATTCCCAAGGAAGAACATTGTCAGACTCCGGACAAATTCCGGCCTATTGCTCTATGTAATGTCATATATAAAATCGTCTCCAAAGTTATTGCTTCACGACTAAAACCCCTGCTTCCATTACTTATATCGTCGGAGCAATTAGGATATGTGGAAGGAAGGAAAATCACGGATGGCATTATACTCACTCACGAGATTATTCACTCTTTAAAGCAGCTCAAAAAAGCAGGTATGCTCCTAAAAATCGATCTCTCTAAAGCTTTTGATAGTTTAAGCTGGAAGTATATTCAAAAAATGTTGATAGCCTTTGGCTTCGCTCCCCCTTGGGTCAGATGGGTAATGAGTCTTATATCATCTACCTTCTTCTCAATTCTAGTCAATGGGATCCCTTCCACCCCCTTTCACCCCTCCAGAGGCATCCGACAAAGGGATCCCCTCTCCCCCTTTCTGTTTGTCATTATGGCGGAGGGTCTCGGTCGATACATCAAATAAGCCCTTCATTCCCATCATTTGAGAGGCCTCTCCTTTCCCAACACCCCTGCCTTCACCCACAAGCAATTTGTCGATGACAACATGTTGTTTGGCCACCCCTCGGTCCAGGAAGCCCTCAAATTAAAATCCATTTTAACTGATTTTTCGGATGCCTCTGGAGCATGCATTAACAAAGCTAAATCCCAAATCTTTTTCTTTCATACCCCTGCTATAACCCAATCCTCAATTGCTAGGATCCTAGGTTTCTCGATAGCGGCTCTCCCCTCCAAATACCTGGGTGCTCCTATGACGGACACTACTTTAAAGCACTCATCTTGGCATCTGCTCTTGGAAAAATTGGAAGCCCATCTCTCTTCTTGGACTTTCAGAGCTCTCAACATGGCGAGCTGTCTCGTCTTAATTAAAGCGGTGTTGCAATCCATGCCGCTTTATCTTTTTTCAGTTCTAGCAGCGCCCAAGTGGGTTCTCAAGGCAATCAAACATCTTCAAAGAGCCTTTATGTGGGGAAACACGGAACAAAAGAGAAAATGGGCATTGGTAAAATGGGATACAATTTTCCTCCTGAAAAACTATGGAGGTACTGGGCTACGGGATCCTCAACACAGCAATGTAGTCATGGGAGCATGCATCTGGTGGAAATGGATCTCGGATCCGCATACTCCCTGGGCTATTCTCTGGACAGAAAAATATGCCAATAATAGACCAGTAGATGACTTAATTCAACTCACAGAAGTTGGCCCAAGTTCCCTAATCTGGAATGCAGCTAAACAGCATAAGGATCTAATTCAACAGCATAGCTTCTGGGAAATTAGGAATGGTAACAATGCAAGGTTCTGGGAAGATTCTTGGCAACAAAGACCCAAATTGAAGGACTTGATCATGCCCCACCAACTGCAGGATTGGGTAGAGCAACCGATGATCAAGGTAAATCAACACTCGAGGCCCACTCATACCCAGGGATACAAACAATGGATAAGCATGGACCACATCATCAGGCAAGGCACGCAACTCATCAAGAATAAACTAGAAACAGAGCTCTCAAACAGGAAAATACGCTACTCTGACAAGAAGGATATAATCAGATGGGGTTACGAAGCGAGAGGAACCTTCACGTCACAAGAGGCATATCATATAATTATAAGAAACCATAAAGTCAAGGACCATCTCTGGAACAAAGTACGGGACCCCCCCATCTGGCCAAAAATATCCACCTTCTACTAGTTGCTTTGCCAAAATAAAATCCTCACTTGGGACAACCTTCGGAAAAGGAGCTTTCATGGACCTTCTATATGCCCAAACTATAAACAGGCGGATGAAACTACTGAGCATCTCATAAACTCCTGTCCGCTGGCAAACTGACTATGGGAAAAAGTTAGCTTCAGATGCCAAAAAAATGGACGAATTAAGGAGGATATCACCAACACTATCCGCACTTGGGCATCAAATCCATACAAAAGAAAACTATTAAATGCTTTATGGAAACTTATACCAGGATTCCTCATGTGGACCATCTGGAAAGAAAGAAATAGTCGCATCTTCAAGGACCATTCCACCCCTTTAGAAGTCCTATGGAATACTATTTCTCAAAACCTTCGAGAAACCTTACTACTCCAAACCTGGCATGAAGAAGACTTTCCCTCCACTCCACGGGAACAAAATATATGGGTAAATTGGAATCTCTAGTGGATCCAGATGCAGGCAAATCAGGGTAAAAATTCATCACCAAGAACGACACCAGCCAGATGGATTCATCCACCCCTACATATGATACAACTTAACTTCGACGAAGTGTCTAAAGGTAATCCAGGCAAAGCGGGATATGGAGGAATCTTCAAGAATCACAAAGGCACTCCTCCCCTAACTTTTATGGGTTCAATTGGTTGGGATACAAATAACTTAGTTGAATTATAAGGGCTATGGCAGGGGCTCCTCCTTGATCAACTCCATGGCTTCTTCTCTCTTATAATTGAAGGGGATTCTCAGATTCTTATTAACATGGTGAATAAGATTCTAGAGGGGACTCCATCATACAAAGTCAGTAGCAGTTGGAGATTGGCTGAACGATTGGAGCAGATTGAACAATGGCTATCAACTCATAGAGCAGTCACCCTTAAGCACATTCGTAGGGATGGCAACAAAGTAGCAGATCTTTTAGCTAACATTGTAGTTGATAGTAGAAAGACTCTTCATGCAGGAACACTTAATTCTACTACCACTACTCCTCAGTTACAGTGATACAATGATCTGGTGCAAAATGAAATGGCAAATGAAGAAGAAACGCACCCAGATGCGGGTGATTACTATAGTAATTAATATGATAAGACGGTCGGCCAGAGGACGAGATGGCCACATGGCCACCTGCGTCGTCCCCCATGCCAACCTCCAGCACATTCAAACCACCTTGCAGCAGCCATTAATTGTGTCCGAAGGCTGAGAAACCTCCACAACCTTCATTGCCATGGAACCTGCAGAGCATCATGCCATTCTTCCCCCCTTGCTCCATTGCGTTTGCCCTCTGCAAGCTGCAGAACCCTGCTCTCGCACTGTGACAGGAAGTCGATGCTGGTTGCTGAGTTGTCTTGATTTGGGCAATGGGTTTCATTACTCTCATTCCAATCTATGCAACTTGAACCAGGCTCAGACCTCCCCTGTTCATTCTCTGCATCGAAATTCCACTAGCCCCTCTGTTACCAACCTTTCTCTCAACCCTGCCATGGCTCGCATCAGACATCCAATGCAAAGCAGACGTGGAGGCACTCGCGGAGGCATCATCCGCCCACCGTCATCGACTAGCTCTGCCACTGCCTCCCCTGACTCCTCTGCTGATAATCCCAATCCTCTCAGCTCTCTCTATGGTCGTTACCCAGACACTTGAAGTGGAAGGGGACGCGCCAAGCTCCAAGGCACAGAAGGGAGGGATGCTACAATTCACTCAGCGGATTTCCCCCTTCCTCTGCATCTGATTCCCCATGTCACTCAATTCCAGTTTCACGGCACTTTAACCCGGCCTGTAATCATTGCCACGGTGACCATTTCTTTCTCGGAAGAAATGGATCCGCAAGCACCTTCGCCTGAGCACAAGGACGAGCAGAACATAGTGGCTCCAAGCAACCGCAGTATTAGCATCCCTAGTAATCAGCAGCATGACGATGGCAAAGCAGCCCTGCATAGCAAAGCGGTAGCTGGCAGTCAACCAGATGCGGATAACAAGCATGGCGACACAAGGGCCTCGGGAAGCCGACAAGGTGACACGTCTGCAATGCAGGTGGGCACAGGTAGCACTGCAGCTGATCACGCTGGTTTGGAGGAATATGGATGGTGTCCGGTCGTGGAGGAAGAGCCAACATAAGACACCTTGCAGCTGCTAGCCAGGTTACGTGGCGAGCCTTGATTCCGTTTCTGATAGTTTTGTTACATGTCATTTTAAACCTTGTTTCCTGTCGGGTCTTTTTCTGGTTATGTCCCCAACTCGGGCGACAAAAATTTTGAATTTTGTTCCCAATTGTCGATTTACAGTGGAAAATTCTGAGTTAAGTTTTGGAATTTACAGTTTTTTGGTTAGAATTTTTGAATTATGGAACTGTAGCCCCTGCGAGGGTAAATTGAACTGTCTTAATTTTTGTACTCGGACTGGTTTCCCCATCTGGGGCAGTCACGATTTCAAAGTTTGATGCCCAAAATGGTCATGCAACTGACCCAATGCCACTGAGGCCGGAGCCTCTCTGTATATTATGTCTTTATAAATAGATCAGTTTTACTTAGAAAAATAAAAATAAAAATATGAAACTAGAGAGAATAATTATTTTGATTAATTAAATAATAAAAAAATAAAATTATGATTTAGTTCTGATTATTGAATAATCATCTTTATCTTATTAGATTATTTACTATTATTTTAAAACATACTTCCAGTGTTACACAACTCATAAATAAATAAATTTCAAATTAAAACTAAATTAGTATGATTTTAAAACATACTTTCAATCTTAAGAAACCATTATAATTTTATGAATAAACATGATTTTAGAAATAAATAAATTCAAATTAACTCACAAGTACAATTTATAGTGCTCATAAACCATTATAATTTTATGAATAAACATGATTTTAGAAATAAATAAATTCAAATTAACTCACAAGTACAATTTATAGTGCTCATCCTCCGATCTTTCTTCTCTTTTGGCTACAACTTTCCCATTGAACAACTTGATAGCTTCATAGTCATGAACAACTTACATACATTAAATAAAAATTCATTAATATGAATTAAAATCAAAATAAATGAATCATTGAGAAAACAACTCTTCTCCTTTGGCTATAAATTTCCCCCTTAGTCTAACTAGCCGGAGGAATTGCCCGGAAAGTTATGGAAATTCCGGTCATATTTAGAGAAAATCCGGCAAGGATTTTTGTAAATCCAATTTAGAGTTGTTAAACTTCAAAATTTTAGGTGTCCTAGAAGTTTTTAATGGTGCTGAATCCATTTCCACCATCAAAAACACAATTGAAACACTGTCTCTACAAGATTTTTTGAAATTTTTTTCCCCAGATTCCGGCCACTTTTGGCTGTCTGGGCAATTCCTCCGCCTCGTTAGGCAACTCCTAAATTTCCCATTGAACAACTTGATAGCTTCATAGTCACGAACAACTTACATACATTTAATAAAAATTCATTAATATCAATTCAATTCAAAATAAATAAATCATTGCCAAAACAAAATTGTCTAAAATCTAAACTAGTTGAAAAGATTAAAACTTACATATTTTGCATCAAGTGGGTGTTTTGTGCTTGACTAGATTGATATGTAGAAATGGATTACACTACTCTTACATGACATAATGGATCTCCTCAAGCATTTAAATAGACTTCATCATAACAAATACCATGGGAAAGACCATGAGTTATCAAAACTTGGAGCTAAAAAAAAGTCAATGTTAAATTATTAATTATATTTTATTTTCACTGATTTTTACTTAACATATAATAACAAGACATTAATACATATCTCCCAAAATGAGTTGAGTTGAAGAGTCACGCAATAATTAGCCATGTAAAAAATCAAATTCTCCCTTATTAATTATGGAAAATTTATTATTAAACTACTTCTATTTATATAAAAATTTACTTGATGGAAAAATAAATGTGTGGGGGATTAGCGTGTATTCGTGCGTGAAGGTTGCATGGAGTTACGTTGAAAGGTAAAGACATGAGGTGGAAATTAACTGAATTTAAAAAAAAAATTCTTCTAATGCCTCATAAGTTTCTTTTAATTCATAAAGGGATAAGAAAAAGGATTCGCATTATTTTAATGCAAACATTTATGAGAGAGAATAAATGTATGTTTTAATAATTTATATAAATAGAGGTTTAAAGAATTTGTATAAGATTTAAAGGGTTGAAGTATTTATATTGAAAAGAAGGTATTTTGGTTATTTTTTAAGAAGATTTCTAGGTAAAAGAATTAAAAAGTTATTTAAGTAAATAATTATAAAGATGGTACATAGAGCTAGAGGAGCCAACGACTTTGGAATTGGTTGAGGAAAATTCGTTGTGGGGGTATTCAAAGAGGTTTTTTTTTTTTCCTTATATGGTTTTTATAAAATGTCTCAAGAATAATGAAAAGAAATTTATCATATTTTTATGGAAAAGAAAAAAGAGAAGTGCCATGAGTTTGGAAAAAATGTTGATGGTTTTTAAATTCAATAATAAATTATTGGAAGGAATCGACATGTGTAACTTTATTATTTTCATGTATTAAGGAGAATATCACTTTGGATGATAAGCATGTCTTAATGGAAAATGGTTTAATTGTGAATGGGTAGTTTTGAGAAACCATGGGCAATTTCA
Source organism: Pinus tabuliformis (assembly GCA_031772625.1). NCBI lineage: Eukaryota > Viridiplantae > Streptophyta > Pinopsida > Pinales > Pinaceae > Pinus > Pinus tabuliformis. Next base: position 1,137,266,479 of record CM062811.1, read on the forward strand.
TTTAAAAGAGGAATAAAAAAAAAGGAAGTAAAGTCACGTGAATTGAGTCATTGCTTATTATTTGTAAAGTGAAGGTTTTAAGGAAGAGTATGTATGAATACTTGAAAGTTATTGAGTCAAAGAAAAAAGTTGAAGGTTGTAAATCTAAAGTCCAAAGACAAGTCCAATAAGCTAAGTTATAAATGTATTGAGATCAAGGTCATCAATTGTAATTAGGTGCATGATCGGTGAAACCCGACACCCAAATTTTGGTCCATATATTGTAATGACAACTTGAAGAATCTTGCATCAATTATAGATGATCACAGTTGTAGGTATTGTTATGTGCAATGAGATAAAATTGTGGCCAAAGCTAGGAAGAGGACAAGTGAGAGTTCTCACTTAATGAAATAAGTAGGTGCAACAGCCAAGAGAGCAAGGAGTGCTTAGAAAGAAGGTTCAAGTGAAGTGAACCATTAGTCAAGTTTAGAAGAGATAACTTGGTAAAGTTTTAGTTCGATTGTAGGTTACAGTGAACAAGGTGAAGTTCGCGGAAAAAGGAGATGAAGATGACTATGGTTAGTCATTTGCATAACTCAGAGAAAATCCACAACAATGCCATAAAAATTGACATAAGTGATGAAGAATTTGAGAAAGAGATCGTTGAGTTGAAGGCACGACTTGATGTGTTGATGGAGTTGCTACAAAATTAGAAACATGGATGGGTAATGAAGAAAAATGTTAGATAAACTATCAAGCAGTTGATTACAAGGAGACAGAAACACAAGTTGATAGTTTTGTTAAGGGAAGCAAAAAAACTAGAGATAATCGAAATGAATGTGTCCATTTGTGAACCGGAGCAAGGACCAATGCTTGACAAGGATGATGAGGAAGCAATTTGCATTTGTGAGCCTGAACAAAGGTTAGTCTTTAATGAAGAAGATGGCAAGAATGAAGATTGTTTGGAAGATAAGCATAAAGACTTTACAAAATCAATTTTTGAGGCTATAAAGCCTTATGTTTTTAAATATGACAATTGGTGTGTGGATGCAGGATGTGTTACAGATGATGGACATGACACTAATTATGTTTCATGTAGGGATGAAGACCAATATTTTGAAATGATTTCTGAAAGAGACTGTAAAATGCTTATGAAATGTGAAGAAGAACTACAATTGCTAGAAAAGATGTTGATGAAACCTGAATCTAAGCAAGTTGCAGATCAGGAAGATAAATTTTCAATTAGTGAAAATGTGGATCTTGAATGTAATTTTCCATTTAATGTTAAATATGATGAATTGATATTCCAAGCTAGAAAAAATAAACTTCAGTGGGAAACTAGATTGGATATTGACATTGAAGAATTAAGGAAACTTATGGAAAAAGCACATAAGCCAAGATATTGCAAGAAGGGACAGAAATAAAACAACATGATACATTTGACCATTAGAGTATACATCAACAAAGAAGGAGGAGAATTGCAATACAAAATTTGGAAACCTAGAGAATTAAAAGTCACAACCATTTGGAAACCTAGAGAATTAAGAGTCATAACCATTGAAGTAGAACAAAAAAGAATGGATAATCAACAACAAACTAAAGTTTGGGATCCAGTAGGAGCTTAATCAATTTATAAATACATATGATCGGGAGACCAGGAATTTCTTTTACATGAGGAGTTTAATGTAGGAGCATCTCTTATTTTGTATTTATTTATTTATTTAATTTGAAGAACCTCACAAAATTCCAGATTTTGTGGAGATTTCTAGAAATTGCTCGAGATTAAGTAGTTAGGATAGATTCCTAGAATTGAGAGGATTTCTCTCAACTTCCTCAAATATCTAGGAAGAAGTTATCTCTTTGAGGAATTTGAGATTTTTTCTCCTTCAGAATAAATAGCCATGTAATTCATTTGCAAACTCAAGTTTAGCCATGTAATTCATTTGCAAACTCAAGTTTTTGGAGAATTTAATTAATGAATTGTTTGTTAGTTAAATTGTTCCTCTCTACTCTGTATCATATATATATATGGGGTAAATTTTATATATATATGGGGGTAAATTTTAAATATATATGTCAAATTGAAGTTCTAAAAAATTAATTAAATGTCATTAATGATGTGCCAATTTTAAAAATGCTAATAAATGATGGTTAAAAAAGTGAAATACAAATAAATATTAATCAAATTAACCACTAAATTTAATATATTCTATAAAAAATAAATAAAATATCACAAAGATTCTATAAATTTTCATTTAATTTATTAAAATTATGTTCAACATTTTAAGTTTAGAAAATAAAATAGTATCACCAAATATTAATGAATTTTACATTAAAATTTAATTTGAAAATTTGTAATTTGAAAAAAAAATGAAGATGCACACCATTTCCTTTTCACTTATTATATTATCCATTGTCATAATTTAATTACACTTTTGAAAACTCTTATATTACTAAAATTTATAGAGATTGCTAATTTTTTTAAGCTATATTTATATTACAAAGAAACTAGTATTACATTAATAACTGTTGTTTCCTAAAAACTTTGTAAGATATAGACAAGTAAACTAAACAACCTTTGTTCCCCTCATCCTAGCTTTAGACCAAAGTGACAACAAAATATACTTACTGACTATAATCCTAGCTTTAGCCCAATGTAACAACAAAATATACTTACTGACTATCAAACTATCTAGCTCATTAGTAATTACACACGTTGGTGCCCAAGAATGGGAATGTTAATAATTTAAGGAAATTTTTCATCTTAATAAGCTTAAGAAGTTCTATAAAAATATTGCAATAAGAACATTTTATTTGACAATTGGTCCCTATCTTTTTCCAACCTTGATTTTGAAATGGTTATATTCTTTTTCCCACATTTATTTTTGAAATGGTTATATATATAACTTGGGAGTAAGTGTTTATGGTAAAGAATGAAGGATACATGATATGCTTTATGTAAATTTTTTTTAGTTTTTTAAGAGATCATAACATTATGGTATGACACCTATGGGAGGTTGAATAGATGTTGATTAGGTGTATTATTAAGGAATTTTCTGATGTTAAAGTTACTTGTTCAAAACTTATAGATAATTCCAACTACCTAACTAACAAAGAAAAAAAATTAAGGTATGGCATTGGGACAAATTCTTTGTTTCTCTTTTTTTGTATTAGTGGAACATAACATAACAATGTCTTTCAAATGTTTTATAAAAAGAGAATAATTACAAGTATTTTAAGAAATAAAAGGAATCCATAATACATTTATTAACTAATGATGCATTTATTTAAAAATAAAGAGTAGTTGATCATTAGTCATTGGAAAAATACATGAAATCAGTGTATTTGCATAATAAATGTTATAATCTATCAATTTGATAAAGCATTTAAAACATTAATTTTTTTCCTTTTTTTATTGGTATGATTTTTTTAATTTTATTTACTAAGTTGTATGGGTCCTGAGATGACTACACACTTAACCTTTGGTTTGAAAAATTGTGACCTAGGGGCATCTAAACTGTCAAAATCACTCGGGGATCGCACCCTGCCTGGCCTACACCAACCTCTAACATGAATGTACCTTTTCCCACATAGTTTTGAACCAATGACCTTCATATCACAAAGTACCTTAATAGTACGCTCCATCACCATCTATTCTACACCTGTGAGATTTATTAATATGATTATGATGTTATTAATTTTTCTAATAAAAAATTATAATATGAAAAATTGTTATTTATTAACTTGATTTTATATCCCAATAAACCAATTAAGACTAGTGTTATTTCAAATCTTTTTCATTAGTGCTTATTAATATGTTTGGACATTCATATATGTGATTTGAGGAACAATACACAAAGCTCAATTTTGTCAACTACTAAACTCACAACTACATCAAACTAAATACACACTTAGTATGTGTATTTGTTTTCACATGTTGTATGTGATAATGGGACACAACAAGTTGCCTCAAGTTATGATTCCCAAACTTGACAAATGGGATTGTCTAATTGTATGGTAAGACAATCTTCTTCTTTTTTTTTCCTAAATATGACTAATTCTATTAATGTAACAAAAAATAGTACATGGAGGAACCGGCCTCTGCAGATCTTGTCTCAGATTATACCATGTTTAACAAACAAGAATTGAAAATGACTGCTCGCACCGGGGAAACTAGTCCAAAACTAGAGAAGTGTGCTACCCACGTAGGGGAACCAGCCTGTAAAACCATAGTGGAATGGTTTTTTGAACAAAACATCAAAAAAGACAACATTTACAAAAAGAAACAGCAAAAAAGACCCCTACGTTTAGTGACCGGGAGCTGAAACCCTGAAGTAAACTTTGGCCAGCTAGGTGTCATTAGGTGGCAGAGGTTCTTTCACAATTAGACACTTGTAAGCCTCCATGTCATCTTCCTTGCGCTATTGATCTCTCGTCGTTGCTTCCATATTCATGTAACCTCCTGGAATATTGTGTCCCTGAGCTGCGCCTATTCAGTCTGAAGCTTCATCATGGGTTCTGCGTGTCCCAGAGCTGCTACCATGAGTTTTCCTTCTGCTAGTGTTGGTCCTCTCCTGAATGTTGCGAGCTGGGACGTCAGAGCTTTGAGGCTCCTCTCTGAAAGCAACTAAAATGGTTGCAATTATGTAAGGGCGTTCCAGCGTGCAACGAAACTAGAATTGGGTAGAGTGGCTGGGTTGCAGTTTTGGTCCAGAGGCAGCAAGAGGCTGAGGAGCATCTTCAACACACCTATGGCCGGCCGTCTGAGCACGCCCTCTATCATCGTGGGTAGCTGGATAACAGCTCGTGAAATGAGCAGTCGTCGAGGGGGAGGAGGAATATGAACGGGTAAAGTCAGAGAAGGACAATGAGGGGGGGCGAATTGCTCTTCCTCTGCTGCAGCCTCTTCTACAGCGCATCCTGTGATGCAGACGAGGCATATTCGCCTGGTCGAAATTGGGCCGATGAGGACTAGGAGGCGCAGAGCGAGGGATAGAATGGCCAGTGGGAGCAGGAGAATCGGGAATTCGTGGTTCAGAAGCAGGATTCAGGGCCGAAGCAGCAGTTTGAAAGCAGCAAAGAAGATTATGCGAGAAGTGGGCACCTTCAACAATTTCAATACAGCAAAGAATCTGGCAACGTCTCCCCGTTGTCATGCGCGAGCTCGGCTCTACAGCAGCAGGGAGACAGTTACAGTTCAAAGGAGGCGGAACAGGGGAGGGCGGTCCGAAATCACCATCTTATGAATTAGAATGAGGTTTCCTCGGCCCGCACAAAGCATTAAAATGCCATTAATTTCGGCGGTGAGCTTCTGGGTGGAAGCGTGGGTGGCCATGTGGCCATGCCACTTGCAAGCCCAGATTTGCTACGCTGTACCAGCGCTATTAAACACCTGCATCCGGGATATGGTAAGACAATCTTACACTTAAAGCATTAAAGATATAAATACATGGCTCTTGCATTGTGATAATATATCCAAATACATAACAAAGTTATGAAGGTTTTAGTAGATAGAGGCACAAAATACTCATTTGCGATGAAAAATGGATAAAATTATGAAGGTTTTGGTTGATAGAGGCACTAAACACTCATCCATTATGAAAAATGCATAGATATGTAATAGATGAAGAGCTTAAAAGAATAATGCAAGTTTCAATTTATTGCTTGGAGTGGAAAAGATGTCTATCTTAGGAGGGTAAATAATTAAGTGAGTTTAATAGTTAATAATATTTTTTTGGTTGTGAAAAATTGTTAATTTTCTAAATCAATTAGTGTTTTAGGGATTAAGGCTTAATATTTTTTCTTTTAAATTTCACTTTACTGGATCACTAGAGCATTACTTACATTTTTTAGAATTAGTTGGAAATGGATAGTAATTATTTTTCCAACAAACTCACTATCTTGAAATGGGGATGACAAAATTCTTTTCTTTATTTGTAAATTCATGACACAACTTGCACTTATCTTCCATATTCTCATTCTCTTCTCTGATTGACATGGATTTGCCCATCTCAAAGTCTCTCTAAATTCCAAGTGAATTCTTAAACCATGGCATGGGAAAATGCCTATAGATTTGGTGTTTAATCTAATAGAAACTTATATGATTGAATGAAATGGTTTGAGCTATAATCTATCTAACTCATCTAAAAAAGGTGAATTGACAATGATGAGTTATTAAATAGTATAGTCATAAAATCTGCCAACAACTTTGAAATATACCCCAATATGTTGACGCCATAAGAAGATAGGTGGAGTAAATAGTATTCCAGAAAATAATAAAAACATAAAAAAATAATACCATATGAAGAATGACATGGCATAAGAATGCATATATATATACAAATGAAAATAGTTTCAAAATCAAATGTAAATGTAGATAACTAAATTTTCTAAAAACAGTTATTAATTTTTTTATCTAAATTTTTTTCAACATAATTGTAATAATTTTGATACTTTCCTTAATAATTTTAAATATACAAATAGCATTTTAAATATTTAATATATAAATATAATTGGTTGATTTAAATCGATAAACGTTACGATTAATATAAGGAATAGTTTATTATTTTGTAAATTTGTTGATATTAAAAAGATTATAAACATTTTCATTAAAAAATTCGATTTTTTTTTTGAAAAGTATGTCGCCTCACACCAATATAAGTTTGGTTAAAATAATTAATAAACTGTTGTGCAGCAGGTCCATGTGCGAAAGCTCAAATGATTTCGATAAATAAAATATTTACTTTCTGGTGAAACAAATATTTATGTGAATATTGTATTCTAGTGTGTTCCATAATAATTATATTGTATTCTAGTGTGTTCCATAATAATTAATTATAATAGTGTAGGGAATTTGGTATGAAATGTAATGAAATGATATTTTAATATTTACGAGATTAAAAATAGTTTATCAGACTATCAATTTTTTGTTTTTCTTTTTTTGCAATTTAATCTTTTTCTATTTTAAATTGATGATGAGTTGGCTCAACCTTCCAATAATCCCCTCACTAAAAAGACAATGTCAAGGAACTGATGCTAACATGTTCTCATAACTTTCTCTGATGTCTTTGAATGCATCGCATTCCAAAATGAAATGTTTTTCAGATTCCACAACCCCAGATGTGCAAAATGCATCATGTTCTCATAACTTTCTCTGATGTCTTTGAATGCATCCCATTCCAAAATGAAATGTTTTTCTGATTCCACAATCCCAGATGTGCAAAATGTACACATCCGTTCTTCCCAAGCTTCTTTAGGCATTTTCCACCATCTTGTTTCACACCGAAGTTGATGTGAGTTGGTCCTTAATTGAGGAATAAGCACCTTTGCCCTCCACGAAATGCCAGCTCCAATGAACTCTTTCCCCATACCTTTTTACGAAACTTCTCCATAACAAAATCCTTTAGCTCCTTGCTATTTGTACGACACGCATTGAGGTAAATATTCCATTTTTGCATCCATGTGTAGTTTTGTTTCATCCATGTTTTCCTTCTTTCACTCATGCCTTCATTGAAGATAACATTTAGCCATCTACCTACTCTCATTTACACTATTCTTTCAATGGAAGTTGCTTGTAGTGTGAGTTGAGACACGATGAATTATCATTTTTTATATAAAGATGCATTGAATTTGAATGCCTGTAAAATTTTTAATACTTTTTCTTTTTCTTCGCCTAAGATTTTTTCATTGTTTTTTTCAATAATGTTAAGAAATACAAGGTTATTATGATTACATGATCATAGTTTATGATAATGATCATTATTTGTTTTTTCATTTATAGATTTATAGTGTTAATTTTTTAATACTTTTTCTTTTTCTTCGCCTAAGATTTTTTCATTGTTTTTTTCAATAATGTTAGGAAATAGAAGGTTATTATGATTACATGATCATAGTTTATGATAATGATCATTATTTGTTTTTTCCTTTATAGATTTATAGTGTTCAATTTTATTAGTATGTTCATTTTTATAATCTTTACTTTCGATTTTTTTTTATGGGGGTGTTTGCCATATCTTGACTTAATTTATTGACCTAATTTAGGAAATTGTTATTTTTGAAGAAATTGGTAATTTTTTTGTAATTTTTTTCAATTGATTTTATCTCAGCTAAAATGTGTATGAAATTGAATTTAGTGAAAGTCTTAACTATTTTTTTACCATATCATAATACAATGTAGACGTGGTTAATGATACCAAGTTCTTGATTTCCTTATAAGATTTGTCAATAATCAAATTATTAAAAAAAAATTGTATAATAATACTCATCTCTCTAAAAACTAGTTAAAACATATTAAATCCAAAGGATAGCAAGAAATGGAGAAGACACATTCATAACCGGTTGTTCCAAAGTCACATGAAAGTAATCGAAATCATTGTAATTGATGAGGTCCAAAACCCTCCCTCTAAAGGTTGTGATGTTATGTACTTATTGTCTTTTGTTTATATGCCAACAGTTTTGGTTAACAATCCCTTTGGTTGCATAAGAGTATTTATGAATTTGATAATTTGAATTTGGGGAAGAAAATGATGTCTCCATCTAACCTGGTATATGCATGTTATCTAGAGTAAGCAACAACCACATTAGTTGTAGATCCATTGGTGGATTGGAATGAAATCCAAAAGAAAGATTTGAAAATAAAATTTTATAGTTTTTTGGGTTAACATTGCAACAATTGTGGAGCATAATAAATTTCTTTTGAAATTGTAAAAGTAATGAAGTAAAAGATGAGCTTAACAAAGTCAAGTTTGTCATTGTATACCTAGACTTATGCTAAGGGTTACAACAAGTGAATATCCATCCCATATTTTGAGGGATATTATTTAGTTGATAGGCTTGTTTAAATATTGTAATTTTTAATCTTTATCCATGATAATTCTTTAGATGCACACTATTCCTCTATTAGATTACAATGTCCCTAAAATTGGTATTGATGCACGCTATACCTTTATTAGATTACAACGTCCCTAAAATTGGTTCCATATTGAAGTGTCCTCTGCATTATGATTCAATGTCACTAGTATAATATTCTTTTGTTGCACTAGTTTGCATGTGCATGACCTTGATGTAAGTCACATGGCTCGGGTTCGAGTTTGGGTTAGGCAATAATTTGGTTCGATTCATGTTTGAATTTTTTGATGAGTTTAGATGAGGCTAGCCATTAGGTTCATCTATATGTATTTTCTATATATATAAGTATATAAACATTAAAATGAAATATAGATAAAATGGTAAGAAATCAACATCAATAAAATGAAAAATGGCTACCATGGACTTGGAAATTGCAAATCTAGATTGTTAGCTTGACTTGCAATATGAGGCCATGAGCTTGAGCTATGAACTTGGTCAATGACCATGAGGTTCGATGAGGTACACCTAAACTCAATGTTTTTTTAGGTTCCCTGAATTTCGAAGCTCAAGGTTGAAGTTCATTGAACCTTGTAACATAGGCCTTGATAGCCTATCATTGCTCTAGTGCCAATTGAGCACCAAACTAAATGGTGTCAACCAATTCTACATATAAACACATTTTTATTCCATGTACCATTTTTGCTTTAGATCATCAACACATGTCAATTATCTTACACGATTAAAAGGATTGATTTGTTGAACTACTTGGTTAATTGTCATTCTAGATTGATATTTATAATCAATTTGGACAAGGTCAATATTCACCTTTTTAAACCAACTTTTAGTGTTTAAGAGGCTAATTACATTCCTTGCGGTATATGGACAACCACTAAGACCACCTCATTTAAAGCATTTGATTTCTCACTTACAAATATCATTTCACTTTAATGGTTTTATGATTTTGATAAGTGGAACACTCTTGTATACTTTGCAAAATTGAACTCCATATTATTGTTTTTGCAACTTGAGTTACCAATTTTTATACCATTGATGAACTTTGACGAACTTTTAGTGTAATTAGATTACTTACCTATTGGATATATAGAGTACTAATAAAGATTACTTCATTTAATACATTTAATTTCTCATCTATAAATATTATTTTATTTTAAAAAAAATAATATGATTTTCATAAATGAAACATTTTTATATGTTTTGTAAAACTAAACTTAATATCATTTTTTCCAATTAAAAGCATTTGATTTTAATTTTCATTTGTATTATTATAATTATTTTTTCATTGCAATTCATTTTTTTATATTAAAAATAAATATACAAATAAACATTTTTAATGATTAAAAATTATCTATTCAATATCATTATTCTTTATTAATAGAATATTATATATTTTTTTATTAATGATTTTACAATTGTTCACTCCATCTCAATAATAATTTTTATATGATTAGTTTATAGATTGCATCTAATGTTTAATATTCACATTGCTTAATTTTTTTACAAAATTAAATTACAAAATTTTCCATATCATTTAAGAAGAGAAATTGATTTTTTTTTTCACTTCAAGCAAACTTTAAATCATAAGATTCAACCTCTCTTCTACCTATTATAAAAATTATAAAAACACAAAATTAGATTACAAAATTTTCCATACCATCGAGATTGATTTTTTTTTTTTTTCACTTTAAATCCTAGGATTCAACCTCTGTTCTACCTATTATAAGGTTTTTAGGTTTTCTTATTAAATTTATTTTTATATTATATTAATATAATTTTTTTATATTTTTATATTATATTAATTTTTATTTTTTATTTTTTATTATATTATATTAATATAAACTTTTTATATAAAATAACATTAATAAATTATATGCAGTAAATTTATTTATATTATAAAATAAATAAATAAAGTTCAAAAAAAAATTTAATTTATAAATCTAAAGAACAATAGTGTATTTTTTTCCCGTGGAAAAAGTCGTAATTTTATTCAGAATATGAAAAAATTACATTTTGTAGATGCTTAAGCATATGCAGAAGACTGTGCCTGTATTCACATGCGAATAGAGGTTACAAGATAAATGAGAAAAAAATACAAAAATGGATGTCATCAGGGCTATGCTTTTCTGCCCTTCTTCTTCTCCACCCTTCGCCAGCCATCAGAGTTTGGTGCAGTGAGAGCCAGCTGATTTTCTGTTGTAGTTATTAGTTGTTCTTTGTCGGATTCCGAGCCTTCAGATCCATGGGTTCGTTTGATGCCACCTGCTTCAAACTGGATGTCTGGTGGCTGTTTCAAAATGTCAGGTCCCAGCTGTGTGTCTGTGGCATGTCCTTCTTGAGTGTATTCCTGTTCCATTGGTATGTCAGGTTTTGTTTGTTTTCCTGTTGGTTCAGTTTGCATGTCCTCTTTTTCCCTCCAATCGGTGTGCTGCCATCCTTTCGCCTTTTTCTGTTGTTTCTTGTTTTCTTTGGGGTCCCTCTTTCCCATTGGGCAGGTGTTTTGGAGATGTCCTGTCTGCATGCATTTTAGGCACCTGAATGCTGTGTTTTCATAATCCAGCGTTTGTATCCTCTGTGTATTATTATAGTTTAATGTAATGTGATCCGGTAGCCCCAGACTTAGATCCACTTCTACGCAGATTCTAGCATAGGTGAATATTCCTAGATTTACTCTTTCTCCATCTATTTTGAGGAATTTCCCCAATGTGTTTCCAATGGCTGATAAAACTTTGTAATGCCAGAAGTGGAGAGGGAGGTTGTGTAGCTTCACCCAAACAGGGACTGTTGTTACTTTCATAGTATTCGCATCAAATTCAGGGAACCAGGGGGTGGTAAAGAGGCCAGCCTTGCCCCAGAACCAAGGCCCCTGGTTGATAATATCATCACGTTCTTGTTCTGTTCTAAGAATGACTATGAAGAAACCCTTTGAGCATAGGTGAACTTCACAGTCAGGTGTCCATGTTGTGAAAATCCATTGATGCAGTGCATCTGATTTTGGCCAGAAACCATTGAATCTACATATAACAGCACGTGTGGCTAGATCAGTGTGTAGATCAGTTACCTCTGGCAACGTTATTTGGATCGTTGGAGATTCCAGTGTTTGTTCCACAATGTAAGGGCCTGGTAACTCTGGTGCTGGACCTGGTTTTGGTTGTAAGTTTTCCCCTTTCCCTTTCACCGCGTCCTTGAAAGAGCCTGTGTTTTTTGAACTGGATCCAGTGCTTCCTCCTCTCAGACGGAGGTTTATGATGATTGTTGAATCTGTGGTTATATTGTAATCCTGGAGGGTGTAGTGGTCCTGTAGGCTGCGTCCCTTGTAGATCAGATTTTGCCCCTGTTTTGGGATGCCAAGAAGGGTTTGTATCCTGTTTCGTAACTCTAGGATGCTGCTGCCCTTCCATAATCTCAAACAGTGACTGTTTCCTTCCGGTGGTTTTAGAAAGAGCTGTGTGAGCTCCTCTTCTCTGGGGTCCGAGCCTTGCTGAAGTCGCTGTATGGCATTTGCTTGTTCACAGATCTGAGCTCTTTTATAGATTCCTCTTGCCGGAGTTCCGACTCTTGTAATTGATAGATCTGATGCAGGGATATTTTTCTGTGGCTTTTGCATGTCCCATATCAGTATATGGGCGACCAGATCTGTTATGGGTTGAGTCCTATTTTCCATATGAGACCGATCTGTCTTGTTGGTATCTGGTTCGACAAACCCAAGTCTTGATCTGTGCACATTCCCCTGGATCTGTACGAGATAGGGTCGATATGCCTTTATAGGGTCTAGTTCTGTTTGTTTAGGGCCTGTTTTGTACAGGATGCCGCGGATCGATGGGAAAGAAACCCATTCGGATCTCCAAGGTAGGAGAAAAACCAGATCTACTCCGATAAAATACAGAGCATCATTCTGATATTCAGTGAAGAGGGTGTTTCTTCCATACCTTGAACAAGAACTACTGTTTGCCTTCCCGCGAGTTCCGTTGTTGCAGAAAACCGCTTCACCTCCGAGCTTGTTCTCGTCTGCTGGATCCTGGTGATATCCTGAATGGTCATGCGAAACCCTTGTTTCGTTCCAATGCTTTACCGCGCCCTTTGTCTTCGATTCTGGCAGATTTCGGCGGTCCAGGGGTTTTTTTCCCCCAGGATTCGTTTGAGCCCGAGGCTGTGGATGTCGACAAACGGCCATGGAGCTGGATCCTCCATGCACTAAACCGGTTACCGAGCCCGAGAAGTAGCAGACGCAAACGATTTGGGCCATCTCCGGGTTCGATCTTGAATCTGTTTATGTGAAAAAAAATGGCTTAGTCTAACTGTTCAATATCTACAATATGTTATTTAGTAATACTTTTCTAGAACAATAGTGTATTATTAAAATATTTGCTTAATTATATTTAAAATTTTATAGGTGTCTCACTTATCTCATTTCCAATTAAAATTATAGTAATAACCATGGAAATTAATCTCTTAACCTATCTATAATTAAAAAATTAACTAATAAATATTATCAATATCTAAATTCAAGTGTCTATGATCTATATTATAAATATTGAAAAATATTTTAATAAAAATGACCAAAAAAAACTTAGTTTAATATCATTATTATAAGAATAAAAATAATTTATAATAATAAAACTAATTGTATTTTTAAAATATTTTACAAATACATTCTATAAATATAATAAATAAAATAAATATTAAATTATAAATTTTAATAATAAATAACTTATAATAATAAAACTAATTATATTTTTTAAATACATTATAAATATAATAAATATCAAATTATAAATTTTAATTTTAAATTAACGAATACTTTGAATAATCCCTATTCTATTATGTCCTACTCATCCAAGTAAATTTTTTCTTTTTTTTTAATGACTTATAAATTAATCAAATTTACATGATCATACTAAACATAAACATTGTGCCTAATAGTGAACATAATTATAATAAACAGTCAGTGCCTCAGACAAAAGTGCACAAAATCCAAACCATGCCAAATAAAAAAACACAAATCCAAGACCTTTACAACTGTTTAACATAACACATAGGTTTCAGTATCCAATTGTTAGAGTGCAGGAGACAAAACAAGAAAATGATTCTGTGGACATGCGCTTAAAGCATCACCTCACTTAAATTCATGAAATGTTTCTTTCATGTGAGACAAACACAAGAAGTTGTGAGTCTAATCATATCATTAGAACCAATGTAGTAAATATTTGACTAGTTTAGGTAATGTAATGTCAAACACAATCATATCATCGGTACTGAATTTAAACATATAGGATTTGTTTTTCTAATATCAAATATATGCTATTATCATGGAAGATTATATGATGAAATTTCATGTTATGTTATGTTGCACAGTATTATTTTTTTAATGCTATGTCATCAGCTCTAAATAAATGTTAAATTGGAAAATGTAGATTTGAATACTAAAATATTAAAGATTGGATAATTAATAAATATATTTTAATAATTTAATACATATTTATAAAATAATATATTTAAATATTTGTTTATGGAGTATAAAATAGATGGTGATGATCTGTATTATTAAGGCAATTTGTGATGTAAAGGTTATTGGTTTGAAATTTTGTGAGCAAAAATTTATTCATGTTAAGGGTTGGCGTGGCCTACGTAGGGTGAGATCACTGGGTGATTTTGACGATTGAGCAAAAATTTATTCATGGTAAGGGTTGGTGTGGCCTAGGTAGGGTGAGATCTGGGTGATTTTGACGACTTAGATGCCCGTGAATCGCGGTTTCTCAAGCCAAAAGTTAAATATACAATCATCTCATAACTCACACAACTTACAAATAATATGTTACTACTACCTCATTTTATATTCACAAGTCACATATTTTTATTCTACTATACTTTGACCACTTAGATGCCGGTGAATCTCAGTTTCTCAAACCAAAAGTTAAATATACAATCATCTCATAACTCACACAACTTACAAATAATATGTTACTACTACCTCATTTTATATTCACAAGTCACATATTCTTATTCTACTCTATTTTAACGACTTAAATGCCAGTGAATCGCAGTTTCTCAAGCCAAAAGTTAAATATACAATCATCTCATAACTCACACAACTTACAAATAATATGTTACTACTACCTCATTTTATATTCACAAGTCACATATTCTTATTCTACTATACATCGTCACATGTAATATTCTAATAAAAATATGTAAATAAATCTCAAAATTCACACAACTTGAAAATACCTCTTTTTTTATTCACAAGTGACATGTTCTTATTCTACTATATATCATCACATGTAATATTTATTAAACTTAAATAAATATTTATTTATTAGATACACTCTTGACCTTGCAATATAAAATTATTTTCTGCATCTAAATTTGAAAAAGAGAAAGTCGATGTTTATTTTAACCATCATCACAATCTTTCCACCATTTTGGAAAACCAGTTATATATAATATAAATGATTAACCAGTTTTCCAAAATGGTGGATAAACATCGACCTCCTTTTTTTCCAAAATGTAAAAATATAATTCTATATTTTATGGTGAAGAGTGCATTTAACTAAAAAAGATGAATATAAACATTTACCTATTTCTATTGCACCACCCGCAAAAAATTATTTCTATATTTCATGATGAAAAGTACATCTACCCAACAAAAAATAAATTTATTTACATGAGAGAAATATTTACCTACTTTTATTGGATAAATATTTATATACATTTATTGGACCATCAAGTGAGATGCAAAGAAATAATTCTATATTTCATGGTGAAGAGTGCATCTAACAAACAAAAGGATGAATTTATTTACATGAGATAAATATTTACATACTTTTATTGGGCCATCAAATGAGGGTGACGTGTGAATATAAAATTAGGAAATAGTAACACCAACGACCTTTATATAAAATAATTAAAGCATGTTAAACTATTATAAAGCAACATGTGGGAAAGTTAAAATGACTAAGCTAAAATGACTATGATAATTAAAGATGAAAGTCATTTCAATTTAATATTTGGGACAAGACTATAATATATCATAAACAAAAAAAATAAAAAATTACATGAATTCTGTATAGGAGTTATTTACTCAACCGATAGACATAAAAGTAATGATTAGATTCATTGATAAGATAGTTAATATATCGTGAATCCAGTAATTCACAGATATAATTTGGAATATATTTTGGAATTTAAGGGTGTGAATATATATATATATATATATATAATTGATTATAAAGTAGTTATTAATCGATAATAAAAGAGATTATTAGTAATTATTAAGAATATAATTTAATTTGTTATTATTATTAAAATAATTAATAATTTGTTAATGGTATGTAAAAGTGTGGAAGACAAATTATTGTGGTTTCTTCATTCTTGGGTTTATCTGACAAAGTAAGGGTACAAAAGGCTTTGTTGAGTTTGGATATCTCAATAGATATTTGATGGTATTAAATTTTTTAGAAGATAAATGCATCACCAAAGGGGTTACTCATTTTTTGGCTTGTTATGAAGGGAAGAGTGATGACCTAGGATATACTATAGCTAAGGAACAAATCAGGGTTAGGTATTTGTCTTCTTCGTAAAGGGAATGAAGAAACCAAGGTACCTTGTTCCTAAAGTGTGCTTTTGTAAAAGATGCTTGACATGAGATGGAATATCAATTAGATTTGGAGCATGTTTGAGAAAAGCGGTCTTAGGAAGAATCTTTTGAGAAAATTTCACTTGTAGAAGGTTAAATGAATTCAAAGTCCTTCTTATCCTGGATGAATGATGTATATTTTGGTTGGCATGTATTACTAGTCTTTTAAAGGACAAACACAACCCTCCTTTTAAGGTGTTGTAGCGAGCTCTAGAGCTATTCTCCATCTGTTCTCCACTAATAAACCTTCTACTAGAATTAGGGAAACCCATATTGTGGGAGAGGTAATAATCAACAAGGAGATTGCTTGGGGTTTCTTTGATGGTGCATATTAAGGATCGACTAATACTTGTAATTTGGGGGTCATTCTTCACCTTTCAATTAGTCACTAGTTTACTAGCAAAGCTAAACTAGGTCAAAGCTCTAGTAATAAAGGAAAATTCAAAGCTGTCTGATCTCTTTTGAAGTTTGTTGCGTGGAAGGATCTTTTTTCTTTATAGGTTTTTGATGATTCATCGCTAACAATCAACTAGATGAACAATTGAATCCAAGTGAAAAAATAGGGCCTTTTGTAGATTGCTCAATTATAATTAAAGAACATTTTTTAACATTTATAGTCGATCAACTTTATGTATGTCTTTCGAGAACTGAATATGTTATGTCCCGTTGATGGTAAAAAATGACCTCATCAATATGTAAGGGAGACCACCCGTTCAAAGCCCCAATTAAGCTCTTATCTGTTTAATGTAGTCATTACAAATGGTTTAGTTGGGTCTAGTTACCCTTTCACCTTTTATGTTGGCTTATAATACGTCTACTACTTTCCAGTCGAAAAAGAGAAACCAGATATGCCCTCTTGCCGATCTCTTGCAAGAGAGTAATTCTTAAGGTGAATTAATGGCTTAGCCAAGCCACTCTAAAGTCTGCCTGTGTGTAAGGGGGCTTCTAGAATGCAATAATTAAAATAAATGAAGATATACTCTAATATGCAAGTAATAGAAAATAAATCCTAAATCTATCTCGATTGAAAGAAGGATTAGTCCCCCTCTCAACCAAGAGCAAGATAAAAGGGGATTTGGACCAGCTTTGAATTTGGAATAAAAATGAAGTCAATAAGCCAAGGAAATAGTTCCAAGACTTAATACTAGTTCAAGCAAATATATGTATTCAACTATCTAATGAATGGTCATCAGATCTCTGGTGCACATACATCCAAATTCAAATAAAAAAAAAATCAAACTAAAAATAATATGATTGCATTAAGGAAATAGTTCTCATAAAACAATCATTATTAAAACCAAGATAAACTTAACATGAATTTTCTAAATAGTTAACAAGTATGTCGTATTTATCTATTCCAATTTGTTATTTAACTTGATAGCAATTAGATCCATCACTAAAAGATAGCTTGCAAATGATTTAAACAAACATATAATTAAATGAATTTACAATAGTGCAAAACTTCAAAAAAACACATACTTATCTGGATCAAGAATTATATCAAATTTTATTAAATGCAGACCAACAATCAACCTCTATCTCTGATAAAAGTGTACAATAATTAAAGATCCAATCAAAGCCTTTGAGTACATGAAATTCTTAGAAAATCTCATGATATAATGAATTTTTTAGAGTTGAAATACATATCTTTTAATCTCCACAAATCTGGTCCAAACTAGCTAATTCTCTACAAAAAAAGTTCCCCCTATAGTAGTGCAAAAAACCCTCTTTGCAAAGAATTCCCTCCCCAAGTTTTAGATCTGGAACTCCCTTTTTTGCTTCTCAAAACAATTATTTAATTACAAAATTGAAAACTAAAAATGGGGAATTATTGAAGTTGTTGCTACCAATCCTGCATCTTCTTCCTTGTTGATCCATTTTCATTGCTCCAATTCTATTGTGATTAATCTCTTCAACTACTCTCTTGCGAAAACCTATTAAAAAATAAATTAAATTCCAAATCAAAATCAAAATTACAAAATCTGGGAAAACAAACTTCTCCCATCAAAATTAAATTCAATAAATAAATAAATTAAAAGAAATCAGGGCTGCCCATTGATCCATTTGAATATCTTATTGGTCAAAGAAGACATAATCGAATGGATCTGCAATCAACAAAAGCTTTGGGCAAATGAAAATGCAAAAAACAAAACTCAGAAAATTAGTTTTGATTGCAAATTCAGAGCTTAATTTTATGCTAATTTTTAGGCTTAGTTAATGACCAAATCTGGTCATGCAACCACTTCAGAAATATTCTCCATAATTTTATCTTTCTAGAGAGCCATCCTAGGCCTCATTTGGCCAAGTAAAACTCAACTTATGAGCCTCCAAAGTTGAAGTGTCAAAATTGTTACAGTTCTGGAAAAATGCATGCCTGGACTAAAATTAGGTAATTTTAATTAAAAATCATAATTAAACTAAATTAATAAATATCATTACCTATATAATATAATTATAAAAAAATTAATTAATTAATTAATTAATTATATACAAATTTATTAAATTACATTACAAATTAATTAAAAATAAAACTAATAATTAAATATTATACTAAAAATTATATTTAACAACTAAATATTAATCAAATATAAAAGCAATGGACAAGTAGCTTTTTGGGAACTCACTTAAGAGTCTAGAAATTTTCATGAGAGGGAGGAATTTTTATTAAGTTTGGAGTAGGAGGTATAAGGTGGAGTGGTGGAAGTTACAATATTTAGGATTCTCGAAATGGGATGAGGTGAGAGAAGAGGTGAGGTAAGAGGCTTTTAGAGTGATAAGGAGTTTCAGAGGTGAGAATGAAATGGAGTTATGAAAATTTAAGATTTCGAAATGAGGTATGTAGAGATAAGGGGTCTCATAGCTCAGGGGATATAAGATATAAGGATGAAGTAACAGAGGTAGAGGTTTTGAAATTTTGGAAGTTTAATTAAAATTAAGTTATAAAATTAAGGGAGTCCGAAATGGGAAGGAGAGATATGGCGAGATGGGAGAGGAGAGGAGGGTTATGTGGAGTGTGATTTTTTTTTCAATAAAAATTATAATTATTTTGTAAAATAATTTTGATTTTATAAAAAAAAGTACTATAAGCACTTGAGTTTTTGGGATTTTGGATCTCGAAACTTTTATTAAAATTGAAATTAAAAAGACCTTCCGAAATTGGAATCTCAATAATATATAATGTTAATTGTTCTACAATCTCGGCTGCGGTGATTTTGTAGGACAGTTAGCAAAATAAAATAAAATTAATTAAGTATTAATACAAAATCAACATTTACAATTAATTTTCAAAAATTAAAATAATATACATTTTTTAGCCTTGGTGGTAAAAATCACCGAACTTCGGATGAGCATCATTTACAAACTGTGAGTCCAAATGAGATGAAACAATAACCAATGGAAAGCTAGTGAAAAGTCAAACACAATGAAGTAATTGAAATGAAATTCCAAAGAAAATGAAAATCTCGCAAAATTTTCGGACACTTAACCAAAAGAAAACATTAAAAAACAATTTAGCCAAAATTTACGAAAAGGGTCCCCATTATTATTATGAAATAATAAGTTAAAAATATGGGTGTTTTGATTTCTCCACAATAGGTCCCTATAATACTAGAGTAGCCCTTATATTGTTATTGTTGTGCCCCATAGAAACCCAGTATTGTTATTGTTGTGCCCTTACACTATTATTAATATGTAGGCCCTAATTATAGTTTTACCCTTAGACTCCTATATATACCAAGGAGATCATGTCATTTGAATTATCTAAGAATTATTCATTTATGTGGCGTAAAAGGAGGTTTCCCCCTCAAAGTGGCTTATTATCAAGTTGTTGATCTATCTTTTCTTATGTTTTTTCATTATTTCGATATGGATATATAACATTTGGCATAAGATCTCTTGATCCTAGGGTTTTGTTGCTTCAAATTGGTCATAGTGACATTTTTGATATAATATTTTTTTCCTATGAAGCTTCAGACTGTGAAATTTTTACCACATGGAGACAAAATCTTCATCAACCTCTGGTTAAAATTTTAGGCCTTGGTTCGTTATATCTTTCAGATATATGGCCCAAGAAAGTTATGGTTTCTGTATGCTCCAGAGTTAGTCTCAAACAGGTGTCCCGGGGAAAATCATCATAACTTTATCTTTGAGAACGAAATTTGAATTTCATAATAAGTGATTGAAATTGCACAGACTTTAGTTTTTTAGGTAGTAGTTTTAAGGTGAAAGGTTGAAACAGTGACACATGGCAACCCGTATAAGTTCGATATACTGAACTAGTTCATAATTAGGTCACCGTGGGAGATTTGACATAACTTCATCTCAAAGAATCTAATCTCGATCTAACTTGTGGGGTTGGAAGAAAACGTACAAAGCTACCTTAGGATGAAGTTTCAAACCTTGGAAAGTTGAAATCTCATAGATACAATATTTTCAAGCTCGACTAGATCAACAAGCTCAAAATCAAGCTCTTAAAAACAAAAAAGGTGTGTATTTTTAAAATTGCATAACTTTTGTTTGAAAAATTAGTTTGAAGTGATTCAAAGGGCATATTGAAGCATATATATTATTATTTGGTTCCAAAATGACTTGCAAACAAAAAAAGGATATACCCATTAAACCCACATAAATCTCTACTATGACACATGTAGAAGAGGAAGAAATACAACATGACATGTCAAAATTACGGAACAAGTGCAACAATTCTTACTCTCATAAAGAGAAACCAAAAATGAATTGGAAGTGATGATGAATGTTAAGATGGATGGTTTAAAAACAGAAACAAAAAGGTACATGGAATGTTTGAAAGAAGGTTTGATAAAGTTGCTACAAGAAATGCTTCCTAGTGGTGATAAGGTATTCCATGAAACTCATGATGAGAATAAAAGGAATGTGAATCATGATTTTAGAGACTCCAAATGATCCAAAATGGATCTTGTTAAGTGAAGTCGAAGTTTTCTATATGTTTGAAGTCTAAGATGGACCTATGTGGCAACATTGTTCTTGACATGTGTAGAGTTTTAAAATACCAGTTGCTCGCGAAGACAACATTAAGTCGAAGAGCTCGACTTGTTGATTCCGTTGGTATCTCTGGATTCGCATATGGCCTTCGTACGAGGAAGAAAACATCCGTTGAAGCTTTTACTTCAATCAGGTAAAAGTCAAAGTTACCTTAGGTCAAAGTCAAATCCGCTAGGTAGTTCATTTATCAAATTACTATCGGTTGATATGTTTGAATTGAGCCAAAAAAAAAGAGCGCCACATGGGCCAATGAATGGCTGCCACGTGGCCTCTCCATAGCAGTTTAAAAGTTATTTATGAGTGCAGGGTTCTAGGGGGATCGAACTTGCAACCTAAACATTCTCATACAAATACCTTTATCAACAAGCTAGTTACATGTTCTTTGCAAAGGAAGGGTGCAATGTTGATGCTAAAGGGAGGTAAGGTTAAAAACTATGGAAATAAATTGGCACAATGTAAAATCGAACTATGGAAACCACATGTTATGGGTTCATTGATTATCTGGGAATTACATTATTTAATGTTTAAGCTTTATGTTATAATGACCATGGTTTAAATCCGATGGGAGAGGTATAGGTTGCAAACTTATATGCAAAATGGTGGAGTTTGGAATTTGAGCTTAGATATTGCAACGAGTTTGAATCATGTGGCATGCCAGTGTAGAAATGACACAAGGTATGTGGCATCGGAAGCGCAAAGGAGGTGGCATGTCAGCGCAGAAATGGCGAGTTATGACATTGCAAAGAAGGTTTCACGGGTTATGTGGCATATCGGCACAGAAATGACATGGGCTATGTGGCACCGAAAACGCAGAGGAAGTGGCACGGTGGCATGTGGCACGATAGTGTGGATGGTGGCACAGAGTCAGCATAATAAACAAATCCGATATTGGTATTAAAAGGATACGGGTCATGTTATACGGATGGCAGAGTTGGCACTGCTATGTGGTAGTCTAGTAGTGTGGAGGTAAGCCAACGGAGTACACAGTCCAGTGTATGTGTCAGCAGGGTTATAAACATAGTTGAGTTGTTATAACAAACAACTAAACAGTGCCACGGGTCG
Organism: Pinus tabuliformis; assembly: GCA_031772625.1. Taxonomy (NCBI): domain Eukaryota; kingdom Viridiplantae; phylum Streptophyta; class Pinopsida; order Pinales; family Pinaceae; genus Pinus; species Pinus tabuliformis. The sequence goes on from CM062811.1 coordinate 1,137,289,037, forward strand.
TGCAGTGGGTATGATGTGTGATGGCAAGAACCGACAGGGAAAAAGGCTCGGTCCAGTCACTCGACAATGCTAAGGTGGCATGGCAGCATCGGGTGGGAAGGGTTGCATGCCTATGTCACCTGCCAAAGTCCCAATGGACCGCAATCAAGCCAACATTATTGTTTTTATATGATAAATGTTATGCCAAAGTATTTGCAACAATGGCCAATGGAAATGTGCCACCCTAAGTCATAAACCCACTTTGTTATATTTGTTATGTGTAGTCATAAGCATTAGAAAACTTAGGGTTAAGTTGAAAGCAGTGGTCCAATGTTTTAATTGTATATGGTTTATCAATTTAATGGTTCTATCTCGAATTTATTCAAATAGCCCAAAAGTTGTAAAGTTGTTAAAAACAAACTCCAAAATTAGCATTGGGAAATAAAATAAAAGGAGGTCGTAGTACCATCCTAAAGGTAGGATTTAGAAGGAATTTCAGGAAGCAAAAGGAAAGGATTCAATGAAGCCTTTCAATGCAAGTCAAGCAAGCCAGAGTGTTGTTATAGTGCAGTTTTGAGCGCCAAGAGGTGTGGAGCCACTGCGCCATCCGAGAGTGTTGTGCAGCTTGAAGTTTTGGTTAAGCTAGTTTTTGGCTTTTCGAAAGCATACGGAAACCGATTTGGACACTTGAAGAGCTAAAATGTGGATTTTGACACATTCCAGATTCAAAGACAATTCTTTTTTGTCAGCAACAACAACAAATTTTGCCGAAGTTTTTACTTGAATTGTGTCTCACTTAGACAAGTGGAGACGAGGTAAATAATAAATGCATTAATGAAACTCGAATTCTCGTTTTCAGTAGAGGTCAGAGTCATTGTTAAAGAATCTATATTTTTACTGTAAATGACAAGTCATTTGAAGAATGTCTGGCGAAATTGCGAGAGTTCTCTGAAGGAGAGCATTTCCATCCCAGGGAAATAGCCACAATTGTATCAACAATTTTGATGTAACTCTTCCTTTTCACTAAAATATGAGTGGCCTAACCTTTTAGAGCAGGGCACAAAGATGTATCCCAAGAGGGGTGAACTTTGTCAATAATCTTGGTGTCATTCTATTTGACATTGTATGCTTATGTGTGTCGTGTCCTATTTGGATAACTTGTTCAACTAAATTAAATTATTGTTTCAAAAGGCCCATTTAAAACTTTCCAAATGTCAAGTAGTGATCTAATTCCACAATTTCAGATCACCAAATTTGGATTGAATACCAACCATATTCCAAATACCAATATGAGGATGTTTGATGGGAAGGATATAGTAACATGGATACTATAGATGGAGTAGTTCTTTGATCTACATGATGTGCAACACACACAAAAGGTATGCATTGCATCTTTATATTTATTTAAACCTAATTAGTTTGTGTGGTATCGATGGCTTTGTTCTCATCAGTCACTTTTCACTTGGAAATTTTTTATGGAGGAATTGATAACACATTATGATGATACAAAGAGAAATACCTTCTTTAGCTAATTGATAAATCTCAAATAAAGGAGTTCAATAGTGGAGCACATTGAGAACTTCCAAAGATTGAATATCAAGGTAAGTGATATTCCAAAGGAGCATGTCACTGATGTCTTCATAGGTACTTTAAGGGATAACATCCAACTTGAGGTCCACCTTTGGGAACCTAAGTCATTAGAGAATGCATTCAAGGTGGCGAGAAATTTTGAAAGCAAAATTACAGAAACTAGCAGGTATACCACTCACAACTATAAAGAAGGAAGTGTTGTCGCTCCCATCTTCCCACAACTTACAAGGTTGACACCACAACAATTAGAGGAAAAATGAGAAAAAGGGATTTGTTACATTTCTAATAGAAAATACAGTAAACTTCATAAGTGCGTTGAGAATAAATTATTTACATAGATTGTGAAGAAGAGGAAGAAAAGGAACAAGAAACATCAAAAGAGGAAGATTTGCACTAGGAACCAACTCCAAAGTTTGAAGAAATCCATCCGACCACATATTGCAATGCATTGGCTGGAATTACCACTCAAACTCTCAAGATAAAAGGATATTTCAAGAAGAAAAAGGTAATAGTGTTGATTTATTCAGGAAGTACCCATAATCTTATTCATTGTAAGATAACCAAGGATTTGAATTTGTTTCTATATCCAACACCAGATTTTTGAGTGATGGTTACAAAATAAGGAACTATAAACTGCTCATGTAAGTAGCATAATGTCAATCTAACCATGAGGGAATATGTACTGAATAATGCAATGATTTCCATTCCAATGGGTGGTGTTGATGTTGTATTAAGAGTCCAATGGTTACAATCTTTCAAGATGATTTCTTTTAATTTTCAAGAAATTTCCTTGAATTTTTTTTTGGGAAGGAAAGGTAATTGAATTGAGTATCACAAGGAGATGTGGTAAGATAATCAACTCCAATGGAATGCCAAATATTTTGAAGAAGGATCAACAAGGTGAAATTGCACAATTATGCTCACTAGATGTTCAAACGTCTAAGCCACCCATTTATCCAAATCTCCAAAGGGTTCTTGAAAATCATTCCAAGGTATTTGAGACTCCCAAAGGTATCCCACATGTTCACTATCATGATCGTGCTATTCACTTAATTCAAAGAAGTGTTCCTCCAACCATCAGACCTTACAAATATCCCAATGCCGAGAAGAGTGAAATTGAAAACATGGTTGTAGAAATGCTAGAGGCTAGTATCTTCTCCAGTAGTATCGGTGCACAAGAAGGATGTATTGTGGTGTATGTGTCCATATTATAGAGAGCTCAACAAGATCATTATTAAAGATAAATTTCCTATTACTGTCATAAATGAATTCTTAGATGAATTACATGGAGCAATTTACTTCACCAAGTTCAATCTTCGTTCAGGATATCATCAAGTTAGAATGAAGAATGAAGACATTTCGAAAAAAAACATTTAGACCTCATTAAGGTCATTATGAAATTTTGGTCATGTTTTTTTGCCTTACTAATGCACTTTCCACATTTCAAGGTTTGATGAATTCCAGTTTCAAACCCTTAGAAAATTTGTGCTTGTATTTTTTGATGATATACTAATCTACAACAAGTATTAGAAAGATGATGTTCAACATGTTGACATGGTGCTCAAACTATTGGGGGAGAAACAATTGTATGCAAAACCCTCCAAATTTTTCTTTTGAGTACAAGAGGTGGAATATTTGGGTCATATTGTATCTCATGAGTGTGTTAAGGTAGACCCTAACAAAATTAAATGCATCAAGGAACGAAAAATCTCCACAACCTTAAGGCATCTTCAAGGAATTCTCTGGTCAACAGGGTATTATCGCAAGATCATTAAGGATTATGGGAAGGTAGAATCACCTCTAACAACATTACTGAAGAAAGATGCAATTTCTTGGAGTCCAAAAGAAACTAAGACCTTTGAACATCTAAAAGAGGCAATGTGTTGAACTCTGGTCTTAACTGCACCAGACGTCATGAAAACATTTATTGTGGAATGTGATGCCTTGGGAAATGGTATTAGTGATGTTTTAATGCAAGAAGGAAGACCCATTTCCTTTGAAAGTCGTCCAATCAAGGGAAATAATTTACACAAACCTATTTATGAGAAGGAAATTTTGGCAATACTACATGCCCTGAAGCAATAATTCCATTACCTAATGGGAAGACACTTCAAGGTAAAAACATATCATGATAGTTTTAAATACTTCTTGGAACAAATATTATTTCATAAGAGAAAAAAACATTAGATCACAAATATGTTGGGTTATGACTTTTAAATCAACTACAAAAAAGGGAAGCAAAATGTTGTTGCAAATGCATTTTAAAGAAAGCGTGAGGATGTGGAGGCATTGCTCTGTGCCATTTCTATTATCCAACCTGATTGGATAACTAAAGCAAGGGATGAATGGAAGAATGATGAAGAGGTGTGGACACTCTTTCAAAAGTTGCAACAAGATCTTAGTGCATCTGATACATTTATTTGGAATAATGATTCATTGTGCTATAAAAATAGCTTAAATCTATGTAAGAACTCCCAGCTAAAACAAAAGGTTCTTTTGGAATTACACACCTCTCGTATAGGAGGGCACTCAATATTTTTAAAAACTTACCACAGGGTCAAGAAGGATTTTTTTTGGGATGGCCTTAAATCTGATATTCAGAAGTTAGTGACAAAATGTTTAATTTGCCAACAAAATAAAGTTGAGACAATTAAGACCCTAAGTATTTTACAACAATTATCCATTCCAAGTCAGCATTGGGAGGAGGTCTCAATGGATTTTATCATGGGTCTACCCAAGTCCAAAGGAAAGAGTGTCAGAATGGTGGTAGTTGATAGACTTATCAATTATGTACACTTTTATGCACTATCTCATCCTTTTAAAGCTAGTATAGTTTCTACTGCATTCATGGAGATAATTCAAAATCTACATGGGAACCTAAACATTATTGTTAGTTAAAAATATCCAATTTTCACTGTAAAATTTTGGATATAATTATTTTCTTGTCTCGGTACTCAATTGGGTCATAGCTCATCTTATCGTTCCCAATATGATGGGAAAACTTAGACAATGAACCAATGTTTGGAAGGATATCTTCATTTCTTTGTATCTGATAAACAAACACAATGGGTCAAGTGGTACCCCTAGTAGAATGGTGGAATAACACTTCATTCCATACCACAACAAAAATGACCTCATTTATGGTGCTTTATGGATATCATCCATTTTCCATCACATCGTCTATAAGAGACAAATCTAAGGTTCAAGCATAGGAAGATTACAACGAGAATCAACAACAAGTTCTCCAACTCATAAAGGATAGCTTGACTCTGGCACAAAATCAAATGAAACAAAAAGCATATCAAGATCATAGTGTAAGAACTTATGATGTGGGAGAATGGGTATTTTTATGGCTACAACCATACAAACAAATGTCCCTCAAGAAATCTAAGAAGGATAATAAATTATCACTAAAATACTATGGTCGTTATAAGGTTTTGCGAAATATTGGTGCTATAGCATACAAATTGGAGTTTCCTGCATCTTCGCAAGTACGCCCAATTTTCCATGTTTCATGCTTAAATAAAGTTATAGGTAACAAGCTCCTAGTTCAAACTATATTGCCAAAACTTGACGAGGAAGGAAAAATCATATTGCATCCTAAAGAAATCACTAAAACACGAATTTGGTGGCTAGGAAATCGATTAATTTCATAGTATCTCATTAAGTGGAAGAACTTAGCTATTGAAGATTCCACATGGGAAGATGTGTATTTTATACGAAAACATCCAAAACTAATCAAGCATCGAGGAAAACACTTTTTTGAAGGAGAGGGGCATGTTAGGTTTCTATAATACTAGTGTAGCGCCTATATTGTTATTATTGTGCCCCATAAAATCCAACTAATTTTATTGTTATTCCCTTACATTATCATTGTTATGTAGGCCCTAATTATTGTTTTACCCTTTAGACTCCTATATATACCAAGGAGGTCATGTCATTTGAATCATATAAGAATTGTTCATTTATGTGATGTAAAAGGAGGTCGTCTCCTCGAAGTGGATTATTATCAAGTTTTTGATCTATCTTTTCTTATGTTTATGCATTATTTTGAAATGGATAACCTATAACACTTAGGAATTACTAAGGTTACACACTTACCTTAGATGTTGTCAGAGACAGGAAGAGCTGTGCCCATCCAAGCTGATCAGAGCCAGGATAGAGAGACAGGAGGGCCTAGCCCATCAGACACAGAAGGATTTCATTTTTTAGAATTGACTGCTGGTCATTTTACATCCTGCCAATCTTAGACAGCCGCAGGTCAGAGTATTCTTTGACAGCAGCCGGTACCACTAGAAGAATTGCTGCCTTAAGGTTAGGTCATTGACAGTTTCTTTATTTGATAGAACCTAGAATCTTTGCCAGTCAGAGCTAGAATCTTTTCTTTCTAGACCATTTCCAGTTGTAGACAGGAAGAGATGTGCCCATCCAAGCTGATCATAGCCAGGAGACGTGGATAGATAGAGGCTTAGCCTGAAGGTAGAGCCTGTATATATTGAAAATAATATTGTTAATTCCCTTTCCAATGATGCTTTACATCTAGCTGCAAATATCATTACCATGGAGGACTTCTCAAATGGTCAATAAATTTTTAGAAATGAATGTAATATTGTTGATCTACAATGGCAATTTTTAGATGACTATAACTATTTAGTTCTCCTGATGTGACAAGTAGTTTTCTCCAAATATGAGACTATTAATTTAATTCTTTTTTATGAATACATTATTAATTTTGGCTCCTTTTTTTATGAATTGTGCTTAGTGCCTCAAAATTGTACTTTCAATTTTTGTTGAGATAGTGTGTGTGTGTGTATTCATTCCATATGAGGAATATATATGTTCCAATCTCTAAGAAACTACTCATACTCAACAACAAGATTCAAATTTATTACACGTAGAGCTGCTATTTAGCCCAGTATGGTAGAGATGTTGTAATGTTTAACATTTTGACTTGGTCAAAATAAAAGAAAATAAAATTTAAATTTAAAAATAAATAAAATAAAACAATTAGTAATTGCATCAAAAGGTGCGTTCTAGACCAGTATGGTAGAGATGTAATGTAATGTCCTGTAAACATCTTGATTGAGCCAAAATAAAATAAAAATAGCCTTATGTTAAAATAAAAATAACTTAAAATAAAATAAAATAAATAGAACTTCTATGTTATTTTATTATTATTACTTTTTGTTGGGTAATTAAGGTAAACTTGACTTGGTTAAGTTACTTTTTGTGCTCCAGGTTTATGAGAACCTATAGTATACTACTCTAAACAAACATTATATATGTGTGTGTTTGTGTGTGTGTGTGTGTGTGAGATTAATGTCCACCAAGGCCAATATGATTTATCGAATATTGGCATGTACAGGATGGTTTCTATCGAGATGGAGGAGATGAAGAAACAGGTGCAGGAGTTGCTAAATTAAGGCGTCATCAGACCAAGTTCTTCTCCGTGTAGCTCACCGATCATGTTGGTGCCAAAGAAAGACGGCACATGGACAACGTACGTAGACTACGGGGCACTAAACAAAATTACAGTGAAAAATCAATACCTTCTCCCTCGCATTGATTAATTATTAAATCAATTGAAAAATGTTGTCTATTTTACAAAACTGGATTTGCATAGTGGATATCACCAGGTTAGAGTTGCAAAACAAGACATTTGGAAGACTGCATTCAAAACCAAACAGGGGTTGTTCGAATGGATGGTGATGCCATTCGGACTATGCAATGCTCCAACCACATTTATGAGGGTAATGAATGATCTGTTTAGGCCTTTTCTTGATAATTTTGTGCTTGTATATCTGGATGATATTCTTGTGTATAGTAGGACATGGGATGAACATGTATGTCATGTGAAGAAAGTGCTTGATGTTCTGAAAAAAGAAAAATTGTATGTAAAACTATCAAAGTGTGAGTTTGGGAAGACCTCTCTAGTTTATTTAGGTCACATAGTCGGTAATGGGAAATTGAAAATAGATCCCTCTAAAGTAGATGTGATTATGAAGTGGCCTGAGCCCACAAATGTTACAGAGGTCCGAAGCTTTTTGGGTGTGGTACAATATTGGAGAAGGTTCATTGCAAACTTCTCTTTTATCGCATCCCCCTTACAGACATTAACAAGTGTGAAGCAAGCCTTTTAGTGGGGAGGAAAGCACCAGAAATCCTTCGACACGCTGAAAGAGAAGATTAGCACAACACCAGTGCTAGCCTTACCAGACCTTCAACAACCTTTTGAGATTGAAACAGATGCCAGCAGATATGCCATGGGCACTGTATTGATGCAGCAAAGGAAGCCTGTATGTTACCATTCAGAGACTTTCTCCCAAGCTGTTGTGAATTATCCCACATATGACAGGGAGTTGTACGCCTTGGTTCAGAGTGTAAAGAAGTGGAAACACTACCTGATCAGCAAGGAGACCATCATCCATACAAATCATCAGCCCTTGCAGTACCTTCAGTCATAGACCAAGCTTCAACAAGCCTGTCATTTCATATGGATGGGATTCCTCCAGTAGTTTCATCTGGTAATAAAATAAAATAAGGGCACCGGCAACAAAGTAGCAGATATGCTTTCTTTCCTTCCTATTTCTACATCTGTACTTTTGCAAAATGCGCCTTTACCGTTAGAAGGTTATGTTGAACAATATGCTAACGATAATGACTTTAAAGAGATTTATGCAAAACTAACTTGTGGGTCGCAGGTGGACAATTATTATTTGCAAGGAAAACTATTGTACCACCTTAGGAAACTATGCATACCCATTGATGAAAGGGTACATGTAATCCAACAGGCTCATACCTCTCTGGTGTCTGATCATTTTATGGTTGAAAAAAATTTATGTCATTTATAGAGGTTTTGTTTTTGGCCTCATATGAAAAACATTGTGACTCACTTTGTAAAGGGTTGTGTGTTTTCTTCTATTGCAAAGTCCTCTAAAAGAAAACTTGGGCTCTACACACCAATCCCTATTCCAAGTCGACCATGGGAAAGTGTGCCCATGAATTTTGTAGGTGGTTTGACTAAGTCTAGGAAAGGTCACGACTATTTGTATGTCGTCATGGATCGTTTAGTAAAATGTGTATTTTAATGCCTTGGAAAAAGTAGGTCACTGCTGAGCAGACTTCTTATCTTTTCTTTCAACATGTTTGGGTCCATTTTGGGTTGCCCACATCTATTGTGTCAAATCGAGACTCTCGCTTTCTTGGAGAGTTATGGGCCAGCTTGTGGAGAATGATGGACACTAAGCTGAAAATAAGTACTACAATTCATCCATAGACCGATGGGCAGACAGAGGTTATCAACCGCATCGTGGTACACTTCTTACGAGGCTATTGTGCAAAAAATCCCAAGTTGTGGGATGAACAACCTCCTTATGTGCAACATGCATACAATCAAGCACCACATTCATCCACACAAAGATCATCGTTCGAGACATCATTTTGGTTATCTACCAAGGGATCCCTTAGACATGGTCTTGGGGAAAGATGAGGATGATAATGGATGAGATTATAGGGACAAAGCATGGAAGTTTATTCAGCAGATACAAGTGATTCATCAGGAAGTACAGGAGAAGTTGGAGAAGAGTCAGGCTCGGTATAAAGATTGACATGATAAGCAAAGAGTTTATCATCAGTTTCAAGTTGGGACAAGGTATGGCTCCACATCAACAAGGATAGAATGAATGGAGAAGGGAAGAAATTGAGACCCATTCAATATGGTCCTTTATGTTGTGTGTGGAGCATGATTGTTCAGAGGTCTTTTGTTTCAGCCGGATGTATACCCCAGGAAGTTTGTACACCCCTCCACGATGGGGGTTCGGGGGGGGGGTCGATCCCCCCCAGCTGGGGGGTCCGGGGGCCAGCGGTCCCCCGGCGGGGGCTCAAGCTAAAAACAGATGTAAAATTTCCTTGTAAAAGTATAGTAATTTCTAATCAATCTGGGCCGTTCATTAAGCAGATGATCTGACAGTAGAACTTATGTTTAATTTAGGGTTTTTTGCCCTAGAAGACAACTGCTCTCTTTGTATGAGGGCATTGTATTTGAGGCTATGTAATAGATGTGTATTCTGTGAGCGAGAAACAGAGATGTGAGACTATGAGAGAAAACAGAGGATATTACAGCGGATTTGCTGTAGGTTGTGTCTCTTCATTTTGCTGGATAATAGAAAGGAAGGATTGGCTGTTCGAGGTGGATGTAGCCCAAACTGGGTGAACCACGTATATCTATGTCTCTCTTGTTTTATGTGTTTTCTGTGTTTATATTTCTGTAATATTTTATGTGTTCCATTTCTCCATAATATATAATTTTCTAACACTTTCACCATATGGCAAAGATTGGAGACAATGCTTTTCGTCTTGACTTGCCCAATTATATGCAAATGTACTTTGTCGTAAATGTTGAAAACCTGAAACTTTATGAACCTCCATTGATTATGGATACCGAAGAGGTTGCACAAATTCTTACAGTGGATGATTTTTCACTAGAGTATCTAGACAAGTTGTCCAAAGACATCATACTTGATAGGAAAGCCAGAACTTTATGATAGGGAGATGTGGAGTACATTCGCGTTGACTTTAAAGGAATGCATGAAGTTGATATCACATTTTAACATCTTACATTTTTTTAATCTAATTACTTTACATGAAATTATATGGCCTCCAATTAAATATGCATAGCATAGCCGACATTGTTTTTCTATTTTGAAAATATTTTATTTTTGTTTTAAGAGAGACAAATATAATAAGCTTCTCACCTCAATAAATTCAATTAATAATATTTTGTTAATATTTATAATTAATTTTATTAAATTTTCTTAATAAGATTGGATTTTCAATTGTTTTTCGAAAATAATTAAAATAAAAAATTTATAATAATTAAAAACAATATTAAAAAATCAAAATATATAAAAAATAATAATCTAATTTAAATTATAATATTGTGTTTAATTTCTTCTGACCAACCCTTAGTGGTCCTAAGCTTGGTAATAACATTCTTGTATAACCTAGTCACAACAACCCTCAACTCGAGAGGAACCATTGACTCTTTTAGCCTCTTCCATAGCTTGTCCCAAGGAACTATGTCGAAGGCTTTTCTGAAGTAAAAAAAAACAACAAAAGAGATTGGTTTTATTATTATGATATTCCTCAGCAATGATCCTAAGAGTAACAAGATGGTCTCTAGTTGAGTGATGCCTCATAAATCCATCTTGTCCTTTAGCTCTTTTACCTTGATTTTCAAGCCAAAGGCTAATCTTTCTTTCCAAAATGAGCCCATACAATTTGGCTAATTATAGTAGTCCTGTAGTTAAAGGGAATGTTTTTACCCCCCCTTTTAAAGACAAACACAATAAGGCTTTGTGTCCAAGGCTTAGGGAAGCCTTGTTTCATTGCCAAATTAAGGAGTTTGTGTATATGAGGGATGAGGACATACTTTCCCATTTTGAAAATTTCAGCTTGGTAGCCTTGAATATCCCTAGCTTTCTCATTAGTGAGTTTCTTAATCCCAAACTCCACGCCTTCCAAAGAAAAGATATCCTCCTCTATAAGAGTGTTCAAGATGGTGCCCATGACATTAGGGGAACTATAAAGATTCTTAAGATAAATATCCCAGTTATTTAAGGGGATCAAATTATTTTCTTTCGATTTACAGACAAGAATTTCCCTCCAAAACTTTCTAGGAGCTTTGGAAAGGTGAAGAAATGCTCTTGCCTCCTATTTATATAAGATCTTTTCTTCCTTTTGATAAGAGCTTTGTACATATTAATTTTTTTCAAGATTTACGATTTTGTTACAAGCATCTCTGATCACTTTCCTAACAATTTTACAGTCATTATCATACGAGGGTTGGAAGTTCCATTATTCTTTTTATAAGACACCTTGGTAGATAACTTGTTAATGGTAGTGGAAAGGGTTGTAGTAAAACTATGGTAAATGTGATCAATGCTATCATTAAATATTAAGGAAGCTAAATCCCCTTTTAAGTCCTTTACGAAGAGATCTATTTTACTTCTGTCAAAACAAATGAGCCTTTGACTCTCACAATTCTCTTGCATGTGACTTGTGTGCCTGTTAAGGTTTAGAATTAAAGTTAGAGATTTGTAGTTAGTTTAGAATTAAAGCTAAAGATTTGTAGTCAGAATCATGCTAATGGTAGATTAAGAAGTCAAAATTGTAATTAAAATTTAGAATTAAAGTTAGAAATTTATAATCATAATTATGCTAATGATCAATTAAGAGTCAAAAATTACATTACAATTAAAAACATAAATATAAAATATCACATAATCTACTACACTTTTCCCATAAATATATATATCCATAAAATATATATATATAAATATAAACTTATAAATTAAGTAAATCCTAAATTCAAAATTACAATAGGACACCTCGTTGTTACACTACACTAAACAAGGCAAGGGAATGATTCTTACACATAGACTTTAATCCTTACACGACAATGGCCATTTATAGTAGCTTTCATTTCCAACACATTGAGGGATCTTGCAAGTGTCGTGAAAGGGCAATTCAACCAATATGTCCTTTTTTAATTATTCCTATTTCTTGGGGAGATAAGATTCGTTTCCATTTAATTTTTATATTAATTTATAAAAGTGGTTAAAGTGCATTAATATTGCATCACGTTTCAAAGATCATAATTCAATTAATATGTTATTATTTTTTTGGTTGATAAGTGGGTGAATATTGAAAATCACTCTTACTTTGTGGTTGAGAGGCCACTACTCAGGGGCGTCTAAGCCGTCAAAGTCATCCAGGGGTCAAAGTCACTCAGGGGTCGCAGCCATCAAAGTCACCCAGGGATCGCAGCCATCAAAGTCACCCACAACACCCGGCCTGAGCCGCACCAACATAAACCATGCTGGATTTTTTGGTATCAACAAGACTAAAACCAGTGACCTTTGCTTATGGAGCGCCTTAACAGTGCTCTCCTTCATGGAATGTTCTAAATCTCTTTGATCAATCAATATGTTATTATCAATATTATATTTATTTCAAATATTTTATTATCAATATTATATTTATATATTTATATAAAACAAATTGAAAATAAGTTAATAATTAAATTTAATTAATATTATATTTAAAATTAAAATATATTAAATTTAATATAAATTATTTAAAAGTAAAAATTTCTAATTAAAACAAATTCCATTCAAAATCCCATCAAAGATAATATGAAACAAATGTTACATAATAATTAATATTTGTCATTTTAAATGTGGTTAAATTAAAGTAAAAATGTTGAATTCAAAATTAGTTAATTTAGATTTTAATTATTAGTAATTGATCTACTTTGTTAACTGTAATCGATAATGTTTTTGTTGAGATGGTTATTTAGAAGGTTTTACATTTTTTTGTGTAAAATATAAATAGATATATTTTAAAGAATAATTGTTCTTACCATATATATTATATATTGTGCATATATAAATATTCAAAACCAATTAAAACCAATATAGATCTATCTTAACCAAGGATCTAACATGAGCTGAGAAAGATCAAAATTCTTCAAAACAATGTGCAATTTTTTATTGCTTAAATTGTATTTTAGAATGTTATATAGATTACATAACAAACTGAGTTTTTTGTTATTAATATATATATATATATATATTTTTTCTCAGTAAAACTAGCTAGTCCAATATATTATATACAGGTAACATTACAGGCAGAAAACCAGTTTGTCCAGGGCCATCTGTGGCGCCGTGGAAGACTTTGCTTGACACAGTAATTGCCCACGCAGGGGCATCATCTCCATGATTAACCAAAACATTTGACTCAGACCTGAACATAGACAGTATTTTATCAGCCCGCGCAGGGGCTTCTTAGCAAAAAACACAAAAAGACAAATAGCAGATGGACATAGAGTATGAAGAGGAACTAAAAGCAAATTAACATAGCGAAAGAAGTAGACCTGATAGTGCCTCTGAGGATTATTCTTCAGGCTCCGCCTCATAGATATAACTCCATCCTTGGCCTTCCGGAATACCAGCCCAGGGGTCCTTCTCAGCGTCCGGCGGAGTCTGCTCTGAAGGCTGTGGTGGGGCTTGCTGCGGCTCCTACCATGAACTGCCCGCCTCAACTGTAGATTGCAGCGCTGGACCATCCACTCTGTTGCCTTCGTGAGGCATCTCATCCAAAACCGGTTGCTTTCCCTTGCTGCGCTCAGCCAAGACCGGTTGCTTTCCCTTATCGTTCTTCTCCGGAGCCTGCGTGAAGAGGATTGATATATGCGCATTGATGCCTGGGTTGCTCTGCGTGCTGCCCAGTGTGAAGACCACTGTGCCAAAGGCTGGAAGCCCGACCTCACTTTCACTGGAGCTACCCACCTCCATGAATTGATTGGCTGAAACTGGTAAGGCTCCCGCTCTCCTGTGACAGTAGCAGCAGCAGCAGTGATGGTGTTCGTCTGCTGCAGGGGAGTGAGAGGATGTTCCGCGTCCAGAACCCCGCCTGCATGGCTGTCTTTCCTGTGTTCGTGCCATGAATTCCGCTGCGCCTTCAAGTTGCTCCAAGAACGAACCTGTGGGATCGAAATTCCACCTCCTTCTGCTGTCTGAGTGCCTTCCCCAATTCCCCACAAAGCCGAGATTAATTGCCCAGGTATCACGCACAGAATGGGCCAACAAGAAGCCAACGTCGCCCAGGTGAACGCCTTCACCTTCTGCCTCAGATGCGTTCTTGCTACCCTCTGAATTCTGTGTTGCTGGCTTGGCTCTCTGAGCCTTGAGCAACAGCATCCTCTTCCATTTAACATTGTATTCATTCTCTTGGGATTTGCAGACATTGAATGCCTTCTGCTGGTACTCCATCGTTCCCAGCGTCACCATTAATAACTCTGTCGCGCCTTCCCCTTCTTAACCTTTCGGCGACCCGGGTCATGAATTCCTTTTGCTCGTCACATGGTGGCACATGCCGAGCATGTGGCATGCCATGCCCTTTGACACTCGCATCCGGGGTGTTATTAATATATTTTTAAGTATCTATCAATATTAATTTATATTAAAATATTTTATTCATGACTCACCTTGGATATTTTATTCTATACAACATTAAAATATTTTATGTCAATAGTAATTTATATTAAAATATTTTATTCATAATTCACATTGGATATTGTATTCTATACAATATTAAAATATTTTATTTCAAGGTTTTTTTCTATGTATAGATATATATGAAGTTGATATCACATTTTAATATCTTACTTTTTTTTTAAATCTGATTACTGTACATCAAATTATATTAGGTCATATGGACAACCAATTAAATGTGCATAGCATAGCCGACATTGTTTTTCTATTTTGAAAATATTTTATTTTTATTTTAAGAAAGACAAATATAATGAAACTCTCCGCTCAATAAATCCAATTGATAATATTTTGTTAATCTTTATTCTTAATAAGATTGGATTTTCAATTTTTTTTTGAAAAATAATCAAAATTAAAAATTAGATTTTTTTTTTAAATTAATTTCATAAAATATCTTTAAATAAAAAAAAAAATATTTATAATTAATTTCATCTTCTAAGTTTAAAGTATAATATACACTTTATAACATATACATAGAATTTAGAATATATTATATTATATTATATTATATAGAAAATTTTCAGATTTATCAATATATATATATATAGACTTTTTTTTTTCCACAGAAAAAGTCCATCTTTTTATTTGAAAAAAAAGGGGGTTACATAGAGTATGTAAGCAAAACGCCAAGGCTGTAACCGCCAGCAAGCGGGGAGAGCCTCAGCTACCAAACCAGCTCGCTGACAGTGCAAGCCATCGCAGGAAGGAGAAACTCCTCCCAAAAACCACAAATCAATGAAACACAGTCCAAAAGCCCGCAGCTATAAAAGGCAAGCCACCGCAAGAGGAACGAATCCTCCAAATCCAACCGATTCGTTGAAATCAAGACCACGCTGGAGTGTGCGCGATCAGGAAAGTGGTCTCAGAGATCCGCAATAAGCTTGAGGATTCTGAAGCCGCTACAGAGAAGAGACGGAACCACTGCCCGGGCATCCACAAATAGGGAGAACAGCCCAAGAAAACCGGCAGAGGAAAAAACAGAGAGAAGGAAAAACATGAAAAAAGAGACAGAAACACCACACAGTTATTTACAGGAACAGAGGAAACGAGCGGAAAAGTTAAGCAAAGATGGGTTGTTCAACAAGTCGAACAACCCCATTATCAACCTCCAAGACAGCCCACAACCCCATCTCAAGATCAACTCCTTCTTTAGAAAGACGGTCCGCTTCAGAATTCCTTTCCCAGAAGATATGACTGAGAGAGATCTCCATGAAGCTATTTCTAAGCCGAGAAACTTCTCTAAACAGAGGAAGTAGAGTAAGATTGCTGCAGCGATTTGCCCCGTTGAACCATTTCACCACATTCATGGAATCCCCGAAAAGCTGAGCTTCTCTCACATTTCGAAGAATAAGCCAGCTGAGAAGGAGATGAAGGGCTTTCAATTCGGCAAAATTATTTGTGCCCTGTCCCAGGCCTATTGAGGCTTTAACAATCTTCTCCTCTGAAAAATGAATGATCAAGCCAGCCCCACATCGACCATTAATATCCGAAGCCCCGTCAAAATAAGCCCACGGCATAGAGTGTCTAATGACTTCTTGACTAACAGCTCTGGAGGAATTAAGAGCTTGAGGGATAGGAATGCTTTCATAGATGGCAGCTCCTTCAGCGGCAAGTCTTCCAATAGGAAATGCAGAGTCCTTGAAAATAGCTTGATTTCTGGCAAGCCAAGTCCCCCATGTAATGAGTAACGGAATGGTTCGTTCCCTTTCGTTTAGAGAAACGTTCCACCAACTCTGCCAGGCCTCTAGGATCCCCTGCCCTTCCCATCTATGGGGTACATTTATTAAGCTTAGCATTGCTGCCCAAAGGCTAGAATTGAAAGGGCAAAAGAGAAATAAATGTTGAACTATTTCAGCACTGTCTTTACACAGTGGACATCTACTAGGACCAATTCTGCCTCTTCTTTGAAGGAAACCCCACGTAGGAACTTTCTTCAATATATATATAGACTTGAAAGCCAAGTCGAGAGCTATTCTCTGCTCTGAAAAATTCAAAAATTTTACCAGTATTAGCTCTACTCAACGTTATGAGGTTGAGGTTTCTAAGAACTAACGAAGCACCCTGCATCACCAACTTCATTGTTGTTGGCTCATTTGCTTTTGTTTTTTTTTTTTAAATACAAAATTGTAATGTCTAACCAGAAACTTTGTAAATAAAATCGATTCCATGATTATTGGAGAAAAAAATGACCACTAAAAAAAATAGTTGTATGAAAACTTATATTTTAGGGGATTGTAGATTATTTATTAATTTGTATATAAATTTGGAAATTATTTTATCAAGTTTCTCATTTAAATTCATATATTCTTGATGAGAAAGAGCTAAAGCCCTAGTTTAATAATTATGTTTTTTCTCTGAAAGTTATGAAAATTCTAGTCATGCTTTGAAAAAAACCGGTAGGGATTTTTGTAACTCCAAGTAAAAATTATCGAAATTCATAATTTTAGGTGTTTTAGAAATTTTTGATCGTGCTGAATCCATTTCCACCATCAAAAACATGATTCAAATGTTGTCTCTACAAAAAAATTTAAACTTTTTTTACTTAGATTCCGACTACTTTTAACCAGTTTTAGAGAGATTCTTCGGCGAAAATCACATGGAATACCATTTGTCGACGTGTTTCGAACCAACTAGTGTGGTTCATCGTTAGGACAACTTGTCTTGATGATGAACCACACTAGTTGGTTCGAAACGCGTCGACAAATGGTATTCCATGTGATTTTCGCCGAAGAATCTCTCTCAAACTTGATATGGATCACAGAAGCCTGAACTCTATACTTTTAACCGTCTAGATAATTCCTCCACCTCCATTTTTAAATTCATACTTATGGAAAAGTAACTCGCAATAAATTCTATGTTCTCTCGTATGAAATTGCAATCTATGGCATAGATGTAGGGGAAATTGTATAAATTTTTGGTGAAAGGTAAACTAATAAGCAACCAAAAACAAAACTAAATGCCTAATACCATAATACCATGTCTAAGACAAGTATAATAAAGAGTTCATATCTTAAAAGAAAATTTGTTTTGACTAATTCTAAAAATCTATAAATTTAATGTTATAAAAACATTTATTACAATTAAATAAACAACTAAAAAATAGAAAAGCATAGAAAATACACTAGTATAATTGTAAACCATTAATTAAAAAAAACAAAAAAAACAAAAAAAACACTATCATATATATGATTTGTAATAAATAAATTCATAATTATATTCTGCACATTTTTAAATAATGTATAATGAGTAGATTAGAATGTAATTTTGTGAAGCAAATTATATATTTAAAAGTTTAAAGTAAAATAAAAAGTAATATAGAGAAAATATGTTTATATTTATGAAAGAGTAGAATTTAAAGTTAAATGAAATCATGTCTTAAGCAGTAAAATATAATAAAATATATTTTGAATGACAAAATATAATTTTTTATAAGAGGAAATTAAAATATCTTTAAAAATTTATAAATTTTAATTTGATTTATTATTATTATTTTCAATATTTTAAGTTTAAAAAATAAAATAAACATCCCCAAATCTTAAAAACATTTATAATGAAATAGGTGTTACAATGATTTAAAACTGCTTTAAGATTCAAATGAATATATAAATTTATAATAATAAAAAGGGTTAAAATCCACATGTTTTCCTTTTAACTTATTTTAATTTTTTAATTATATACCTGTATAACTTTACATAGTGGCATAATTAATCTTAAATGAATATATACATTTATAACCCAAAAAAAAAAAAGTTAAAACGCATCCCTTCTCTTTTTAACTTATTTCGATTTTTTAATTATTTACCTATATAACATTACATAGTGTCACAATTTAACTATTCTTGAAAAACACTTATATTACTAAAACTAGAATACCTCCTCATTGAATGAATGGAAATGTTGAAGTGATTTAATGGAAATTTTCATCATAATATTATTAAGAAGAACCATAAAGATATGGCAATAAAAAATATTTTATTTGATAATTGGTCTACTATTTTAATGACTTTTTACTTTTATTCTCTAAATGAATGGTGATAGGATTGTACATTTTGAAAAGTGAGTGAGTAAACATTTATGGATTTAAGGACATGAAACACACACATACATATACATATTAGAAATTATAATTGATATATATAGTGAAGAAAAAATTGATACATATATTGAAGAAAAAACCTAGGAGAAGTTTTTATGGTAAGAATGTAATTTTTTATTTTTATTTTTAATTATAAAACTATGGTATGGTACTTATGGGGCTTCAAATAGATGGTGATTGTGTGTATTTTAAGATACTCCTTAATGTTAAGATCACCAATTCAACAATACCTGTAGGTAGTCCCACTGGTCTAACCAACAAAAAAAACATTATAGCATGACAATGGGACAAATTCTTTGCTTTTATTGTGATACTAGGACATAGTGTAATAATGTGTTTTAGATATGTTATCGAATGGGTTGTAAATAAACATCATTACATATATTTTAAGAAATAAGAGGAATACGTGATACAATTATTAATTATAAGAGGAATATGTGATACAGTTATTAATTTACAATACGTTTATTTAAAGATAAAAATTACACAACCATTAACCATTGAAAAGATACATGAAATAAGTTTATTGGTATAAGAAAAGTTAAATATATAATCTAAAACATGAATTTAATTTCTCTCTATTAATATAATTTTGACATCAATCATGTTTCTAATAAAAAGACATAATATCAAATCTTGTTATTTATTTACTTGATTTTATGTCCAAACAAACCAATCGAGACTAGTATTATTTTGGATTTTTTCATTAGTTCTTATTAATTTATTTGGACATGTATATATATGATTTGAAAAATCGTAGACATAAACCTACAATTTTGTCAACTATTAACTCACAACTACATCAGAATTATTACACACTTAGTATATATGTTTGTTTTGCATGTGTGAAAGTGGGACACAACAAAAAGTGGCCTTAATAGTTGAGATTCCAAGTGTTGGCAAAGGAAATTGTCTAATTGTATTTTTATACATGGTAAGATAATTCTATAAATAAAGCATTAAAGAAATAAATCCATGGCTCTTGCCATATGTCCAATATAGAATAAAACTATGAATTTTTTAGTTGATAAAGACACAAAATACTAAATTACTATGAAAAATGGATAGAGATGTGGGAGATGAAGAACATAAAAGAAGCATAGTGCAAGTTTCATTTTACTAGGACATAGTGATGTTGTAATGTAGAGATGTTGTAATGTTTAACATTTTGACTTGTCAAAATAAAATAAAATAAAATAAAATTTAAATTTAAAAATAAATAAAATAAAATAATTAGTAATTGCATCAAAAGGTGCTCTCTAGACCAGTATGGTAGAGATGTAATGTAATGTCTTGTAAACATCTTGATTGAGCCAAAATAAAATAAAAATAGCCTTATGTTAAAATAAAAATAACTTAAAATAAATAGAACTTCTATGTTATTTTTATTATTATTACTTTTTGATGGGTAATTAAGGTAAACTTGACTTGGTCAAGTTACTTTTTGTGCTCCAGGTTTATGAGAACCTATAGTATACCACTCTAAACAAACATTATATATGTGTGTGTTTGTGTGTGTGAGATTAATGTCCACCAAGGCCAATATGGTTTACCGAATATTGGCATGTACAGGATGGTTTCTATCGAGATGGAGGAGATGAAGAAACAGGTGCAGGAGTTGCTAAATCAAGGCGTCATCAGACCAAGTTCTTCTCCGTGTAGCTCACTGATCATGTTGGTGCCAAAGAAAGACGACACATGGACAACGTACATAGACTACGGGGCAATAAACAAAATTACAGTGAAAAATCAATACCTTCTCCCTTGCATTGATGAATTATTAGATCAATTGAAAAATGTTGTCTATTTTACAAAACTGGATTTGCATAGTGGATATCACCAGGTTAGAGTTGAAACACAAGACATTTGGAAGACTGCATTCAAAACCAAACAGGGGTTTTTCGAATGGATAGTGATGCCATTCAGACTATGCAATGCTCCAACCACATTTATGAGGGCAATGAATGATCTGTTTAGGCCTTTTCTTGATAATTTTGTGCTTGTATATCTAGATGATATTCTTGTGTATAGTAGGACATGAGATGAACATGTATGTCATGTGAAGAAAGTGCTTGATGTTTTGAAAAAATAAAAATTGTATGTAAAACTGTCAAAGTGTGAGTTTGGGAAGACCTCTCTAGTTTATTTAGGTCACATAATCGGTAATGGGAAATTAAAAATAGATCCCTCTAAAGTAGATGTGATTATGAAGTGGCCTGAGCCCACAAATGTTACAGAGGTCCGAAGCTTTTTGGGTGCGGTACAATATTGGAGAAGGTTCATTGTGAACTTCTCTTTTATCGCAACCCCCTTACATGCATTAGCAAGTGTGAAGTAGGCCTTTAAGTGGGGAGGAAAACAACAGAAATCCTTCGACGCGCTGAAAGAGAAGATCAGCACAACACTAGTGCTAGCCTTACCAGACCTTCAGCAGCCTTTTATGATTGAAACAGATGCCAGCAGATATGCCATGGGCACTGTATTGATGCAATAAAGGAAGCCTGTATGTTACCATTCAGAGACTTTCTCCCAAACTGTTGTGAATTATCCCACATATGACAGGGAGTTGTACGCCTTGGTTCAGAGTGTAAAGAAGTGGAAACACTACCTGATCGGCAAGGAGACCATCATCCATAAAAATCATCAGCCCTTGTAGTCCCTTCAGTCATAGACCAAGCTTCAACAAGGTTGTCATTTCAGAAGGATGGGATTCCTCCAGTAGTTTCATCTGGTAATAAAATAAAATAAGGGCACCAGCAACAAAGTAGCATATATGCTTTCTTTCCTTCCTATTTCTACATCTGTAGTTTTGCAAAATGCGCCTTTACTGTTAGAAGGTTATGCTGAACAATATGCTAACGATAATGATTTTAAAGAGATTTATGCAAAACTAACTCATGGGTCGCAGGTGGACAATTATTATTTGCAAGGAAAACTATTGTACCACCTTAGGAAATTGTGCATACCCATTGATGAAAGGGTACATGTAATCCAAGAGGCTCATACCTCTCTGGTGTCTGATCATTTTATGGTTGAAAAAACTTTATGTCATTTATAGAGTTTTGTTTTTGGCCTCATATGAAAAACATTGTGACTTGCTTTGTAAAGGGTTGTGTGTTTTCTTCTATTGCAAAGCCCTCTAAAAGAAAACTTGGGCTCTACACACCAATCCCTATTCCAAGTCGACCATGGGAAAGTGTGTCCATGAATTTTGTAGGTGGTTTGACTAAGTCTAGGAAAGGTCACGACTATTTGTATGTCGTCATGGATTGTTTAGTAAAATGTGTATTTTAATGCCTTGGAAAAAGCAGGTCACTGTTGAGCAGACTTCTTATCTTTTCTTTCAGCATGTTTGGGTCCATTTTGGGTTTCCCACATCTATTGTGTCAAATCGAGACTCTCGCTTTCTTGGAGAGTTATGGGCCAGCTTGTGGAGAATGATGGACACTAAGCTGAAAAGAAGTACTACAATTCATCCATAGACCGATGGGCAGACAGAGGTTATCAACCACACCGTGGTACACTTGTTACGAGGCTATTGTGAAAAAAATCCCAAGTTGTGGGATGAACAACCTCCTTATATGCAGCATGCATACAATCAAGCACCACATTCATCCACACAAAGATCATTGTTCAAGACATCATTTTGGTTATCTACCAAGGGATCCCTTAGACATGGTCTTGGGGAAAGATGAGGATGACAATGGATGAGATTATAGGGACAAAGCATGGAAGTTTATTCAGCAGATACAGGTGATTCATCAGGAAGTATAGGAGAAGTTGGAGAAGAGTTAGGCTCGGTATAAAGATCGACATGATAAGCAAAGAGTTGATCATCAGTTTCAAGTTGGGACAAGGTATGGCTCCACATCAACAAGGATAGAATGAATGGAGAAGGGAAGAAATTGAGACCCATTCAATATGGTCCTTTTTGTTGTGTGTGGAGCATGATTGTTCAAAGGTCTTTTGTTTCAGCCGGATGTATACCCTAGGAAGTTTGTACACCCCTCCACGCGGGGGGGTGCGGGGGGGACTTGTCCCCCTCGCGGGGGTCCGGGGGGGGCCGATCCCCCCCGGCTGGGGGGTCCGGGGGCCAGCGGTCCCTCAGCGGGGGCTCAAGCTAAAAACAGATGTAAAATTGCCTTGTAAAAGTATAGTAATTTCTAGTCAATCTGGGCCGTTCATTAGGCGGATGATCTGACAGTAGAACTTATGTTTAGTTTAGGGTTTTTTGCCCTAGAAGGAAACCCCTCTCTTTGTATGAGTGCATTGCATTTGAGGCTGCGTAATAGATGTGTATTCTGTGAGCGAGAAACAGAGAGGTGAGACTGTGAGAGAAAACAGAGGATATTACAGCGGATTTGATGTAGGTTGTGTCTCTTCATTTTGCTGGATAATAGGAAGGAAGGATTGCTGTTCGGGGTGGTCGTAACCCAAACTGGGTGAACCACGTATATCTGTGTCTCTCTTGTTTTATGCGTTTTCTGTGTTTATATTTCTATAATATTTTATGTGTTCCATTGCTCCGTAATATATAATTTTCTAACACTTTCACCATATTGGCAAAGATTGGAGACAATGCTTTTCGTCTTGACTTGCCCACTTATATGCAAATGTACTTTGTGGTAAATGTTGAAAACCTGAAGCTTTATGAACCTCCATTGATTATGGATACCGAAGAGGTTGCACAGATTCTTACAGTGCATGATTTTTCACTAGAGTATATAGACAAGTTGCCCAAAGACATCATACTTGATAGGAAAGCCAGAACTTTATGACAGGGAGATGTGGAGTACATTCGCGTTGACTTTAAAGGAATGCATGAAGTTGATATCACATTTTAACATCTTACATTTTTTTAATCTAATTACTTTACATGAAATTATATGGCCTCCAATTAAATATGCATAGCATAGCCAACATTGTTTTTCTATTTTGAAAATATTTTATTTTTATTTTAAGAGAGACAAATATAATAAGCTTCTCACCTCAATAAATTCAATTAATAATATTTTGTTAATATTTATAATTAATTTTATTAAATTTTCTCAATAGGATTGGGATTTCAATTGTTTTTGGAAAATAATTAAAATAAAAAATTTATAATAATTAAAAATAAATATTAAAAAATCAAAATATATAAAAAAATAATCTAATTTAAATTATAATACTGTGTTTAATTTCTTCTGACCAACCCTTAGTGGTCCTAAGCTTGGTAATAACATTCTTGTATAACCTAGTCACAACAACCCTCAACTCGAGAGGAACCATTGACTCTTTTAGCCTCTTCCATAGCTTGTCCCAAGGAACCATGTCGAAGGCTTTTCTGAAGTAAAAAAAAAACAACAAAAGAGATTGGTTTTATTATTATGATATTCCTCAGCGATGATCCTAAGAGTAACAAGATGGTCTATAGTTGAGTGATGCCTCATAAATCCATCTTGTCCTTTAGCTCTTTTACCTTGATTTTCAAGCCAAAGGCTAATCTTTTTTTCCAAAATGAGCCCATACAATTTGGCTAATTATAATAGTCCTGTAGTTAAAGGGAATGTTTTTACCCCCCCTTTTAAAGACAAACACAATAAGGCTTTGTGTCCAAGGCTTAGGGAAGCCTTGTTTCATTACCAAATTAAGGAGTTTGTGTATATGAGGGATGAGGACATACTTTCCCATTTTGAAAATTTTAGCTTGGTAGCCTTGAATATCCCTAGCTTTCTCATTAGCGAGTTTCTTAATCCCAAACTGTTGTAGGGAAAAGTATCCGACTCGGATGACCCTAACCCACTCTAAGGGTGACAGTTCCTTAGCAACAACTGTAAAACAAACTACTGAAGGTTTACTTCTTTATGAAAGCAAAAGAGAATGGAGGAAGCACTAACCGTTGCCTTGCGCTTAATGTCGAATCCAAACTCTCCTCTTTGGTCGCTTGCTCCTAGCTCTTTGTCCTTCTGCTCGCCCAGCTGCAATGAGATCCTGCAAAACAACAAAGAAGGAAACTACAAGAGGCATGCAATCATAACTGGTTCATGGATTAGTGTAAACCAAACATGCAATCATCACAATACATAATTGAAACAAGAGCACATAGAAGAACCTCAATAGCTTTTATTAATGAAGAAATAAAGGTTCTGAGAGGATTACAACCATTGCAGGCTCCAACCCAGCAACACCTCCCAGCAGAAAGAATTGCTCTTCTTCACCTCTCTCAAACAATCACCCAATAACTCAAGAATGAAACCAACAACATATCATTACTTTGCACAAAATTCCAGCCTCCTGAGCTCATAGGAGAGAGCTCAATATATAGATGAATTGAGAAAGGATGAGTCAGCTTGCAACTGATGTGTAGCTGCCTTGTGTCCTCTCTCTCTTCAGTTAATCTTTAGTTGATCTTCAGTTCTTGAGTCCACTTGGTGAACCTTGCTTCCACTTGGAGAAACAAAGCCTCTGACTCATCACAAGGCGAAATACCTGATCCAAGTGTCATTTTTGGAAGATTCCAAAGCAATGACTCACTGTGCCACATGTCCAAACTTGCCCAACGCAGGTGGGCTTTGTTCTGCCTGCTTTGCAACGCAGGTACACCATGGAGCAGTTGTGTTTCAGCGCAGAAGCCTAGTGGAGCACCTGCTTTGATTTCAGGATTGCTTGTTTTTGAGTGTTTTCAGGTGGAGAACTGATCTGAGAGCTGTTGGTTTGCTGACCTTGTTCCTCTAGGGGTAGGAACATCATGTTTAGGGAACTTTGGATCCCTTGGATTATTGACAATTCATGCTTGTTGCTGTAAGGCACAAAATTGTCTATAACAGATGCCCCCTAAAGTATGAGGTCGTTTATCGGGTGAAATGCTTTATTGAGAGGATCCGAAGTTCATTCAATCTGCTGAGAAGTGTCCTGTAATAAGATACAATACAATACATTATTTTTCATACATTTTTCATGATCTAGCTGAGGCGGGCATTCCCATGCTCAGCTTTATAAATACATTTTGGTGCATAGAACAGACGATCGTCTGATGCTAGACTGATAATTCTCTGCCGAATTTATCATCCTTTGAAAAGGATGATCATCTGTTGCAATGATGTACATATCAAATGTCTTTATGTCTTGAATATATATCGCAGCCCGGATGGATGAAACTAGATCCGGGGTCTTCAGTCTCTTCCGATCTCCACTCGATGTACAAGTCGATCCATGTGAGAATTTCTTGAAGTCGAACATGGAAAGACATCGCTTGATTACCGGTCAATGATGTAAACCGTTAACAAGCGCGAGAGGAATCACCGATAAGGATGATGACCCTCAAGGTACGGCAGTACAATCTACATGGTGGGAATAAAGGACTTGGCGTCGACCACCATGCAAAATCTTCTGGTCGAAGGTCATTGATGTATACCTGTCGCCGGAAGTGAGAAACTTGCCATTGAGGCATGCAAGCTTCAAAGTACTGAGGGGGGTGTTCCTAGATCAACTCCTTGGATAATGAGCTGATGTCGACAAGGAGCGATCCGTCAAAGGAGGGCCTTAATGAATCCCACATCAGTGACACGGAACGGAGCTAGTGATTATGATGAGGTGAAAACAAACTGTGATGTATGATTCAGGGTGGCGGTCATGAAGTGGATGAAGGATAATGTATGGCAGTGGGTGGAACACGGTTGACTCTTTACAGAACCACATCTCTTGAACATATAACGACACTGATGTGATGGATTGGTAGCATTACCCCAATGGTGGATGGTGTGGCGAGGACCATGATTCTGCGACCGGTGAATGAAACAACCCAACCCGATGTGCTACGGAGGACAAAGTGTCATGTTCAAGAGCGACTTGCTACCATTAATGCTGTGAGGTTCTCCCAATTTTTCCCCAGTCATTGCTGACCAGTACCTCTTTATTTTTGTCAAGCTTGAGGAGGATAACATATGCTTGTTCTATAACCTGCCCTTCGGGCAAGCCCATCGCTATGTTTTAACGAGCCTAGCGATAGGGAAACTCGTTCTCGTCTAAAGACAAGTTTGCCGCTATTTAATCATTTTAACGAGTCTAACGACAAAGAAAACTCGGTCCTTTTCATTTTTAGAGAGTCTGAAAAGGCACGAAAAGTTAACTCCAAAATTCCTTTTTCGTCATCTAATCCCTTAAGTCCGAAAAAGTTTAAAACAATACAGAAGGGATGAATTTTCGGTTGCTTTAACGAGCCGAACAAAACAAGCGCTCGATCTTTTTGTGCAATAATCCCTCAGGTCCAAAAAGATTAAAATCTAGAGGAGGGATAGCTTTCCGGTCGCTTTAACGAGCTGGAAGGCCAAAACTCGGCAAACTTTTCATATTTTACGAGTCAGTGAAAAGAGCTCAAAGAAGACTCGCCTTTTGAGGAACGAGTGATGAACAGGGATAGCAGCAGATTCCAGGTACAGGTTGGAATTCTCCAATCACGGCAGTGTCACAAGGATGGCTAAGTGAAATCACTCTTCGCAGCTGTTCCTCAAAATGGGTAAACAAACATATGGAGGTGAACGATTGGCCAAATGAACGGATGGAGGTGATGGCATATAAACACGACCAAGGGCTTTTAATATGGCTTTCAAAGGTTACATTTCTCGAGGTTGTTTACCGGTTCATTTTTCTGGATGAGCTTGAACTGCTAGGGAAAGATTGCTCACAATTTACGTTTATTTTTTAACGAGCATGAACTTCTGCACAAAAACTGCTCGATTCTTGTGTTTATTTTTTAACGAGCATGAACATTGCTAAAACTGCTCGATCTTGATGCCCCCAGCATAAAAATGCAGACGAGGCATATATCCTCTAAACCTTAAGAGGACATTTCATTTTTTAATGAGGTTGACATCGTAAAAGAACTATCCTCATTTACTCCTTATTTCATTTTTTAAACGAGGTTGACTTGAAAAAGGAACTATCCTCGAAACTTTTAGATCCATTAAAAATAGAAGGCTTCATATCCCGTTGCATCCAACTCCGCGAGATTACTTGGCGGTGGTGGGGTAAAAGTGCCCATTAAAGAAGGGCCTTTTGGGAAAATTACTCCGATATATTGGATAGAATGATTGCTTCCATGGATCGATGGAATGCTTCTTGTGTTGGATGGCGGTTCAACTTCTGTCGAAGTTGTTGTCGAACTGCCTGGTCGACCTTTTCTTTCGCCATTCAACGGCTGCGGATTCCCACGGCTTTTGTTTAATGTTGAAATTAAAGCATCATCTTGGCGCTTAAAACTTGACAACATCATGACTTGTGATGGGGAAGCATTTCCACTGTCAACCAGATTCTGACTTGGGTCGGGAAACGGATCAGTTAATACGGCTGGAGTGTGCGGATTCTTTACGAATCTCTTAAACTCAGCTTTGTACGGACAATCTGCCGTCCGATGATCGTCGTCACATATGTGACACGGAAACCGTTTCCTATTCCCAGGAGGGTTTGAAGAATTTTTCTTAGGGGATGACCCACCTTGTTTATTCTTCCTCCCTTTGTTTTGATTCTTCTTGCTTCCTGGTTGATTGGTTTCTTTGCCCCTATCTGTCGATACGACATTTACTTCCGAAGCAAGAACTTCTTCATGCGCATTTTGATTCGAATCCTTACGGGCCTTCTTTTGATGGGTCCTTTTCGGATTCGTGTTTGCCGTGCCAATCACGCCATCGCCGGCATGAGAGTCACTGTTTGATTTAGGAGGAGGAGGGATTGAAAACTCTGGTCTAGGGGCGTCTGGTATTTTGTCATAGAGCGTGCCGGACTGAGTATATACTAAATCCAAGTATTGTGCACGAGCGATAACTTGCTCTTCTGTTACGACTCCTCCCTTTGCTACATCTTCCGTTATAGCCGGAAGTAATGACTTTATAAACCACTCAGCTAAAAGCTGATCAGGAACGTATGTTTTAACCATTCTTCTTCGACGTCGCCACTCATGTATATGATCTGATATATGAGTCGCGGTTGTCTGTTTGAAGTTAGTCAATATCTCTGTTCCTGTTTCATACCTTATTGGTAATTGAAAGTGGGTCAAGAATGTTGTGGCAAGGGAGCCAAAATTGTCGAACGAAGCTCTAGGCAATTCTATATACCATTTTGCCGCTGGACCTGTCAATGTCCTCTGAAAGAGGCGAAGCCTTATCGAATCGTCATTCAAAGTGTTCGACGAACACCATAGATGAAATGTCATCACATGATTCGACGGGTCTTCACTTGGATTTCCATTGAATTTAGGAATGTCGGACGGGAGTTTGTGTGGAATCACTGGCCACCAAGGGGCGTAAGCAATTGGATCGTTTGTTAACCGATGTAAATCAGGCAACTCTAAAGTCGCCACGAATGGTAATTGCTGGTTCAAGTTAGGTGAAGCGTAACCAGGATACGATGGAATCGCCTGAACAGTCGGTCTTTGCATACCAGCATAATGGAGTTGATGTTGGTATGATGAATACGGTTGATGGACTTGGCCACTATAAAGTGGTTGATTTTGACCATTTTGAATATATGGTTGTCCAGTATTCGCAAATATTTGCTGTTCAGAACCTTGGTACACTTGTTGGAATTGCGGCTGTTGGTATTGCATTATCCACGGTTGCGACACCATGGGTTGTTGCGCTACACTAACCATTGGACCAAGATGTGGGGTAGTCGTACCCAACTGTACTTGTGTTGTCCCACCAGTAGGTGATTGTGGTTGGGTCGTAGGGTCAAGTGGCTGTTGCATGAGAACCTGAGAAATCTGAGGTTGACACACAACAGGCATTGTTTGAACTTACGACACGGTCACAATAGCCGGTGTAGTTGGGATGTTTGTCACAGGTACACACTGTTGCATAGAATATACAACTCTCGGCGGCTGGGATAGCACAGGTACCCAACTACTCGTTGCAATTCCGCCATAACTTGAATAAGGTTGAGAGCTCCCGTATGGGTACTGCCCCCCATACGGTAGCAACCCAGAACTTAAGGCAACTGCCTGCCTTGGAGGACTGGATGGCCTAATTAGATTCCCAAAAGGGTCAATTTGATGAGCCTCACCATGAGAGTTACCAGACATTACTCCGGAACAAACAGGAACAGACCATACTGTCGAGATAGTCTCTTGATGGACTCCTTCTAGCGACTGCGAGCTAGTTGGGACAGATGGTATGCCGGCGAACATTGTTGGATTTGCAGCAGGTAATTCTGCCGTCGCCGTGTCATTCGACACAGTCCTAGATGTCGACGGTTGTTCAGTCATTTTTAGTCTATCCAATTGATCACCTAGTGATTCTACAGGAACTTCCACTGGCGATGGACAAACTTCTGTTGTTGCAGGAAATAGAGTGACCCCTACTCCAAATTGAATTGGAGTGGATACTTGCGGTTCCTCTATAATTTCCTCTATCGCAATCAGACCAGGTGGAAGAGGAAGACCGTCAGGTCCGTAAAAGATTTCCGGTGCCGAAGAAGGGGTTGTATCGACCGCGACGGATGTTTGGGGAACAAAACTCTCTGGACCGGTTACAGATGGAACTGGTTCAGTCATACGAGTATTTGCCCCCAGACTAGGATCAGTATTACTGTCCCTCTGTGGCGATTGAACTTCTTCTATTGAGGCAGGGTTTCCAGAAATGTTTGGAGTGACCAGAATCTCAGATGTTGTTGGAACGCTTGTTCTAACTTTTAAAGGAGATTTTGAACTGGTTTGACGAGCTCGCTTTGTCCGGATTGTTTTCGATTCCGGAGACAAAGACGGTTGACTCGCAAGCCTCCGAGAACGACGGATATTCAATTGACTTTCTTCCACGATTGCGGATTACTCGATCAACTAAAATATAAAGGGGAAAATTTGTGTTTCCGATTTGAATGAATTTTATTAGACGCTTTTAAACATAACTTTGCTTTTTCATGTTTTAAGAGTCGAGAAAAAGCTAAAGATGACTCTAGTCGCCTTCGATGTATTAACGAGCCCGAAGTGACAAATGCTCGGTTGGACCTTTTCAGTTATAGAGTTTGAAAAGGGCCAAAAGAAACTGCTCTGGAGATCTAGGCAGAGGGTGTGCCAAACCTTTCGCGAAACCACAGAATACGTTTTACGGTACGGGTGGTCGATCTTCGTGAATGCTGTGTTCACTGCATCGCGATCAGTAGGGCGGCCGACACGGCTTCCTATGGATAAAGGATAATTGCCTATAGGGGTCTCCCAATATATACTCGACGGTACGTGGGAGCACAAGTCCGTATTAGTGCCACCGACTCTCAGGAGGAATCACCCACCTTCGTAGAGATCGACAGTCACTATGTTTAACGACGCCGGAACACGTCTCTACCTAGACCTCTAGATGTTTGCGTTATGTTTCAAATGCGTTGTTAGGTTCATTCAGTATATTTTAAGTTGATCTTTTTAAAGTTTGCCTTTCAAGGTTCACCACGAGATGTATATGACAAATTCCTAAATGCAGCCTAAGATGAGAAGCAAGCTTTTTCAAATCTTTTTGACTGATGAAAATCTTAACTACTGAGAGAGAAAGAAGGCAAATTCTTTTCACACAGTTCATACAGCACAAACTAATGCACTTTCTCCTAAATCATCATGCAAACTTTTTTCAAATGCAAAATGCACAATGCATGTATTTTCTTTTCCCTTTCTTAATGTGGATGGATACAAAAAGAAAGTGGTTATATAACTTTGATTTCGATTTAAAGCGAAAGTAAACAAGCTTGTCCAAAATCAAAAGACACCTTAAGATTCACTTGCTTAATCACTGGAAATACATGAAATCAAACCATACGAACGAAAGTAAAACGACTAACCAGCTATGGACAGCAAACAAGCTAACTCTTTAGACCAGCGAAACGCCTAACACAGGTTCAGATCTAAGAGGCCAAAAGCATGACTAGTTTACTTTTCGTTATGGGAAATTGTAAATGAGTAAGAAATACAAAGAACAAGTACAATTTCGTTATATAACAGAGGCGGAATGACGGCAAGTAATATTGGTTTCAAAACAGGCACAAGACTGACACCTAGCAGCAAAACTAAGTGAAAACAGGCAAGAGAAAGGAGGAAACCCCAAATGCACTAGGCAAATTTGGGTCAACGCAGGCTCTGCACAGTCAAACTGGCTCTCAGCGCAGGTAGTTAGTTCGGGACCTGCGTTGCAAAGCAGGTAGCCTGTGTACTACCTGCTTTGGAAAACGAGAGTTGCGTTTTCACAGTTTCCGGGTCATAATTTTCTCAAAAATGCACGGTTTTTGCTCAAATCAGAAGCATTCAGTCAAGCATACTCAAAGGGATGATTTAGAAGGTACAAAGCTATCACTAAGAGCTTACAAGGATCTTTGTAGATCAGCTCTTCAAATCATGAATCTGCTTAGAAAATGAGCAAGAGTAGCTGCCCTCTACTTCGCTTTTGATATAGTCAAAAGCTTTTCGATTTGGTACTCTTTTCTTCAGGAAATGAATAGCAAAGATACTACAAACACAATCAAACGGATACGCTCCCCAGCGGAGTCGCCAGTTTGTTGTAGGGAAAAGTATCCGACTCGGATGACCCTAACCCACTCTAAGGGTGACAGTTCCTTAGCAACAACTGTAAAACAAACTACTGAAGGTTTACTTCTTTATGAAAGCAAAAGAGAATGGAGGAAGCACTAACCGTTGCCTTGCGCTTAATGTCGAATCCAAACTCTCCTCTTTGGCCGCTTGCTCCTAGCTCTTTGTCCTTCTGCTCGCCCAGCTGCAATGAGATCCTGCAAAACAACAAAGAAGGAAACTACAAGAGGCATGCAATCATAACTGGTTCATGGATTAGTGTAAACCAAACATGCAATCATCACAATACATAATTGAAACAAGAGCACATAGAAGAACCTCAATAGCTTTTATTAATGAAGAAATAAAGGTTCTGAGAGGATTACAACCATTGCAGGCTCCAACCCAGCAACACCTCCCAGCAGAAAGAATTGCTCTTCTTCACCTCTCTCAAACAATCACCCAATAACTCAAGAATGAAACCAACAGCATATCATTACTTTGCACAAAATTCCAGCCTCCTGAGCTCATAGGAGAGAGCTCAATATATAGATGAATTGAGAAAGGATGAGTCAGCTTGCAACTGATGTGTAGCTGCCTTGTGTCCTCTCTCTCTTCAGTTAATCTTTAGTTGATCTTCAGTTCTTGAGTCCACTTGGTGAACCTTGCTTCCACTTGGAGAAACAAAGCCTCTGACTCATCACAAGGCGAAATACCTGATCCAAGTGTCATTTTTGGAAGATTCCAAAGCAATGACTCACTGTGCCACATGTCCAAACTCGCCCAACGCAGGTGGGCTTTGTTCTGCCTGCTTTGCAACGCAGGTACACCATGGAGCAGTTGTGTTTCAGCGCAGAAGCCTAGTGGAGCACCTGCTTTGATTTCAGGATTGCTTGTTTTTGAGTGTTTTCAGGTGGAGAACTGATCTGAGAGCTGTTGGTTTGCTGACCTTGTTCCTCTAGGGGTAGGAACATCATGTTTAGGGAACTTTGGATCCCTTGGATTATTGACAATTCATGCTTGTTGCTGTAAGGCACAAAATTGTCTATAACACAAACTCCACGCCTTCCAAAGAAAAGATATCCTCCTCTATAAGAGTGTTCAAGATGGTGCCCATGACATTAGGGGAATTATAAAGATTCTTAAGATAAATATCCCAGTTATTTAAGGGGATCAAATTATTTTCTTGCGATTTACAAACAAGAATTTCCCTCCAAAACTTTCTAGGAGCTTTGGAAAGGTGAAGAAGATGCTCTTGCCTCCTATTTATATAAGATCTTTTCTTCCTTTTGATAAGAGCTTTGTACATATTAATTTTTTCAAGATTTACGATTTTGTTACAAGCATCTCTGATCACTTTCCTAACAATTTTATAGTCATTATCATACGAGGGTTAGAAGTTCCATTATTCTTTTTATAAGACACCTTGGTAGATAATTTGTTAATGGTAGTGGAAAGGGTTGTAGTAAAACTTTGGTAAATGTGATCAATGCTATCATTAAATATTAAGGAAGCTAAATCCCCTTTTAAGTCCTTTATGAAGAGATCTATTTTACTTCTGTCAAAACAAATGAGATTTTCACTCTCACAGTTCTCTTGCATGTGACTTGTGTGCCTGTTAAGGTTTAGAATTAAAGTTAGAGATTTGTAGTTAGTTTAGAACTAAAACTAGAGATTTGTAGTGAGAATCATGCTAATGGTAGATTAAGAAGTCAAAATTGTAATTAAAATTTAGAATTAAAGTTAGAAATTTATAATCAGAATCATGTTAGTGATGGATTAAGAGTCAAAAATACATTATAATTAAAAACATAAATATAAAATATCACATAATCTATTACACTTTTACCACATATATATATATATATATATATATATATATATATATATATATATATATATATCCCATAAATATATATATATATATATATATATTTTAAAACGTATAAATTAAGTAAATCCTAAATAAAAAATTACAATAGGACACCTCGTTGTTACACTACACTAAACAAGGCAAGGGAATGATTCTTACACATAGACTTCAATCCTTACACGACAATGGCCATTTATAGTAGCTTTCATTTCCAACACATTGAGGGATCTTGCAAGTGTCGTGAAAGGGCAATTCAACCAATATGTCCTTTTTTAATTATTCC
This sequence comes from Pinus tabuliformis, assembly GCA_031772625.1. NCBI lineage: Eukaryota > Viridiplantae > Streptophyta > Pinopsida > Pinales > Pinaceae > Pinus > Pinus tabuliformis. The sequence goes on from CM062811.1 coordinate 1,137,323,486, forward strand.
TATGTCCTTTTTTAATTATTCCTATTGGGGAGATAAGATTCGTTTCCATTTAATTTTTATATTAATTTATAAAAGTGATTAAAGTGCATTAATATTGCATCACGTTTCAAGGATCATAATTCAATTAATATGTTATTATCTTTTTTGGTTGATAAGTGGGTGAATTTTGAAAATCACTTTTACTTTGTGGTTGAGAGGTCACTACTCAGGGGCGTCTAAGTCGTCAAAGTTACCCAAGGGTTAAAGTCACCTAAGGATCGCAGCCATCAAAGTCACCCAGGGATCGCACGGGGTTAAAGTCACCTAAGGATCACAGCCATCAAAGTCACCCAGGGATCGCACCCGGCCTGAGCCGCATCAGCAGAAACCATGCTGGATTTTTTGGTATCAACAAGACTAGAACTGGTGACCTTTGCTTATGGAGTGCCTTAACAGTGCACTCCTTCACCGAATGTTCTAAATCTCTTTGATCAATCAATATGTTTTTTCAGAGATCTGTGGCTTGAATCTTTTGAATCATTGACCGGAGAATCCACAGTTTTATCATTTTTGAACCAACGTTTCAAATCCCAAATGGGATCCATCTTCATGATGAGAGAATGATGATGACAGAAGAGCAGCGGAGAAATAATAAATAGTGATGAGGATAAAACATTTTAGAATAACAAACTTGTCTGCTGAATTAATAATTTTTAATTATTAATTATATTAATTATATTATTATTATTAATATATTAATTAATATTAATTATATTAATCATATTGTTTATTAATTATAATACTATTAATACTAATTAATAATAATTAGTATTAATACTATTAGTATTAGTATTAGTATTAATTATATTAATACTAATACTAATACTAATAGTATTAATACTAATTAGTATTAATAATTAGTATTAATACTATTAGTATTAGTATTAGTATTAATATAATTAATACTAATACTAATACTAATAGTATTAATACTAATTATTATTAATTAGTATTAATAGTATTATAATTAATAAACAATATGATTAATATAATTAATATTAATTAATATATTAATAATAATAATAATATAATTAATAATTAAAAATTATTAATTCCGCAGACAAGTTTGTTATTCTAAAATGTTTTATCCTCATCACTATTTATTATTTCTCCGCTGCTCTTCTGTCATCATCATTCTCTCATCCTGAAGATGGATCCCATTTGGGATTTGAAACGTTGGTTCAAAAATGATAAAACTGTGGATTCTCCGGTCAATGATTCAAAAGAATCAATATGTTATTATCAATATTATATTTATTTCAAATATTTTATTATCAATATTATATTTATATATTTAAATAAAACAAATTGAAAATAAATTAATAATTAAATTTAATTAATATTATATTTAAAATTAAAATATATTAAATTTAATATAAATTATTTAAAAGTAAAAATTTCTAATTAAAACAAATTCCATTCAAAATCCCATCCAAGCCTATGGTTTCTATCTAAAATCATAACTTTGAGGCTTGTGTTTTTGGTGATTGTTTTTTTTCAACCTTGTTTATGAAATAAAAAGATAGTATGAAACAAATGTTATACAATTAATATTGGTGATTTTAAATGTGGTTAAATTAAAGTAAAAATGTTGAATTCAAAATTAGTTAATTTAGATTTTAATTATTGGTAATTGATCTATTTTGTTAACTGTAATTGATAATGTTTTTGTTGAGATGGTTATCTAGAAAGTTTTACATTTTTTTGTGTAAAATATAAATAGATATATTTTAAAGAATAATTGTTCTTACTATATATATTATACATTGTGCATATATAAATATTCAAAATCAATTAAAACCAATATAGATCTATCTTAACCAAGGATCTAACATGAGCTGAGAAAGATCAAAGTTCTTCAAAACAATGTGTAATTTTTTATTGTTTAAATTGTATTTTAGAATGTTATATAGATTACATAACAAACTGAGTTTTTTGTTATTAATATATTTTTAAGTATCTATCAATATTAATTTATATTAAAATATTTTATTCATGACTCACGTTGGATATTTTATTCTATACAACATTAAAATATTTTATGTCAATATTAATTTATATTAAAATATTTTATTCATAATTCACATTGGATATTGTATTCTATACAATATTAAAATATTTTATTTCAAGGTTTTTTTCTATGTATAGAAATATATGAAGTTGATATCACATTTTAATATCTTACATTTTTTTTAAAATCTAATTACTGTACATCAAACTATATTAGGTCATATGGACAACCAATTAAATGTGAATAGCATAGGCGACATTGTTTTTCTATTTTGAAAATATTTTTAAGAAAGACAAATAGAATGAATCTCTCCGCTCAATAAATCCAATTGATAATATTTTGTTAATCTTTATTCTTAATAAGATTGGATTTTCAATTTTTTTTTTTTTAAATAATCAAAATTAAAAATTAGATTTTTTTTAATTAATTTCATAAAATATCTTTAAATAAAAAAAATATTTATAATTAATTTCTATCTCCTAAATTTAAAGTATAATATACACTTTATAACATATTATATATATAAAATTTAGAATATATATATATATATAATATGGAAAGTTTTCAGATTTATCAATATATATAAACTTGAAAGCCAAGTCGAGAGCTATTCTCTGCTCTGAAAAATTCAAGAATTTTACAGGTATTAGCTCTACTCAACGTTATGAGGTTGAGGTTTCTAAGAACTAACGAAGCACCCTGCATCACCAACTTCATTGTTGTTGGCGCATTTGCTTTTGTTTTTTATAAAAAAGTTACAAAATTGTAATGTCTAAACTTTGTAAATAAAATCGATTCCATGATTATTGAAGAAAAAAAATGACCACTAAAAAAGAAAGAAAAAAAAATAGTCGTATGAAAACTTATATTTTATGAGGATTGTAGATTATTTATTAATTTATATATAAATTTGGAAATTATTTTATCAAGTTTCTCACTTAAATTCATATATTCTTGATGAGAAAGAGCTATAGTTTTTAAATCCGTAGATTAATAATTATGTTTTTTTTTTGAAAGTTATGAAAATTCTAGTGATATTTTGAAAAAATCTGATAGGGATTTTTGTAAATCCAAGTAAAAATGATCAAAATTCATAATTTTAGGTGTTTTAGAAATTTTTGATCGTGCTGAATTCATTTCCACCATCAAAAACATGATTCAAACGCTGTCTCTACAAAAAAATTTAAACTTTTTTTACTCAGATTCGGACTACTTTTAACCATCCGGACAATTCCTCCACCTCCATTTTTAAATTCATACTTATGGAAAAGTAACTCGCAATAAATTCTATGTTCTCTCGTATGAAATTGCAATCTATGGCATAGATGTAGAGGAAATTGTATAAATTTTTGGTGAAAGGTAAACTAATAAGCAATAAAAACAAAATTAAATGCCTAATACCATACAATATAATAATACCATGTCTAACAGAAGTATAATAAAAAGTTCATATCTTAAAAGAAAATTTGTTTTGACTAATTCTAAAAATCTAAAAATTTATTGTTATAAAAACATTTATTACAATTAAATAAACAATTAAAAATAGAAAAGCATAGAAAATACACTAGTATAATTGTAAACCATTAATAAAAAAACAAAAAGGGAGAAAAAAACACTAGCATATATGATTTGTAATAAATAAATTCATAATCATATTCTGCACATTTTTAAATAATGTATAATGAGTAGATTAGAATGTAATTTTGTAAACAAAATTATATATTTAAAAGTTTAAAGTAAAATAAAAAGTAATATAGAGAAAATATGTTTATATTTATGAAATAGTAGAATTTAAAGTTAAATTAAATCATGGCTTAAGTAATAAAATATATTTTAAGTAGCATAGTGTGGATGGTTTGAAGAAGATGGAGTGCGCAGGCGATTTTTCTCCCGCCCTAGGGTTTCTGGTCTCAGAAGCTGCCGCCGCATGCTGGTTCGCGCCGTCCTGGAGGTGCGGCCATGGATCTCTGCTCTCTCACAGCATCGAGAATGATGGGATCATACCTACGACGCACTACCGATTACCCACGGCGGTTACCACCTGGAACGCTTGCAGAAATGCCAGGAGCAAGAATGGTGCGAGATGTTACCCTTCAGCCTGTGTGCTATGGCAGAAAGGGAGGGCGATGTGGAGAAAAAGAACTGGGTCCCTCGGCGCTTTGGACCCTCAGCTTGAGACCACTCTGGACGCCATTGCTATTTGGCCGTCAAACTACGCCATGGCAAAACGTTTCGCTCTGGCCTTTTCCATTTTGGGCAGTCGGCTCTTCTTACTCCACGTCCCTGCCTGCAGACTCCCTTCTCCGGCAACTACCGCTCTCGTCCATATGCAGCAGCAGTATAGCCGGGATCTGGGGATGGCCCCGCAGGCACGCATTCATGATGTTTCAACCTCAAGCCCTCATTCAGGCAGCCAAGATTTTACTCATCCCCAGCAACCAAGTTTTCAGATCCGAATAATTCTTTTGACAGGCAAAACCCTGCTACTTGAGGTCCGACCGTCCTTCACAGTGCGCCATCTCTCGAAGATTCTCGAACAGAGGTTGGGGATCCCTTCCTCCCTTCTGCGGCTCCTCTTTGTTGGTAAGCAGCTTGACCACAATCGACCTCTTTCCTTTTATAATATAGAAAGAAATGCCACAGTGATCCTATCTCTTCGTCTAAGGGGAGGTGCAGTGGGGCAATCCTCTGCCTCCAAAGGTTTTTCCTACAAAGACGCTGTACATGCACAGCCGGCCAAGAAGTCTGCCCAATCCGCTGAGACTCCCAAACCTTTCTTGGTGGACAAAATGGAGGAAACCCCTGCCATTGAAATCTCTCATCCATCTTTGGATGATCAATACCAGACATTTGCAGAAACAGCCCTCATTTGCAGATTTAATGGCCTATGGCCCCGCACTGCTGATCTATACCAGTGGATCCATTCTAATTGGACCAACAACTGCAAACTCTTTTTCTGTTCGAAAGGCTTCTTTATTGTAGTCTTTGCCTTCAACGAAGATTACCAGAGAGCCTTAGAGGGGGGCCCCTGGTTCTGGGGATCAGCTGGACTTTTCCTCTCTCCTTGGTTCCCAAATTTTGACCCCTCCTCTGCAGTCATCTCCAAGCTTCCTATCTAGGTCAGGCTTCCAAATCTCCCCGCGCATCTATGGCATTTTGCTGTCTTTCAAGGAATAGGAGATACCCTTGGCCGCTTCCTGACAACAGATACCTCGAGGGGGGAGAAAGGAATATACACCTACGGCAGAATTTGTGCAGAAATAGACATCAGTAAAGGGCTGCCAGATTAGATCATCCTCAAAGTCGGGGACTTCCATTGGACGCAAACTTTGGACTATGAGAATACAGCCTTTAGATGTCGTCATTGCCATCAGACAGGGCATCTCCAGAACTCATGTGCAGCGTTCCTCAACAAAAAGAAGAATATCACTCGCAAATCCAAATCCAAGAGTTGGAAACCTTGTGACAGACCCCCTATGGATGACATAGAGTCCTCCAGCTCTGATGAGGAGGACATCGAAGTGGACGAGGAGAACTTGGAGCGCCCGAAGGACTCGCCCTTAGACCGCGATTTGGATCCTTCTGCGCCTCTATTCTCGCAGAAACGTACTCATGAGTCTTCGCCCTCTGATTCAGACAAGGAGTCTCCTCCTTTAGCTCAGATCAGTCTGCAAGTAGTTCCGGTCCAGCCAGACCAAAATGGTTGGGTCAAAGTCAGCAAAAAGAAAGGAAAAAAATGTAGATTGGAAAATTCTACTCATGCTGGGTAGACTCCCTAGACCTGCTCGTTCTTTCTGTCCTCTCTACTTTCTTCTACTTGTGCCGTGGTTTTTTGGGACCGAGGTTGATTTCATATCATTTCCAGCTCCCCTGCTCTTTTGCTTCGCTTCTTTGCAAGCTTTGATTGTACCATATGTCTTTTCTTAATAAATTTAGTCTTAATTCAGAAATATATATATATATATATATATTATAAGTGATAAAATATAATTTTTTATAAGAGGAAATTAAAATATTTCTAAAAATTTATAAATTTTAATTTGATTTATTATTATTATTTTCAATATTTTAAGTTAAAAAAATAAAATAAACATCGGCAAATCTTAAAAACATTTATAATGAAATAGGTGTTACATTGATTTAAAACTGCTTTAAGATTCAAATGAATATATAAATTTATAATAATAAAAAAGGTTAAAATCTAACTTATATACTATATAACTTTACATAGTGGCATAATTAATCTTAAATTAATATATACATTTATAATAAATAAAAAAAAAGGTTAAAACACATCTCTTTTCCTTTTAACTTATTTTAATTTTTTAATTATTTACCTATATAACTTTACATAGTGTCACAATTTAACTATTCTTGAAAAACATTTATATTACTAAAACTAGCATACCTCCTCATTGAATGAATGGAAATGTTGAAGTGATTTAATGGAAATTTTCATCCTAATATTATTAAGAAGAACCATAAAGATATGGCAATAAAAAATATTTTATTTGATAATTACTATTTTAATGACTTTTTACTTTTATTCTCGAAATGGTGATAGGATTCTACATTTTGAAAAGAGAGTGAGTAAACATTTATGGATTCAAGGACATGAAACACACACATACATATACATATTAGAAATTATAATTGATACATATAGTCAAGAAAAAATTGATACATATATTGAAGAAAAAATCTAGGAAAAGTTTTTATGGTAAGAATGAACGATATGTTTAGTGTAATTTTTTATTTTTATTTTTAATTATAAAACTGTGGTATGGTACTTATGGGGCTTCAAATAGATGGTGATTGTGTGTATTTTAAGATACTTCTTAATGTTAAGAAAACCAATTCAACAATACCTGTAGGTAGTCCCACTGGTCTAACCAACAAAAGAAACAGTATAGCATGACAATGGGACAAATTCTTTGCTTTTATTGTGTTACTAAGACATAGTGTAATAATGTGTTTTAGATATGTTATCGAATAGGTTGTAAATAAACATCATTACATATATTTTAAGAAATAAGAGGAATATGTAATACAGTTATTAATTTACAATACGTTTATTTAAAGATAAAAATTACACAACCATTAATCATTGAAAAGATACATGAAATAAGTTTATTGGTATAAGAAAAGTTAAATATATAATCTAAAACATGAATTTAATTTCTTTCTCTATTAATATAATTTTGATATCAATCATGTTTCTAATAAAAAGACATAATATCAAATCTTGTTATTTATTTACTTGATTTTATGTCCAAACAAACCAATCGAGACTAGTATTATTTTGGATTTTTTTCATTAGTTCTTATTAATTTATTTGGACATGTATATATATGATTTGAAAAATCGTAGACATAAACCTACAATTTTGTCAACTATTAAACTCACAACTACATCAGAATTATTACACACTTAGTATATATGTTTGTTTTGCATGTGTGAAAGTGGGACACAACAACAAGTGGCCTTAATAGGTGAGATTCCAAGTGTTGGCAAAGGAAATTGTCTAATTGTATCTTTATACATGGTAAGATAATTCTATAAATAAAGCATTAAATAAATAAATCCATGGCTCTTGCTATATGTCCAATACAGAGTAAAATTATGAATTTTTTAGTTGATAAAGACACAAAATACTAAATTACTATGAAAAATGGATAGAGATGTGGGAGATGAAGAACATAAAAGAAGCATAGTGCAAGTTTCATTTTTCCTTTATTAAAATTTGTTATTTCTCTAAATCAATTATAAATGGAATATTAGAGACTAAGCCATTCCCTTCACCCCCTCCCCGCTTTACTTGATTATTCTATCATTGTGTAATTTTTTAAGATCTAGTTGGAGACAGACAATAATTGTTTTCCTCACAAACTCACTACCCTAAAATGGAGATGGAAAAATTACTTTATTTGTTTGTAAATTCATGACATAGCCTGAATTCATCTTGTAAATTTTCATTCTCTCCTCTTAATGACATGCATTTTCCCATCTCAAAGTCTATTGTTGTCTAAAGTCCACGTGAATTCTTAAACCATGGCATGAGACTATGCCTATAGAGTTGGTGTTGAATCTAATACACAGGAATCATTGAATGGAATGGTTTGATCTAACATCTATCTTACTCATTAAACAAAGTAAACAAACAATGATGAGTTATTAAGTAGTACAATCATAAAATCTACTGAAAACTTTGAAATATACACCAATATATTGATGTGAAAACTTTGAAATATACACCAATATATTGATGTTATATGGGGATAGATGGAGTGAGTGAGAAAGTGGGAAAAACTGGCACTTAAATCATAGCATACTGAGATGATATGATATGAGAACATAAATATATATAAAGGAAAATGATTTCCAAAACTGAATGTAAATTTAGATGACTATATTTTGTCTAAATATCTTATCTTAAAAATTCTTTCAACATAATTATAATAATCTTAATAATTTTATTTTTTGAAATATAAAAATATATTTTCCTTATTAATTATAATAATCTTGATAATTTTATTTCTTGAAATATAAAAATACATTTTCAATATGGAGTATAATCCCTTTTATTTATATTATTAATATTATCATTTTAAATCAATAAATTTTTTTACTTATTAAAAAATATATTATTTTCGAATACACCAATCAATACAAGCATAGTAAGGATGGTGGATATAAAACAAAATTGTAAAGTTTTCATAGCCAACTCAACATATAACCATCCTTATCATCTTTGACCCCACTCATGGAAAAACGAGGGGTTTATCCCCAATCCTTATCATCTTTGACCCCACTCATGGAAAAACGAGGGGTTTATCATAATGGGTGAGGTACAAAATCTAGAAAAAGTATGTCCCCTCACACCAATGTAAGTTTGGCTAAAATAATTAATAGAGTAAACTATTATGAAGCAGGTCCATGTGGGAAAGCTGAAATGATATCCATAAATAATTTATTGTACTTTATGGTCAAACAAATATCTAAGTGGAATAATGTACCTTAGTGTGTTTTTCAAAGTTTTTTTTTTCATAGGGTGGGGAATTCCGTATAGGAATTGTCTTCTAGACAGAGTGAGTTGCGATGTGATGGATTATCAATTTATATGTAAGGATGTATTGGATTTGAATTGATGTAAATTGTTAAATGAATTTTTTTTCCAATTGGTATAAGTTTTTATTTATTTAATAATGTAAAAAAACAAAGGATGATTGGGATTATATGATCATAGTCTTGTAATAACGATTATTTTTTTTTTATTTGGGATTTTTCTTTTAATCATGTTTGTTTTTTTATAAGCTGTAGTTCATCAATTATGTTTTTTTGTTTTGAAAGTTATGGAAATTTTGGCTATATTTTGAAAAAATTTGGTAGGGATTTTTGTAAATCCAAGTAACCACTGTCAAATTTCATAATTTTAGGTGTCCTAGAAGTTTTTGATGGTGCTGAATCCATTTCCACCATCAAAAACAAGATTCAAACACTGCCTCCACAAGATTTTTTGAAATTTTTTTGCCTGGATTCCTACCGCTTTTGGCCATCCTGGCAATTCCTCTACCTCCGTAGACGACTCAATTTTATAATCCCTAGTTTAGGTGCTTTATGGGTGTGTTTGTCACATTATTATTCTTGAAAAGACAAATAGCTTTATTTATATATTTTTTCTAATTGATTTTACCCAAGTGGAGAAAGGCATCACAATCTCGGCTAGAATATGTATTGAGATTAAATTTAACATATCATAATACAATGTGAACATTATTGATGATATCAAGTCTTAGATTTCTTTGTGCGATTGGTCAAAAATCAATTATTTGAAAGATTCTTGTATAATAATATTTATCAAAAACTAGTTAAAGCATAATAAACCTATAACATAAGAACAAATGGAGAAGATGCATGCATAGGCTGTTCCAAAGTTACATGCAAAGTAATCAAGAATCATTGTAATGGATAAGATCCTCAACCCTCTTTCAAAGGGTTGTGATGTTATGTACTTAGTGTTTTTTGTTTGTATGATAGTTGTAGTTTTGATTGGCAGTCTATTTGGTGTGCATAAGAGGATTTATGAATTTGAGAATTTGAATTTGGTGAAGAAACAATGTCTTCATTTAACTTGGTAGATGCATGTTATCTAGAGCAAATAACAATTACATTGGTTGTATATCTATTGGTGGATTGGAATGAATTCCAAAAAAAAGATGGAAAAATGAAAATTTGTTTCTTAGATTTATATTTCAACAACTTTGGAGCACAACAAATATATCTTGAAATTGTAAAAATGGTCCAATGAAATATGTGCTTGGCTACGCCAAGTTTTTCATTCTATATCAAAACTCATACTAAAGATTATAACAAATAAATATCAGTAACATTAACTAGTTGATAAACTTCTTTAAAAATAATAATTTTTAATTTTTATACCTAATAATGCTTTAGATGCATACCATCCCACTCTTAGATTACAATACCCCAAAAGTGATGCCACATTGAATCTAAAATGCATTAGAATTCAATGTCACTAATACATACTTTTGTTGCACTAGTAAAAATGTGCATAACCAATTAGTAACCAATCTAAGTGGTGTCAACCCATTTTACGTATTAGCACATTATTCCATGCACCATTTTAGGTTTAGATTATTAACACAGGTCAATTATCTTACACAAATAAGAGGATTGTTTTGTCGAACTACTTGGTTAATTGTCATTCTAGATTGCATACTTATGATCAATTTGGGTAAGGTTAATACTCACTTTAGTTGACAAACTTTTAGGGTTGAAAAGGCTAATTACATTCCTTACATATTGGGCGTATGGAAAACCACTAAAAATCACCTATTTAATGCATTTGATTTATTACTCACATTAATGGTTTTATGATCTCGATAAGTGAAACACTCTTGAACTTTATATAAATGTTCTTGTAATTGAAGTTATTGGATTTTGTATATAATTGACTAAATTTGAGTGTTCAATTTGCTAATTAAATTACTTTCCTATTGGGTAAATGGACAACCATCAAAGACCACCTAATTTAATGCATTTGATTTAAATGATTTATGATTTGGAAAAGTGAAATGCTCTTGTATATTTTACAAAACTAAACTAATACCATTGTTCTTACAATTTGACAATTTGAGTCACCACATCTTTATATAGTTTTCATTCATGTCAATTTATTTTTTATATTGAAAACCAATATACAATTAAATATTTTTAATTATTGCAAATTATGTTTTTGATATAATTATTCGTAGTTAATAAGATATTTTTTATTTTATTAATATATTAATGATTTTATAATTATTTTTGCTTTTGGAAAGAAATTTTATTTAATATTAATAAGATTAAGTTCATATATATCAATAGACATTTCTGATGTCCTTTTAATCTTAAAGAGATTTTTGATTAAAAATTTATATTTTAAAAGAAAAAATATATGTAAAAATATATTTTCGTTTTTTCAAAATAGTTTGTTTTGTTTTGTTCTTTTTTTGTTTTTTTTTTCCTATATGGTTCACTGACCTCAGTGATCGGTGACTTCTACGTCAAATACATGCAAAAATATATCTTCCATGGACCTTAGAGATCGGTGATTGCTACATCCACAAAATATAGTACCGGGAAGATCAACTCGAAGGGATAACTTCCTGCCAAATCAACAATGAAGTCCGACCTTGAGGGTGTTGAGAGAATTGAATCCATGACCTCTCAATATCAAAGGTGATTTAATGATAGGGACTCAACCAAGTAAGTTAACCCGCAAGGCTTATTTTTCAAAATAGTCTTATATAACTCTATAAACAAGCTAAACACTTTAGATTTTCCCAAAACAATTTATACAATTAATGATTAGACAACTATTCTTCACTTACACTCAACAACAAACTTTGTGTGTTTAGTTTGTGAACTGTATCTAGCGGTAATCCTTACATCACTTAAATCACTTCAACATTGTTTACATATTGCAAATTTTTAAGAAGTTCATTTTGTGAAATTTTTCATGCCCACATCGATTATAAACAAGTTTTTTTTTTTTGCAAACATTGTAAGTGATATAATTTACTTTATATCTTAATTTCCTGAGTTTCTATTTTTAATTTTCTTTCTTTTTAGTTTTCATTTTTTTTTTGTATTTAGAAGAATTAGCAACTAGGTCGGTGCTATCAAATCACATGGAGCATTTAAGTCATTAAAATAAAATGGGGATTGTACTCGATTTGAGCCACACCAAGCCTTGCTTATGGCAGGATTTGTGCCATGGATTTCAAACTGATAACCTTTTCACCAAGGAGTGCCTTAAAAAAACACCCGTCGACAACTACTCTACACCCCATATACATTAATTTTATCTATATTATAAAAATAACAAAAAAATATTATTATTATTATAAAATAAAAAGTTAACCTATAAATATTATCATTATCATAAAATAACTAATAACAATAATTATAGCAATATCTTTAAAATATTTTACAAACATATATATCGGGTGTTAGGGAGGGGACCATGGGTGGCCATCACCTCACCAGGTATAAATGTGGGGGACATGGTGCAACACTCCCCTCATGTTAATCAATTAAACATTAATACACAATACCTGGTGTGTGTTTACACAACACGTCATGCAATGACAAAGGGTATACGTAGCTAGGTTTTAATGTCTGATGATTGGACACTCATTTCAATGTGAAGAAATGCAAGTGAAAACCTCTAGACCCTACTTAAGTTATTATTATTAGTATGGTGCACCTTGAGAATTTTTCATTCCATGAGGTGGAGCACATTTGGTTTGTGTACCAACCAATTTTGGCACTAGCTAGGTTCTAAACTTTGTTTCGGATTCAAAAAAAAAAATTATAACTTTAAAAATTCTATTGATCAATAAAAAATGAAATAAAACATATACCATCCTGAATCCTTTTCTAAAACAGTGTACCATATACTGATAGGAACATATATGAGATGTATGATATTGAGAATAGAAAAGGAGACATATAGGAGTAGAAGAAACAATTACAGAGGAGAACCACCCAAATTGGGGTTGATCCTCGGAGCAACCTTTATTTCCTTTCTTTTTAGAAACCCTGACATAGCCTTTTGAAGGAGGGTTAATCAAAGTGATCTGGAGATTATCATTGTGCGCTAAAGGAGATTCCTTATCAAAGTCTAAAGAAATTGAGACATGATCTTGTTTCAATACACCCAAAGAAACATTATTCTCCACTATCTTTGCGCTTGCTAAAAAAATATGGTTCTCAACATGATCCTTAGGAGGTGTTTGAGGAACTAAGGTCTGAACCTTGTCCACTGAATGGATTTCACCATCAGATACTTCATTTCCCTTGTATGAATTAGAGGAGGCCTTTCCCTCCATAGGAGGAGGGTCACATAGCTTCCATGATGCCAGCCTAAGCTGACTTTACCCACAGTATGCATATAAACTGCATAATCTATTATGTCTTGGAATTTTAATTTCCCTCCCTAGTCAAACCTTCACAAATTAAGACTTTAGGCTTCTTCATTAATCTTCATGTGGAAATGTTTCAATAACTATCCAATGGTCTAAACCTTAATTAACCTTTCTAGTGGAATCTTATTCAACCCTCATAAACTTTGTTAATTCTATACCCTGTGCATATTAACCAAACCCCATACCATGGTCTCCGACTTTGGTTAAACTTTACTTAACCCATAAAACCTTAATCCGCATTATTTCTATTATTTCTCATATAATAGAAATACTCCACAAAACACACGTAAACCTTACCTTTCTGCCAATCCACAACCTTGACACGTTTACTGATGCTCACCTTATCGCATTCAACCTCCACCGTTGATTTCACTCCACCAAATCAACGGCTATCGCGCGATCTCCATTCATCCTCCAGAACTCAAACAAAATTAATTTGCATTGATAAACACATCGGGTCGGCTTAGAATATTAACCTACATGCACTTTTCCGCATGATTACCGTCCAATCCATCAACCAACGAACGATCCTAATCACCGGAACTCAACGAAGATTTAACCCCGCTGTATAAACTCTCATTAGGTCCGATTTCCAAATTAAACCATGTGCTTGTTTGCACACGATATGTGTTCGATCATCCTTTCAACGGATGGTTTGATCACCTCTGGACTTTAGCTGGATTAAATTATGGTTCATAACTTCATCGAGTCCGTTTTTCAATTACCATTTACGGTTTTCATGCCGCGCGAAAACCATTTTCGCCCACGAAAACCGCTCTTCTCTTCTGCTAACACTTAGGTTTAATCTCTGCCATCCATCTTTTAACTTTATGTTGCGCGACTTAATCTTGGCCGCTCATCGCCTTCAATCTCGTTCGTTGATCTTATAGATCCAATGGCTCCTGTGTACATTTACTTCATTTCTTCATGCCTTTGCTTTACTTAATCTTTTATGCCATTTCTCAGTGTTCTTCTATGGTTTCGGGCTTCTCCAGGGTTTCTGGTCTTTGGTTGTTCTGCAACACAACTCCCTCTTGAGCTTAACTCCGTGTACTCTTAATGACTGTCACGTCTGAACTTCACTTTGATCCTTTAATCAGATTCAACGATCAAACCACGATCCTTCATACTCCACCTCTTCTCTGTGTTCTACTCGAACTTCACCCGCATACATATACTATGCAGAAACTCTAATTCACACACAATTCATAACTCCATTAATCAATACACACCATGCAATTTAGGAGTCAAATTTTCTGTATTGATAAATAAATATCTACATAAGAGTCTCTCTCTCTGTGGCCCGATTTTCTAAAGTGGCCTCCGTTTTCCACGTACCCGTAGGCTTATAGTCAAACCTATCTAACTCTTGAACTAATTCCTAGCTAGCTAACCCCTAACTATGCCTTTTAGGCTTACATTTATACAAAAGGATTCTATAACCAATTCTTGGTTTAGATCCATAACCTTCTCAACAAAATCCTAAAATCTCTTCTTTATCCCTAAGGCTCCTCCCTAGTTCCTCAAATCATGAAACCAACTCCTAATCTAAGATTTACAACTGATTCTCAAATCTTTCAACTATCCTAAATCTCTCATGTCCTCCAACATTTGAGAACATTTACAAATATGCCTCACAATAGTTAATTAATTCCTATTCTCATTAAAATCACTCAAAATCCTAAATAATTACATTAATTTAACACTTAGGAAACCAACTTCCTTAAAACACAAGACCCCCTATGTATACTAAAATACAATGATTTTTCTGAGCTGAATGCTCCTACATCATTCCAACTTTTAGCTCTAGAAACAAATGTTCTGCTTCCATTGAGATTTGAACATACAACAAAAATGTTGTAAATGACCTATTTTGATGACAAAAGTGGTAGCGAAAAGAAGTGTTATCATAGTTCAAAGCCTAGGTCTGGTGAAATTCATCTATTTTTAGATTGGTTTGGTTTGGTAGCCTTTTACTAATATTGATTTCAACACGGATTTTGCCATAGGTGTAAATGCCAAGCTTCCCATGAGAGGTGTTGGGCAGCGGATCCCCCCATAGTATGTTTTTGGGGCTTGAAGCTCGAATTTTGGTCAAGTGAAATGTAAATACCTTGCGAAATCGGGCGTGGAGTGCGAGAGTCTAGGGTTGTCCGCCCTAAAATAATGTAATTTAATGTATGGTATGTTGGCCTACCCATGGTCCGTGGACCATGGGATTGTATAAATAGAGCGAGGCTCTAAGTGTAAAGTCAGTCTTAGTTTTTACAAGTAACAGATAGATGTGAAGGCATGGTTAGAAGATAGAAGTAAATCTAAAGTGTATTGGGTCATAGTGGTAGATAGAGGCTCTACAGCTGAGTGTGCAGAGGCCTAGTAGAGTCCACAGCTGAGTGCGCAGACCCCTGCAGCTGAGTGCGCAGGGCGGAGTTGGGGTTGTACTTGGACAGAGAATTAATAAAAGATAAGTTGATTCTGAAATATTGTGCATCTGCTTGTAGATCTGTATTTCTATGTTCTGGTTATTCTTTATGCATTTATATTATTTTCAAGTACGTGCGCTAATCTGAAAGTTGAAAAAGTAATAAGAATATTGGGTCCGCACAAACTAAGTTAAGCACTAATATAATAGTAAGGATCGGATCGGATTGGAATAATATGAAGGTGCGCGTGGGTTCCGAAGTATAGGAAGCTGCGCAAAGCAGCAGAACGTGCAGATTAGGATCGCAAACCTCCAGAACCCTCACCAAGACATCCCTAGGGTGCAGAAACCTGGTTCCAACACCCTCCCATACTACTTCGGGTGAGACTTCAATCCACGCTCCACGGACTGTTGCCGAAAGGGCTAGTAGTATCGGGATTTTTTGGCTAAAATCACTACTGAACCTGGGTCAGGCCCCACATAGCCAACAAATGGTTCCATTGCCAAGACCGAGATCTACCTAAGGGATGTATGATATCATGCCACTGGAACCCAACAAAGAAGGAAATTGAAGAGTGGTTGGACAAGAATATTTACGAGTTCGCGACACAAGAAAACAAAATTCCACAGGTATCTGAGAAAAGGTGGCTGGATCGCTATGTGTATACGGAAATCTACGAGATCTTCTTTGCATCCTTTCCTTCTGAACTGTATGAGTGGATTGCGAGGTTAGCCGACAGCCAAGGAAGGTGTAAGCTCGACCAACCGATAGTGTGGACTCCAGAATTAGTGCGCAGACTAGAGGCATCAAAAGATAAGATCGCGCAAGCTGTGGACCATTGGCTCGATCGGATAATAGGGGGATTCATCACTGAGTTTGCGATAAACATGACCGTGAGCTACAACGAAGCAGAATGACGTTTTCTCAAGGGACTGCGAGGTAAGTACATTAAATCTTTGAATACCTGGATTAAGATGTTGTTATGTGAAAAGCGGGTTATGCGAA
This sequence comes from Pinus tabuliformis, assembly GCA_031772625.1. Taxonomy (NCBI): domain Eukaryota; kingdom Viridiplantae; phylum Streptophyta; class Pinopsida; order Pinales; family Pinaceae; genus Pinus; species Pinus tabuliformis. The sequence goes on from CM062811.1 coordinate 1,137,340,456, forward strand.
TACATTAATGTTTGGAACGACGTAGAGCGGGAAGATCTACAGAGGTAGAGGGGAAGTAGGAACCAATCCCTTAATTTCACTTTCGCGAGAGTGTGAGGAAGAGCTCGCTCAGGTCTCTCCGAGAAGTGCAGTCAATTTGATAAGACAACGCATTCCGCAGTTACCACCTCCACCCACGCCACCACCTTCTCCACCTCCTTCACCTCCATCTCCACCCACTCCACCTCCACCAACCTCGTAGTTCAGCATGGCAAGCACGATCAAGCTACCCGTATTCAGAGGAGTAGGGAATGAGGATCCATACCAGTTTTGGTTCGTGGTAAGAGCAATATGGGAAGCGCAAGGGATCACGGACAACAACATTAAGAAGGCTACATTGGTGAGCGCGCTGCAGGATCACGCGTTGACATGATATATCAAGCACTCTAATGATCACCCAAATGCAAGAATAATGGAGATCCAAAATGCGTTGAACAGAGAATTTAGCTTGCCGAAATCAAAGACACAGCCGATCATTGGATTTAAAGAGATCGTGATGCTTCCAAGCGAGACCCCCTGGGATCTGGATCAATGACTGAAGAGTATAATCTGCGAGGCTAATATGACGCTCATGGATGCACAACATTGCGCATGGTTTGTGGCATCTCTAACACTGCACCTGAGGATTGCGTTGTCGCAACAAAAACTTTATACCCAGGGCGAAGCGTTGGAAATGGCGATGAGGTTGCATGAGACACTGATATAGGATTCGGGGCTGAGAGTTCAACAAATCCACGCGCAACTACAGAATCTTTGCCTGGAAATGCAGAGCTCGAAGTGGGATAGGGCACCGTGGCTAGAGGTGTGTGAGGAAGTGTGGTACATAAAATGCAAAGGCTAGTTGCATGACAAGGACCACTGTCTAGTTTCACGAACTATTTGGCAGGAGGGGGGCCAATGCCATTGATACCAGAGGCACATGCAGGGCCAAGTACGACACCCGCACTATGGTGCACGATCTGTCAGATAGGAGGAAAGCACACGACGAATAATTGTCATTTGTTGCAGAAGTATACATAGACTCCCCAGTAGTTGTTTTGTAATTTATGCGGGTCAGTAGGCCACAACGAGTGTACTTGTCACATCTATGAGCTAATGATGGATCGAACCCCAGCATATAGGATGCAGATAGAAACACGAGCCCTCGACCCAGCTGAAGGGATGGCGCACGCCGGATTTCAGAGGTGAGGTCGAGGACGAGGAGGAATGGGGCTAGGAAGGGGCTGTGGACAGTTAATTTGTTACAATTGTGGAGGACCAGGGCAGTGTGCCCACGATTGTACCAACCCGACGAGAATATCATGTTCATACTGTGCCCAGTTCGATCATGAAGCAGTAGATTGTCCTACGTTGATCGCATAGATGCACGAGAAAGGGATACTCCAGCCTCCTTTGACTCAGAATATCCAAATGATGAGGTCTAAACCACGCTAAGAAGACCCAAAAGTGAACATGATGCTCAAAAGCGGTGCAACCACAAGGGAGGATAAGGGGAAGCAGCTTGAGGAAGATACATGGGTTCGCAAGGCTCCTAAAAAGGAACCTAAGTTTGACTTAGAACGCGCAAAGAAGATGGTCATGGAAGCTAAAAAGAGCTTTGCGGAGGCCTCTACTTCAGGTAGTAAGGATCAACCAGAGCCAGGGATGGATCCTTCTATACTTACTACCTTTTTGGAGACATGCATGAAACTTCTACGTGACAATAAGGTAGTTAAGGGACTACAGGAGTTGATCACCAGGTGTGTAGGGTCAGGGGAACTACACGTAGTCCGGAAATTGGGAAAGCATGCATTATGCCTCGGGAGGGAAATGAGATTGACGACGTAGATTGGTGAGTATGAAATGGATCAGGTAATCCTAGACCTGGGTTCGGATGCGAATGTGTTACCAAAGCAGACATGGGAACGCATGGGTAGGCCCGCATTACAGTGGTCCCCTATTCAATTACGAATGGAAAACCAATAGAAGATTTTTCCCATGGGGAGGTTGCAACGGGTAACAGTTGATATCGAAGGCGCGAGCACGCAGACGGACTTTAAAGTAATAGAGATTGTTGATGACAACAATCCTTATCCCGTGTTTCTAAGAATAGACTGGGCCACTGATATGAATGGAGTCATTAACTTGACGAAGCAGAAGATGATATTCGAGAAAAAGTCCCTATGCGTAGTAGTTCTGTTAGATCCAGCTGAAGGAGCGCGCTACACCGAATCGGTGAGTGGCAATGAAAGAGACAATGAATTGGATTGTATTTACCAGATAACCATGCGAGACCTAGAGCGGGTGAACCCAGTTGCAGATGGGAGAATCTCATGGGAGCGCGACAACTCCTATACTTCAGATTCAAACGAAGAAGTAAAACGCTGGCAGAACCGGTTGCACGAAGTGACAATGCTAAATTGAAATATGATGATTAGATCATTACGTTGTGTGATGACAGAGGCAAGGGAACTACCAACATATGATGGGGTGACAGCGGTGGATGAATTCTTAGACAAATTTGAAAGCGCAGTACTGGAACAACAGCGGTACGGTGCAATGGAATGGGCGTTGTGCGCAACACCCACACGATGGTGGAGTACACATCAGAAGACCATTGGAAATTGGCGCAAATGTAGAAGATGGATGCACTTATGGTTTGGAAGTCCCTAGTGTCGAACGAGAGCCGAGCAGCCAGGACGAAGCAGCTTGCGCGCCCACCTGTGTCGATGGGTGCAGACGTGTGCTATGCAAGCACATCCCAGACTAAGGATAAAAAATCAGAACCAGACGTGGCAGCAGGAAAAGCGACGCACACCACAAATATTCCATGACAGAGCATTCAAAAAGTTATGCGGAATCATGAACAGAGTTCACCAGGCGAGACGAACTGACTGGGACCTGCGCGTACCAACGGTTCGATGGGCCTATAGGGCCATAAAAAAAACGGAGTGCGGAAATGATCCCAACACTGACGAGAAGAGATGAAACCATAAGAGTAGAGAAGAATCCCCATACCATAGCTCCCGCAGTTGGGATAGTACGCGAGGACCCAGGTAAAATAATTATGCAATTATAGGAAGTCATTCAGCAAGGGAGATTGAAACTTCGTTTACTCGATGAAGATTGGTTACGGCTGAGAAAGAAGAGCATGAAATTCGACGAAGAAATCAACAAACTGGAAACCGAAGTCGCGCAAGCACGCTGCGTCGAAAAACTAAGCACGATGGGACAAGGTCTAGCCAGCCATACTACTGCATTAGAAGAAGTTGTGACCCTGCTACCATGGCTGCGACTGCACCTTACTAGACAAAGTAACTAGGGGAGTGTACCATACAAAGAAGAACACAATGAACTGATGGACGCAAGGGTAAGTGAGGGATGCCCGTGGCCCGGGCTAGTAGGAAAATTGAAGCCTCGTACTGGTGGTGCGACCACCTGACTATCTGTAGGAAGCACAGTCTTAGCGCTCCAAGCAGTTGAAAGAGAGCTTGGGACTATAAAATATTCTGTATGGGAGATGCGGGAGACGGAGGTTGTGCGTAGGATCGGGACGTCACAAGGGTCACGACCACACATAAGGGGCTGCGTTGCTGCGCGGGTAGGCTGGGAGGTGACCATTGGTGTCATTGTTCATGACAAGAGGTCCAATTTAAGGCAAAAGAGAGTGGGTGGCGGAGAATTAAGACACGAATTCAGAACGAGATTTGGGATGATTTGCTACCAAGAAGGCATTAATGATGGAGAAGTGGGGGGAAGGGTCGAATTCAAATTCAAAGGACACTATAAAACCTCCAGGGCCAACTCCAAGGCAACACTTGGTTGTTTGATAATTGAGCAAGTATAGAGCATTGAGCACCACATATTCTTACCATCCTCAAGTGAAGACACAATGACAACTGCTAGAACAAGAGTGTGATTTGTCGAAGTTACCGTGGAGCCCCATATGACCCATGAGGAGCCTAGAGAGGTGTCAGCTATGCCAGAAGTTCCAAAATCACCACGCACACTGCGGCCAGAAAAAGATAAGCAAACAATGGGGCCAGTCCGGTATCCCCATGAAACCCACGATTTGGAAAATTGTCAATAGCGGACAAGGGAAAAGTCATCACCATTGAAACAACAGAGGAGGACGAAGACTTGTAGGCCCTGATTACCCAAATTGAGGCGCAAGAAGATGAAGCAGAGGAATTCTCCCAAAAGCATTCTGCGACGAAGTTACCTCCTTACATTCCCCCATGGAAGGGGAAAGCCAAGGTACCGAAGGACCTGGAGGGCATGAAGAGTGTGCTCCAGACCCCGCTCCTCCCCAATGATATAAGGTTTGAAGGTTCGTTGTTGGGACGGGTACCGACTATGAAGTTCAAAGATTGGGACCTTGCGGACAGCGAGAAGTTCCAACAGTTGGCCGGAGAGAAGTTAATAAAGCAAAAATAGTTGCGCGGTGTGGAGAAGGCTGGGTTACTCCATCTGCGATAGATACCCCACTACCACCGCGCGCCCATCACCATTTTTGTCATCAGGCAACTGCTGTGCCTAGTACATGATGGGTATCTTTGGCTGGAGGAGTCGATTCCCATCACGGCTGATCTAATTCATTGAATTTCTCGACTGCCAGTCAAAGGAAACGACCCCGCGGCCATAGCAGGAAAAAGCAATGACTTGGCCCTCGCAGAAGCTATGAAGGCCAAGTATAAACTAGAAAAGAGAAAGCGGGGGTACGCAATAGCCAATATTAAATACCAAGGGGTACGCGTAGCCACCCAGCTGCTGGCCAGCAAGTTGATGAGGAAATTTCATGCCGACAAAGTACCAGCGTCTGTGATTGCATTGGCAGAGCAATGCACAGAGTGGGTCCAGTTCAACTGGGCGTAGTTCCTATGTGATGAATTTTTGGCAAACTGTAGGGAGGCTCAGGAGCAGGGTAAGACCTTCCACTATGCGTGTTTGCTCTTATCCATCTTGTTGGTTGCAAGGGAGCTGCCAGCGGACAGTCAGTTTCCCACTACTGAGGGTGACCTGCCCGAAGTCGCGAGGTACGCCTCGCTCTGGGCTACAAAATACGTGAATAGGATTTGTGAGATAAAGGTGTTTTGGGTGTTTGTGGAGGCGAGCATCAAAACATTGATCAACTGCAGGCCACACTTTTCCCCTACAGTTCATAACAGCTTGCAAAGTGCGACAGAATTCAAGGCAAATATGCATAACCTATATATCTGGGAGTGTAAGGATCCAGCCCGAACATGGGTGAAGCTTCCATTCATCGCAACAGATGATGCGATCTTCGCAATGATGGAGTCATGGCCTCCGGAGTGGCATGCCCCAGACTTGGTGAAAATTGAGAAGATTGCAGTGCAGTAATGAAAGGACACCAAGCTGCGCCTCACACAGCTGGCTGAGAGGACGCGCCAGGAACAAGAAGCAGCCACATGGCAGAAGGCGGCCAATGCAGCAGCAGTAGTATATGTTAGTGCCTATATTTACCTCAGGTTGAAAAGGTAGGATCCAGGGCCAACATCAAACCACGCTCAGCCTCGTAGCTAGCCCTACGAGGACAGGAGAGGGCTCTCTCCAGGTAAATCTCAACAAAAGATAATCAATGGGCTTGAGATGACTGAAATAAAACTAATTTTAGGCTAGATATGAAATGCAAGAATTTGATTTGAGTTTTTTGGGGCTTTTTTTGGAATCAAGGGAAAGGAAAATTTTGGAGTGCAGGGATTGAGGCTCAGTTCTGCAGAGATCTCGATGGGGCAAGGTAGGCGATCGTTTTGGCACTTAAATTTTAGTGAGAAGGAGGGAAAAGACAGGTTAGGTGTTGAAGAGGGCAAGGGAAATCAAGAATCTTCCCCAAACAGCTGAAAACATCAAACAACTAAAGAAAACTTCAAGTAGAGCATTGCACTTTCAATGAATTCTACTTACACTCTTATTTGCTTAGTTCAGAAGAAATAAGATATATGATGGCATACATAAACAAAATTCACAATTACAAAGAGAAGCACTGTACCAATACAAATTTCCACATGAATCCCAAAGAGTGCTGCAAATCCTGGTCTCAATTCTTTAGCCAAAATACTAAAAATGAATGTACAATGAAGCTCAAGGCTTTCACAAGAGTCCAACCATGCTAATGACTGAAAAACAAAATAATATAGACAAACATAGCTCATCCTTGCCTCTAGGGGTTGATCTCATGAGTCTAGGAGCTGATCCAACTGATTCTAAACTAAGAACTAGAAACTAGGCAAGATAACAGCATGCCTCTAAAAACAAGGGAACTGATTCATTCAGTTTGAAACAACCTCTAAACTGATGAATCTACCTCTACAAGTGAAAATCAAACATATTTACATCATAATCCATCAATTTTCATCAAATTACATCATAAATTTTCCATTAGGAAAGTGAAAAAGTCAAACTAGGCGAAACTGGGTGAAAAACAGAGCAAAACTTGGTCAAACTGGCAATTTTTCCTCTATGCGCCGCACCTGATTCTCTATGCGTAGCGCCTATTTGGACCCACGTTTGGAGGCCTTACCAATGTCCAAATGAGCTCCAAGTGTGCTTGCTGGAATGGTATGCCTGTTTACTTTCCAACCCAAGTGGAATTTTTCAATTTTGCCTCCATTTGCCCCTCCAAAAGTCCATTCTCCCAACATTGCTTCCTGTGTGTCAAAATAGGGGTAGTGAGGTTATTTTTTGAGCGTTTTTGACCTTTTTGAGGGCTCAAAACCTGCTCAAATTTCTTGGCCATAGGTAGACAAGTGTAATTTTTCATGAAAAATCCAAAAAAGGAAAGTTTTTGTGATTTAGAGCCCTCTAGAAAAAGCGAGTGCCACGTGGCGCAGCGCATAGGGAGGAAAACTCTGTTTTTTGTGCCAAAAATTTACAAAAATGCAAAACTTGCTCCAAATTTCTTGAAATTTGGGCTGAGTCTTCTCTATCAAGTGCTTTGATGGGCCAAGGAAGCCTCAGCCAAGATTTGCAGTCCTTCATCCTCTTTTTTCCTTTTTTATGCTTTCTTTAGCTTTGCTTTCAAATCCATGATTCTTGCTTGGCACACCAAGTTCCGGGACAAATAATGATATGACAAATTTCTAAGCATGTTCTTCTCATTTATGGCCTTCTCTAGTTTCCTCTCCAAGTGGATTTTGGCTCTTTCAAGCCATGACTCCCTATCTGCATTGATCTCTTGCTCCAATGAAGTGAACTCTATCCTCCTCCTTCGAGCACTTTGGCGGTTTTGCCGAATGTTCTGTAACTCTGTCACCACCTGCTGATCTTCAAGCTTCTTGTTCCTCTACTCCAAATATTGTATAGTCCACTAGGCTCTATCCAAGTTGGTGGACAAGGCATCAATGTCCGCCTGTTGCTCCTTGATGATCTATCTAATATTTGCACTTTGTGGGCCCATGTGAGTATCATCACCCTCAATGAGGATGAAATCAGTCTCTCACTCACCTGATGGTCCTTCCTCCTGTAGAAGCCTCTTGCCTCGGTTTTGAACCTGCTGTGCTGATGGAGGAAACGACGCCCCTTTCACCCCAGGTGGAGATAACACTTGCTTCGCTGCTGCAAACAACCGTCTAGTGCCTCTCTGATAAGAGATGAACACCGACATACTAGCGGTCTCATGGCCCTGCTGATAAGAAGGTCCACCTGTCTCATGCCCAACCTCTGAAGGTCCCTGTGAAGCTCTGAAAAACTCACGAGAGATGAAGTCATCCCATGTGATGCCCTGTAAACCAAGCTGATGAACGACCACAATTTTGATGAGAGCAAAATGATAAAGACTGTTAAACTGCTGCTGAGGGGTCTTGTGCTGCACAAGGGTGGTCATCCTTTCTATGTTTCGGCATATGAAATAAGGAATGTTCATCATCCGTACCCGAGTGAAATGCATTAGCAGCCTGATGTGATAAGCATACAAGCGGGAGAACCGGCCCTCACAGGTGAAATACTTCATGATGAGTTTCATTAAAGGAGCATACTCATCCTTGAGAAACCGAAAAGGAAACACTCTCTTAAGCTGCCTCAGAAAACCAGGTTTGATGTATGGTTCATAGTGTTACCGGTCAATCTTTTGTCTCTTATTCCATGGTTCTCCAATGTTTGGTATGCCAGTTGCCAATGAAATGGTTTCTGGTGTTAATGTGAAAGTAACACCGGCAAGGGTGGCTTTATCACCATGCAAATTCAACACAAATAAGTGGGCCAACTCACGATGAAACTGAATATGAACAACCTTCTCGCAAAATTCATAACATGATTGATGCTTGAAACAAAAGAGGGCAAGAGGGCAGGCCTGCAACTCGGTAAGAGTGGTAGGTTCTTCTATGATATGTCTGCCACCTCTATGAGGCCTCCTGGGTGCATGTCCCTCCGTGGGTGAATCACTTTGGGTCTCTTCTTCATAATCATATGAAGGATCAGATGCGATAACTGCTGATAGACAAATTGGCTTGGAGAAGTAGGTGCTGAAACTGTGTTGGACTGCCTTTGATGATTGTTTGACCTCTGCTACCAAGGGAAAACAGTGAAACAAGCGACTGTTAGGAGAGGAAAAAATAATGGGAATTTAGGGACTGTTGGGACAAAGTTTAGCTAGGGAAAAATGGGATATTATGGGTGTTTTGTATAGGGTTAGGGTTTGGGATTTTATAACAGGAAATTTGGGAAAGGGAACTTGGGATAGGGGATTAGTGAATTTAGGGGGTAGGGGAACTTAGGGAAGCATGAAAACAGGAAAAATGGGGTAGGGAATGATGGAGGGAAGATGAACTTGGTAGCAAAATAGTTGATCAAACCCTAGGCAGCATTTTTTGTTTGAGGAATTTGTAATGATAGGGTTTGATTATTTGTTAAAACATTCACCACATCAACCATCATAATATCAACACCAAACTTAGATAAACAGCAGAGGTGAAGCTCAACCTACTTGGAACAAGGCAAATTCGTGCGATTTTTGGCAATTTGAGGTCGTCCTGGTGTTTTTCGGGCTTCCAGGCTGTATGCACTGCGCAGCATGCCCAATGTGTCGCGCCCGTGTTAAAATGAACTGCAGACTAAGGCCTAGTGCGCCGCGCCTCCTGCCCAGTGCGCCGTGCCGGTCGATTTGGAGCGAATTTCACCCAAAACTCCCACAATCACTTTGCTTTGTTTTCTCTTGGCTCTTGGAGTGCAAATGAGTTTCAAACACTTGGAGGAATGGTTTATATATGGAGCTTTTAAATTTATTTTTGCCAAAACCCACTTTCATAATGTTTTGTCTTTGACTTTATTTACAAACTCTGTTTTTTGGACCTTTTCACTTCTTTTGAACTTCATGATGAATTTAATGACCTGAGCTTTGCTTGCTTTGCAGGTCATGGAGCTTCTGGGGCTAAGGAAGGAAACCAGGGTGCAGATGAAAAAATTTACAATGAGGAAAACAAAATTTCCATGATTTTGTACAATAAATACTAAATACTATGTTTTTTTCTCAAAACAGAGTTTTAAGGAAAAACACATTTTGAACACTTGATGATGAATTTCATTGATTTTGAAACATCCTCATGGCATGATGGCAATTATTGAACACTCTGACACATTTGACAAAACCCTAATGGAACCCTAGACCTAATTGACCATGAAACCCTAAAAGACTACCTTTGCAATTTTCAAGATAAAAAGAAGACTTTATATGTTTCTAAATGAACAAACATGAGCCAGCAAGTAGATAACATGAGGGAAACTTGAGGAATGCCACTACCTTCAGATGATCTATGTGCCTAATGGAATGTAAATGACTGGGCGGGACACCTAAAATGAAATGCAACAAGACGATTTGATCTCTGATGGAGGGATGACAATACCGACTCTAACAGTATAGATAGCAAAAACCACAATTGCGCCCACCAGAGAGGCCGAGGAATGCTAGGAGATGTCATCGGAGCAGCAGACCGGGGAAGTGGACAGGGAGGAGGACCGTGCGGACCCCAGTACAACATCAACATAACTCAAGCGTCCGCGCGACCCAGAGAAAACAACCCCCGGGAAGAAAAGGAAAGCCACGAAGACGTCTGTCGACTCGATCATGCTCACAGAAGGTGATCTATTGGATATCAGCAAAATGATTTGGGAAGTCGCGGAGGACACACTCCAGGGATTGCAGATGGAGCAAAGCACTGTGTTGGGGGTGCTCAACGCGCAACTACAGGGTTTACAGGTACAACACCCCCACACATGCATATTGTCCCAGCATGTCACAGTAGGAACCGAGGAGGCTGAACAGCCGCTGCGTGCCCGTATGGGTAACGCCTTCACATTGCTCGAAGGCGCGTTAGCAGTAGCAAGCGAGGCTGACCGGGTTGCGATGAGCAGCATGAAAGGCGTCAGCTTGAACTTGGCCGCCCTGCAGCGCGAAATATTGTACCAGCTACAGGATGGGGTCATCGCCGAACTCTGTGCCCGGGAAGGTCGAGCGATCTAGGTCCTGCATGAGCAGAAAATCAACATGGACCAGCTCAGCATCTAGACGGATGAGTTGGTTGCACAGACTAGCGGATTCAAGCAAGCCATAGAGGATGCATGCAGGATTGTTCCAAAGTTAGCTGTGCTGGCAGAGCTACTAGCAGTAGAATGGGTCCATAGATTGGTGGCTGGAGTCCGCGAGGCCTGGGAGGAAACGGAAAAAGTTCAGTTGGAGTTGAACCTGCATATTGTCGAGCTATGATTAAAGGCACAACGCTCCACACCCCCGGAATTCAAAGAGCAGCACACCCGCGCTATCCAGATGGGGTTGGAACAAATTGGCCAGGCGACACAAGGGTGCACCGGGATGTTGGAACAAGCACTAACCATACTTACGCACTTGCAGGAAGACCCGAACCTACAATGCCTAGAGACAGAGGCGCACGAGTTGTAGTAGGAGTATGACAGTGTCCTGGGCACCGTGTAGACGGTTTCCCTTACTCAAAGGCTCACTAGACTACAACAGGAAAGGGCACTAAAGGACCGATTAGACATCGCGCACCAAAAGGAAGCCTTGCTTAAAGCACACATCTAGCCATGGATCGATGAAGCGTTCACAGTCACAACTACCATTGAAGGGAAGCTGGCATAGATGTAGGAACTGTATACGGTTGGACATGAATGTGACCTTGCTCACGAAAGTTCAGAGATACGCGTGCAACAAGTACAACAGGCAGTGGAATCATGAACAGAGTTCACCAGGTGAGACGAACTGACTGGGACCTGTGCGTACCAACGGTTCGATGGGCCTATAGGGCCATAAAAAAAACCGAAGCGCGGAAATGACCCCAACACTGACGAGAAGAGATGAAACCATAAGAGTAGAGAAGAATCCCCATACCACAGCTCCCGCAGTTGGGACAGTACGCGAGGACCCGGGTAAAGGAATTATGCAGTTACAGGAAGCCATTCGGCGAGGGAGATTGAAACTTCGTGAACTCGATGAAGATTGGGTACGGCTGAGAAAGAAGAGCATGACATTGGATGAAGAAATCAACAAACTGGAAACCGAAGTCGCGCAAGCACGCTGTGTCGAAAAACTAAGCATGATGGGACAAGGTCTAGCCAGCCATACTACTGCATTAGAAGAAGTTGTGACCCTGCTACCATGGCTGCGACTGCACCTTACTAGACAAAGTAAACAGGGGAGTGTACCATACAAAGAAGAACACAATGCACTGACGGACGCAAGGGTAAGTGAGGTGTGCTCGTGGCCCGGGCTAGTAGGAAAATTGAAGCCTCGTACTGGTGGTGCGACCACCTGACTATTCGTAGGAAGCACATTCTTAGCGCTCCAAGCAGTTGAAAGAGAGCTTGGGACTATAAAAGAGTCTGTATGGGAGATGCACGAGACGAAGGTTGCGCGTAGGATCAAGACATCACAAGGTTCACGGCCACACATAGGGGACTACGTTGCTACGTGGGTAGGTTGGGAGGTGACTGTTGGTGTCATTGTTCATGACAAGAGGTCCAATTTAAGGCAAAAGGGAGCGGGCGACGGACAATTAAGACACGAATTCAGAACGAGATTTGGGATGATTTGCTGCCAAGAAGGCATTAATGATGGAGAAGTGGGGGGAAGGGTCGAATTCAAATTCAAAGGACACTATAAAACCTCCAGGGCCAGCTCCAAGGCAACACTTGGTTGTTTGATAATTGAGCAAGTACAGAGCATTGAGCACCGCATACTCTTACCATCCTTAAGTGTAGACACAATGACAGCTGCTAGAACAAGAGTGCGATTCGCCGAAGTTACCGCGGAGCCCCATATGGCCCATGAGGAGCCTAGAGAGGTGGCAGCTGCGCTAGAAGTTCCAAAATCACCACGCACGCCGCGGCCACAAAAAGATAAGCAAACAATGGGGCCAATTCGGGTATCCCCAAGAAACCCACGATTTGGAAAATTGTCAATGGAAGACAAGGGAAAATTCATCACCATTGAAACAGCGGAGGAGGAGGAAGACTTGCAGGCCCTGATTACCCAAATTGAGGCGCAAGACGATGAAGCAGAGGAATTCTCCCAAAAGCATTCCACGACGAAGTTACCTCCTTACATTCCCCCGTGGAAGGGGAAAGCCAAGGTACCGAAGGACTTGGAGGCCATGAAGAGTGTGCTCCAGACCCCACTCCTCCCCAATGATATAAGGTTTGAAGGTCCACCGTTGGGACGGGTACCGACTATGAAGTTCAAAGATTGGGACCTTGCGGACAGCGAGAAGTTCCCACAGTTGGCCGCAGAGAAGTTAATAAAGCAAAAATGGTTGCGCGGTGTGGAGAAGGCTGGGTTACTCCATCTGCGATGGATACCCCACTACCACCGCGTGCCCATCACCATTTTTGTCATCAGGCAGCTGCTGTGCCTGGTGCATGATGGGTATCTCTGGTTGGAGGAGTCGATTCCCATCACGGCTGATCTAATTCATTGAATTTCTTGACTGCCAGTCAAAGGAAACGACCCCGCGACCATAGCAGGAAAAAGCAACGACTTGGCCCTCGCAGAAGCTGTGAAGGCCAAGTTATAAACTAGAAAGAGAAAGCGAGGGTACGCAATAGCCAGTATTAAAGACCAAGGGGTACGCGTAGCCACCCAGCTGCTGGCCAGCAAGTTGATGAGGAAATTTTGTGCCGAAAAAGTACCAGCGTCTGTGATTGCGTTGGCAGAGCAATGCACAGAGTGGGTCCAGTTCAACTGGGCGTAGTTCCTATGTGATGAATTTTTGACAAACTGCAGGGAGGCCCAGGAGCAGGGTAAGACCTTCCACTATGCGTGTTTTCTCTTATCCATCTTGTTGGTTGTAGGGGAGTTGCCGACGGACATTCAGTTTCCCACTACTGAGGGTGACCTGCCCGAAGCCACGAGGTACGCCTCACTATGGGCTACAAAAGACGCGAATAATATTTGTGAGATAAAGGTGTTTTGGGTGTTCGTGGAGGCGAGCATCCAAACATTGATCAACTACAGGCCACACTTGTCCCCTACAGTTCATAACCGCTTGCAAAGCGCGACAGAATTCAAGGCAGATATGCATAACCTATATATCCGGGCGTGTAAGGATCCAGCCCGATCATGGGTGAAGCTTCTATTCATCGCAACAGATGATGCAATCTTCGCAATGATGGAGTCATTGCCTTCGGAGTGGTGCGCCCCGAACTTGGCGGAAATTGAGAAGATTGCAGTGCAGCAATGAAAGAAGGACACCAATCTACGCGTCATGCAGCTGGCTGAGAGGACGCGCCAGGAACAAGAAGCAGCCACATGGTAGAAGGCGGCCAATGCAGCAACAGCGGTATAGATAGTAGAAACCACAACTCCGCCCACCAGAGAGGCCGAGGAAGGCTAGGAGATGTCCTCGGAGTGGCAGACCGGGGAAGTGGATAGGGAGAAGGACCGTGCAGACCCCAGTACGACATCAACACAACTCAAGCGGCCGTGAGATCCAGGGAAAATAACTCCTGGGAAGAAAAGGAAAGCCACAAAGATGTTTGTCGACTAGATCATGCTCACAGAAGGTGATCTATTGGATATCAGCAAAATGACTTGGGAAGTCGCGGAGGACGCGCTCCAAGGATTGCGGATGGAGCAAAGCACTGTGTTGGGGGTGCTCAGCACGCAACTACAGGGTTTATAGGTACAACACCCCCAAACAGGCATACTGTCCCAGCATGTCGCAGTAGGAACCGAGGAGGCCGAATAGCCACTGCGTGCCTGTATGGGTAACGCCCTCATATTGGTCGAAGGCACATTAGCAGAAGCAAGCGAGGCTGACCGGGCTGTGATGAGCAGCATGAAAGGCGTCGGCTTGAACTTGGCCGCCCTGCAGCGCGAAATATTGTACCAGCTACAAGATGGGGTCATCGCCGAACTTTGCGCCCAGGAAGGCCGAGCAATCTAGGTCTTGCATGAGCAGAAAATCAACATGGGCCAACTCAACATCTAGACGGATGAGTTGGTTGCATAGACTAGTGGATTTGAGCAAGCCATAGAGGATGCATGCAGGAGTGTTCCAAAGTTAGCTGTGCTGGCAGAGCTACTAGCAGTAGAATGGGTCCATAGATTGGTGGCCGGAGTCCGCGAGGCCTGGGAGGAAACGGAAAAAGTTCAGTTGGAGTTGAACCTGCATATTGTCGAGCTATGATTAAAGGCGCAACCCTCCACACCCCCGGAAGTCAGAGAACAACACACCCGCGCTATCCAGATGGGGTTGGAACAAATTGGCTAGGCGACATAAGGGTGCATTGAGATGTTGGAACAATCACTAACCATACTTACGCACCTGCAGGAAGACCCGAACCTACAGCGCCTAGATACAGAGGTGTGCGAGTTGCAGCAGGAGTATGACAGTGTCCTGGGCACAATGTAGACAGTTGCCATTACTCAAAGACTTGCCAGAATACAACAGGAAAGGGCACTGAAGGACCGATTAGACATCGCGCACCAGAAGGAAGCCCTGCTTAAAGCATGCATCCAGCCATGGATCAATGAAGAGTTCACAGTCACAACTACCATTGAAGGGAAGCTGGCATAGATGCAGGAACTGTATACAGTTGGACATGAATGTGACCTTGATCACAAAAGTTCAGAGATACGCATGCAACAAGTACAACAGGCGGCGAAAAAGTGTGTTGCGGACACCCAAGCTGCGTGAGACTTGCTACATGGACTTCGCGCGAAGATCGTCACACCAACAGAGTGACTCGGGACGAGTCACGATGATTGTGTTGGGGGCATGTTGGGCAGAGGATCCCCCCATAGTATGTTTTTCAGGCTTGAATCCTGAATTTTGGTCAAGTGCAATGTAAAGACCTCGCGAAATGTGGGCGCAGAGCGTGAGAGTCTACGGTTGTTCGCCCTAAAATAATGTAATTTAATGTATGGTATGTCGGCCTACCTAGAGCGAGGCTCTAAGTGTAAAGTTAGTCTTAGTTTTGACAAGTAACAGATAGATGCGAAGGCATGGTTAGAAGATAGAAGTAAATCTGAAGTGTATTGGGTCGTAGTGGTAGGTAGAGGCTTTGTAGCTGAGTGCGCAGAGGCCTAGTAGAGTTTGCAGCTGAGTGCGCGGACCCCTCCAGGTGAGTGCGCAAGGTGGAGTTGGGGTTGTACTTGGATAGAGAATTAATAAAAGATAAGTTGATTCTTAAATATTGTGCATCTGCTTGTAGATCTGTATTTCTATGTTCTGGTTATTCTTTATGCATTTATATTATTTTCAAGTATGCGTGCTAATCTGAAAGTTGAACAAGTAATAAGAATATTGGGTCCGCACAAACTAAGTTAAGCACTAATATAATAGTAAGGATTGGATCGGATCAGAATAATACGAAGGTGCGTGCGGGTTGCAAAGAATAGGAAGCTGCGCCGAGTAGCGCAGTGCACAGATTAGGATTGCGAACCTCCAGAACCCTCATCAAGACATCCTTAGGGTGCGAAAACCTGGTTCCAGCACCCTCCCATACTACTTCGGGTGAGACCTCAGTCCGCGCTCCATGGACTATTGCTGAAAGGGCCAGTAGTACCAGGATTTGCTTGGCTAAACTCACTGTTGAACCTGGGTCACGGCTTTTCCCTTGTTCACCATTGACAATTTTCCAAACTGTGGGTTTCTTGGGGATACCCGGACTGGCCCCATTGTTTGCTTATCCTTTTGTTGCCGCGGCATGCATGGTGATTTTGGAACTTTTGGCGCAGCTGACACCTCTCCAGGCTCCTCATGGGCCATACAGGGCTCCGCGGTAACTTCGGCGAATTACACTCTTGTTCTAGTAGCTGTCATTGTGTCTTCACTTGAGGATGGTAAGAGTACGTGGCACTCAATGCTTTGTACTTGCTCAATTTTCAAACAACCAAGTGTTGCCTTAGAGCTGTCCCTAGGGGTTTTATAGCGTCCTTTGAATTTGAATTCAACCCTTCCCCCCACTTTTGCATCATTAATTCCTTGGTGGCAGATCGTCCCAAATATCATTCTGAATTCGTGTCTTAATTGTCTGCTTTCCGCTCCCTTTTTCTTTAAATTGGACCTCTTTTCATGAACAATGACACCAACGGTCACCTCCCAGCCTACTCGTGTAGCAGATTAGCCCCTTATGCGTGGTCGCGACCCTTGTGACATCCCAATCCTACGCGCAACCTCCGTCTTGTGCATCTCCCATACAGACTCTTTTATAGTTCCGTGCTCTCTTTCAATTGCTTGTAGCGCTGAGACTGTGCTTCCTATGGATAGTCAGGTGGTCGCACCACCGGTGCGAGGCTTCAATTTTCCTGCTAGCCTGGGCCGCGGGCACCCCTCACTTACCCTTGCGTCTATTAGTTTGTCACGTTCTTCTTTATATGGTGCACTCCCCTGGTTACTTTGTCTAGTAAGGCGCGGTCGCAGCCATGGTAGCAGGGTCACAAATTATTCTAATGCAGTAGTATGGCTGGCTAGACCTTATCCCATCGTGCTCAGTTTTTCAGCGCAATGTGCTTGCACGACTTCGGTTTACAGTTTGCTGATTTCTTCATCCAATGTCATGCTCTTCTTTATCAGCCGTACCTAATCTTCGTTGAGTTCGCGAAGTTTCAGGCTCCCTCACCAAATTACTTCCTGTAACTGCATAATTCCTTTACCCGGGTCCTCGTGTACTGTCCCAAATGCGGGAGCTATGGTATGGAGATTCTTCTCTGCTCTTATGGATTCATCTCTTCTCATCAGTGTTGGGGTCATTTCCGCGCTCCAAGTTTTGCTTATGGCCCTATAGGCCCATCGAATTGCTGGTATGCGCAGGTCCCATTCAGTTCGTCTCACCTGGTGCATTCCACATAGCTTTTTGAATGCTCCATCATGGAATATTTGTGGTGTGCGTTGCTTTTACTACTGCCGTGTCTGGTTCTAATTTTCGATCCTTAGTCTAGGATGTGCTTGCACAACACACGATTGAACCCATCGACACAGGTGGGGGCGCAGGCTACTTCGTCCTAGCTGCCTGGCTCTCATTCGATGCTGGGGACTTCTAAACCATAAGCGAAACCATCTTCTACATTTGCGCTAGTTTCCAATGGTCTTTTGATGTGTACTCCACCACCGTGCGGGTGTTGCGCGCAATGCCCTTTCCACTGCACCATACCGCTTCTGTTCCAATACTATGCTTTCAAATTTTTCCAGGAATTCATCCACCGTTGTCACCCCATCATATGTTGGCAGTTCCCTTGCCTTTGTCGTCACACAACGCAGTGATCTAATCATCATATTGCAATTCAGCATTGTCACTTCGTGCAACCGGTTCTTCCAGCGTTCTACTTCTTCATCTGAATCCGAAGTACATGAGTTGTCGTGCTCCCATGAGATTCTCCCATCTGTAGTCGGGTTCATCTGCTCCTGGTCTCGTGCGGTTATCTGGTAAATACAGTCCAGTTCATTGTCGCGCACCAGTTTGGTGTAGCGCGCTCCTTTGGCTAGATCTAACAGAACTACTACGCGTAGGGACATTTTCTCGAATATCATCTTCCGCTTCTTCAGGTTAATGACTCCATTCATATCAGTGGCCCAGTCTATTCGTAACAACCCAGGATAAGGATTGATGTGATCAGCAATCTCTATTACTTCAAAGTCCGTCTACATGCTTACGCCTTCGATATCAACTGTTACCCCTTGCAACCTCCCCATGGGAAAAATATTTTGTTGGTTTGCCATTCGTAATTGAATAGGGGACCACTATAACACAAGCTTGCCCATGTGTTCCCATGTCTGTTTTGGTAACACATTCACGTCCGAACCTAGGTCTAGGACTGCCTGATCCATTTCATACTCACCAATCTGCGCCGTCAATCTCATTTCCCTCCTAGTGTGCTGTTGAGCCTCAAAATTACTCTTTCCCTAGAAAATCTTATCATTCCTTTTCTTTGTTTTTCCATGAGAAAGATGCATTCTCATTGCCAATGACTGGTGTATACTGTATTGAGGAGGAAATTTAGTGATTTACATGTTATGCTTTTATGTTTTGCTGTTTGAATAAATTTTTGTATATTAGCTACGGAACGCAGCCTATTTTGTAGCTAATTGGTTGTTCCGCAGCTACCTTCATGCTCTAACAGGTTCCAGGTGTCAGAAGGAGAAACTAGCTACATGGGCAACTTGGAAATCATCGTGACATGGACCTTGTCCTATTCACTTAGCCCAAGTTGACAAAGAAGATGGCATAAGACTACGGTCAATGGATAAGTCAAACGCAGAGACCGAAGGTAATAGGACTCTGTTTTGTGGTTAATTAACATGTTTCACAGTGATGGGAAGTGTTATCTAGAACACCTACCTATACCTACGGACTCCAACAACCACCTGTACAACCGAATCCAATAGCCACCATATCTTGGATTTATGTCTCCAGCAGCCGAGGAAGAAGTTCTGCATATCTGTCTTCTATGTGTTTAGTTGTAGCATGTTTTAATCCACAAACAGTTATGTGGTTTTTCTTTTAAATACTTGTGTAAAGGACCAAAGAGGTTAGTGGTGATAGTGATAGTTTTATTGTGAAATCGAAGTTCTAGACTCTGTAATTTCTAGGCATTTTGTGTCCCTGTTTTTAATATGAAGACCGTATGTTTTATGAAAATCTGAAGGAGTTTTCTTGGATTGAGCAAGCGTAGCCTACTCAGTTGCAGAGGGCCCCTGCACTAAAGAAGGTTTCATTTCATTTTATTTTTCTTCTTCTTGTTAACTGTAAAGTCATCATTTTCTTTCATAGTGTTTATAATCATTTTCTTACAAACAATGTTTATAATGCAATTTTCATCATTTTCTTATTAATAGTGTTCATAATTCAGAGTAGCTTCCATTTGCTTGATCTCTTTCTAGTTTTTATCAGTAGTTAAAAGATGAAACTCAGTAATGTAATCTAGTTTACTTCATTCACTATTTACTAGTCTTTAAATTCTCAATTAGATTGATCAATGCCATTTACTGTCCTTGCCATTTTATTTTTAGTTTACTGACTCATAGTGTTAATAAATGTTTCTGAAAAACCCTTCAAGTTGATAATTCATCCTAAACTAAGTGGTTGAACATTTCATTTATGCAATGAGTCTTTGCTGCATCTTTGTATTTGTTTTCTCTTAGATTAATGAAGTACAAAATTCCTCAAGTGTCATCCCAAGGAGACTTTCTCCCAAAATTGAGAGGCAGAGTAACTAAGTATTTCATTAAGTTTTATTTCTGTAATTAGTTAGACATCAGTTGCAAATTTCTCTTTTAGTTTTAATTCATGATTTGGAAATAATGGTAAAACAGGAATAAAAACTTTGTTTTCATTTCTTGCTTAAGCTTTGCTTCCAAGTCTTTCTAAGCTCTGTTTTCATTTCTTTCTTAAGCTCTATTTTTATTTTTAGATTTTGAGCAGTCTTTACGAAAGTTAGATTTAAGTTTTTGATAATTACATTGTAAATAATTAGGAATTAAAATACCAAAAACCCCCAAAATAACATAAAACAAAAAAACAACGAAGTAAGAAGGGTTATCTAGCACAAACAGTGCACTACACTTCATCAGTTTACGATACCCGGATTGATAATTTATGTAGAGCAATTTAGGACACTAAATTGACCAAAAATGTGCAATGCATGCTTTCCCAGTTTCTGGACCACGCGCGGTTCCCCTGACCCTGTGCACCTGGTGATCAACTCCTGTAGTCCCTTAACTGCCTTATTGTCGTACAACAGTTTCATGCATGTCTCCTACGACCCATTGAAGTGTATTGGGTCATAGAAGGATGATGTGCCTACGATTTGGGAAACCGCAACTATGGATAGAAGATAAATACGATGGACAAGATGACCCGTGCATGCACCTCGCGAAATGGACCAAGGCCTATGGAGAAGAACCTCAGCCTGAATGGGTACACTTATTCTACCATACCCTAGATGTCATACCCATGAATTGGTATACTGAGACGGAACTCCGACATGGTACGAGCGAATGGGATGTCTTGCGCGAGGGATTTTTGTTAACATTCACATTTGAAGACCGATGGTTGGATACTATTGACGACGTGCTGCAAGCCGTAAAAGTCACCATCTTCAAAATACCACAGGAACCATGGCAAGTAGTTCAACTAGCATGGGAAACCCAGTTAAGCAGTGCCCTAGAATGTTATAACATGCAAGTAGAGGAGGATGATGACGACCCCTAAAATATTAATATTCTAGAAACTGAAGAGTGCCACGAAGTTCGAGGACCATCAATTGAGGATCCCGACAACACTGCGCCGCTAAAAACAAATCAGGTAAACATTGGTACAGATGCGGAGACGAAGTACGCGACACTTGGGGACTATTGGGATGATGCTATGGTAGATAAGGTTTCCGAGTTACTCCGTGAATATCAAGATTTGTTCCCAACCAGGATCATTGGCGACTTAGGGATGATGAATATCACTCTGAAACCAGATGCGAAGCCCGTTAAGCAGCGACCTTACCGTTTGAATCTGAAGTATAAAGAAAAGGTCCGCGAAGAACTAGACAAAATGCTTGCAGCCGAAATTATTGAACTAGTGGAAGAATCCAACTGGGTGAGTCCTATGGTAGTACAGGAGAAAAAATAGAAGGGAAAAATTAGAATATGCGTGGACCTGAGGAAGATTAACGACGCCTATGTTCACGATCCATTCCCGACACCATTTACAGATGAAGTATTGGAGAATGTTGGCAGTTAGGAAGCTTACTCATTCACGGATGGCTTCTCAGGGTACCATCAAATCAAGATTGCGCAGAAGATAAGAGCAAGACAACCTTTGCAACTGAATGGGGTTGTTTATAATACACCCTCATGCCCTTTCGACTGAAGAATGCACTAGCGATATTTTCGCGTGTAGTGGTGGCTGCGTTCAAGGAATACATCCACAAGTTCTTGGAGGTCTATCTGGATGATTGGACTGTATTCAGATTAGTTAAACACCATATAGAGAGCTTACGTTAGATGCTGGATACTTGCTGACGACACCAGATTGCACTGAATCTTAAAAAGTGCACCTTCCTCATCCCCTTTGGAAACCTGCTTGCCCATGTGGTCTGCAAATATGGCCTGATGGTGGACCCTGCGAAGATTTCTGTTATTCTCAATCTGGAAGCACCACAAAGTGTCAAACAACTACGCGCTACTTTGGGGCACACTGGTTACTATAGAAAGTTTATCAAGAGCTATGCACAAATAATAGTGCCAATGGAAAAACTATTGAAAAAGGATGTTACATATTGTTGGAATGATGATTGTAGGAAAAGTTTGGATGTTCTCAAGGAGAAAATGGCATCTGCTCCCATCCTAGTCTTCCCAAAATGGGACGTATAATTTCATGTACATGTTGACGCGTTGTGTATTGCACTGGGAGTTGTACTTACACAGGAAGGCGTGGAAGGTGTGGATCACCTGATCGCATTCGCGAGTTGGCGGTTGTCCAAAGCTGAAAAGAACTACTCTACTACTGAGCGTGAAGGGTTGGCAGGTATACGCACTCCATAAATACTGACACTATTTACTTAACGGGAACTTCAAGATGTATACCGAGCATTCTGCGTTGAAATACCTGGTGAACAAGCCTATGTTGGGGGGGCACATATGCAGATGGCTGTTACTGTTTCAAGAATATGACTTTGAGGTCATCGTAAAGCCGGGACACCTAAATGCAGGACCAGATCACTTATCACGAATTGAGACAGGCGAGGAGCCAACAAATTTGGAAGAAGGACTACCTGATGCATAGCTCTTTGCAGTGCGCGTCATGGACGGCCACTTCGAAGATATAATCCATTTTTTAACCATAGGGACTGCGCTGAAGGAATATTTAGTCTAGCAGAAGAAGGAATTGGTGGTGCGCGCGACGGACTTTTCTGTCATTGCGGGGCACCTCTACAAAATGGGAAACGATGAGATATTGCGAAGATATGTACCTGAATTTGAACAAGGATAGATCCTCACGGAAGCACATAGGGGGGTTGTAGGAGGACACTATGCAGGATGCGCGATGACACAGAAGATTCTTCGTGTTGGGCTATGGTGGCCAACCCTACATCAAGATTCGAAAGCATACTGTCGGGCCTGCGACATATGTCAAAGGACTGGGAAACCATCACGAAGGGATGAGATGCCACTCAATCCACAAATGATGTTGCAGCCATTTGAAAAATGGGCAATTGATTTTGTGGGACCAATCAAACCTCAGGGAAAGACGGGTGCACACTACATCATCACCGCGACAGAGTACCTGACTCGATGGGCGGAAGCACAGCTAGTTAAGGACTGCATGACCGCCACAACTGCGAAATTTTTGTTCGACAACATGTTGACACGGTTTGGATGCCCGAAAATTTTAATGAGTGATTGCGGAACACACTTCCTGAATGAAACTATCAGCGCACTCACCGAGGAGTTCCAGGTGTATCATCAGCAAAGTACACCATACCATCTGCAAGCTAATGGGACAATAGAAGCATTCAACAAGATTCTGGAGACTGCGCTGACCAAAGTATGTAACGCGCAGCGAAATGACTGGGACCTGCGCATATCTGCCGTATTATGGGCATACAGAACCACGTGCAAGAAATTGACAGGTTAGACACTTTTCAAGTTAGTCTATGGCACGGAAGCAGTCATGCCAATGAAATACATCATACCTAGTTTGAGGATAGTAGCAATTACAGGCATGTCAGACCGCGAAGCCTTGGAAGAGAGACTCATACAATTGGAAGAACTTAAGGAAGAATGGTTTCTGGCGGGATTCCATCAGCAGGTACAGAAACAACGCAAGAAAGCCTGGCACGATCACCATATCAAGTTGCGCACATTCAAGGTAAATGATTTAGTGTTGTTGTATGACAGCAAGTTCGAAAAATTTCCTGGAAAATTCAGAATGCATTGGTTAGGACCATATGTGGTAAAAGAAGTCACAGACAGAGGTGCGATCTAGCTAGTCAAACTTAATGGAGCACCCTTCCTAGGAAGAGTAAATGGTAGTTGCCTAAAGCCCTACATGGGTGGGCCAACTGTCTGACTAACTGACCCAAGCACAGTCTTCGCGACCCGAGAAGCTGGACAAAGGTGTGGGACTATAAACACAGGTACTAGAAGTCAGCTTCAAAGTAGAGAATCAAGTCAGATGCAGATGATTCAGAAGCAGAAATGGAGCAGATCCAGCGGATGGTAGAGCAGTGCACTGCAGACCTACACGCAGCACAGACAAAGTTGGATGGACTTCGTGTGGAGATCACCACACCATTAGAGTGACTCGGGACGAGTCACGATGATTGTGTTGGGGGCCTGTTGGGCAGCAGATCCCCCCATAGTATGTTTTTGGGGCTTGAAGCCCAAATTTTGGTCAAGTGCAATGTAAAGACCCCACGAAATGCAGGCACGAAGCGCGAGAGTCTAGGGTTGTCCGCCCTAAAATAATGTAATTCAATGTATGGTATGTCGACCTACCCATGGTCCGCGAACCATGGGATTGTATAAATAGAGTGAGGCTCTAAGTGTAAAGTCAGTCTTAGTTTTGATAAGTAACAGATAGATGCGAAGGCATGGTTAGAAGATAGAAGTAAATCTAAAGTGTATTGGGTCGTAGTGGTAGGTAGAGGCTCTGTAGCTGAGTGTGCAGAGGCCTAGTAGAGTCCGTAGCTAAGTGCGCAGACCCCTACAACTAAGTGCGCAGGGCAGAGTTGGGGTTGTACTTGGACAGAGAATTAATAAAAGACAAGTTGATTATGAAATATTGTGCATTTGCTTGTAGATTTGTATTTCTATGTTCTGGTTATTGTTTATGCATTTATATTATTTTCAAGTATGCACGCTAATCTAAAAGTTGAAAAAGTAATAAGAATATTGGGTCCGCACATTGTTAAGCACTAATATAATAGTAAGGATTGGATCGGATCGGAATAATACTAAGGTGTGCATGGGTTGTGAAGAATATGAAGCTGCGCAGAGTAGTGCAGCACGCAGATTAGGATCGCTAACATCCAGAACCCTCATCAAGACATCCCTAGGGTGCGAAAACCTGGTTCCAGCACCCTCCCATACTACTTCGGGTGAGACCTCAGTCTGCGCTCCGTGAACTATTGCTAAAAGGGCCAGTAGTACTAGGATTTGCTTGGCTAAACTCACTGTTGAACCTGGGTTAGGCCCCATGTAGCTAACAAGAGGCATTAGCTAGAAGGAAACAACCCATGGAGTCTCCAATTCCCTAACAGATTGAGTAGTGCCACAAGTGAGCAGGCATATCAGGAATTCAGACCCCTTTTGGAAGCTTGGTAATGATTTTTGTGGAATGGTCAAAATATGGAAACCAAGGGGCTAGGAAGAGTCCAACATTTCCCTAGAAACAAGGGCCTTTAGATAAAAAATTCTGATAATATTTTGATTCCACAAATAAGACAATGAAGAAGCAATTTGAGCAGAAAATAATCTTACAGTTCTTGGTTAATGAATAATGGATCTATTGGTAAAGATTGGTGATGCAAGGCTAGGAACCATTAAAATGACAGATTAGGTTGAATCTACATAAATTTGATGGAGATCCACGACATCAGGGTGAGAGATTTCTAAGGAGGGAACTTCCACAAAATTTTCAACCAGAAATGGCCTAGGAGCCACCTGGGACTAAGCTTTCTTAAGGGAGGGTTGAGCATGTAAATAGTATTTATATGAAAAATCTCGAGAGGAGGAAGGATTACCCACAACCCCCCCTTATAAATGAAGAGCCATAAATACATTGGCATCTTAGCTAATGTCACTGATTAAGAGAGGAGAAGCATCACCCAACTACTTACATGTGAAAAGAAGACATTGCATGATAGAGGGAATACCCAACCAGAACTCTAGGGAGAACTTGAGGTCTTGAAACAAATCTGAAGAACAAATCCCAAGGAGCAATGAATGACCACAAAGAAGATTAACAAAGATCTGATAAGAAGTTTGAGAATATGATGAAGGGTCTCTTGGCAATGTATGATTAGGGAGTGTTGCAGGGGTTCCTTGGCTTGTTGGTCTATCTAAGCCGAGACCTGCCAGAACAAAAATGTCTCTCTCATCAAAAATCTAGTGCAAAGTTCCAAAACTAGGCTCATCACAACCTCTTGCATGCTCACAATCATATTTAGAGTGAGGTTGCTTGGTAGCAGAGGCAAGAACCACAACGTGGTTGTCCCTCCCAGTTATGGATTTGGACCATCAATAATTTTCCATTGTAGCACATGCACAAACACTAGTGTCCACCATTTTTATTTTTTTTGTGGACTGTAGGAGGACTAGGGTTGGTTGTGGTGGTGGTGGAAACAATAGTAGCATCCTCTGAGCTTCTGAGTCATTTCTGCATAAATTTGAGAGAAAAAATTTCTCTCCATCTAGCCATCCTAGTGAGAGATATGCCATCACATGGAATCCCCTCCATCACACTCTCCAATTCGGGTTCAATTACAACAATAAATAAATAATATTCATGGGCTTTGGTTCTCATGTGGGGATTTCACTGCAAGGTGGCAATAAATTCTGGTTTAAATTATTAGATCATAGGTGCAATTCAATGTTATTATCTTATTTCTATTTGGAGCCAAGCTCCACTCTAGCTTTTTAGTCTATCTTTGAGTCCCTTCTCCTTGGGATGAGTATCTCCTGACTCTTTCTTTGCTTCCTATCACCGTTCAAGTCTCAATACCTTCTTCTCTTTCCTCCCCTTCCATATAGGTTTATTATATGCTTGGTTGTGAAGGAAAGTCTTGTGTATTATCTGTTTGATGTGCTCTTAGGTTGGCTCTAGTTTGGTCTAACGTATCATGCCTCCCTCACCTAGATTTGCATTCATTCATTGTCTCTTTGGGTTACATTTTCAGCTCTCCCCTCATCCTCCCTCCCTCCTAACTTTTCCCCTTCTCCTACGAATTTTGGTCTTGGTATCCACTTGTTGGAATTCATGCCTAAACTATAAGCTAAGTCCAAAAAAGGAGTAGCTTACTACCATGAGATGGGTTCCCAAGCTGAAACTCATGTAGAGGCCTCAACAACATGTTTCAGAGATCATATTCTACCTCAAATTCAAGAGGAAATATAAAATGGGTAAAGGGGAATAGTAGTGGATATGATTTTTTTTAATGTGCAATGTGTAGGTGACTCACCAACTAAATCCTATATGTCAGGCACACAAAGGGAAGACTCAATCAATATATGTACACCATAGATATCTACTAGCACATGAACATGTTGCTAGGGAGAGTTCTTCAAGACAAAAACGAAGCTTGAGAAGAAATATCGTTGGTGTTAGATGAGTTGCAACTCACAACTAAATAATTGGATCAACATATACAAAGAATTGAAGGACACCTACGCCTCCCTCAAGATATATGTTGCTTACTAGGGAGAAACAAAGAACCCATTGTTTTCAAATAATAAGACTCTCCCAAGATGGGTTGATGAATTTTGTCCACTCAACTATTGTTTAATTTTATTTTGGGTATGATAGCTTAAGCAAGATACGAGCCTCATAGTATTAATGTTGTAATTTTGAATTTTCAAAATAATGTCAATTTTTAGATCCTTGAAAAGCTATGGTTTTACCATTGGTCTAGTCTCCCTAGAGAAAAAGCAAGGAAAACCAACCTGCATGTCTTATTTTGTCTCTAATGAAATGAACCACTTTTACTAAACAAAAGAAAAACATAATTTTTCTTAGCTTATAAATTAATTAAACCTCCATGATAATAAAAATAAACATTGTACCTAATATCCAATACACATGGGAGAAAAGACTAGGATTTCACTTACATGTATTCAACAAGGGTTTATTAGCAAGCCACCTATTCAATGTTTTCTCATACGTCAGGCTAGAGGAGGCAACCCTTGCCCCTCCTACTGTAACATTTCCTATGGGGATGCTTGGTTAGGGGTGGATATGATGTGGAAGGAGTTCGAGGAACACATAATGGAACAAAGAATGAAGGAGGGCCACATATTAGCCCCTATATGAACTTGTTAGCTGGAACTAAATGGTAGGTTCGTAATCAGGTTGATACCTTCCCAAGGAAGTTAAAGACCCAAAATTTGAGATCAAATCCATAGCGATAGAATAGTGCATTCAATATATGTGAGATCATGGCCTCATTAGAAAATTCCTAGGATTTTGGACAATAGAGAAGGCTCTCATCACTTAGATGTAGAATAAATGAAACCCAAGGGCCAGATAGACTTGGAGTTGAGCGCTAAGGGATTCTTTATAGTAATTTTTTCCAACTTGGAAGACTGCACAAAAGTCTTTGAAGGAGGGACACACTTTTTTAATTTGGTAGAGCTTTATCTTTTACTTTTGGCAAAACAATTTTACCCTAATAAGGAAAATTGCACCACCACATTGGTATGGATCAACCTCTACTCCCTTATGTAGGAATTATAGGTAGAAGAAACCCTTGAGGACATTGAAAACACCTCAAGCCATTATGTCAAATCTTCTAAGCTCACAAAATGGGGGTGTTATATGTAATGACTTGAAATCAAAACATACATTTTAATTACATCAAACAATGATATTAATACTCAACACAAAAATATTTAATTGATTATCATATAATTCATGAAAACATGAGAAGAGAAGACTAATCTGTAAAGAAAAGATATTTCTCACTATAGATTTCAGAGTTGTGGCGTTATTTGGATCCCACTGACGGCAACAATGTTTTGGGGATGACTCTCTGCCCAACCGTAGGCTGAACTACACTAAACCTTTCTACATTTGGCCACCCCCAAGCCCTTAATAAACTATTACATCTGGTGAACCCTCCTCTCCTAGGGTTCCCCTTTAGAAAGAATGAATGCCTCTCATCCCCTTTTTCATCCATTAAATAGAACAACTTGTTACAAAAATGGAAAGGTAATCTTCATGCACACAATGTATGTGTTATCATGTGAACTTCTATTTTTGTCTTAAGTTTTGCTTAATGTTTTTCTTAATTTAGTTGTTGCTTATTTTATTCCCTTTTTTCACTTTTTGTTAACTTTACTTATTCATTCTATTTTTATAGTTTTTATTTATTTATTTATTCAGAACTTTACTTTATTATTCATTATTTTATTTATTTACTATTATTATCCTCTCTTTATTATTATTATTGTTATTATTTATTGATTCATTAATACATGGTATTACATACTCCTCCTCTTCAAGAAAATCTATCTCAAAAATAAGTTTAATCATTTAATTTATAAGTTATTTATTTATTTCCTCTCGTATACCTGACACCCTCTGTTGAACTAGTATAAGTCCACCCAAGCGACTATAATAGGCATAAAAAGTTACATCATAACACTAAGAAAATATTGAGGAATATCAAGCTCTCTTTCCCAACTTTTAGAACTAGGTATAAAGCCTCATTGGTCTATACCAGAGCCCCAAGGCTCAAACCTCATATTTCCCAAGGTAGACATCTAGTCCCAGTACTCACATACCCTAGGCATCTCGAAAGGCTGACCCAAACTCCCTCCACAACTCTTACTAAGTACAACCCCGGGCATTGAAGTCCCACGCCCACTTCTAGATTTTAGCATCCCAACTCCAACATCAACCACTTGACCTCCTCAAGATGGTCCGATAACCCATCGAGATCTATCAAAGGAAAAAGAAACACTAGCATAAATATTTTTGATTGAGTCTATCTCCAACCCATATGGTGTTACATATTCTCCCTCGTAGGTATGGGCTCCCATGAGATCATCAAATAAACCGACCCTTTCAACCCATTGGTGGATTTATCGTCAATCACCACATCACAACATGTAACTAATGCATTAGTTATAACATCATAATATCATACAAAATAATCCACATGCCATCATGAGAATATAACTCATCATTAAAATTGCATTGAACTATCGCATGCCATAAAATTTATGAAATTTCATCATAATATTAGAACATAAACACATCTATCAAAGATATAGCATTACATCAACATCATAAATAGAACCATATGTTAGTACAACATCATATCAATACTATAATCATCTCAAGGCGTAACACATGGAGAGAAACACAACCATTCTTATCTTGATTCATCCATCACGTTTATTAACATGCATAAACAATGCATATAATATATTTCATTGTAATTCAACAATATCATTAAATATCCATATAGGATCTATTTGGCTAAGTTACTTAGCTTTGTTTGAATCCCCAATACTATGAGTGTCATGTTTTCATCAAGATACCAATTACTTTTAAATAATCGTCTCCACTTCTTTCAATTGGTAAGTTCACAATTTAATAGTAGGTAGTCATTTAAGAACAATGTTTTACTTTGAATGAGCCTCATCATCTTGAGCTCTAATCTCCAACCATGTATTCTTCCTTCCTTGATGAAATTTAGTGAAACTCATCCTTAATATATTATTGTTCGTATAATATTTCCTTAAATCATCAATATCAAAATTAAAATTCCATGATCACTATACACATTTTTCTTATCCATTCTCACTAAATGGCACACAAACACTAGGTCATCATTGTTTAAGTCTTTTGTCATGCTTAATCCATGTTCACAAAGTGATAATTAATCCCCAATGGTTTCTCCATCACCAAGTAATTATCATTGTTTCGTTTCAGAAATATTGGCTTATCCCATCATGTTCCCAATTCAGTACCGCTTGATCTATTTTATCAAATATGTTGGGCTAGGGGTTCTTCCCCTTCCTATGGCTAATTAGATTCATATTTAGATAATAATTTGAAGAATGAAACCACTACTACCATTATAATCCACCAAAGTGTTTCATATGGCTAATGTGCTTTGGCAATAGCTTCTTTCAACAACACTATCATAAACTCGATATGTTACTCCATATCAATTCTCAAAATGTCATTAATCCACTCATGAAACAATGAGTGCATACCAATCAAGTACACCCTTTATTAGTCAAGTCTTACTTTTCTTGTCAATTTGTGCATAATTCTTATCAAGGTTTCATTATAAATTCCCAATAAGATCCATTCTTACATTCAGGCTAGGTGTTTTCTCATTAGTTTACATAGTCTATTATCTTTTCCAAGTGTAGATAAATATTATCCTTGATGATTTAAAAAAAATATATCTAGTTTATTATATCTAGTTGTGGGAGTTTTTAGTGCAAAATTTCATATCTTGACTCCTTATAATTATATGGATTATTACTATGACCCTCACCAATAATCCTAATCACCATTCATGTTGTCCATTCCACTTATCCTATATCCTTCATAGAGCTTGCAATTTGAGAAATCCACCCCTTTAATGCCTATAATAAATAATGGCTTTACTAACTTTCATATTTCCCACAACATTTCCATGTTATCCATTAAGCAAACATAAGGGACATCTATGAACTTTAATTAACCACCATCAATCCTAATAACTTCATAATGTTGTTACTCAATTTTGCAACATTGTCTAACTTCATGAATCCTTCTTGGGATAACATATTTCCATTATGCTAAGGTATTCTATCTTTTCCCTCATCACAACTTCCCTCATATTGTTTAATCTAATATCACCATGTTTTCGATGGCGCCAAAAAAATAACCACATTCATTTAATTTCGTTGATTGATTGATAATATTTGCTCTGTAATAAGTATTTTCCTTATACTTATCCTTCTCTTATTCTTATACAGAAATATTCTCAATAATTTTCTATGATGTTATTCATTCACAAATATCTCAAGAGTGCTAAGTTCTTTAACCATGATTTTTCCCTAAATCCAAATCTGCAATCTTATTCTAGGATAGGTTATTACTTGTTGATTACTTACGCTCATTTGTTAAACCTCTACTCACTCATTTTAAGTGTCATTCCATAACTCTTTTCTATTCATCCCCTCCTTCCAAGTCGGTTATGGCTACAAGGTCTATCACTCATCACTATCATTCAAAAATTTATATCTTCCCCCTTCACCCTTCTTTATCAAATACACACTAGGATCAATCTTAGAAATTTTCCTTCATTTCTTAAAATCCTTGTTGATATACTTGTTTTTCTATCATCATATTCTAATAATACATTTATTATCCAAAAATATACCAATTCTTAAATCTAATTTCTGGTTATTGTATTTTCCTCCCACACTTTAATAGGTGATGTCCTTGGAGAAAAGCAAACAATATTCATTTTGTTATGCTTTAAACTAATCATATTTCAATATTCTATTAGTTTTCTTGTTATAAAATTCAATCACTCCACATGGCTAACTTCACAAGGTTTTAACCAAATTCCAAATACTCTAACTAGTATCTTAGTCCATTGATGCTCAATTTATGTACTTCGATAATAAAATTGGATGCATATGTTTCTGATTACTCGCTAAACCTTGGTGGTAATCCTCATGCGTCCAATCATCATGAGGAATATCATAACCATAAGCATAACATCTTCCTCCAATGGTTGTACAAGAATTACAATACTCAAAATAAGAAGTGAACTGTGCAATTCATTCTATGGGTAAAAGAAGAACTGACTATTTTTTTTCAATTTACAATCAGACAATGAGATTTTATCGTTATGTGAGAAATCGTTGAGTAGTGTTACACAATCTTTTGTCACATCTCCTGTTCACTTCCGGTTCCATATCCCAAAGTGCCAAAATGTTGACAACTATGAAGTATATCCATCATGATACACAGACAAAAACATCCCTAAAAAACCAAAGGAAAATTTCCCTGAGTCAATTCTGAAGAAGGTTAGCTAAAACCCTAATTAGGTTTTCCAAAAATGGGTGAGAAGCTTTGTATGTTGGAAACTTCGAGAACAACGAGCTGGATATTGGTTTTTGTAGATATGGTCAAGCTCTCCCATTTGGATCTCTTGATCTTATCATTATGGGCCTTCCCCTTGAGATGTGGAACATCCTCCCTCTTTTGTGGATCCTTAACTCGCTCTCCCTTCCTATAAATAAACTCCCTTCAACCCCCAAATGGTTGATCATTTATTGCCTGCATTCCTATGCTGAGATTATGCCTAAATTCTGCACATCTAACTTGAAGAAGGAGATCTTGAAGAGTCTTGGCTTGGACTTGGAAATCCACCCAAAGGAGGTATCCAAGATCAAGGCATTGGTTGTGTGCTTCCCTTTTTAGTTTATTAATATATACATCTGATGTTCACTTTCCATAAATGTGTAAATGTTTATGCATTTAGCTTAATACTCCTTGATCTATTAAGTAGTTTATGTTTTATATATTCCATGTATGCTCTTGTATTTTGTATTACCTTGTGATCTCTCTTGCAGGTACTCAGACGTAAAGAACAAGGAGCAAGCCTGGAAGCTAGGAGATCGAATCCATTACCAAAGGATTGAGCGATTAGCATCAGAGCGAGGTAGGTTTCTCCTTATCTCTGTTTTTTTAACATAAGCTAGGAAATTATGCATTAGTTTTTTCAGTTTGTTGCTAGACCCACTCATTGGGCTAGAGAGATCGCCTCTGCCCACAGAGGGGATTTATCTTCACAAAAAAATGGTGACTCCACTGGGGAAGCTATAGCCTCTTCAATCTCTTTTCTTGATTTGGTCTTTTGATCATTTTGACCGATCATTAAATTCTTAGTTATTTTGAGCCTATATAGGTGTGCATAGTCATTGATTACTACCTTAGAGTGTTGAGTCTGGAGTGTTTTTTGAAATCTTTTTTATTTCTTATTTTTTTCCTTATTCCTCGCCTAGCACGTTTTTTACTTGGAAAGTCGCATTTCCAGAGCGCTTTCCTTTAGAACAATAGTGTTGAACCCTTGTTCAGCACTATTTTGGCCATTACATCCACGCGAATCTTAGAGATTGGTGAAAATTAGAGTTTCTCTGCCAAAATCCAGTGTGTCTCAGCCCCTTAGGTCCTTTTTCTTGACCATTGTGATTGGATTTATTGGTGTTTTGTCTGATTATCTTATTTAATTAGCCGATTCTTTTCTCTTGAGTCTTCAAGTGTTTGGAGTGAAATTGGATTGATTCTAGGGTTTTCAGGTCATTTGATTGTCACTTTCCACTTGTAAGTGTCATTGAGTTTGTAGTTTGTTGATTGATTAGACATGATTATCTGTTAAAATCATTCAAAACGTCAATTTGCATTAGTTTTGGCTTGTCTTTTGCAAACTTTCTTTTCGATTGCATTAGGTCATCTTGCACTTGAAAAATCATCTTTGTTATTGATCGAACATAGATTACGTTGTTTGGTTTACAAGCTGAAAAGAGTGCATCATTTATTTGTTCAAAAGGAAAAGTGAAAATATTTTCATTTAGGTGCTTTTGAATTGGATTTGGTGTTGCTTTGGTTGATGCATTAGTTGCATTAGAGCATTTGAATCAAATCTTCATTTTTATTTAGTTGGTGCTTTAGTTGCATTAGAGCATTCAAAAAGTAAAGAAAAACATCATTTACATAAGTGCATCTTAGTAAAGTAAACATCATTTTTCTTTCGATAAGTTGCATTTAGGATAGTGAAAAGTGGAAATCGATTTTACTTTTGGGTATTTCATTTTGAAAGCGAAAGTGAAAGCTAGTGGAAGGCATGTTGTTTGATGCATTATTGATTGAAATTTCTTCCCTTGATTGTCATTCTCTCATGCAATTCACATTAGGAAGAAGACCGCTCGGATACCAAACTTGATTTGGATCTCTTCAAGTTACTTTTGTGATGTTAGCAGAATTTCATTCAAAAGAGCATGAAAATCCACATTTGCATATTGTAAATAAGATGAGACATAATAGAAACCATCAAATCATAGGACACAAACACATTGATAATGAAGTTCTCCCAGTGTCGATTACGTCTCCATGCCTTGGTGTCAAGAGTGGGGAGGCTTCTTCATTAAATGTTGCAAATTATGATCATGTCCATGGTATATTCTTTGTCATTACAAGGATGAATACCCTCAACTGGAATGGCATGTCTTTTCACGAGATGTTCCCAAGAACTCTCACTCATATGGGAAAATTCCCTCAACAAGAGTGGCACCTCTCTCCACGAGACATCCTCCTATCGGAACTCTCACTCAAATGGTCCCTCCTTCAACATGACAAGTTAATAAAATCTCACAAGATGTGGCGTACAAGTATCCCTCAACATAATGATAATTATGGATCTAAACAACAAAAACATCATCTTAGCAAATCAGAATAAAAACATGACATAACTGCATCATATACCTCTATTTTCGGGGATGGCCGAAGAATGCAAAGCTCATCTACTGAAATAGACATCACCATTTAATTTGTGGCATGAAATCGCGTCAAACGACTATAAACTTTGCCCCTTTATGACACCATCAAATTATGGACCCTTGGGAATATTTAGGATTCCCCAAAAGATTCCTTCCTGAATATGGCCAAAAAATATGCTACTTGGATGAAGATTCCAAGCACTCCATTGCGCTCCCTGTGAAATTCTGTGAAAAATGACTATAAAGTTGGCATCATTCTGCCTCGGTAAAAAATCGGCCTCTAAGGGATTCTGCTCAGATTCCTCAAGATTCTACTAAGATTTCGTGCTACTGCAAGCCTGAATTTATGCTTCTTAGATGGGGAAATAGACGACACCATCATGTTCCCTACGAAATTCTAGTTCTTTTGAGTATAAAGTTGTCATATTTTTGTTACTGTGCAAATCACCTTCTAGGGAATCTTTTAGATTCTTTACTGCATCAGAGAATATTCCTTGCAAAGATTTTGTCTAGAAAAACATGTTGGCATAGTTCTACCTCAGTATTTGTGTCAAGGTTCCACTCTTCTTCCTCATTCTGCGTGCCCGATCTCCGCTCCTCTGTTGGTCGAATGACAACGGTTGAGGTTTACATACATGTGTGTGGGCGGAGTTAACCAAGTCCAGCCCATTGGGTTGTTGGTGGATGGATAAATTGGGCAGGCGGAGGTCCCTAGGTCAACCCCCGCCCCCATCATTTAACAAATATTTTTGTATTTAAACAAAAAAGGGCGTAACCATTAGTGGTCAAGGTCGATGTTAACAGTTTTGTGTGGATTGGTTGGAGGCAAGTCGTTTGGCATGTTGACCATTGCGGTTCATGGAATGTGGTTTATGGTGTTATCACATATTGCAACATATAATATGTTGGCATATGGTTTGGGGCCACCCAGGAGGTGGGCCGACCAGATTGGCCAGGTAGGCTCAAGCCCTAGTGGTCATAACATATGGCACGGAGGAAGTGGTAGGTCCAACTTTAGCGGCCCACCCACATAATATACGATATATATATGTTGTTTGTTGTGGGTTTTAGTGGGGGTGGCGACCCACAACCTGATTTGACTTTTTATTATATATAATATAATAACATTGTGGCATGGGTGGCGAAGGTGGCAGCCTGCCACCTTATATATATATATATATCTATATATATATATATATATCTATATATATACATATATCTATATATATATATATATATATATCTATATATATATATATATATATATATATATATATAGATATATATATATATATATATATATATATATATATATATATATATATATATATATATATATATAGATATAAAATTTATTTTTTTAATACCACAATAGTTCAATTTTTCCCACCAAAAAATAAGGGTCACTAGACAAATTAACAATTCAATAAATTCTCCCTTTCTGGTGGACAGATTTTGTGCGCCGAAATTTTGCCAAATTGTTGCCTAGTTAAGACTCCCATTTGGCAAAGTTTCACCAAAACTTTGACTGTGAATATCTTGAGCATACGAACTCGAATTTGAGTGTCATTTGCACCATTGGAATCAGGTCAATGAGAACTATGATTTGGTCCTAGTTTCATTTCAATCTGAGGACTTTTATTTTTAAGCTTTTCCATAACCACTATTGAATTTTGAGCATGTATGGAGCCACCTGGATCACTAGGGAAGGATCCCTAATTCATTGTAGAGACATGCATGTGGATTGCAGTATACTAGAGAGGATCCCTCATTAGTTGTAGAGACTTGTGTTTGGATTGAAATCTACTAGAGAGGTTATGAGACACCTGGTGGAATGTTATTCAGTAATTGACTTCAGGAGGTCTGTGATTCAAGATTTCGAGGAGATGGAAATATGGGAACTCGAGAATTCATCTTGGGAACTACAACTTTACGAGGGTTATCATATAATTTTATGGAGTTTAGTCTGCAAATTTTGAAAATGTTAAAGATGTTGATGAAGACTATATAAATTACAATCTAGATTTGCAACTAATCATGAATTTTAATCAAAATCACAAGACACAAACCTACTCTACTGCTCGGACATTAATTCAAAATCAAGAACAAATTTTTTAGATATGCAATAAGAAATAACACACATGCAACAAGTATTTTTCTTAGTGAAAGAAAATTGCTAAAATCCCCGATGTCTACATGCATTAAATCAAAATAATAGATATGTATTACAATTGCTTTGCTCAACTAAGCACACTTTGCAAGTACATAACCTATCTCCCTACTCACTTAAAGTCTCTGACCTAGGCTTAGTCAAAATTTTCCTCTACTTGAGCTCTTATTTCCTTGAGTTGTTCCTTGAGCAGTTAGGCCCCTATTATTTAGGAAATTCCTCAAATTGATTGCAAAATTCCTTTAGTTTGATCCTCTGACTGCATGCAACACTTGTACACTCAAGACTAGCCTGCAACTGATGTTACACTTCCTTGGAATATCCACCTAAAATGGGTAACTCGAATTATCTGCATGCACTAGCTATTTTGGGTTTATTGATTAGTTAACTGGATTATCACTGAGATTGACTGAAGTCCCACTGCTTAACTGACCTTCCAATAGGTCCTCCAAAAGTTGGAACTAGTTTAACTGAAAACAACCTGAGATAATTAACCTTGATTGCTAAAAATTAGCAATCACACATGCGAAACCGAACTCTAACTCATCCAACTCGAATTTACTGAGTAAAATGGGCGAAAAAATAAATATCACACAAGTTAACATCATCCAAGTTGTCTGCTGATGTGGAAATTCAAATTTTCTCAATTTAATTAGGGCAAAATAAAATTGAGAATTTCTTGCTGCATTTTCAACACTCCCTCTCAACAAGAAAGGGATTTTCAACCACCCCTATTCTGCACTTACAGAAATCAAACTTCCCTATTGATAAGGCCTTTGTCAAAATGTCAACATCTTGTTTCTCTATTGGAATGTACTACAACAACATTATCTGCCTTTGCACACAGTCTCGTAAATGTTGATACCAGATATCTATATGCTTGGATCGATCATGAAAAATAGGATTCTGAGAGAGGTTGGTGCAACTTTGATTATCACAGTAGATCACAGTTGGAACCATCATCTAACCAAAAAATCCAACAAGTATCTTTCTCATCCAGATCACCTCACATGATGCTTGTAACCATGTATTATGTGTCTGCCGAGCTGAGTGCCACATATATTTTCTTCCTACTATACCAAGAAATTGTTGTGGACCCAGCACTGAAAATTCCACCAGGTGTACTCATTCGGTCTAATGAACTCCCCACCCAATCTGCATCTGTGAGGCCACAAAGCTTCACTCCCTCTGTTCGTTTGTACCATAGTCCGAACTAGGTAGTGCCTCTAAGGTACCATAGAACATGCTTAGTTTTCCTCCAAAATAATTTGGTTGCCCTAACCATATCTTGTCTCAGCTGGTTGACTGCATAGTACATATCTGGTCGTGTGTTCACAAGATACATCAGTGAACCCACTAGCTTCTGATAAATGGTAGCATCCACTTCTTCACTTGAAGTGGCATCCTCCTTCCTCCAGTTGGTCGCTAGATGTTTCTTCATGGTTTTGCATCTCTCCATGTGGAACCTTTGGTGTCTCCATGGTTTCGCAACTTTCCATACCTTGAGAGATAAATAGTTCCCCATCACCTTGCCATATTTCCAGGTCGAGGAAGTAGTGCATGAGAACAATGTCCTTCATTTCAAACTCCATTGCAAGGTCCTCCTTGCAAGATATGATCAGCTTCTCATCACCTGTTAAAATCAAATCATCAACATATAAGACAATAATCAAGAATTTACCTTCTACTAAAATATGGTATAGGTTTTCATCCACCTCACTTTGGTGAATCTCAAACTGGTGAGATAACTATCGACACTGGTGTACCAAGCACGGGGTGCTTGCTTGATACCATACAATGCTCGCTTGACTCTACAAACATGAGACTCTCAATCAAAAGTCTTAAATCCTTTTGGTTGCTCGATCTACACCTCCTCCTCAATAACTCCATTAGAGAATTTTGTTTTTACATCCATCTGGTGGATCTTCCACCCCATCTGCAAAGCCAGAGAAAGAATTTATCCAATGGATGAGTACCTTGCTACAAGAGAAAAGGTATCCTCATAGTCAATCCCTTCAACTTGAGAGTACCCGTTGGCCACAAATATGGCCTTGTACCTCTCTACGCTTTTGTTTGCTTCCTGCTTCACCTTGAAGATCCATCTCAAACCCACAACTAACTTATCTGTTGGTCTTGGGACCCCTTCACAAACACTATTCTTTATAATGGATATGTATTCCTCCACCATTGCATTTACCCATATAGGTTTCTCTACTTATTCCTCAAAAGAGGATGGCTCAGTCTCTACAAGATCAGTCATTAGCTCCATGTAGACAGTGTACTGATATGGTGACCTTCTCTACCTATGCTGATTTGAAGGAGCGCCCACATTCTCCCTCGCATCCTGCACAAGTATCTCAGCTTCCCTAGTCCTTTTTCTACCTTGTTTGGATGGTTAAGCTTAAGTGGCTGTCTCCACTCTCTGCTCCTAAATTTATGGTTGATCCACAACTTCTTGAGGTTCCTCCTTTGGAACTAAAATATCCTCTTCTGGTGGGATCTAAAGCTCCCTTTAAAGAGAGCACAACATGGCTTTCTCCTCATCAAATTTTACATCCCTTCACACAACTGTCATTCTTAGGGATGCAAGTACATATGGTAGTTGTGGGGATTTTTTGTGTAACCCACCAATACCCCCAATTTTGTTATTGGCTCTAACTTCTTTCTTGATTCTTTGGAGACATGGCATTAAACAAAGGCTCCAAAAATATTGAAGTGCGACACAATTGACTTCCTCCCGGAGAAAGCCTCCTCTAGTGTAATCATGCCCAGAATTCGATGAGGACTCTAGTTTTGCAAATAGACTGTTGTGTGTCATGCCTTAGCCCACAAGTGTAGAGGAAGGCCTTGGTCATGCAACATCGCCCTCGTTACTCCCACAATGCTATGATTCTTTCTCTCAACCACTCCATTCTATTGTGGGTTTAGGGGTGTTGTCAACTCTCCTCAAATACCTTCTTTTGCACATAAATTTTTAAATTCATTTGACACATAATC
Organism: Pinus tabuliformis; assembly: GCA_031772625.1. Taxonomy (NCBI): domain Eukaryota; kingdom Viridiplantae; phylum Streptophyta; class Pinopsida; order Pinales; family Pinaceae; genus Pinus; species Pinus tabuliformis. The sequence goes on from CM062811.1 coordinate 1,137,380,335, forward strand.
ACCTCCATTATCACTCCTGAGAGCCTTCACCTTCTTGTTGATTTCTTTCTCAACCAGTGCCTTGAATTCTATGAACTTGGAGAATGTCTCATCTTTCTTCTGCATGAAGAAGATCCAACACTTCCGTGAGAAGTCATCAATAAAAATGACAAAATATTTGTGTCTGACAGTGGAGGTTGTCGAGAAAGGTCTTGTTGAAGCCCCGAAAATCGGGTCGACAACAAGGGGGATACCCACCCGGTCCGGACCTTGGTTGGCAGCTCCTTATCCATTTGGTATAGCGGGTCCGACTGGGGATAATGGGACCAGTTTCCCAATCTAAGGGTGTGTGTGTGCAGAGTTGGATTATGTTGATCTAAGAGTTCTGATCTAAGCTACTTTAATCTAATTCTATGCTATTGTAATCTAATGAAAACAGCACATCTAATCTATGCTAACCCGGGGTGTATTTCTTCTATTATGCGATCTAAAGAGATTTCAGACAATAAATGGTAATAAAGATCATTCAACTATCATAAGAATAGAAATCAATTAAGATGAACCACTTCGCATAAAAAGTTAGGCAAAACAGTTGTGAACACCATATCGCATAATAAGTTATTCATATATCAAACATAAATAGATGACTCCACCGTACAATAGTGCCAAATGGTAACTCACATGCAATAACACATAAACAACTAAAAACTGTATATCACTTTCAGAATATAAGCAGAAATGGCCAAGAGATAAAAGTACCATTTATGACTAGTCCTACTCATAAGCTTCAAGCAAAAATGATTTATCTCTACTTGTTCTAACATCTACTAAGAGTACAAAAGTGCAACATCAGTAGCAGACATCAAATGCAAACATTAATAAACCTCGATCCATCCATTCATCAAAACCTCCTCTGAGGGTGCAGAAGTGCATGTTTTGAGCACAAGTTTTTGACAAATTTCTGGACCCTTCTCCAAATGCATGAGAAGGGTTAAAATAATACTTCCTAATTCTAATAATAGTCAATTTACAAAATTTAGGATGCGGTTTTCAAACGACCGCCCTTTTTCTAATCTAATTTTAAAGAAAAAACAACATTCTAAACAAGGTTACTTCTGAATCTGATCCTTAAAATGGCATGCATTCATCATGGGCTTGAGGAGAGTCGGCTGGCTGACTTCTGCTTTGAGCTGGGCTGAGAAAACAAAATCTATGAGAGCTGGCACTACTTTCTTGGCCGCATTTATGATACATTTCACATTCATCTGCTGACTATGCGGCTTCACTAAGTATGCCCAGTAACACTCCCAATGTAACCTGTCTAGTGCTTGGACCGCTTTTTCCTTTTCTTGTGCCTTCTGTTTCCATTCTACTTCTAGTCGCAGTTTATTTGGCAAATACCCTGGGGTGGTCTCTTCAATCAAGTTTGCTATGTGCAAATTTTCATTTACACAGTCGACAAGAATGCTCGCTATTGTAGCCGCTGCTTCTGCTGCTTGTTCCGCTTCCCTGATTTGATCGTCCCATTTGTTGAAGAGCAAGTCTTTATGATTTTCATTTATCTTGGGTGCGCCTGCTCTTTTTCCCTCGTCTTCTTCCTGCCAAGCCAAGTACTCCGTCACTCGTTTGTCAATCTGATCATAGTCACTTCGCAAGTCTACCACTTGATTGGTGATTTTATCACTCAATTCACAGTAATAACTCCACTGTGATATCTTCTGTCCGAACTCTTCCTGTTGCTGCAGTAGTTGTTGGTTCAAGGCAATAGACTCTGAAATGAACTCTGTAATTTTGGGGTCGTCTCTGTGCATCTCCTGTACATCCTACAATTGTTTTCCCTTTTCATCCAAACTTCTTTGATAGCTTATTTGCATTTGCTGGAAGTCTTCCCGCAACTTTTCAAGCTGTTTGCGTGCCTCATTATTGGCATTGGCTTGTTGCAATTGTAGTTGCAGTACCTGTATCTGATTTTCTTGCTCTTTCAACAATTGTTGTACTTCTGACGCTTTTTTAATTGTCGCAGAGGCATACGCCCCTGCGATCTGAGACAGTTTGGTGAGTTTTTCAGTTGGATTATTGACAGGATCTTTCCACAGGACGTCTAAGTGTTCAGTATCCTGAGAAAGTGTGTTTTCTAACTTTCTCTTTTTTCTTTGCCTTCTTACAACTGCTTTATGTTGGGGACTATAAAATATGTCCAGTGGGGGAATCTCTTCTACATTCAGTAGAAGTTCAGAAGATGGAGCGATAGGAATATGCTCCGTTTCTGTGACATTGCTGACTATGGTTGAGCACACTTCTTGTGTTACCTGTGTATTGCTCACAGGTGTTTTTGGGGCCTGTCCTTCAAGATTGATCAGTTCATTGAAGTTTTCCCATTCTTTGTCTAATTCTGTTGTGATGGGTGGTGCTTCAACGATGAGAGGGGAAACATCCCTTGACGGGGAGGCGATAACTTGCTGCCGTGGAAATTCCATTGACTGAGCGGTGTCCTTAGCTGACTCTTCACCTTTATCTTGGTCGTTTACGGATTTCTTAGAATGTTCAAGCATCTCTTGTCCACTCCTAGATTTAGATCCAGCAGCACTTGAATTCTCACTAAGGCTAATGCTTGGAGTAGGTTCTCTGGCAGGTAGTTGCAGCTTTTCTAGAGGAACAGTGGTGAGTCTTCTTTCCCTGTATACCATGAATTTTTGGAGGTCATCTGGAGACAGTTGCGATTGAGCTTCCCGCAAAATTTCTTGGAGTGAGCTTTTATTCTGAAATAAATCATCAAACAGATCCTTCTTTCCAACGAATATCTTTATCTTGACGTTCGTTGTGAAATCTTGGGCAACTTTATTTGGGTCAAATGGCCTTGCCGGGAATTTAAATAATTGTAGACACGTCATATTCTCCACTTCGGTGAACGCGTGACCCACATCGAACAATGAAAAGGCCCCACAAGCTACAGGAAATTGGGGCCATATGGCCTTCTTTTTGTCTTTTAGGTCTTTGGTTAGGCCGCCTTCTGAACAGGTTTGATATGCAATTTCTCGAGCCAGCAGTTTTTCAGGAATATACAAAGGTAGGACATGAGGAGGAACGGTGCTTCCAAATACTCTAATATAGGTGAACCATTCTTCCCTGAACCATCTTATGATGGGGATGATATCTATATGTGCCTCAAGTGAGCACCTCGGGGGTTCTTTATCATACATCATTCTATACATGGGTAAAATAAGCCCATGACAAATTTTGTAGAAATGCAGAATGAACTGAGAATCCCATAATATCTTATGATAGACATGTATGGGTAATGGGTCCTGAGTTGTCCATTTCCAACCCATAGAGGGAAATTTAGACACATAACAAATAGAATCCATAACATATGCGGATAGGTAAAAAGGAGGATAGATCCTTTGAGACATGGATCTCTTAGACCGGTATTTGATAATAGTTGTGAACAAGTTATCAGAAAAGATCTTGGCCCAATCTATAATAACGGCATTTGTGGCAGCATCAATCAATGGTAACCATTCAGACGAAAACTTATTGATATCTGGCATCCCAAATAATCTACAAAGCATGGCCGCAGCAAAACAATACGGAGAGGTGAGGGAACCAGTGCTGTACATATCATTCTTATCCTTTTTGAGCGGTTCATCTTTTCTGGATCAATCTTTAGTGGTCTCTGATAAGTTCGGGTTCTCTGCCACAAATTTTTTAATGAATTTTACATTGTAAGTCGCCTGCGGTTCAGGAAGATGATACATGAGCTTTAAGTCTTGTGCAGCAAATGACCCGATGAGCCCATGTCCTTGAATTTTGAATTGTCTGTCATTCATTTCTGCATTGTCAAGTATCCACTTGATCATATCCGTATATGGGAGAATTTTAGGCCTTACTGCTATCCGATGAAGGAATGAGCATGCCAGTTCTTCTAAGGATGGTTCGGAAGAGCCCTGTGATTCTGCAACAGCGGTGACCTTCATTATTCTGGGATTTTCTTCTTCAAGGAGTCTATACATGCTTTCTCACGTCGATATCCCTACGTCTCTGTTACAAGCTATGTCTGTATATAAAGGTGCCATCTCCTTCACCTCAGAGCCCTGAGCCTTACTTTTCTTTCCCATTTCTTCCTGCGTATGGCTTTGTATCGCCTTTCGTTCTTCTTTCCTGCAGCTCACAAATGGAAATGATTTGATCAAGAAAGGTGATGGGAGAGTCTTAAATGCAACAGATATATCAAATATGCCACCTTACGTGAAGTAATTCTTTGCAAAAGCACGCATCTACATTTAATAGATGACAACTAATTCCTTTATTATCATTAAAAGCGCATGATCTTAAGTCAGATTATGGTAAGTGGCTTTTCTTGAATAATGCGCCCGAAAGTTTCATGATGGGGTGATTTTGCGATTTGGTTCGCAATCGTCGCAGATCGTGACATCGCATTATCGCACCATCGCGTTATCGCAACATCACACACTATCGCAGATCGCAGTATCGTACACATCGCAGATCGCAGAAGTTTTATGCTTGCCATATTTTTGTTAGCCCATTCCTGCGATATGCAATCTTGCGATCGGGGTTATCGCAAATCAGAAAATATTGAAGGCTTTCCTATTGGCATTACTTTATTGCGATGCGATATATCACTTAGTACGAGGATCTTGCACATACCATGATTATACCCAAATGGAGGAGTTTTTATGTCATTTTATGATGCGACTTTAAAGATTTTTCTTATCATAAACTTAGGTTTTAAAGTATTCAAAAGATCTTCCTAAGCTTACGATGGTAACCTTACTTCGAAGAAAGGAAACTCTAGCTTTTCCTAAAGTTTTAACTAAGGGTCCCCATTCATTTAGTATTTTGGACAGCACTTAAATGAAAGAAAAGGGGGGGTTGTTGCTGGCCACAACAATTGGCGATTCACTTGGGAGAACCAGTTATCTCTGATTTTCTATTGAACTTTTCAAATTTCCAAAACAACAAATTTTTTTGGAAAATTAAACTTTATTATAAAAAGATAAAGTGCATTATACCCTAAACTGTCAACGACATTTCGTTCCAACCTCTTTCTACTTTAATTATTTGCTTCCTCAGCTGGTCCTTGCATTTACATCAGCCATTACTTGGTCTTATAAAAATAAAAATAAGGTCTTCCCTGTGTACCAGTTTTAAAATATGCTCATTTGTCGCAGGTAGAGCCTCTGCTGCCAGCAGGCGTTCATAGCCTCGACAGGGTTACCTATTACCCAGTAATGATCCTTTATCCTGCTTAAGGTGATCTACAACTTTTCAAAGAAAAACCCATATTGACACTTTTTCCTTTTTTATTCTCAAAGAACAATGTCTTGGTTTGGTAGCCAAATTATGACACAGTCATTCACTTGATTTACACTTTTGTTGAACAAGCTGGCTCGTGATGAGACCCCTTGTCTTTTGATTTCAATAATCTTGAGTCATTGCCCTATTTTGATGGACAGTGTTTGGCAAAGTCAGCAAAGTTTATAATATCTATGATCATGATAAGCCGGCTCGTGATGAGACCTCTTATTCTTTGAGATATAGTGTTTCTTGGATTGTCTCTCTGAATGCTGCGATTTTCTTTAACAGGGAGGATATCATTGCTTTCCTTAAGAAAGCTCTGGATGACAATAATAGAGTTTTTTGGACATGGCTGATCTACAGGGAATCCTCATTTCGTTATTGATACCTTTCATTGTACTGATATAAAACAATTTCTTCACTAAGATTGCCTTCATCGAATTTTTGGAAGTTGAAACTAGTATCATATCTGGTTTAAAGTTTTTAACTGTATCTATTAATAATAAAGATTAAGTTTCCAAAAGATTTGCTATTTATACGAGCAGAAGTTCAAAATCTGATAGAGAAATGGTGTCTTTAGTAAATGTCAAATGTTGTTAACCACAGGCAAATTTTATTAGGGAGGGGAAAATTTAAAGAAATGAGAGGTAACTATTCCCTTGGATTATGTACATGATAGGGATAAGTTCTTCTCTTATTTTGCCTATCAGTATTAAAAAAAAACTAAACTATCCACTTAACAACCTAGCTAAACTACCCCTACTCCTATTCTAACTATAAACAAAAAAATTAACTAGGTAAAATGATATTTCCAGTGGAACCATCTTTTCATTTTTATTCCTACACATATGTACCTTTTAAACATTAGTGTTAAGAATAGAACTTTTCTTGGACTGTGAATATTGGATGTAGGATTAGAAAGTGTAACTTTAGTTGGAATTCCGCCTGAAATTTCTTTCTTATGAAATCTTTTGTCCAACTGGATACCTATTGGATCATAAAAATCGGGATGAATTTCTGTTATGGATTGGTGATCACGTAATAGGAAAGATGACAAGCCAGATTGCGAATATGATTTTTTAGTTTTGATGGCCTGTAATCTTCTATGCGTAAAAGTCAAGCTTTTAGCAATTTCTTGTAAAAGGAAAGTTTCCACATATAAATCACTAAATAAATTAATGAAGAATAGATGGAAATTTTTGGAAAGAGATTTATCAATTAACGCGAATTGCTGGCAAGTTTCCAATTTTTTTTTTTTTTTGTTGATGATGTTTTGGATGACACAGAAGTTTCTTCTGAAAGGCTGATATTGATTGATCGTGGAATTTAAAAAGTTCTGTATTTCCTTGACACAATTTAGTTTTCCAAAATGGTAATACATCTTTCGAATGTTCTTTGCTAAGATGCTCAATATACCACAGTAATCTATCGAAAGTCTGAAAATTTAAAACACAATCTGATTTTGTACAAAATGAGTGCAAGCGAAAAAGAATGTAATGATTATCTGTACAGCTAATGTTACAGCACAACTGGGACTGACATGAAATATCTTCTTCCTCACAAGAACTGGCCAGAATTATGGGATTTGAGTAACTTTGAATTATGGCTTGTGAATCAGAAAACAAGTTATGATCGGGAACAGGCATAGGGGTTTGCTCATGATACGAATCATAGATCGGGACATTGTTTTGAATAGTAAAATCATGCAAATGACCTGTTGCTCTAGAATGAGGGTCGGATGATATGATTCTTGAATTAGAATATCTCTCATTATTTGAGCTCTGTTGAGTTACTTGAGATAAATCAACATCAGCATCATCATCGTAGTAGCTATCATAAATGATTTTACTGGCCTCTTTAGATTTTTCTTTTTCATCTAATATTTTCAGAAAAGGAAGGTCAAGTCGTTCTTGTTTATTAATGACCAAAGGATGTTCTATAGCTGCCTCTTTATTTTGAAAACCTAATGGTGATTTATTTGAATAATCCTCTGTACTTTTTGAGATATCATTAATACTGAGGGGGAAAAATTATCATCACTAAATACATCAGGATAAAGAGAAAAATGCAATTCTGGAACAATGCATTTGAAAATATCATCGTGAAAAAATTCTTGTTCATCACATTCATCGTAGACATCGGGCTTTAGATCATACCTTTGTGTGTTCGTATTTTCTGAAAGAGAATTAATTTGCTGATCTAACCTGGGCGTTTGACTTGCGATGATATTATCGAACCTTGTCCCCAAGTTGTCTTCTGGTTCCAAGGCAGGCTCTCTTTCAACATCTTCGCTTTTATCTTCTTGCGTTAGAGCAGGCATGTTTCCTAAGCTTTGGGAATTTTCTTCATCATGAGTGATTCGCACATTTAAATTGGAATTTTCATTCCTATTAGAAGAAAATAAAACAAGACTCGAACTAATTTCTGATGGATCAGACATAGGAGGTAGGGAATGTTCAGAATAATCTGAAGATTCTTCATTCATGAGTTCATTTTCAAGATCATATTTTAGACAATCAAGATGAAATCGCATATTAAAATCCCTAACAGATTCATCTTCTTTTCGTAAATACTCAATCTCATCATATACCTGATCATAATCATAGCAATCAAATTTACAGATGAAAGCTTTGACAAATTGGTCCCAGCTGTGAATTGAGGCAACTGGGAGGGTTCTACACCATTTTCTAGCTTCCGCCGTGAATGTAAGAGTAAAAATTCTGCATAAAATGCCTTCATCAATTCTTTGAACGTTCAAACTTGAAACTCTTTGAATAAATTGAAGAGCATGATTAAAAGCGAAAGAATTATTCTTACCATTGAATTTTACCTGAGACAAGAGTCTTACCACTTCAGGTGGAGTGTTGGAATAGGCACGAACATGGATGCAACTCCAAATGGGAAGTTTGTGAGCAGCCATCCTAATTCAAATGATTACGATTTCAAACCATTCCAACAGACACTATGTTCAGGCCCTCCTTCTAGCGCCAAATATGTTGAAGCCCCGAAAATCGGGTCGACAACAAGGGGGATACCCACCCGGTCCGGACCTTGGTTGGCAGCTCCTTATCCGTTTGGTATAGCGGGTCCGACTGGGGATAATGGGACCAGTTTCCCAATCTAAGGGTGTGTGTGTGCAGAGTTGGATTATGTTGATCTAAGAGTTCTGATCTAAGCTACTTTAATCTAATTCTATGCTATTGTAATCTAATGAAAACAACACATCTAATCTATGCTAACCCGGGGTGTATTTCTTCTATTATGCGATCTAAAGAGATTTCAGACAATAACTAGTAATAAAGATCATTCAGCTATCATAAGAATAGAAATCAATTAAGATGAACCACTTTGCATAAAAAGTTAGGCAAAACAGTTGTGAACAGCATATCGCATAATAAGTTATTCATATATCAAACATAAATAAATGACTCCACCGTACAAAAGTGCCAAATGGTAACTCACACATTCATGCAATAACACATAAACAACTAAAAACTGTATATCACTTTCAGAATATAAGCAGAAATGGCCAAGAGATAAAAGTACCATTTATGACTAGTCCTACTCATAAGCTTCAAGCAAAAATGATTTATCTCTACTTGTTCTAACATCTACTAAGAGTACAAAAGTGCAACATCAGTAGCAGACATCAAATGCAAACATTAATAAACCTTGATCCATCCATTCATCAAAACCTCCTCTGAGGGTGCAGAAGTGCATGTTCTGAGGACAAGTTTTTGACAAATTTCTGGACCCTTCTCCAAATGCATGGGAAGGGTTAAAATACTACTTCCTAATTCTAATAATAGTCAATTTACAAAATTTAGGATGCGGTTTTCAAACGACCGCCCTTTTTCTAATCTAATTTTAAAGAAAAAACAACATTCTAAACAAGGTTACTTCTGAATCTGATCCTTAAAACTGCATGCATTCATCATGGGCTTGAGGAGAGTCGGCTGGCTGACTTCTGCTTTGAGCTGGGCTGAGAAAACAGAATCTATGAGAGCTGGCACTACTTTCTCGGCCGCATTTATGATACATTTCACAGTCATCTGCTGACTATGCGGCTTCACTAAGTATGCCCAGTAACACTCCCAATTTAACCTGTCTAGTGCTTGGACCGCTTTTTCCTTTTCCTGTGCCTTCTGTTTCCATTCTACTTCTAGTCGCAGTTTATTTGGAAAATACCCTGGGGTGGTCTCTTCGATCAAGTTTGCTCTGTGCAAATTTTCATTTACACAATCGACAAGAATGCTCGCTGTTGTAGCCGCTGCTTCTGCTGCTTGTTCCGCTTCCCTGATTTGATCGTCCCATTTGTTGAAGAGCAAGTCTTTATGATTTTCATTTATCTTGGGTGCGCCTGCTCTTTTTCCCTCGTCTTCTTCCTACCAAGCCAAGTACTCCATCACTCGTTTGTCAATCTGATCATAGTCACTTCGCAAGTCTACCACTTGATTGGTGATTTTATCACTCAGTTCGCAATAATAACTCCACTGTGATATCTTCTGTCCGAACTCTTCCTGTTGCTGCAGTAGTTGTTGGTTCAAGGCGATAGACTCTGAAATGAACTCTGTAATTTTGGGGTCGTCTCTGTGCATCTCCTGTACATCTTGCAATTGTTTTCCCTTTTCATCCAAACTTCTTTGATAGCTTATTTGCATTTGCTGGAAGTCTTCCTGCAACTTTTCAAGCTGTTTGCGTGCCTCATTATTGGCATTGGCTTGTTGCAATTGTAGTTGCAGTACCTGTATATGATTTTCTTGCTCTTTCAGCAATTGCTGTACTTCTGACGCTTTGTCAATTGTCGCAGAGGCATACGCCCCTGCGATCTGAGACAGTTTGGTGAGGTTTTCAGTTGGATTATTGACAGGATCTTTCCACAGGACGTCTAAGTGTTCAGTATCCTGAGAAAGTGTGTTTTCTAACTTTCTCTTTTTTCTTTGCCTTCTTACAACTGCTTTATGTTGGGGACTATAAAATATGTCCAGTGGGGGAATCTCTTCTACATTCAGTAGAAGTTCAGAAGATGGAGCGATAGGAATATGCTCCATTTCTGTGACATTGCTGACTATGGTTGAGCACACTTCTTGTGTTACCTGTGTATTGCTCACAGGTGTTTTTGGGGCCTGTCCTTCAAGATCGATCAGTTCATTGAAGGTTTCCCATTCTTTGTCTAATTCTGTTGTGACGGGTGGTGCTTCAACGATGAGAGTGGGAACATCCCTTGACGGGGAGGCGATAACTTGCTGCCGTGGAAATTCCATTGACTGAGCGGTGTCCTTAGCTGACTCTTCACCTTTATCTTGGTCGTTTAAGGATTTCTTAGAATGTTCAAGCATCTCTTGTCCACTCCTAGATTTAGATCCAGCAACACTTGAATTCTCACTAAGGCTAATGCTTGGAGTAGGTTCTCTGGCAGGTAGTTGCAACTTTTCTAGAGGAACAGTGGCGAGTCTTCTTTCCCTGTATACCATGAATTTTTGGAGGTCATCTGGAGACAATTGCGATTGAGCTTCCCGCAAAATTTCTTGGAGTGACCTTTTATTCTGAAATAAATCATCAAACAGATCCTTCTTTCCAACGAATATCTTTATCTTGACGTTCGTTGTGAAATCTTGGGCAACTTTATTTGGGTCAAATGGCCTTGCCGGGAATTTAAATAATTGTAGACACGTCATATTCTCCACTTCGGTGAACGCATGACCCACATCAAACAATGAAAAGGCCCCACAAGCTACAGGAAACTGGGGCCATATGGCCTTGTTTTTATCTTTTAGGTCTTTCGTTAGGCCGCCTTCTGAACAGGTTTGATATGCAATTTCTCGAGCCAGCAGTTTGTCAGGAATATACAAAGGTAGGACATGAGGAGGAACGATGCTTCCAAATACTCTAATATAGGTGAACCATTCTTCCCCGAACCATCTTGCGATGGGGATGATATCTATCTGTGCCTCAGTGTTACCGGGAAAAGTGTCTATTTAGAACTGCTCTATCCCACTAAGGTGTGATAGTTGCCTTAGAAACAAACAGAGAAAAAATACTTTTGTATTTCCTTTATGAACTATAGACAGAGAGGAATAGAAAGAACCAACCTGTGTCTTGCGCTAATCCTTTGATCCAATCCCTCTCTTCTTTGACAGCTTCCAGCGACCTGCTCCCTTACTTGCCCAGCTTCACCAAGTACCTGTAAGATCACAGAAGAAGAAAACTATACGAAGACATGGATCTATATTCATAAACAGCTTAGGATCAGATTTAAGCTAACCATACAAATGTAACAAGCATCAATGATACAAAAGCATGGAGGAAAAACTCAAATAGTTTTTATTGATAAATAAGAAGATCCAGGAGGAGTTACAACCGATGATTCCTGACCCAGCATCAACCTCCCAGCAAAGAAGCCCCTCTTCACCTCCAACAAAGCATAAATCACCCAATACTCTGATATTTGTCTCAAAACCAACAACAATTCCTTACAATGTGCAAAATTCCAGCCTCTGGATCTTTGGGATGATGGATCCATATATAGATGTATGCAAGGAGGATGAGTCAACTTGTGATTTGATTAGTGTCTTCCCTCTGTCAGTTCTTGCTTCCACTTGGAGACTGAAAGCCTCTTACTCATCCTTGGTCGAATTCAGTGAGGCAAGTGTCACAGGAGAAGATTCTGGAAGCTTCCATTGTCTCTCCACCTCCCGGAATGACACTGCCATTTGTCATTTTTTGCCCAACGCACCCTCATAGTGCATTTAGGTGCATTGCAACACACCTAGCTAGTGTGTTTAGGTGCTATGCAATGCACCTAGCCAGTGTAGCAGCTGAAATGATCCTGTTTTGACTTATTCTGAGCAGTTTCTGGTGGAGAACTTCTGGGAGAAGCTGTAATTTGTTGACCTTGTTCCTTTAGGGGTTAGAACACCACTTTTAGGGACTTAGGAGCCCTTGGTTTATGGACATTTCATGCTTGGAGCTGTAAGGCACAAAAATGTCTATAACAGTTGCCCCCTAAATTATGAGGCCGTTAATCGGGTGAAATGCTTTATTATGAGGATTTGAAGTTCTTTCAATGCTGGGAGGCGACCTGTAATAAGATACAATACAATACATTATCTTCATACTGTTTTTCATGATCTAGCTGAGGCGGGCATTCCCATGCTCAGCTTTATAAATTCATTTTCATGTACATAGAACAGACAATCGTCTGATTGTAGACTGATGATTCTGATAGAGCCATCATCCTTTTGGTAGGATGATTATCTGTGCTGCAATGCTGTACATTTTAATGTCTTTATTTCCCTGAATATATATCGCAGCCCGGATGGATGAAACTAGATCGAGGGTCTTCAATCTCGTCCAATCTTCACTCGAAGTACAAGTCGATCCATGTGAGAAATTTTCTGAAGTCGAACATGGAAAGACATCGCTTGATTACCAGTCAATGATGTAAACTGTTAACAAGCGCGAGAGGAATCACCGATAATGATAATGACCCTCAAGGTACTACAGTACAATTCACGTGGTGTGAATAAAGGACTTGGCGTCGAACACCACGCAAAATCTTTCGGTCGAAGGCCATTGATGTAAACCTGTCGCCGGAAGTGAGAAACTTGCCATTAAGGCATGCAAGCTTCAAAGTACTGAATGGGGTGTTCCTAGACCAACTTCTTGGATAATGAGCTGATGTCGACAAGAAGTGATCCGTCAAAGGAGGGCCTTAATGAATCCCACATCAATGACACGGAACGAAGCAAATGATTTTGATGGAGGTGAAAACGATCTGATGATATACGGTTCAAGGTGGCGGTCATGAAAGAATGGAGTATAATGTATGGTAGTGGGTGGGACACAGGTGACTTCTTTGGATGACTTCTCTTGAACATATTGGCGACACTGATGTGATGGATTGGTAGCATTAACCCCAAATGTGGATGGTATGGTGTGACCATGGCGATGTGACCGGTGAATGAAACAACCCAACCCGACTCGGACACGGAGTGGAAGTGTCATGTTCAAGAGCGACTTGCTACCAATAAAGATTCTTTGAGTTTTCTTCCCAATTTTTCCCCAGTCATTGCTGACCAGTACCTCTTTATTTTTGTCAAGCTTGAGGAGGATAACATATGCTTGTTCTATAATTTGCCCTTCGGGCAAACCTATCGCTATGTTTTAACGAGCCTAGCGATAGTGAAACTCGTTCTCGTCTAAAGACAAGTTTGTCGCTATTAATCTTTTTAACGAGTTTAACGACAAAGATAACTCGGTCCTTTTCATTTTTAGAGAGTCTGAAAAGGTACATAAAGGTAACTCCAGAAGTCCTTTTTCGTCATCTAATCCCTTAAGTCTGAAAAATTATAAAACAATACAGAAGGGATGAATTTTCGATAGTTTTAACGAGCCGAACAAAACAAGCGCTCGATCTTTTTGTGTAATAATCCCTCAGGTCCAAAAAGATTAAAATCTAGAGGAGGGATAGCACTTCCTGTCCCTTTAACGAGCTGGAGAGGCCAATGGCTCGGCAATATTTTCATATTTTACGAGTCAGTTGAAAAGAGCTTAAAGAAGACTCGTCTTTTGAGGAACGAGTGATAAAATGGGTAGCAGCTGATTCCAGGTAAGTTTTGGAATTTTCCAATCACGGCAGTGTCACAAGGATGGCTAGTGAAATCACTCTTCGCAGCTGTTCCTCAAAATGGGTAAACAATCAAATGGAGGTGAATGATTGGCCAATGAAAAAGTGGAGGTGACGGTGCAAACACGACCAAGGCTTTAATGGCTGAAGTACTACATTCACGGTGGTTATTTACCGGGGAATAGTTCATTTTTTAACGAGCTTAAACGCGGGTGGAAACATTTGCTCGGTGCGGGTTTATTTTTTAACGAGCTTGAACCTTGCGGTAACACTGCTCGATTAGATGGTCTTGTTTTGATTTTACCATAAATAGCTTTGTCCCTTTAAAGATCGTACTGTATTTTCAACTGCTTCATCAAACTAGTCAGAAATGAACAATATTTGTTTGAAAACGAGTTAAAACGCTAATATTTTACTTTGAACTACGTAAAAGTAATGAAAAAGTGTTTTTTACCTCTCATTTTACCATTTCATTTGAACTTGGTTTGTTGGAGCTTTGGAGGTGCTTTTCCCCCTCGATTTTCATTAGTTGATTTCCGGCGATTCTATGGACGATTCTCGGCGCCGTCTAGACCAGGTAGGAGCTAAACCTGAGCTCTTTCAATTCATGGTTTCCATTTTGCATTTTGAGCTTGATTCCTAGCTTTTCTGAACCCCTGGGGTTTAAGGAACTCATTCTGCTATCAACGCACCTCCAGCGTATCGAAACCTGCGCTGAATGTTGGCCTGTCTAAAGGCTATCTGGCATTCAATGCACCTAGAACGCTGCTGCAGGTGTGTTGGGCGCAAAAAGGGAATTTGATGCACAATTTTTTATGGAATTTTTGCCTGTTTCTCACCAAAATCAGGACCTAACTCCTCTCTTGTTTGTTTTTCAGAGGTCTTTGGAGTAAGATGACCATTACATGGCGAGAACGTGAGCATGAAGAAGAGGACCTGCTTGCCCTACATGATCCAGTTACAATGAACGCGCTGCGGAATTGTGGCTTGTTGAAGTTCTTCTGCATTTCTAGCATGAGACAGCAGATCAACTTACTGCAGTATTTGCTCGATGCTTGGGATCTTACCAATTAGGTTTTCCAAATCAGGGGCAAATCTATCCCCTTGACTGCAGTAGACATTTATTTCTTGACTGGCTTGTCGAGGCGGGGTGCCCCCATCTCTTTGTCAGGTTCGACCCGAGGAGGCGATTTTGTGAGAGATTATGTCCGCCGGTACTGTAGAGAAGGATCTCAGCCGAGTAAAGACGGCAAGATCATCATCCGTGATGTCACTGACAGGTCCCTTAGGACTATTATGTTTACTTTTGGTAGGATGGCCGGTAGCGCATCTCTTCATGTAGCCAATCGATCTTATATGCAGCACGCCTTGGAATGCCTCCAACCGAAGGTGTTCAACTGGTGTGACGCAGTACTTCTTGTGATGAAAGAACAGTTGACCAAGATAAAGAACGGGAGGTTGAAGAACTTTGGGTATGGTTCTATTTTGACCGCCTTTGCCTTGGAGGAGATACCACTGATGCAGCCGCAGTACATTGCACTCGATTTACCTTCTCCTACTGAACCACGTATGCAGAGATGGGTTGACCATATGTCTAGGCATGCTGGCCAGTCTCAGATTTCGTTTTCTGATACCTTCTTCAGGTGGTTTGATCGTCAGGAGATGGTTTATTCTGAGTATCCATACACTGGCATGGACTTCCGGGGTGATCCAGATTTAGTACTGCCGGATGGCGACCAGTGTGGCGCTATTGGTAAAATCTTTGACCATATTGTTGTTTATCGTTTTTTGCTTATAATGTCCTTGTGCTTTATTCTATCAAGACTTTAATCAAACTCATGTGTACATGCAGATGTTGGTCCCGTTCGTCCAGCAGTTCGCCTTAGAGTACCAGTTGCTGCCCCAGCAGGAGAGGCCGTCGGAAGGGCTATCCTTTGTGACCTCGATGTGGCCGAGACTCTCACAGCTTTGCAAGAGCAGGTTGAGGGCCTCACTCTCGGTATTCCAGATGTGAGGACCGACGAGCTACCTTTGCGGTTACAGCGGCATACTACTGGTGTGCCCAGACGATGGACTCGTCTCGTACGCATGATCACACAGGCTGTGACTTGCTATCACGAGCATCATTAGACTAGGGTGCCCCCTAGCATTTTGAGTTTTTGGGTCGTTTGACCGATTTTGTCTTGGTTACAGAACATTATGTGTAAACCATAAACAGTTATATGTATTTTTGATTTTCGGAGTTTTATTTTGGTTGAGCTACATGATCCACATGCAAAACATTGATGATATGTTTCTTTTTATAAATGTTGCAAATGTCTATCTAACACATAGTTTGCTAATGAGTCAGTTAATGTGTTTAAGTTTTTGGAAATATGTTGATATTGAATAAGATCAAATCGTCTTTCCAAAATCTTAACCCTTAGGAACATGCGATAAATAGCTGGGTTTCGGACGGAATATATACCATTGAGTTGTAGTATTACGAGTTGTGAGTCTAGCCTGACAATTAGTCGGTGTATACCATGAGTGATGGCATCAGAGAGAAGCTCTATCAATGCGCTATACTCAGCGATGTTATTCGTTGATCGGCCAATACATACACCTCTGAAACTTACTAACTCGCCGCTTGGATAAAAAATGGCCCAGGCTGCGGAGGACAGGTTCTGCGAACTACGACTCGCTCCGTCGGCATATCCAACACATGGCTCCAATAGGTTTGACATTTGTAATAAATGTAAAAAGTGGATTACTTGACCAAAACAAACACTTTAGCGAAAACAAAAACATAACAAAAGCATACTGGTTACCATTATGCATAGTAATGCTTGAGGTACAACCCATTACGAGGTTGCGCCAATGGAATTCCGTCATAATCCATTAACTCGTAGGCTCCTTTTGCTAACACTCTTTTAAAAATATAGGGGTCCATCCATAAAGACTTAAATTTACCTGCTCCCAATTTATCAGATTCTTGGTCGTAAAGCAAGACCAAGTCACCTTCTGAGAAGACACGGGGTTTGACATTTTTGTCGAACTGCGCCTTGACTCGTTTCTTATGGGCTTCGTTACCCAAAGCGGCGTCACGACGGGTTTCATCCAATTGGATTAATTCCAAGAAACGAGCCTCTTCTTCTGAAGTTCCGGGGAGGAGATCAATTGCAAGTTTGAGAGACGCGATTTCACACTGGATTGGTAAGACTGCTTCCAGGCCATATACCAATTGGAAGGGTGTGAACCCGGTTGCATTCCTTACCGATGTTCGGTAAGCCCACAAGGTTGAGTACAGGATTAGGTGCCATCTTCTTTTGTGAACTCTGATCATCCTTTGCAGCATGCGTTTCAGGACCTTGTTGATCGCTTCAACTTGTCCGTTGGCTTGCGGATAATACGGAGTAGAGCTGTCGTGAGACAACCCTAGTTTGGCAGCTAATTCGACCATCATGTGATTGTGAAAATGCGATCCATGATCTGTGACTATAGCCTACGGTACGCCGAATCTGGCGACTACATGATTGAAAAAGAAGAGGGCAGCTATTTCACCAGTATTATCTAATGTAGGCATCGCCTCGGCCCATTTGGTAAAATAGTCAACTACGACTATGATATACCCATGCCCCCCGGTCGAGGTGGGGTTACATGTCATGAAATCGATGCCCCATTTGGTGAATGGCCCAACAACAACTATTGGCTGTAGAGGTGCGGGTGGTCTTCTGGTTTTGCTATCAAAAATTTGACAAGCATGGCAACTTCTGGCTGTGGTTATGCAATCTTTGAACATTGTTGGCCAAAAGTATCCTGCTCGTAAAATATTTTTGTGTTGTAGCATATCTAGATTGATGCCCCCCACACGCGCCTGAATGGCACTCATTCAGGACTTTTTCGGCCTCCTCATGGATGAGGCACCTTCTCAGAACTGTATCGATACCACGACGGTAAAGTGTGTCACCGACGATCATGTAGTCTTTTGCTTGGTATCAAATACGTTTTTGTTCAGAGTGGGAGGTGTTTGGCCTAAATTTTTGGGTTTGGAGATAAATTATTATATCCCCATACCACTCATTGCTTGTAGATATCAGAAACAAACTCTCATCCACGATTGATTCTTCGGATGTTTCATCGTTGGACGACGATGGGAGATCGCACAATAATTCTGCGAAAACTAGAGCTTTCTTTAACTTGGATTTTACAAATTCCGGATCAAACTCTTGTAGGATTGCTATCCATTTCGAGTATTTGCCCCCCAGTAACTGTCACGACAATATATAAGTCATGGGGTTGCAATCTGACAGAATGGTAGTTTTCCGAAAGAGGACATAGTGTCGAAATCTCTGTATCGCTTGAACAGCTGCAAGTGCTAGCTTTTCAACGTAAGAATATTTTCTCTCTGTATCATTTAAGTTTTTACTTAAATAATATATAGGATGCTCAATTCCATCGACTTCTTGAACTAAAACCATTGCGATGGTCGTATTTGCTGCAGCCAGATATAGGTTAAAATCTCTTTGATAATCAGGGGCGTACATTAATGATGCTTTCATTAGGGAATCTTTTAAAGCATCAAAGGAAGCTTGCGCAACCTGATCCCAGACAAAGGGTACCTCCTTTTTCAAAAGGCGTGTATAACCTTTAGCAAGTTCGACGTAATTTGGAATGAACCTCCTCAGAAAGTTTGCTTTCCCTTGGAGTTTCTGAATCTGAAGCAAATTCGAAGGTGGAGGCAAATTTATGATTGCCTGGACCTTACACGGGTCAAGACGAATCCCATCCTTGGAGACTACAAAGCCAAGTAAACGACCAGAACTGACGCAAAACACACATTTGTGCGGATTGAATCGTATCTTGTAGTGTCGGCAACGTAGAAATATTGCTCTTAAATGCTGCGGATGATCAGTCCGCTTTTGCGAATGAGCCGGAAGGTCGTCGAGGTATGGTTGAATGATGTTTTTGATATCATGGAAGGCATAATTCATTGCCCTCTGAAACGTCGCCCCTGCGTTCTTTAAACCAAAGGGTAATTTTCGATATGCGAATGTGCCCCACGAACAAATAAATGCAGTCTTTGACTGGTCCTGTGGGCGAATATTTATTTGATTATACCCAGAGAATCCATCCATGAATGAAAAGATTTCGCATCCTGCACATTCATCAATTATCTGGTCAATGAAGGGTGTATGGTAGTTGTCTTTTGGACAAGCTTGATTTACATCCCTATAATCGACGCACACTCTAATTGTCCCTTGTTTTTCATAACAGGGACAATATTCGATACCCAATCGGTTAGAGGAATCGGGTAGATGAAACCAGCATGGAGAAGTTTTTCAACTTCTCCCTTAATGGCAGCGGCTTTCTTGGGGTGCACATGCCTTAGCCGTTGTCGTACTAGTTTGACATCTGGATACATCTTAATTTCGTGTTCAACGATACTCGAGTCAATGCCTGGCATTTCACTGTATGACCAAGCAAAGACATCTCTGAATTCGCGAAAAAGAGCGTTATATATTTCCAGTTATGATGGAGAACAACATTTGCCAACATAAATATTCTCTACAACATCTGTTTTGGTCGAGATATTTATGGCTATAGTCTCTTCAATGTTGGACAAGTTTCGCTCGGAATCCACCGTATTTACAGTATTTGATAGAAAATCAAAGACTGAAGGATGATAAAAGTCATTTTGAGTATCTTCTCCACAATCCGGAAGAAGAGAACGATGGTGGGAATCATTCCATGGTGCTCCTTCAATTACCATTGATTGGACAATTCCTTCGTCGGTGACATGCACTCGCGACCAAGGATTTGAAGGAGTATCATATTCTCTAGACCTATCTATGCAAACGCTTGATGAGCGTTGATTTGGGTTTGCCTCCCATGCTAGGAACATTGATTGCTATAATATTTCTGTTGGGCTTGGGGGCAAAACCACTGCATGATCCATGTCTATATCGTTTTCTGATATCTTTGTAGAAGATATCATGTTGCAGGTTCCTATCGTCGCTACTTCCGCCAGATTGATTGGAGGTGGAAGAGCGAAAGTTCCCATTAGTATAGGATCTTTTAGTAGGCCTACTCCGATATTCTGAAGCGAATGAGGGCTTCCATGGATCATGGGAATGCTTCCAGTAACTTGAGAACCATTGGGGAGGAAGTTTTGTTGATCGACGATTGTAATCCCTCCTTGAAAGGGAAATGCAATCTTTCTAAAATAGGTTGACACAACAGCTGCCATGGCATAAATCCATGGTCTTCCTAGTAGGATGTTGTAATCAAGATTTCCATCGATGACTTCAACATCTATTTCTACCGTTTTCCCTCCTAGTTCAACTTTCAAGTTATTTAGGATACCATATGGGGTATATGTCCTTCCGTCGAATGCTTTTAATGTCGTCGAAGATCGCGACAAGATTGGAGATCCTAAAGTTTTCCAGCAACTCATCGACATAATGCATGTAGATGCCCCCTCATTAATAATTGTTCGATGAACAGTTTTGTTGAGGGCTTTCACTTGAACAAGGAAAGCTAGTTGAGCTGGTAACTAAGGATCGTATCCTTTATGATCGAAGGATACAATATTGGAATCCTTTGGGTCAATCCCACCAATGGCTGATAATAAAGCCTGCCTTTGGGATGGGCAATTTTGTAGTACTTCAAGAGTCGACATAGCGGATGGCGATTGGGCCAAATCTTCCACTATGTTATAATGTTGTGCCACTCTAGCGCGGGGATTAAATGTCGACTTGTGTACTACTCCCTTTGGCGGTTTTATCGTTAATTCAAGAATGGTGGGTGGCACAACTTCTGTCGAAGTTGTTGTCGAACTACTTGGTTGATCTTTATCCTTGTTGTTCGACAGCTGTGGATTCCCATAATCCTTGTTCCTTGTCGATATCAAAGCATCATTTTGCTATTTTGAAACCGACAACATTAGCACTTGAGACGGGGAAGCATTTCCACTTTCAACTAGATTTGTTCCTGGATTTGGAAACGGATCAGTTAACACTGCGGAGGTTTTTGAATTCTTGAAGAATTTTTTAACCTCAACTATGTGTGGACAATCTGAGGTCCGATGATCCTCATCGCATATAAAGCATGGATATTTTGGTTTCCTATTTCCAGGAGGGTTTGAAGAAGATTTTTCAGGTGATGATTCCTCCTGTTTCTTCTTCTTCCCTTTTCCTTTCTTCTTGCTTCCTGGTTGTTTGGTTTCTTTGCCTTTGTCTGTCGACACGGAATTTACTTCCGAAGCAAGAAGCTTGTCTTTTGCATTTTGACCTGAAATCTTATTGGCCTTTTTGGATGTAGCCTTTGTCGATTTCGTGTCTGTCGTGCCAATCACGCCATCGCCGGCATGAGAGTCATTGTTTGATTTAGGAGGAGGAGGAATTGAGAATTCCAGTCTAGGGGCGTCAGGTATTTTGTCGTAGAGCGTGCCGGACTGAGTATAGATCAAGTCCAAATATTGTGCACGAGCGATAACTTGCTCTTCTGTTACGACTCCCCCCTTTGCCACATCTTCCGTGATGGAAGGCAGTAATGACTTGATAAACCATTCAGCTAGGAGCTGATCGGGGATGTACGTTTTTACCATCCTACGACGACGTCGCCACTCATGTATATGATCAGATATGTGAGTGGCCGTTGTCTGTTTGAAGTTGGTAAGAAGTTCTGTTCCCGTTTCGTACCTTATTGGTAATTGAAAATGGGTTAAAAAGGTTGTGGCTAAGGTACTGAAGTTGTCAAACGAAGCTCTAGGCAATTCAATGTACCATTTTGCCGCTGGACCCGTTAATGTCCTCTGAAAGAGGCGAAGTCTTATCAAATCATCATTTAGGGTGTTTGATGAACACCATAGATGAAATGTCATCACGTGATTCGATGGATCTTCACCCGCATTTCCATTAAATTTAGGAATATCTGATGGAAGTTTATGCGGAATCGCTGGCCACCAAGGGGCGTAAGCAATTGGATCGTTTGTTAACCGATTTAAATCAGGTAACTCTAAGGTTGCCACAAAGGGTAACTGTTGATTCAGGTTAGGTGAAGCATACCCAGGATAAGATGGGATTGCCTGAGCAGTTGGTCTTTGCATATCGGCATAATGCATTTGATGCTGGTATGTTTGGTAAGGTTGGTGGACATGACCATTGTAAAATGGTTGATTTTGACCGTTTTGAATGTACGGTTGTCCACTGTTCGCAAAGATTTGCTGCTCAGAACCTTGGTATACTTGTTGGAATTGCGGTTGTTGGTATTGCACCAGCCATGGTTGTGAAGCCATGTGCTGTTGCGTGATACTAACCGTTTGACCAAGGTGAGGGGTAATTGTACCCGTGTGGACCTATGTCACTCCACTAGTCGGCAATTGTGGTTGAGTCGCGGGGTCAAGGGGTTGTTGCATTATAACCTGAGAAACCTAAGGTTGGCATACAACAGGCAGTGTTTTAACTTGCGACATCGTCACAATAGCTGGCGTAGTCGAGATATTCGACATAGGTACGCATTGTTGCATCGAATACACACCTCTTGGTTGTTGAGGTAGTATAGGTACCCAACCACTTGAGGTAATTCCAGTGTAACCTGAATGCTGTTGTGAACTCATGTATGGATATCCTCCCGGAGGGGGTAATGAAAGGGCATACTGCCCCCCATACGGTGGTAATCCGAAACTCAAGGGAATTGTTTGCCCTTGGGGACCGGACTGCCCAAATTGACCTCCAAATGGATCAATTTGTTGATACTCAACATAAGAGTTTCCGGATATTATTCCGGATGAACAAACAGGAATGGACCATACTGTCATAATAGCCCCTGAGTGGGCTCCTTCTAGCGGTTGAGAGCTAGTCGGTACAGATGGTATACCGACGAACATTGTCGGAGTGATAGCAAGGAGTTCTGCCGTCGCTGTGTCAGATGACACAGTCCTAGATGTTGACGGTTGTTCATACATTTGTAGTCTATCCAAAAGATTACCTAGTGATTCTACAGGAGCTTCCGCTGGTGGTAGACTAACTTCTGATGAAGAAGGATATAGAGTGATCCCGACTCCAAATTGCGTTGGAGTACTTGTTGGAGGATCTTCTACAATTTCTTCTATGGAAATCAGACCAGGTGGAAGGGGAAGACCGTCAGGTCCGTAAAATATTTCTGGTGCCGAAGAAGGTATGGAATCGACAGTGACAGATGTTTGAAGAGCAAGACTCTCCGAACTGGTTAAACGAGTTCGCTTTGTCCGTACTGGCTTGGATTCCGGAGACAAAGACGGTTGACTCGTAAGCCTCCGCGAACGACGGGGTTTCAATTGACTTTCTTCCACGATTGTGGATTACTCGATCAACTAAAATAAAAAGGGGAAGTATGTTTCCGAATTAAATGAATTTTAGACGCTTTTGACACAACTTGTTTTTTCATTTTTTAAGAGTCGAGAAAAAACAAAAGATGACTCTATTCTCCTTCGATTTTTAATGAGCCTGAAGTGACAAGTGCTCAGATGGACCTTTTCCGTTAAGGAGTCTGAAAAGGAACGAAAGGGATTTCTCTGGAGATCTAGGTAGAGGGAGTACCAAACCAATCGCAAAACTGCAGAATACTTTTTACGGTACGGCAGTCAATCTTCCCGAATGTTGTGTTCAGTGCACTGTGATCGATAGGGCGGCAGACACGGCTTCCTATGGATAAAGGATTTAAGCCTATAGGGGTCTCCCAAAATATACTCGACGGTACGTGGGAGCACAAGTCTGTACTGGCACTTATCATCTCAAAGTGGAGGAATCACCCAACCATCAATGAGGACAACAGTTACCAGGCTTTACGACGCCGGAATACGTCTCTAGCCTAGACCTCTAAATGTTGTGCGTTAAGTTCCAAAGCGTTGTTAGATTCATTGAATTTATTTTAAGTTGATCTTGCTTATGAAGTTTGCCTTTTGGGTTCACCACGAGATGTAGATGTAATTCCTAAAATGCAATCTAAAGATGATAAACAAACTTTTATCTCTTTTGTGCAATGAAAATCCTAGCTACTAAAGGAAAAGAAAGACAATCTTTTCACAAAGAGCAAAGAGCACATTGTAAATGCACTTTCCTAAATCAAGCCAAACAGACTGTCAATATGCAAATGCACATGCATGTATTTGTTTTCGACTTTTTTAGTATTGATGCTAAAAAGAAATTTGATGTACAAATCTGAATTTGCTTTCAAGCGACAAACACAAACAAGCTTCTTTTCGAAATCAAAAGATAGAGACGATTACGACACTTTACGATTTTGAAATGAATACTCGTTTTTGACACTTAGAAAATCACAAATTCAGACCAAAGGCAATAGTAAAAGTATAATTGACCATCAACAGCAATCAAACTTTCTCCTATGATCGAAATCGACACTTGCGACATATCTAAATCAAAGGACGACAGTACGACTATTTTACTTTTGCAATGGAAAGCTGTAAACGACTCAACAAACACACAAAAACATCTACAATTCTTTTGTACAAAGGAGGTGGAATAACAGTAAGGAAAAGGGGTTTTAAACAGACATACATATACTGATCATGGGCAGCAAAATTCAGAGACAAAACTGGAAAGAATGAAGCATAAGAACCTCAGCTGCACAGGGCTAGTCTGATCAGCGCACCTGTAACACAGAGAAACTGGATTGCAGCGCAGGTTGCCCTTTCGGGAAGTGCGCTGAAATGCAGGAACTCTTAACAGTACCTGCGCTGGGCCAGAAACAAGAATCTGTCCGGGTTCTGGGTCACGGTTTGCAGTTTAGTCTTTGGTTTTTGGCCGAGTAAAAGCAATCAGTAATGCACAATTTGGGGTAGATCTAAGGAGGGTCTAAGAGCTATCACAAGGGCAATCAGATCATTTGTGAATCAGATGTTCAAATCATAAACAAATCCAGTGAATGGATTGAAGCAGCAGATGTCTACTTTGCATTTGTTATGGCAAATGCAGTTCGAATGCTACTTATAAGTTTATGAAACAAACAACAAAGAGATACACAAACAAACTAATTAGACATTCTCCCCAGCGGAGTCGCCATTTTGTTACTGGAAAAAGTGTCTATTTAGAACTGCTCTATCCCACTAAGGTGTGACAGCTGCCTTAGAAACAAACAGAGAAAAACTACTTTTGTATTTCCTTTATGAACTATAGACATAGAGGAATAGAAAGAACCAACATGTGTCTTGCGCTAATCCTTTGATCCAATCCCTCTCTTCTTTGACAGCTTCCAGCGACCTGCTCCCTTACTTGCCCAGCTTCACCAAGTACCTGTAAGATCACAGAAGAAGAAAAATATACGAAGACATGGATCTATATTCATAAACAGCTTAGGATCAGATTTAAGCTAACCATACAAATGTAACAAGCATCAATGATACAAAAGCATGGAGGAAAAACTCAAATAGTTTTTATTGATAAATAAGAAGATCCAGGAGGAGTTACAACCGATGATTCCTGACCCAGCATCAACCTCCCAGCAAAGAAGCCCCTCTTCACCTCCAACAAAGCATAAATCACCCAATACTCTTATATTTGTCTCAAAACCAACAACAATTCCTTACAATGTGCAAAATTCTAGCCTCTGGATCTCTGGGATGAGGGATCCATATATAGATGTATGCAAGGAGGATGAGTCAGCTTGTGATTTGATTAGTGTCTTCTCTCTGTCAGTTCTTGCTTCCACTTGGAGACTGAAAGCCTCTTACTCATCCTTGGTCGAATTCAGTGAGGCAAGTGTCACAGGAGAAGATTCTGGAAGCTTCCATTGTCTCTCCACCTCGCGGAATGACACTGCCATTTGTCATTTTTCGCCCAACGCACCCTCATAGTGCATTTAGGTGCGTTTTAACGCACCTAGCTAGTGTGTTTAGGTGCTATGCAACGCACCTAGCCAGTGTAGCAGCTGAAATGATCATGTTTTGACTTATTCTGAGTAGTTTCTGGTGGAGAACTTCTGGGAGAAGCTGTAATTTGTTGACCTTGTTCCTTTAGGGGTTAGAACAACACTTTTAGGGACTTAGGAGCCCTTGGTTTATGGACATTTCATGCTTGGAGCTGTAAGGCACAAAAATGTCTATAACACTCAGGTGAGCACCTCGGGGGTTCTTTATCATACATCATTCTATACATGGGTAAAATAAGCCCATGACAAATTTGGTAGAAATGCGGAATGAACTGAGAATCCCATAATATCTTATGATAGACATGTATGGGTAATGGGTCCTGAGTTGTCCATTTCCAACCCATAGAGGGAAATTTAGACACATAACAAATAGAATCCATAACATATGCGGATAGGTAAAAAGGAGGATAGATCCTTTGAGACATGGATCTCTTAGACCGGTATTTGATAATAGCTGTGAACAGGTTATCAGAAAAGATCTTGGCCCAATCTATAATAACGACATTTTTGGCAGCATCAATCAATGGTAACCATTCAAACGAAAACTTATTGATATCTGGCATCCCAAATAATCTACAAAGCATGGCCGCAACAAAACAATACGGAGAGGTGAGGGAACCAGTGCTGTACATACCGTTCTTATCCTTTTTGAGCGGTTCATCTTTTCTGGACCAATCTTTAGTGGTCTCTGATAGGTTCGGGTTCTCTGCCACAAATTTTTTAATGAATTGTGCATTGTAAGTCGCCTGTGGTTCAGGAAGATGATACTTGAGCTTTAAGTCTTGTGCAGCGAATGACCCGATGAGCCCATGTCCTTGAATTTTGAACTGTCAATTTCTGCATTGTCAAGTATCCACTTGATCATATCCATATATGGGAGAATTTTAGGCCTTGCTGCTATCCGATGAAGGAATGAGCACGCCAGTTCTTCTAAGGATGCTTCGGAAGAGCCCTGTGAATCTGCAACAGCGGTGACCTTCATTATTCTGGGGTTTTCTTCTTCAAGGAGTCTGTACATGCTTTCCCACGTCGATATCCCCACGTCTCTGTTACAAGCTGTGTCTGTATATAAAGGTGCCATCTCCTTCACCTCAGAGCCCTGAGCCTTACTTTTCTTTCCCATTTCTTCCTGCGTATGGCTTTGTATCGCCTTTCGTTCTTCTTTCCTGCAGCTCACAAATGGAAATGATTTGATCAAGAAAGGTGATGGGAGAGTCTTAAATGCAACAAATATATCAAATATGCCACCTTACGTGAAGTAATTCTTTGCAAAAGCACACGTCTACATTTAATAGATGACAACTAATTCCTTTATTATCATTAAAAGCGCATGATCTTAAGTCAGATTATGGTAAGTGGCTTTTCTTGAATAACGCGCCCGAAAGTTTCGTGATGGGGTGATTTTGCGATTTGGTTCGCAATCGTCGCAGATCGCGACATCGCATTATCGCACCATCGCGTTATCGCAATATCGCACACATCGCAGATCGCAGTATCGCACACATCGCAGATCGCAGAAGTTTTATGCTTGCCATATTTTTGTTAGCCCATTCCTGCGATATGCGATCTTGCGATCGGGGTTATCGCAAATCGGAAAATCTTGAAGGCTTTCCTATTGGCATTACTTTATTGCGATGCGATATATCGCTTAGTACGAGGATCTTGCACATACCAGGATTATACCCAAATGGAGGAGTTTTTCTGTCATTTTATGATGCGACTTTAAAGATTTTTCTTATCATAAACTTAGGTTTTAAAGTATTCAAAAGATCTTCCTAAGCTTACGATGGTAACCTTACTTCGAAGAAAGGAAACTCTAGCTTTTCCTAAAGTTTTAACTAAGGGTCCCCATTCATTTAGTATTTTTGACAACACTTAAATGAAAAAAAAGGGGGGGTTGTTGCTGGCCACAACAGGTCCACAAACATCAGAGTGGATCTTTTCAAGGACTACATATGCTTTTCTATCTCGATCATGGAATGTGGATTTTGTGTACTTTCCTAAAGTACATCCTTTGCATGCATCTTGTTGCTCAAGTTCTCCATTTGTGAGGCTTGTGGTTATCTGCTGCATGATCTTTAGGATGCCATGATGCAAATGGCCAAGTCTTTTATGCCAAATTTCATCGGCATCGCAGCTTTGCATCTTATTTTCCTTTGTGCTTAATGAAACACAGTGTTCCACATCTACATTATATAGATTCTTCACAAGAACCTTGATCTGCTTCACTTGTCCCATGGTTATGTGTCTCACAAATTATTTTCCTTTGTTGAAGATCATATCATAACCACGATCTTCCAAAAGTGCAATAGAGATGAGATTTTTCTTTAGGCCTAGAATGAACATGACATCCTTGAGCCTGAGGGGGGAGCTCGACTCCCTCTGAAAGATGACTATACCAATCTCGATTGCGCTATACCTTATATCGTCCCCCATCTTGATGTGCATCTACAAATATTTTTCTTCCAGGTCACTGAAAAAGTCTCTACACCTTGTCATGTGGAACGATGCACCTGAGTCCAAGTACCACACGCTCCCCATCATTGTGTTGGCCATGCATGCAATGAGGATAAAGTCAAGCTCAAACTATGAAGCCAAGGCTTCACCTACTGCTCCTCCTGAGGTATTATTGCTTTCCTTATTTTTTGGACACTTCATGGGATGTTTCTCGAATTCATGACAATGGAAGAATTTAATTTTGGATAAATCTTTCTTCTTACCCCCTTGACTGGATTTTGGTTTGGATTGCGATTTCTTCCCTTTTCCCTTCTTTGTCTTTCCACCCAAAGCAATTTTTTCTTCATCCTCTTCCTTGGGATAAGTCCCATCACTAGTATTCTGCCTTATTTTCTCCTATACCAAATCAGACCATATGTATTCCCAATTCGGCAGTTTCTCCCTCCCATTCGCCGAATCTTGATAGCTATGCCAACTCTTGGGAAGGTCCAGAAGGTCTAGGATTACCAAGTCTCTTACAATGAACTTATCTCTTTGTGTGAAGCTCCACAAAATGAACTTATGATCTGTAAAATGTCGTGGATATTCCACTGGATAGTTTGTCACAACTGATATGATAATATTATGTTAAAAATTTGAGATTCTACACTATTACAGTTTTATTTAACTACTAGATCTGTAAAATTAACTATAATTAGTGCATGCATGTAAAATTAAATCAAGCAGAAAATTAGAGAATGAAAAAATAAGCCACACACACATAATACACAAGATATGCTCTCTAGGAAACCCTTTTGGGAGAAAACCCAGCTAGAAGGTGAAGTCGCTTCGCTCTCTTTCTTTGTCTGGAAATATGGTTGCAGATACAAAGAAGTAATGTTTGTGGCTTGTGGGCTTCTATAGTGCATAGATCCTCTCTGTGTGCTCTACCTCCTATCTCTCCTGGATTTCTTTGCTCAACTATGGAACAAAATGCTCTCGAAAGAATGGAATGCCTCTTCCTCCTAGTGGCTCGAATATAACACAACCCAATACCCTAGTAGTGGTTAAGTTTGACTACATTAACTCTTAAATAGAGTTCAAAAATAGACTCTTATAGAGTCTTTTACATCAGAAAACACATGGCTAGCCCCTTTTCCATGAATAATGGGGGCTGACGCGGCATCCTCCTGAACTATAGGTGTGAAAACAGGAAGGTCAACTTCTGAGTTGCATAACGTTTGCATGCGGACTCAATTGACATGATTCTTACGTTGTTGGAAATCTCTTTGTGTGTAGAATAGCATGAAAAGGTGCAACGCTTTTGTAGCAAAATTTTACCCCCAAAAAACACCGTTTGATACCTCATAATGCTCCCGAAAGGTTTCGAACTACGTTTCACCAAACTGGGTCCCATTGGTCAAAACGGTCCCATGAGCTGCTTCCTCCACTTTTTCCACTCCAAATGCATCGAGATGGATGAATCAATATAATAATTCAATTTGGATCAACTTAACTCATTGTGTGGAGCTCCGCACAATGAACTTAGCTCATTTTGTGAAGCTCCACACAATAACTTTGCATAGAGCTCCTCATAATAACTTTGCTAGGATGTATTGCTCAGTCGACGCGACGTGATAGTAGAGACACCTCTATAATTTGTTTCATTCAACATTGATAATGTAGCCTTATTCCCAACTATATCTCCACATTTCTTATTTCGTTGCTCGAACTTGCAATTGGGAATTTCAAAAGTGCAAATTAGGCATGATTCATCGTTTATGTATCTATTTAAATGACTAGAGTTACATTTTTAATAACAAACTAATGGGATTGTAATATTTTCATTTGGCTAATTTTGATGAAAGCAATTTAGTTGTTACATATTCTTACACCTTTTTTTGAAGAAATGAAAGTTCATTAAATCAATGAATATGATTATCTCACAATCTCTCCAGAATTGACTCACAATGAACTCCTTTATCAAATTTGAAACTAAAATATATGGAAGATTAATCATTCAATACAATACATTATTGCAAGATATATGGTTTTATTGGGATCGTTATATCTCTCATCCTTTTGTAATCATCATCATACAATCAACGATTGGAGGGAAAGCTCTTCATTCTCAAGTATGTAATAGTGACGTCGTGTTGAACATTTATTTTATTTTTAAATGTATTTGGAAGTTATTTAAATTCTAAAATGTCAGTGTATTATTAGTCCCTAATTAATTAATTATTATTTCCTACTCACATACATGACTTGACAATGCACATAGCTAATTGTGCAGAGCTCTGTATAATGAAAAAGAAATGCACAATGAAAAAGAAACACACAATGAACTTAGCTCATTGTGCGGAGACTGCACAATGAGAAAAAAAATGCATAATGAACTTAGCTCCGCACAATAACTTTGCTAGGATGTATTGTTGGACCCACGTGGTGTGATGTTAGAGACACATCTATAATTTGTTTCACTTAACCTGACAACATATCCTAATTGTCAACAATATCTCCACATTTTTTGTTTCATTACTCAAACTTGTCATTGGCCCAATTTAAAAAATGCAAATTAGGCATGATTCATCGTTTTGTATCTATTTAAATTACTAGAGTTGCATTTTTAATAACGGATTAATGTGATTGTAATATTTTTCATTTGGCTAATTTTGATGAAAACAATTTAGTTGCTACATAGTCTTATGCCTCGTTTGAAGAAATGAAAGTTCATTAAATCAATGAATATGTTTATCTCACAACATCTCCATAATTGGATCATAGTGAACTCCTACGTCAAATTTGAAACTAGAATATAAAGAAGATTAACTTGTTGAATATTGTTCACAAATTTATTTTGAAACCATTAGATTATAAATATAACATAATTATGAGTATATATTTATTTTAACTTTTATATTTAATTATTTTACAATACAATATGTAGATTTTTACTTGTAGATTCAACAACTTATGCGATATGCTAAAACATAAGATAAGAATCTACTCCACTAATCAGCGGAAACCAAAATTGATCGATGAAAATACTAAGCAAAAAAAAAAGAATTTCAATCGCACATAACACAATATTTTTTGGGGGAAAGAAACTACTCAAAACCCTAACTATTTATATTGCATTAACTACAAGATCCGAGAAGAAAATACAATGCTTGTTCAACACGAAAAATTCCTTCACATGTACAATATATCTCTCTGCTTCAAAAACCACCTCAAGCCAACACTTACTCAAATTTTTTGCCTGCCAAGCCCCTACTTCCTTGTGCAATTACTGAGAGAATCAACCCATATTTAATTGGGAAAATCCTCATCCATAATTTTGCAATCCATCATAGGCCTTCTATTGATTGCATGCACCATCTGTGCAACTCGGAAAATTATATAATTGATAGTATATTATCCCTGAGCTATTTATGAGTGAATCTTTAGTTAACTAGTGGAGCAGTGAAGTTGCACTAAAGCTACTCCCCACTACTAGACCTCCTACTAGTTCCTCCAATTGTTTGAACTAGTTTAACTGAGTATAACTCAATAACATTGAGTTAATTAATTACAACTCAAAAGAACTCAATCTGGAACCCTAAAATTTAGGAATCACTCTACATGACTCTAGATAGATTTCCAACTCAAATTTACTTAGCCAAGTAAGTCAAATTAACTTAGTTAATTGTTATAAGTTTCTATGAGAATAGAATTTCGATTTAATTCAAGGAAAAATTAAATCATTATTTATTGTTGTTATTTTTAACACTCCCTCTCAAAAAGAAAGGGATTATCTACTACCCTAATCCTTCCTCCGTGAAACTTGAATTTGCATCTTGACGAGACCTTTTTCAAAATATTTGCATCCTTCTCCTCTTTGGGAATGTACTCTAGCAACATGATTCTCCTCTGCACACTATCTCGAAGATGGTGATACCAGATATCAATATGCTTGAACTGATCATGAAAAAATGGATTCTTAGAGAGTTTGATACAACTCTAGTTGTCACAGTAAATCACTATTGGATCCAACTGCTAACCAAACAAACCAACAAGAATCTTCCTCATCTAGATAGCCTCACAATTTGCTTGACTAGCAGCCATGTACTCTACTTTTGCTAAACTGAGTGTAAATGATCTTTGTTTCTTGTTGTACCTCATGTTATCTTCCTATCGGATGGACTCCCTTCCCAATCTACATTGGTGAATCCTTGAAGCTTCACTCCCTTTTTCCATCTATACCAAATACCAAACTGCGTGGTGCCTCTGAGGTATCTCAACACATGTTTGGCTACCTTCCAATACAGTGTGGTCGGCTTAACCATAACTTGACTAAACTGGTTAACTGCATAACACATGTTTGGTCGTGTGTTCACAAAATAGATGATTGAACCCACAAGTTGTATATAAATAGTAAACTCCACTACTTCACCTGAAGTAGCATCCTCCTTCCCCCAATTACTAATTAGAGGAGTCTCCATGGGTTTACTGCTCTCCATGTGGAACTTCTTCCGTATCTCGTTGGCATGCTTTCCCTGAGAGACAAATAATTGCTCATCTCCTTGCCATACTTCCATCTCCAGAAAGTAGTGCATGAGCCAAGTCCTTCATTTAGAACTCTCTTGCAAGATCCTCTTTGCAAGACTTGATCAACTTATCATCACCTGTCAAAATCAAATCATCGACATATAAAATAATAATCAACAATTATCCTTCAACCACAATATGGTAAAGGCTCACATTTTCTTCACTTTTTGTGAAATAGCTATCGATCCTAGTATACCAAGCACAAGGTGCTTGTTTCAGTCCATACAACGCTCGCTTGAGTCTGCACACATGCGACTCTCTGTTGAAGGTCTCAAATCCTTCAGGTTGCTCAATATACACCTCTTCCTCAATCATGTCGTTGAGGAATGTTGTCTTTACATCCATCTAATGTATCTTCCATCCCATCTACACTGACAGTGCTAGAATGGATCTGATTGATGAGTACCTTGCTACAAGAGAAAAATTCTCATCATAATCAATCCCCTCCACCTAAGAGAACCCTCTGGCCACAAATATGGCCTTTTGTTTCTCCACACTTCCATCAACTGTTTTCTTTACCTCGAAAAGCCATCTGGAACTCACCACTGACTTGTCTGTCGATCTTGGGATCACTTCCCAAACAATGTTCTTGATAATGGAGTCATACTCCTCAACCATGGCATCAACCCAAATTGGTTGCTACACTGCTTCCTCAAAAGAGGATGGCTCAATCTCTACACTCCTGCTCATCAGAGCCATGTAGCCAGTGTACCTCTCTGGTGACCTCCTCTTCCTGCATTGTGATGTGGGTGCTCCCACATTCTCTCTAGCATCATGCAATAACCTGTCAGCCTCTTTGGTGTGCTTTCTCCCATCTCTGGAAGACTCTGCATGAGTGGGTGTTTCCACTCCCTGCTCCTCTGCATGTGGCTGCTCCACATCATCCCGAGGTTCCTCCTTTGGAGCTAAAAGCTCCTCATCCGCATGTAGTTGAAGCTCCCTCTCAAGGGAACATCTCATGGCCTTCTCTTCATTAAATTTTACATCTCTGTGAACCACTGTCATCTTGTTGGTTGGCAGGTACACCCGATAGTTGTGAGGTGTATCAGTGTACCCCACAAATATGCCCAACTTTGATGTTGGCTCTATCATTTTCCGTGCATTTTTGGTAACATGGCAGTGGACTAATGAACCAAAGATCCTGAATTGTGCCACATCTGGTTTCTTCCATGAAAAATCCTCTTCCGGTTTACTCATCTTGAGAATTCGATGAGGTCTTATGTTTTGCAAATAAACAATTGTGTTGCATGATTCAACCCACAAGTATAATGGCAGGCCCTGATCATGCAACATCACCCATGTCTCTCCCATAGTACTCATGTTCTTCCTTTCATCCACCCCATTATGTCATGGGTTATGAGGTGCCATCAACTCTCGTCAAATTCCTTCTGATGCATAGAATTTTTAAACTCATTCGACACATACTCTCCACCATTATTGCTTCTGAGAGCTTTAAATTTCCTACCAGTATCTTTCTCGACAAGTGCTTTAAATTCCCAAAAATTTGTGAATGTCCTTTCTTTCTTCTGCATGAAGAAAATCCAACACTTACGAGAAAAATCATCAACAAATATAACATAATACATGTGCTTGGGCATGGATGCTGTCGAGAACGTTCCACACACATTTGAGTGAGCTCGATCAAGGATTTCCTATGCTCGACTGTCTTTGTCATGAAAAGAAGCTTTGGTGTAACTCCCCAATGTATACCCTTTGCATGTGTCTCTCTTCTCTAGTGTACCCTTGGGAATCTCTATAGAATTTTTCTGCAATATCTTCAAAGTGCCATGATGCAAGTGACCCAGTCATGTGCCACAACTCACTGATGTCTCGGCTCTGCACCTTCTCTACTTTAGTGCTCAAGCAATGCAGTCTTCTACCTCCAATTTGTAGAGGTTATTCACTCGAACCCCTATCCTCTTCACTTGTCCTGTGAGTATGTGATGAAGGTTACTAAATATCACATCATAGCCTCTATCCTCCAACATGGCAACAAAAACCAAGTTCTTCTTCAAACTTGGAACATACATAACATCTCACAAAGTGAGGGGAGAACTAGACTCCCTCTGAAAGGTAACTGTACCAATCTCGATTGCATTATATCTCCCATCATCACCCATCTTGATATGCATCTGGAGATCCTTCTCCAAGTTACTAAAGAGCTCTTTGTTACCGGTCATATGGAATAAAGCTCCACTGTCCAGGCACCACACACTATCCATCATTGATGACACTATACAAGCGATGAGGATAAAATCTTGTTTGAACTGTGAAGCAAGAGGTTCACCTGCTGCTACTCCTGAGAGCTTCTTACCGGCCTTCTTGTGCGGACACTTTGTGGCAAAGTGTCCCATCTCATTTTAGCTAAAACACTTGATTTTCAACATGTCCTTCTTCTTATCGCCTTGACAAGAATCTGATTTGGAATGGGATGACTTCCCCTTCCGTTTATTTCACTTACCCACTAAGGCACAATTCTCCTCATCATCATGCTTTGATGAGGATCCATCTCTGGCGTTTTGTCGAATCTCTTCTTGTACCAAGTCAGACCACAATCGCTCCCACTCTAGTAGCTTTTCCCTCCCATTAACTAAGTCTTGGTAACTGTGCCAACTCTTGGGAATTCCTAGAAGTGCTAGGCTCACCAGTTCATCTTCGACAACAGTAATCCTGACACTTCCAATCTCATCCCGACATTGAGTGAACTTGGTCAAGTATTTCGGAATAGAGTTGCCCTTCTCCATCTTGATCTTTCTGAGTTTTTCCTTCAGTGCCATCTTCCTGTGGCCACTGCTATTTTAAAAAAGGTCCATCAATTCCTTCCATATTGCATATGAAGTTTCCTTACCATGGAGATTCGAGACAATTTGATCTCTGACTCCTTCTAAGATAATTCTTCTCGCTTTTGCCACACACTTTCTCCATTCATCCATATCTTTAGCATCAGATGTTGGAGGCTTCGGAATATCATGATCTATGAATTCCTTTAGCCCGTTTTCTACCAACACTGCCTCCATTCTGTCCTTACAAGCTATGTAATTCCAATTTCCCTCTAGGGCATACTCAAGTCTTAAACTGTAGAATGACATACTGCTAAATTTGAAGTATCAACCTGCAAATTCGATTTCATCTGCACAACAAACTTGAGTTCTCCTCTTCTATAATGTCTTCAGCTTCGATACCATGTATATTTTTACTTATATATTCAATAGCTTATGTGATATGCTAAAACACAAGACAAGAATCTACTCTACTTATCAGTAGAAACCAAAATTGATCGATGAAAACACTAAGCATAAAAGGAAGAATTTTAACCACACATAACACAATATTTTTCTGGGGAAAGAAACTGCTCAAAACCTTGACTATCTATATTTCATTAACTATAATATCTTAGAAGAAAACACAATTGTTGTTCAACCCAAACAATTCCTGCACAAGTACAATCTATCTCTCTTCTTCGCAAACTAACTCAAGCCAACACTTAGCCAAATTTTCTGCCTGCCAAGCCCCTACTTCCTTGTGCAATTCCTGAGAGAAGTAGCCCATATTTAATTGGGAAGTCCTCATCCATAAATGTGCAATCCATCATAGGCCTTCTATTGATTGCATGCACCATCTGTACAACTCGAAAAATTATACAACTGATAGTACACTGTCCCTGAACTCTAATCTCAACTAGGTCTTCCTCTGAACTGACATGCATGAGTTATTTATGAGTGAATCTTCAGTTAACTGGTGGAGCAGTGAAGCTACACTGAATTTTCTCCCCACTACTAGACCTCCTACTAGTTCCTCCAACTGTTTGAACTAGTTTAACTAACTATAACTCAGTTAGACTGAGTTAATTAATTACAACTCAAAAGAACTCAACCTGGACCCCTAAAATTTAGGAATCACTCTACATGACTCTAGATAGACTTCCAACTCGAATTTACTGAGCCAACTAAGTCAAATTAACTTAGTTAACTATTACAAGTTGCTATGAGAATAGAATTTCGATTTAATTCCTAATTTAATTCAAGGACAAATTAAATTAGGATTTCTTGAATTTCTATTTAATTCCTAATTTAATTCAAGGACAAATTAAATTAGGATTTCTTGTTGCTATTTTTAAAAGAATATTCAATACATTAAATGCATAAATTAATTATAACTCTTTCAAATTATAGTAATAAATTAAAACATTTTTCAAATTTGTGTTCCAAGAGTAAGGTCGCTCCACAATTTTGGCCGAATAATTTTTATTAAAGAATATGAAGAAAAAAACTTGTTGTGTGTATTAGAGGAAGAGTAGGTGAGTAGTTTTGAGTGAAGCCAAAGCACGTTAATGCGAAGTGTAGAGCTCCACATAATGGAAACCATTGTTGTGTGCAGAGTGTGGAGGTGGCTTCGAACTCCACACAACAAAAGCCACAACATACAATATTTTGCCTTTTGATGAAGCATGAGACACAAAGATACATATATTTCTTAAGAAAACATTTATCAATATAAACTAAGTGGAATATCATTTCACCGATACGTCCCTTAAATAAAGTATTTATTTCTATATCCTTAATTGCAAAATTGCGAAAGCTTCAACACATCACAAGTACATTTATTCGCAACTTAAAAACAATTTTTTTTATTTCATTGTGCAGAGAGCTTTCACTCTGGAGAGAGATTTCATTGTGCAAAGATTTCTATGAAGATAGATTTTGTTATGCAGAGATCTTTCATTGTGCAGAGTTTTCTCCCCACTCCGCACAACCTTTAATCAATTAATTAGTGGTAGAGACAGGGACTATTTTGCATTGCAACTATTACCCTTGTTTATATAAGATAAATATTTTCATAATTTTATTTGACTATCAAGTGAGAGGTAGAGCAAAATAAATAACCTGTGAATGGAAAATGAGAGAGTAGAAACACCAATGAACTTTGCATAAAATAATTAATGTTGATTAAACTATTATAAAAAAAACATGTGGGAAAGCTAAAATGATTATGATAATTAAAGATAAATTTCATTTCTATTTAATATTTTGGATAATACTATAATATATTTCCTTATAAAATGACTATGATAGCTAAAGATGAAGTCATTTCTATTTATTATTTGGGATAAGACTGTAATATATTTCCTAACCAATAGACATGAAAAGTAATGATTATATTTCTGTGATAGGATAGTTAACTATATCTATATCTAGAATCTAGTTGGAATTCAAGGCATAATTTGAAGTATATAGTTAGAATTTAAGTGTGAAATTTGGAATATATAAAAAATCAATAAAGTTTATTATAATTTATTTGTTAAATGATAAAAGCAGATGGATTATTGTTTTTTATTTGAGAATATGGGTTAACTTGTTATTATTATTAAAAAATAATGATTTGTTGGTGGTTTATAAGGGGGTAGGCTTTCACTCTTGCCCATGTTATTTTTTTTCCTTAGGTTTCATTGTTCTTTGCTTTAGATAATTGTATTTCATCATTTACATATATAATTCACCCCATAACATCATAATAATATTCAGATTTGCAACGTTTGCAAGCAGCATGCAGCAAAAATACTCTTTGACTGAAATTCAGTTGCTAAAATACGGTCAAAATTTATCCATAAACAAAAATGATGGAACCCTCATCGGTGGAAAGATCTCTGCAACCCTAATGAAGAGGCATCCATGAGCTAAACTGAACCGTGACCCCAAAAATCTGACGACATCTGCAAAGCTGCAAACTAGGAGGCCGGTAACTAGGTCAGAATGACAGAGGAGGAAGGGGGGGAGAGATGCCCTCCTACTGAGATGCGGTGGAAGGGGATTCCCACCAGAATACAAGTAATCTTAAACAAATAGGAGATACCAAGAAAATGTCAGGGCATATCCTCAAGGTGCGATGGCAGGCATGCAGCAGAGGAAAATGTTTACCATGTGCGATGGAGAAACTGAGATTCATCATTCCGATGAACAAACTGGAGCGATACGGAAGTTACATGAAAGACCACGCGCTACTATGTAAGTTCATCGCAGTCTAGTCGACAGAGAAGGACCTCACCAAACGGATACAACAAAAATGGCAGCCCAAAGGTCATATTGAGCTCAAGTTAGGAGCTAGAGGCTTCTTCATGGTAATATTCTCGAACTTGCAAGACAAAGAAAAAGTATTTGAAAATGCTCCTTACTTTCATTATAATGCCGGTTTGTTTATGAGATACTAGGAAGAATGCTACGACCCAGACAAGGAAAAATTTATGGTAGCCCCGGTTTGGGTTAGGTTATTCGGTCTCGCAATGGATTTCTGGGACCCAGAAATACTAGAGGGCATTGGAAATACGATAGGCAGATTTTTAAAAATAGCAGAAATGACAAAAAAAGGAAGATACAGTTCATATGCAAGAATATGCATATACATGAACATAGTTGAACCTAAACCAGACTCAGTGGAACTAGAATACCATGAAGTGGTATGGCAACAAACCCTAGACTACGAACACATCCCGTTCAAATGCCGTAGATGTCATGCGTATGGTCACCTATTTAAGGAATGTCCAATGAACCTAGAGGAGGGAGAGAACATGAACATATAACAAAGGAAACATCAAGAAGATAAGGAAGGGTTTCAAGAAGTGAAAAGCAAGAGAAGACAAGCAAAAGAAAATCCCAACGCAAGGAAAAAAGAATATCAAGCTCAGCCGAGTAGAACGAATAACTTTGAAGTGCCACAGGGAGAAGAAGAAGAAGAAAAAGAGGCCCAAACTATGTACTATCAGGAAAAAGGAAAGGAGAGAAGTTCAAGTAGAGGCAAGCCAAACCCCAAGAGGAAAGACCAAAGAGAGTTGGCAGAGAAAGAGGATAAGGAAGACAGGGAGAAGATGGAAAACACCACAATGGAAATCAACCCAAGTAAGGGAGTGGAATTAAGCATGGAAGAAGAGGTGCTGAAGAAACTGTTAAATGAATGGAGACACCTAGATGAAAGATTTATACCATAAGACCAAAAAGGACTATACAGAGAAATATTCCAATAGTATCAAGCTAAACAGGGGCAGGGATAGCTAGAGATTTAAAAGAAGAACTAAAATTGGTGGACATCCCAACAACAAATGGAAAATATACATGGAATAATAGAAGGGGAGGGAGCAGACAAATAGCCTCTCGACTGGACAAATTCTTGGCCACAGAACACTTCATTAGCAAAGATGTATGCTATGAAGCATCAATTCTATTGTGTCTAGGTTCGGACCATTGGCCTATTAAACTTGAAGTAGAAATGAAACAAGGAAACTGAAACAGACCTTTTAGGTTTGAGTTATTTTGGCTAAGAGAACTGACCCTCATAGATAAAATGAAGGAGTGGTGGAATGAGAGCGAGATAGTAGGAAGAAACCTGATGCACACTTTTCAACTCAGACTTAAAGATCTAAAAGGAAAAATAAAGAAATGGAATAAGTACGAATTCAGCAACATACAGAAGGAACAGGAGATAATCCAAACAAAGATGAAGGAAGTACAACAACAAATAATCAACGAAGGCAGAAGTGAATGGATAGCGCAGGAGGAAGGGCAGCTGATTAATAAAATGGACGAAAGGAGACAACAAGAAGAAATACTATGGAAGCAGAAATCCAAAATTCAATGGTTAAACGAAGAAGAAATAAATAAAAGGTTTTTTTGCAAAGAAATGATCTATCATATGCAATAGAACAGGATTTTCTCCTGAGTAGACCAACAAGGCAATCATCTTACTCAAAAGGAAGACATGGAGAATCTGTTAGTGCAACACTTCAAAGGGTTGCTGATGGAACCAAACATAAGAAGGGAGGAGAATATAAACAAATCATACATCACATCCCCAACCTGGTTAGCAGAGATCAGAACATGGCCCTACTAAGAGAAATATCTAAAACAGAGGTAGAAGAAGTCATTAGGAATACGACAAGAAACAAAGCACCGGGGCTAGATGGATTCACAACTGCATTCTTCCAGGCAACATGGCCATTCTTGAGAGAAGACGTAATGAAATTAGTGGAGGATTCCAAGCGCACCAAAAGAATGCACCCAGCCCTGAATTCCACATTTCTGGCCCTGATTTCGAAGACAGATCATTTAGAAGAGCCGCAAGGGTTCACGCCAACAGCACTCTGTAATGTCATTTACAAAATTATGGCTACAATTATGGTTAATCATTTAAAACCTATACTACCTGGGTTGATATCCCAGGAACAGACAAGGTTTGTCAAAGGAAGACAAATAATAGATGGCATAGTGGTGGCACAAGAGGAAATTCATTCATTAAAAACAAAAAAATGAAAGGAATGCTGGTTAAATTAGATTTGGCAAAAGCCTATGATCGACTGAATTGGGATTATTTACAAGGAATATTGAAGGCATTCGGCTTTGATGCAAGATGGATAAGCTGGATAATGTTGATGGTATCAACTCCAATTCTGTCAATTCTACTCAACGGATCACCCATAGAGGCATTTAACGCAACTCGAGGGCTCAGGCAAGGCGACCCGCTTTCCCCTTTTTTGTTCATCCTGGCAGCAAAAGGCCTCGGAAGGTACATAAAGGAGAAATTTCAAAGTGAACAGTACACTGGCCTCAAACTATGGGGGAATGATCTACTATTAACTCACCAACAGTTTGTAGATAACATAATGATGTATGGACAAGCATCGCTCAAGGAAGCCAAGAAAATAATGGAAATTCTTACATACTTCACTATTTCTTCAAGGACGGAGATAAACAAAGAGAAGTCTGATATATTTTTCTTCAACACAATAGCACCCTCACAAGATTTCTTAGGAAGAGTTATGGGATTTAGAATAGGAAATTTTCCCTCGAAATACTTAGGAGTCCAGTTAAATGATTAGCAAAACATAGTGGCAAACTAGAAACCCCAATTGGGAAAAATCCAAAGAAAGATGTAGAACTGGACATTCCGGGCACTAAATATGCCAAGTCATGTAATATTACTGAGATCATTATTACAATATATCTCGATTTACCAACTCACAAGTCAAGAAACTCCTAAAACAATATGCCAAAAGATGATAGACATATTCAAAAAGTTTTTATGGCAAGGGCTTAGAACGAAAAAAAATGGGCTCTTCTATCATGGAACTGGCTCAAAAAACCCCTAAAAGAAGGAGGACTAGGACTCCGAGATCCCTATATACTAAATCAGGTCATGGGGGAAAAATTATGGTGGAGATGGATCCAGGGAGGGGTAGACCTATGGAAACAATTATGGGAGAGGAAGTATGACATGCCTAGATCAACAGAAGGAAAGCTAAGACTCCAAGACAACAAGAAAGGTTCAGCAATATGGAACCTAGCCTCAAATAACAGATACCTGATCAGCAACCATAGTTTCTGGGAAATCAAAGGAGGTGGCAAAGCCAATTTCTGGGAAGAAGCATGGCAACAGAGAGAAAAACTAAACATTAAGTATGAGCTTGAAGAAGTCCACCAATATACCAACATCCATGGGGAAAAACAGTTAAAAACTTTTGGAGCATAGAACATGGAGAATACCAGAGAAAGTTGAAACAAAAACAGGACTGGCCAGATGCACCAGAAACACCCCAGTGGAAGTTATACGAAAATGAAATGGAAACTCGAAAAATTGCAAAAGAAGAAGGGCTAGACATACTAAGATGGGGTTACATGATTAAAGGGATGTTCACAATTAAAGAGGGTTATCAACTACAAGCAAAACATCTCAAGCATCAAGAGACAAATATCTAGGAAAGCATATGGCAAGAAAAGACATGGCCGAAGGTCGCCTTATTCATGTGGATCCTTCGCCATGGGTGTGCACTTACATGGGATCAACTGCAAAAACAAGGGCTACAAGGACCCTCGATATGCAACTTATGTAAAGAACAAGAAGAAACAATGGAGCACATGACCAATACATGCAGATACAGTGATAACCTGTGGAAAAAACATAATCAACTCTTCGGAGTTAGTGATAGGAATCCAAACAACATGAAGACAACAATAGATAATTGGCGGAAAAAGC
This sequence comes from Pinus tabuliformis, assembly GCA_031772625.1. Taxonomy (NCBI): domain Eukaryota; kingdom Viridiplantae; phylum Streptophyta; class Pinopsida; order Pinales; family Pinaceae; genus Pinus; species Pinus tabuliformis. The sequence goes on from CM062811.1 coordinate 1,137,423,209, forward strand.
CTTACCAAAACACAATCCTGAACCGAGCTTGGAGAATTTCGTTAGGGTTCGTCCTGTGGGAAATATGGAAGGAAATAAATAACCTGATATTCAAAGAAGAAAGAAGAATCAAAGCAAAAAAATGAAATCAGATAATCCAGAACATAAGAGAGACAATAATGGTAGAGAAATGGTATGAGGAAGATTGGAAAAGCAATCCACAAGAAGAAACAATAATGAAAGCCCTGAACTTGAAACCTAGTATTTTGAATGCATCCTCGTGGAAGCACCATACCCCCAATGGAGAGTATGAAAATTACTATAAATGGCCTCAAGGAATTTATCAAACTTAATTTCGATGGAGCTGCAAAAGGGAACCTTGGTGAGGCGGGGGTAGGAGGACTATTCAGAGATGACAAGGGGAAAATGTTCATAGTTTATGCCATGGACTGCGGCAATGTGACCAACAATGAAGCAGAGCTTCATGTTATGAAAATGGGACTATAAATTGTGATAAGAGAATGATTCCAAAGACTGCAGGTGGAAGGAGACTTGAAAATAGTGATAGAAATGGTGAAGAAGCTACAACAAGGAATGCAGTGGGAAAGAATCAGCCAAAGCTGGAGGACTGCATGGCTGGTCCAAGAGATCAGAAATATAATTCGACAGATAGGATACATTATCCCAACACATGTCTGAAGGATGGGCAACGTGGCAGTGGACAATCTGGAAAACTGGGGATGCGGCCAGGTAGGTAGAAACCTAGATATAAAAGTAGAAGAGTTATTACAAATGGAGGAAATGAAGAAACTAGTGGAAATACTAGAAAAATACAAGGAGCACGAGGAGAACCCCCGATCGGGGTGTGGCAAAGAAGAGGAGGTGGGCCAACGACGATGGGAAGTGGAGATGTCAAACATCATCCACATGAGCGCAAGGACAAAGATCTCTTCGAAATGTGGAAGACGAAGACAACAGGAAGGGTAGGTGGAAGGACAAGGCAGGGAGGGAGCAAGCTCCAAGAGGAGGCAGGTGGAGCCAAGAAGGGAAGACAGAGAGGAAGGCATAGAATCCAGCGGGAGAGCGTGCAGAATGATGCTAGCAAGTGGCAGGATAATGGAGAAGGACTCACAACAGGAGCAGCAAGAGGCATGTGTAAGTTAATGAGAGCCAAAGTGGGAAGGGATAGAGGGCCATCATTCTGAGGTAAAGGAATGAGGAAAAAGGTGGCATGTAAATTTGATGGACAAGTGGTAGGTACGTCGAAAGGTAGAATGGAAAGGGAGGTAAAACAAAAGGGCAGAGAGATAGATCTTAGTTGCATGTAGAATGTGAGAGCGTGTTATGAAGCCAGCTCAGAAAAAGATAGAAAAGATAGGTGAACGCCTTAGAAATAAGCCTCCTCGAGAGGGCAACCTCCTTTACATTACACAAATGAACAATTCTTCGATGATACAAATGACAAGACCTCCTTTCTATATATAGGAGTCTAAGGGGTCATAATATAATCAGAGCCGACATAACAATAATAATGCAAGGGCACAATGGGCACAATAATAACAATATGGGGACTACATGGGTACAACAATATAATAAGGGGGTTGTACTAATAACAATAAGGGGTTACACTAGTAGTATAGGGGCCTAACATGCCCCTCTCCTTCAAAAAGTGTTGTCCTCAACACTTGAGTAGTTCTTGATGCTTATGTGTAAAATTATTTTCCTCCCATGTGGAATCTTCAGCGAGTAAGTTCTTCCACTTGATGAGATACTTTGAAATTCATCAATTTCGTAGTTGTCGGGTTCTTGTTTCTATGACTGCTCAAGGTTCCAATATGATTTTTCCTTCCTCTTCAAGTTCTGGCAATATTGTTTGAATTGGGATCTTCTGCAACTTTTGAATAGTGGCCATGCTTCTTTGTCCTTCTTCCATTCATCCCTTGCTTTGTTTATCCAATCTGGTTGGATAATAGAAATAGCACAAAACAATGCTTGCACATCCTCATCCTTTCTTGAGAGTGCATCTGCAACAACATTTTGCTTCCCTTTTTTGTAGATGATTTCAAAGTCGTAACCCAACATATTTGTGACCCATTTTTGCTACTCTTCTAAAGATAATCTTTGTTCTAAAAAGTATTTAAGACTATCATTATCTGTTTTTACCTTGAAGTGTCTTCCCATTAGGTAGGGTCGCCATTTCTTAAGTGCATGTAGTATTGCCAACATTTCCTTCTCATAAATATCTTGCTTGAGATGTAGCCGTAAAAATACCCAATCGCCTACATCAAAACTTCTTTCATTGTGATGTTGATCTACCTGTTGTTTCATTCGATTCTACACCAAAGTGATGTTATCCTTTAAAAGTTGGAGAACTTGTCGTTGATGCTCGATGTGATCTTTCACTGCTTGAATCTTTTTCTTCTTGTTATGTCCTTCTATCTTGAGAGTTTTAGGAGTGGTAATTTCTTCCAATGCATTACAAGATATGGTCGGATTCATTTCTTGATGCTCGATGTGATCTTTCACTTCTTGAACCTTTTTATTCTTGATATGTCCTTCTATCTTCAGAGTTTGAGGAGTGGCAATTCTTACCAATGGTTTACAAGATATGGTCAAATTCATTTCCTCTTTCTCTGGGGTTGGTTCCTAGTATATATCCTCTTCTTTCGATTTTTCTTGATCCTTTTCTTCCTCCTCTTCATAATCTATGTAAAATAATTTCTTCTCAACACACTTATGACCTTTAATGTATTTGTTATCACAATTGTAACAAAGCCTTTTTTCTCTTTTTTCTTCCAATTGTTGTGGTGTAACCCTTGTAGGTTATGGAAGGCTAGGAGAAACAACACGTCCATCTTTATAGTTGTGAGGGGTAGACTTCCTTATTGCCATAATTTTTCTTTCAACTTTGTAACAAATCCCTTTTGCTCTTTTTTCTTCCAATTTTTGTGGTGTTGCTCTATAGAAGGTGTTGCTCTTTGTATCCTCATAATGTGCTATCATTTCCTTTGTGAAAATTGACCACGCAACAAGCTGTTTACGAGAACAAAGCCATTTATACCATAAAAATTGATCTGGTTCTAAATATGAAGATGCAATACATACCTTTTATAATAGTGGTACACCATGTAGATCAAAATATTGCTCCATTTGTAGTATCCAATTTACTGGATCCTTGCCATCAAACTTCCTCATATCACCTTTTCTTGATTTTAGGAGCTCGATCTTCAAATGGTTGTAACTCTATAAGTTCAGATCTCCAAGTTGTGAAATTTCGTCCTATGGTAGCACTCTGTGTCTTCTTTCCAATGCCACCAATGTGATCAAATTTGGATTCTCCAAGAAAGATTTATGCACAATCTCCCAAGATGACCTGATTATATACCTTTTCAAAAGAGCGAACTTGTATGAAGTGCCACGTATCACTGTTTTGACCTTCGGATATAAAAAATATACACAGGGAACTACAGTCCGTCCTCTTTCTGTAACTACTTACGAAATTTCGGTCTGATGCTCAGAGAGACAGTTATGATGATTTTCCCCAGGTTACCTGTTTGGAATGTAATTCGAGAGTCTGCAAAAATGCCAACTTCCTCAAATCATATCTCTGCAAATATAGCGAGACATGATCTGAAATTCAGACCCGAAGTTCAAAACGATTTTGTCCCAAATGGGTTTTTTTTTTAGCTTCTAAAACGTCGTAGAAAAAAGTTATAGCGAAAATTCCACGATGACCTGTTTGGAGTAGCGAAACCCTAGAATCCAAAGCTCTGATACCAAATGTTATGAAACCAGCTCACAAAAAGATAGAAAAGATAGATCAATGCCTTAGAATTCAGCCTCTTCGAGGGGGAAACCTCCTTTACATTACACAAATAAAAAATTATTGGATGATACAAATGACAAGACCTCCTTTCTATATATAGGAGTCTAAAGGGTCATATTATAATTAGAGCCGACATAACAATAATAATGTAAGGGCACAATAATAACAATATGGGGACTACATGGGCACAACAATATAATAAGGGGGTTGCAATAATAACAATAAGGGGTTACACTAGTAGTATAGGGACCTAACAGAGCGAGAGTAGGAGTAGAGAAAGGTGGTGGACGCAGGACGATGATGCAGAACGGGGAAAGCAGCGACACCAACTCTGGTAGATGGTATGTTCTTCTCCATTTCCTAAACCACAGAAGTATAGTTATGTCAAATTCAATAGTCTTTGGGAAAGAGATCGGGAAAGGTCTGGACTCTGAAAGAGTTGAAACCAGGATCTCCTGGAACACCACCTGGGTTGAGAGTGAGGACGAAAGAGTGAGAGAAGCAAGAGTCAAAATTTCGGCCCTGAAGAAGGCGTACAGAGAGAAGGGAGGAAGCCAGGGAGAGAAGAGCGAACCTGGCAAGGGAGAAGGTCTGAGGAATTCCACTCTGGCCAGGTGGCTCCTGAGGCTCAGAAGAGATGTTGTAGGTAACTGGAATAGAGAGGAATCCACCCTGGAGACCTCAGGAGATGAGACAAGAGATAGCACGGCCCCTAAGAAACCTACCTGGAATTTCATGAGTAAAACTGAGAGGAAAACCAGAGTTTCAATTAGAGTAAAGAATGTAGAGAAGAGCGAGAAGGGAATGAAATTACCTTGTGCAGTCCAGAACAGGGACATGGTCCTCCCCTATAGTTCTCCTGGTAGGCTTTCTATGGTTAAAATACCTCGCGGTGTCCAGAACAGGGACATAGTCCCCCCTAGTGGTTTCCCCGAGAGGTTGTCTATGGCGAACCTTCCGTGTGAAGGCCGACAGGGAGAGACTAACCTGAGAAAAGAAGAATTGAGGTTCAGCAAAGAGCAAACCCAAGAGATGGCAGGGGGAAAGCTGAGGGGAATGATAAGAAAACTCAGGCTGTCAGGTCTTGAGCGAGATATCAAGCATGGCTCAACTAAATGTAAGATAGATTGGGTGTTATACCAACATAATATTGATACTTTTCATGGTAATGTTTTAGGTTTAATCATAATCTGCGTCCTAGTACAGTGTGAAGGAAAGCAAGAACACAGAGGAAAGTGAACAGGGAGAAGGCAACGACAACCGTGACAACGACAGAATGGGAAGAGATGGAAAAGAAGTGACTAAGAAGGGCAATAGAGGTACAGGTAAAAGGACATCGAGGGGGTGGGAAGCTCCAGCAGAGAACAACGTAAGAGAGGGAGAAAGACAGGACAGGAGCATATGAAGACCCTCATTGATGCGTACATGGAAGGGAACCCACCTGAGGTCAGAGCCCAAATAGCAGGTTGGGAGCGAGAATTAAATGACAGTATTACCAACCAAGACATTCCCATGGAAGAATGGGAAGACATGGTTCAAGACCCAGGCAACACCCACGGCCGGCACACCCTCTTCAGACAAACGATCCAACAATACTAGGTCATGAAGAATGTAGTGGCCCGGGCCATGACTCTCAACAAAGAACAGGTAAAAAACAAAGGTCAAGAGGCACAAGAGGACACCAAAGAGAAAGATCCCATAAGAGCAGAGCTACTCAGGGAGATAACAACAATTCAGATACAAACATATCGAAACAACCTAGCACTGGGAAGGATTGAACAAAGTCTGCAGGATATGAGGAGAAGTGAGATGTCGGGTTCCAGTGCTAAAGCCCCAGCCCCCGTGAATTCCTCAGATGAGGAGTAAAACAAAGATCCAGATAAATTTTGTTTCTATTTCATGACGATTAGCTTTTAATTTTCAAAGTTGATTTGCAGTATAGATAAAATAGACAATGTTGTTCGGTTGATAGAGAAATACTTATACAAATTTTGGACAGCTTTTAACATTGAAAAGTGGCAAACCTGGTTTCCTACAAGCAAGTTGAGGCCACCTAGAACAAATGGAAAAACCTAATTTTGGCCAGTTAATATAAATAGCGAAAGTATACCAAGTTTACAAAAAAAAATTATTCAGATTTACAACATTATTCAGCAGCATATGCAATTATATAAGAAGAAAAATATCATCATTAATGCAGTAGAACATAAAGGAACAATATAAGAAAAATATCACACATAGAGACACCAGGATTGGTCAAAGACTAGGGCAAAACACATTATGGGGAAACCCTTTCAAATTCTTCTTCTTATTAGTTGTCATTGAATGATTTAGCAAAAGAGTGTACAATGATCCATATCTTCAATCATAATCATATCCAACCAAATAAACTACAAAAAATCCATGAGATGAACTGAACAATGCTAATAATCAAAATCCTGATTCAGAAGCCTGTGATCAACTGCCTATGTCTACGGTCAACTGTCGAAATTTGTGGTTAACTGAAAAAATATTTTGTCAACTACAAAATTCAAACCTTAGGTCCCAACCACAAGGAAGACATGACATACGTGTGGCTGAAAGGTTTCGGTTGCATAGATGAGATGGCTTGCGTGCGGTAGCAACCAAAATTTCACCATGGCAAGCCCACAACTGAGGCTCAAAACCCAAATAGAAATGCCAACTTCAGACCCTACAATTTCACCTTCATGGGAACCAATTCTCTGTGGACCTGCCTCAGACCTATGTGAACCAAAACCAAAGAAGAGAATAGAATAATTCGTCATGATGATGTCCAAATGTGGGTCACTTTACTTGTATTTATAGCCTTCAATGGGTGTCCAATTTCTCTTTTGGGTCGCCCTGACCTTTTATGTACAAGTGGGATTTTCTTCAATAATGCACTTTCCCTTGTCCAAATTGAGCCCTTCAATAGTAAAAATTGGTCCTCTCGAAAATAGGAATCTCATCCCATGGTTGGAATTTATCACTGAGTTGCCAATTTAAAACTTACTCTCAACTAGGGAGAAATTCCAACTACATCACGTAATCAAGTATCATGTCATCAAATCATATCCTATCTCAAGTATCTCGTCATCAAATGTCATCATTGCTCATCTCGACTCCTCTTTGTGTATCCATGCTTATCTTTTAGTGGTCTCTTCTCATATCCTGAAAATTCTTGAATCTAAAAGAAGAAGAATTTGACATTGGAGTGGAGTCCAAGATACCACCTTCTATCTATTGAGGAGCCACTGCTACCACCCAGAATCACTGCCAGTGGGGAGCCCAATGTTATTACCTGGGAAACATCAAAGAGATTATCATCAGGGAGCACATCTCAACCTGAAACCACATCAGGGAGTTCAGTCTCAACCAGAAATATAATGACAATGAGGAAGGTCCTATGGGACACTCTCACCCCAAGTCATCTCATAGGGGAGAAAATATCTTCCACCCTATGTCGAGCAATAGGAATTATTACATAGGGGAGAAACCATCTTCCACCCCGTGTCAATGCAATTTCTCATCCATCCTATTGCCCACCGATATTCCCAACAATGACCCTCAAAAGTGATGTGGTATAACACATGCATCATAATCAGCTTGGGTGACACACCTCCAAGCGCTCTCTAAACCCTTTGGCCACACGAGGATCAATATTCCCAACAAGCCCATCTTATGGGTATGATGCCAATTGGGGTATACTCTACATATACCAAGATAGGGAAGAAACATCTCCAAACCTGTGGGTAATAGATAGGGGTGATACCCTATTGTCCATAGATCCATTAACCTCAGGAGCCCTTCATCTCAATTCCTCACCCTGGGAGCTCAGAAAGGGGGGAAGAGTCGGTTCGGTGTCCTCGATCAGTTTTTCTCTTTATATATCATCGTGCTCATATCTAGTATCGACTTAAACAACTCTCTGAAGATTTCAATCATAATGTTTCAATAGCAGTAATCTCTTTTTCATGCAGGACATCAAATCATATATATCACAAAAAGGATAATTTATTCATCCTCCTTCTCATAGAGGTAGAAATCACAAGCCTAAGTTTTTCTTGTACAACAACATTGTCTCAATATATGATGATATCTCAGTCTCATCTATATACAGGATTCTCTGCCAATTGGATCCCACCCTTTATTATCACAATGTATCATTCTCACATCCAGTACCTATTCAAAATAGCTCTTCAAAGAGTTTCTTCAACCTGCCTTAGAGCTAGCCATGTTATCTAGATCGCACTCAACCTTGGCCATGCTCAAGGCTATAAAAATTTTCATCCAAATGTGCTCATCTCATCAATAACGATCCCAAATAGCTACAGTACATCCATGCAGTCACATATCATATGAAGAATATATAAGACCAGAAAATTGATTGTCCCACACAAATATCTCGAAGTGAGCTTGGCGGAAACCCAATGTGTATGAAGCGGCTCAATCATGAATTCACTCATGTTGTTCTATGTAAAACATATATATAGATGGGTGTTCACAAGGGACATCAATGCTTCAATCAATTATTAGTTTCTAAGTCAATTCCAACAATATCTTTGCATAACTTCTTCAATTCCATTGGGGTGTCTAAGGATTTTCATTTCCACTTTCCAAAAAATATTCAATAGCTTCATGATATAGATTTTCTTTTCCAAACTTCAAAAAGTAATTCATCATGCCATGATTCTTCATCTCAAACTTCAGAGGCCAACTCCCTCTTACTTTGATCATTATAGGCTCATTACCTATCAAGAATGCACCATCAGCATATAAACCAAAATCAAAGTCATACCTTGGACCACTTTTAAGTAGAGGATTGGATCGACACATCTTCCTGGCTTCACCAGGTAATTGTCAATGTGGACATACCAGGCTCAGGAAGCTTGCTTCAAACCATACAATGTTATCTGCAAACATTATATTGATCAAACCAATATACTCAGCCTCACACAAATCAACATTGTGCAATCAAATCAACTAAGTCATCTTATCAAGCCTTAGATGTCAGATCAAAACTAATATCAAAGTATTAAAAGTTTCTGCCAATATCACTGTGACAAATTTTTCGAACCAGGTGATCCAAATGGAAATTGGCATCCACCCATGGTATTCATTCACCTAAGGTATTTATCTGCCCATGGTATTTTCACCCATGTTATATACCAACTTATAGAATTTACCCGTGGTATTGTAGCTAAAAAAGGTTATAACAAGCCGCATTTTGTAAAAGGATAGATTCTCCACCACAATGTAACTTTTATAGTTATTCTCTATTTTAATAAAAAAAATTCTTTGTGGTTTTCTTTATTGGGTTTTATCGTATTTCTATCAAATTTCAATTTTTTAGAGCTTGGGGGCCTCCCCCCCAATATCTAGATCGGTGGTATCAGAGCAAGTTACAACTCCATGGGAATGCCAGTTTGAAGCATATTTTAGTTTCAACATTTTGCAGCAATATTTAGCGAAATTCATGCAAGTTTCATGACCTCCACAGGAAATTTTAGAATTTGTAAATTATCTCATTTTAAAGGATTTCCTATTATTGAAATGGGCTTTTTACGGAACTTGATTTCATTTCCCGGTTTGAGAGATATGAGTAATTGAAATTACGTATTTATGGACCATTGCATGGCCGCACGTACCATGAGTTTCAGGAATCATTTTCTCACTCCAAAAGTCATCAAAGTTCAAGATTCTTATATAAATGGAAATATCTCTTCAATACCTCAAATGGGTCTTTGATGTAATTTTCTTTCATCGCCTATAACAGAAGTTATCAACAAAGTTGCAGCAAGAGGTCTATTACTAGAAAAAATAATGTGAAAGAAGCCTTTACAACATCTCATTGGATAGGAGAATCTACCAGACAAGCCACCATACTTTTACCAAGTAGATTAACAAGCATCATGGTTATGTGTCACCCATAAACTCAATGTTATGGTTCAACCGCACAAAACCCTTGTCATTGAACTCCATTTGCTAAGTCACACATTATTAGTATCATTGTTTGTCACAAGCATTACAGGGTATTTCTATCCTCAGATCTTCATTTTTCATGGTTATGGTTCATCCACAAACCCACGCTTCATCGAAGCCCATTTGCTAGGCCACACATTGCCAATATCATAGTTGGTCACAAGCATTATAGAGTATCTTTATCCTCATATCTTCGTTCATCACGGTTGTTAACCACACAAAACCCTTCTCTTTAGTGGCTCTTCATATTCAGCAAAGACTTCTCAAGAGGGAACTTCACACAATGGGGACCATTACTTCTTAAGGTGGGAGGAATGATCTGAATGGAAAGTGGCATACACCCATGGTATTCATCCGCCCATGGTATTTATCCACCCATGGAATTTACCAATGGTATTGTAAGTAACATCCACCCATGGACTTTACCTGTGGTATTGTAACTAAAACACTATAAGTAACAAGTCACATTTTGTAAAATGACAGATTCTCCACCACAATTTAACTTTTACAATTATTCTCTATTTTAATAAAAAGTTTCTTTGTGGTTTTGTTTATTGGGTGTTCTCATCTTTTTATGGCATTTCATTTTTTTCAAATCTCGAGGGCCTCCCCCCCAAGATGCAGGTCACCAAGTGTCAGGAAGAGCTCACATCCAAATACCAAGTTATGAATTCATCTGTTGTCATGTCAAAAAATTGTTATTAAGTAATATCAAACTCCGTCATACCATCTACATAATCATAAAATTATTTTTTTCATTACACATCAAGGATGTCATATAAGTTTCATGCATTCATTGTGAGGTCATTGCATACTGAATCATAATTGTTTACTCTTTAACCAATGTGACAAAGCCAATTATGCCAATATATAATCACTATTGAATACCAATATCAGTCACTGAAATTCATTATGCCCACATAGCAATTTCATCAAGGAAAATCATCAGTTACAGTGTTAAAACCCTAATTTGGTATCACTGTGAATTTAATCAATCCATAAGCCAAAACATATCTATTAACTATCAAGCATCATGCAAAAATTACAATACAACTCATCTATATTAAACCAATAATCCAAATCTTGTCTAACCCTTGTAATTGTTACCAAATACTGGCATATACGAACTTTAATGAACGAATGAAAATAACATACTTAGCATGCATATTATGGTCCCCTACTAACACAAGTTTAGTCAACACATTCACATTCTCCATAGTAAGTCAAACATTCAAACTTTCCTTCTTATAAAAATTTCTATTATCTACACCAAATCTAGAGGATTGTCATGCTCAAAGAGTGCTCATGTTTTTATGCATATGGATTTAGTTTTTGTGACCTATAGACACAACCGCACCCATAGGCCTTCTTTCGTGCAATAGGGAGGCTTATAACCACACTCTTAAGCCTTTCTCCCAGTGGTTGGGACTTGGACTAGGAGAAACATTTTCTTCTCAGACCAGAACTGGTTGTAGACTAACAACATCGTATATTTGACTATTCATGTCCAAAAATATTACTTCAACAGTAAATAATCTTCTATACATTTAATGCAAATGATAACAGGTTTTGGGATCTTATGGATAGTTTCTCCCTGTAAATGGGAATCCACTTAAAACATCAACTTGTCTATCATAATATTGTCATTCATCAACAAAACTATTATATATATCATATTCTTATACATATATACCCATAGTCATGACATGTTAGCATTAGCTACTTCATCATCACATATGTATATGATATCAAACTTTCATCAAGGGTTAGTGTCATATAATAAGGGAAACAGATAGTTTTATCATCATACTTCAAATATTATCATCATTACATAATGTCTTTATCATATTACTCATCCATCAGGCCAGGGCATTCGAATTTATCACATTGTCCAAATTACTAAGCTTATAAAAACCTAAACAAGGTCAAACAAAAGATCTTGAATATCAATAATAATGTTACACTTCTATCATCATGGTTATCATGATTATCACAAGAATTGACAATATTATCAAGCTACCATATATAAGAATCAATGTGATAGCCTTCTTTATGGGATCAAGAAATTAAAATGTAAGATACTTGTCAAATATCAAGATCTTCAATATATATCACATGTACCATAAATCAAACTTACTCTCATATGAATATATGAGTCATTCATGAAGGTGAAATTCCCATCATACCTTAGGGCTTACCTTTCCATCCAATGTTGCAATTGAAACATAACATTGAATCAATACATCATATATACCTTGTAGTATTCTGATACTTGTGCACCTTGACATTGGTGATTGGAGCACTTCGTCAACTTTTTGTTAGGTGCCTCTTTCCTTTTCCAACACTAGTCCTTGCACTAGTTATCTTTTTCCTGCACCTTGGATGATCCTCAAGAAGGATCCTCTTATCACATCTCATCATGAGGTTAGAAGAATCCAAATACTCAAATATACATGAAGGAAGTATAATCAAGGATCAAATCAATAAATCTAAACAAAATTAAAGACATAAAGAAGTAACATGAATTGAAAAATAACTTATCTTTAATAAGAGGTGATCACCTGCCTCTTGAACCAAATTTCAAGAGTCATGACTGTCCATTGTCCATATAACATCATTTCCTTCAATATATCTATCGACTTCATCAATAACCATGGCCTAATTGAGACTATCCCATCTAGTGCTACATCAAACCTGTCACAATTGCTTGAACATCTTAAGGCTGACCATGCTAGGGTTTCTAGGTTGCACATCTCAAACCTTTTTCATGATCCAATGTTTCTTCCAAACACTATCCTCATAATATCTATAATACCATAATAGTCAAATTTCTTAGGGTTTCCTTCAAACACTAGAATTATTTGAGGTCTCCACCAACTTTTTTCGTTCCATCAATGGTGTCTTCATAGGGGTGGTCTTAATGACTTTTTTTTAGCCCAACTTTGATACCATGTTAATTTTTTTCTTAGGACTTATTCTTCTTTGGTTTAAATAATTGCATTTCATCATTTACATATATAATTCACCCCACAACATCATAACAATATTCAAATTTGCAACATTATACAACAACATATGCAATTATATAGAAATAACAATATCATCATCAATGCAGCGGAACATAAAGGAAAAATAGAAGAAAATCATTCACACATAGAGACACCAGGATTGGTCAGAGACCAGGTAAAAATCCACTACGAGGAAAACCCTTTCAAATTCTTTTTCTTATTAGATTGTGATTGAATGATTCAGCAAAATAGAGTGCAATGATCCATATCTTCAACCACAATCCTATCCAGCAAAATCAACTACACAACATTATGAGATGAAACCAACAGTGATGATAATCAAAAATTTGATTCAGAAGCATGTAATCAACCGTCATTGTTTGCGTCAACTATTGAACTTTGCAATCAACTGATGAAATCTTCAGCCAACTATAAAACTCAATCCTTGGGTCCCAACCGTAGAGAAAACATGATGTGCATGTGGCTAAAAGGTTTTAGCCGCACGGATGAGCCGACCTATGTTTCATTGCAGCTGAAATTTCACTATGGAAATCATGCAGCTGAGACTCAAAACCCTAAAACAAAAATGCGAACTTCAAACCCGGTAATTTCACCTTTGTGTGAACCAATTTTCTGTGGACCTACCTCAGAAATGTGTGAGCCAAAACCAAAGAAGAGAATAGAATAATTCTTCATGATGATGTGCAAACTTGGGTCACTTGACTTGTATTTATAGCCTTCAATGGGTGTCCAATTTCTCTTTTGGGTCGACCTCGCTTCAAGAGTCAAAATTTGTTCTCTCAAAAGAGGAATCTCAACCCCTGGTTGGAATTTTTCACTAGGCTTCCAAATTAACAACCCAATTAAGGGAAGTGGAAGATAAATTATTGTGTTCTTTTGACTCTTATGGGTCACTATTCTACGAAGTAGAACTATAAAAGGCTTTGTGGAATTTAGATATGCCAATATACATTTGGTGGTAAAAAATGTTGTGGAAGATAAATGCATCACCAAAGGGATTACTCATTTTTTGACTTGTTATGAAGGGAAAAACACTAACTTAACATAGACTATTGTTGAGGAAAAAATCAGGGCTACGTATCTAACTTCTTTGTAGAGGGAATGAAGAAATCAATATACACTTGTTCATAGAGTATGCATTTATGAAACATGCTTGACTTTAAATGAAACTTCATTTAGATTTCAAACATGTTTTGGAAAAGGGGTCTTTGGAAGAATGCTTTTGAGGACTTTTCACTTGTAGAAGGTTAAAGGAATTTAGAATTCTTCCTATCTTAATTATGTGGGGTACACTCTAGATGGCTTATAATGCTAGTCTCTTCTGGGACAAACATAACCCTCCTTTTAAGGAATTGTAGTAGGCTCTGATGTTAATTTCCACTTATAAACCTTGTACTAGAACTAGGGCAACTTGTATGGTGGGAAAGGTAATCATCAACAAGGAAATTGCTTGGGGTTTCTTTGATGGTGCCTATCAAGGACTAGATCATAGTTGTAGTTTGGGGGTCATTCACCTTTCAAATAGTCACTATTCTACTAGCAAAGCTAATATAGGTGAATGTGATCCGTAAACTGCCATGAATATTCCACTGGACAGTTCGTCACAACAGATATGATAATATTATATTAAAAATACGAGATTCTACACTATTACTGTTTTATTTAATTTCTAGATCTATAAAATTAATTGTAATTAGTGCATGCATGTAAAATTAAATTAATCATAAAAGTAGAGAACGATAAAATAGGCTCACATACACATAATACACAAGATATGCTCTCTGGGAATCCCTTTTGGGAGAAAACCCAACTTATAGGTGAGGTCGCTTCGCTCTCTTTCTATGACTGGAAATATGGCTACAAATACAAAGAAGTAATGTCTGTGGCTCGTGGGCTGCTAGAGTGCTCAGATCCTATCTATGTGCTCTACCCCCTATGTCTCCTGTCTATATTTCCTAAAAAAAAGAACAAAATGCTCTCGAAAGAATGGAATGCCTCTTCCTCCTAGTGGCTCGGTTATAACACAACCCAATAGCCTACTAGTGGTTAAGTTTGACTACATAAACTCTTAACTAGAGTTACAAAATAGACTCTTATAGAGTTTTTTACATCACAAACAGGTGGCCAGCCACTTTTCCATGAATAATGGGGTTTGACCCAGCATCCTCCTGAAATATAGGTGTGAAAATAGGAAGGTCAACTTCTGAGTGGCATAACTTTTGCATACGGATTCTGATTAACGTGATTCTTACGTTGTTGGAAAGCTCTCTGTGTGTAGAATCATGAAAAGGTGGTGCTCCAAGGAGACATATTTTTATCCCCAAAAAATGTCATTTGATGCCTCGAAATGCTCCTGGAAGGTTTCGGACCTCGTTTTGCCAAACTAGGTCCCGCCGATAAAAATGGTCCCGTGAGCTGATTCCTCCACTTTTTCCACTCCAAATGCATTGAGATGGATGAAAAATAATATAATGATCAAATTTGGATCACACCTCCCCATTTTGGGAGGCTTTTGGTCCCCAAAATATTTTACTGAATGAGGTGAGGAAATTTTTCCTCCACCTTCTCTCTGGTGTACCATTTAGCTTTGCCTGGAAGTTGTCCCTTCAACCCAATCTGCCAAAGGTCTTGTTGCCCTTGTCTTGTATTTTTGGACCTCTTCTACAAAACTGTATCTTTTGTCAACTCTACTTGAGCGTCTGGTGCCAAATCCTCCACAGAAGGTAGAACATGTTCCTCTTCCTGATATAGCATGGAAGGCTCATAGAGTTTCAAATTCTCTACATTTACAACTGAGTAAATGCACATATATGGTGGTAAACTGAGTTGATAGGCATTATCACCCACCTTTTCCAATATCTCAAAGGGACCATACCTTAGAGCCTTGATTTTCTTACCAGGCCCCTGTAGCCTCTCCTTGTTCAACTGTAGCCATACTCTGTCTCCCACCTTGAATGATTTCTATGTTCTGTGTTGATCATGCATGACCTTATACTTCACCTGCGACTTTTGCAATGTTTCTTGTACCTATAGATGGATATGCCTGATCTATAAATTTTTCAGCCCTCAAAGCATCTCCTGTAATGTCTTCCTTCACTCCTCCTTTCTGCCCATATGTAATATCCAAAGATGAAGGTGGAAAATATCCAAAACAAGTTTCAAATGGAGACTTTCCTATAGAAGTGTGGACTGCTCTATTATAATAATGTTGTATAGATACCATATTTTCATCCCATGCCTTTGGATGCTTCTGGTTGTAACCCCTCAAAAGTTGCACCAAAGTCATGTTGACTAGTTTTGTCTTCCCATATGTCTGTGTATGGAATGTTGTAGATCTCTTCAACTTCGTGTCCATCTTCTCCCACAATGTAATCCAGAATGCACTGAGAAATCTTGTATCCCTATCTGAAATGATGCTCCTTGATATCCCAAAGTGTACCCAGACCTGTCCAAAGAACAAGTTTACTTCTTCTTGTCTGCTAATGGTCATTTTACATGGCATCAGAACACACATCTTGCTGAACCTGTCAACTACCACAAATAGGTAGTCATGTCCCTTCCTACTTATCAGTAAACCTCCCACAAAGTCCATGGAAATGATTTCCTAAGGACGAGTAGGTACGGGTAAGGGATGATACAGACCCTGTTTCCTATTTCTAGGCTTGTTGGTACAACAAAGCATGCATCCTCTTATGAACCTAGCTACCTGTTCTTACATCTTGGGTCAATACACATACCTCTGCAAGTTAGCCACAGTCTTCCCTACACCAAAGTCACCTGCAACCTTGGAGGTATGAGCCTCTATAATCAGCTACAAACACTCACCTTTAGGAACACATAGCTTATCCAGCCTGTAGAGTAACCCATCCTGGAGATGGTAGTCAATGGTGCAGTTGCCGTCATACACATGACTCTGACTCTACAACTACTAATACACCTCCTTGAATTCATCATCTTTTGAATATGTCTCTCTGTATGCATCATTGGTGAATGGCTCCATGTGTATAAGAGTCCCCAGATTGTAATCTTTGATGTGGGTGGCCTTGAAAGCATATCAACCAACTTATCTGTGTTTGCCTTCTTATACTTGATCACAAAATGAAACTGTTATAAAACCCCATCCATTTGTATGACTGGTCTGTTGTAGATTATTTTGGGCCTGTAGGTACTGTAATAGCTGGTGATCTGTGTGGATTAGTGTCTCATTTCCCATCAAATAGTGCTTCCACTTATTCACAGCTTGCAGCATGGCATAGAGCTCCTTATCATAGGTAGGGTAGTTAAGAAATTCCCCATGAAATACTTAAGAATGGTATAAAATGGACTTCCTCCTTGAATCAAGACAGCTCCCATAGCATACCCACTCGCATTAGTCTCCACTTCAAAGGGTCATTGCAAGTTTGGTAATGCCAAAATTGGTGCTTCACTTATATTCTTCTTTAACTCATTGAAAGCCTTCTGCTACCCTATTCCCCACTGGAAACTCTTGCCACTTGTTGTTATTGCGTGGAGCGATGCTGCTACTGCTGAAATCGAGGCTACGAATTTCCTCAGGTACTGTGTTGCTCCAATGAAACTCCTAACCTCAGTAACATTAGTAGGCACCAGCCATTTCATGATGGCCTCCATCTTGGAAGGATCTATCTTCAATTCTCCTCCACCAATCACATATCCCAAATACACCAAGGACCACTATGCCAACTCGCACTTCTTGAGATTTTCTAGTAGCGAGTGCTTCTTCATCGTTTTCAACACCTACGTCAAATGTGAAATATGCTCTTCCCAGGTAGCACTATATACCAGTATATCATCCAAATAAATAATAACAAATGAACCTATAAAAGGGCGCAATACATCATTCATTAATCTCATAAATGTAGTTGGTGCATTACATAGGCCAAATGGCATAACTAACCACTCATATAAGCCTGGTTTTGAAGGCGGTCTTCTATGTATCTTCTTCTTTGACCTGAACCTGGTGATATCCAGACTTCAAGTCTAGCCTGGTGAAATACTTTGCTTGCTGCAATTGATCTAGTAGATCATCTATCCTGGGTAGAGGGTATCTGTTATTGAGTGTGATTTTATTTAACACCCTATAATATATACACATCCACCAAGCCCCATCCTTCTTTGGCACAATGATGATGGGTTACCCACATGGTGATGTACTCAATCGAATGACACCTTGTTCCAGTAGTTGTTGCAATTGTTTCTTCACCTCACTTGCTTCTATAACAGACTGCCTATACAACCCAATGTTTAGCAATGCAGAGTCTGGCAATAGTTGGATCTCGTGCTCCACTTCTCTCTTAGGGGGTAGCCCTTTAGGTTCTCGGAACATGTCCTTGTATGCCTGTAACAACTCCCCAAATTGTTGTTTTTGTTTATTATTACACCCCTTTAGGGATGCCTTGGATTTATTGACTCCTCTACACACTATTTTCTCTTAAAAACAATAAAACATACTTCTTGCTCGAACTGGTCAATTTCTTGGCTTGGTTGGCACTTACTAGTGAAATTTTTTACTTTCCTTTGTGTGCACTGATGATGAATGATTTTCCATCCTTGATGAGCAGATACTATTTAGCTATCCTCATGAATATTGCTTCACACATGTACATGTATGGACTCCCAAACACGACTCCACATACATCAAGGGGAACCACATCCAAATCTACTTCATCAATAAAATCAGCATTGATAGAAAATCTAATTTTACATTGTTTTGTTACCTTCAGCTCTGCATCCTTATGTACCCATCCCAGTGGATATGGGTTTGGATGATCATGAACTTCCAACCACAACTTCTTGACTAGATTAGTTGCAATGAGATTTGCCTGCAATCCTGAGTAAAACAGAGCATCAATCTTCATCTTCTTGACTTGTATCTTTACATGGAAGAGTTTGGTCATTTCTTTCTCTTCCTGTTGCTAAAGGCTACACAGAATCACCTTCTTTTGCACCGATGTACAAATGATCTTCTCATTCATGTCTGAGTTGCTTTCAACTTGGTTGCTTGAATCAGTGGCCATGAGATTCTCCTTCTTATTATCTTTCTTCTTGTTCTTCGGGTTTAGCTATGGATGCAACTTCCAACACTTCTCCTCTGTATGGCCATCAATGTTGCAATGGTTGCAGTCGTTTCTACGATCTTTACACTGGTGTGTTGTGGTTGTCGTGTTTTTATCTTTTCCCCCTTTTTGCTTCTTCTTCCCATCCTTAGAAGCGTCATGTTGCTCCTTTTTCTTCGATCCACTTGATTATGCTCTTTTCAGGCATATGTTCTCCAGGTACTGTGTCTGTACACAAGCCTCGACCACTGTTTTGGGCTTTAATGGCATCACTTGCTCACGCAAATGGCAGTGCAAACCCCCCAAATACTTGAGGAGTACATCTTGGTTTTTTGGAGAGATACCCAACATTATAGCCATCTTTCTAAATTTTGTGGTGTACTCTTTCACGCTTTGGCACAAATTTTGCTTGAAGTAATGCCACTAGATCCACTAGTCTTCCACATGCCCAATGGGATACAACTGTGACTTAATGAGGGTTTTTAAATCCTCCCACTTAGTCACTGGAGGTTCTCCCTCCAACCTCAGGGTTTCCATGTGGCTCTCCCACCAAGTCAGTGCATGGCCCTCCAATTTTAGTCGTGCGAATGAGATCTTCTGCCCTTCCTCGATCTGATGGACACTGAAATAAACTTCCAGTTGCTGCAACTAGCAGTTCAGCTTCAGAGTGTCAATATCATTGTGATATGGATTGATATAGACTTTTGCTTCCACTTTAAATAGGGATTGGTTCAAGACACTCGAATTGGGTTGATATTTTTCGAGTTCTTTCTTCGGTTGGTTATCTGCATCTTCTCAATCTCTCGATCTCCCTTCTAATTTGTCCTTTGCATTCGATTACCCTTCTTCTCAAAATATCCCCAGCTTATTTCTTAGGGCCACCATGAGGAGGTTGACATTGTGGTTTATATATATGACTTGTTCTTTGAGTCACGTAAACCTCACCTCTGTAGGATCACAAGGTTCGTTTACAGATTCATTGCCCATGATTAGGGTTTTATGATTTTTAGCCTCGCCAATCTAAATCCTTGTAATCTCCACAAAATACCCAAAGAAACCCGCTCTGATACCAAATGATCCATAATTTTTCATGGATATTCTGTTGGACAGTTTGTCACAATAGATTTGATAATACTATATTAAAAATATTAGATTCCACACTATTACAATTTTATTTAATTTCTAGATCTATAAAATTAATTGTAATTAGTGCATGCATGTAAAAGTAAATCAAGAAAAAAAGTAGAGAACGAAAAAATAAGCTCACACACACATAATACACATGATATGCTCTCTGGGAAACCCTTTTGGGAGAAAACTCAACTTATAGGTGAGGTCGCTTCGCTCTCTTTCTCTGTCTGGAAATATGGCTGCAGATACAAAGAAGTAATGTTTGTGGCCCATGGGCTGCTATAGTGCATAGATCCTCTCTGTGTTCTCTACCTCCTATCTCTCATGGCTATCTTTTCTCAACTATGGAACAAAATGCTCTCGAAAGAATGGAATGCCTCTTCCTCCTAGTGGCCTAGTTATAACATAGCCTGATAGCCTACTAGTGGTTAAGTTTGACTACATCAACTCTTAACTAGAGTTACAAAATAGACTCTTCTAAAGCCTTTTACATCACAAACACGTGGCTAGTCCCTTTTCCATGAGTAATGGGGGCTGACATGGCATCCTCCGGAACTATAGGTGTGAAAACAGGAAGGTAAACTTCTGAGTGGCATGACTTTTTCATATGGACTCTGATTGACGCGATTCTTACACCGTTGGAAAGATCTTTGTGTTTAGAATAGCATGAAAAGGCGTTAAGCTTAAGCAATGAAGTTTTAGCCCAAAAAAACGTCGTTTGATGCCTCAAAACACTCCTGGAAGGTTTCGGACGTCGTTTCACCAAACTGGGTCCCGCCAGTAAAAACGGTCCCGTGATCTGATTCCTCCACTTTTTCCTCTCCAAATGCATTGAGATGGATGACAAATAATATAATGATCCAATTCGGATCGGAAGGTTGTAAAAATCAAGGCGAATTCAAAGCTCTTATTTCTCTTTTGAAGCTTGTTGTGGGGAAGAATCTTATTTGCTTATAGGATTTCAATGATTCAAAGTTGATAATCAACAAGATTAACAATAGAATGTAGGTGCAAAACATGGATCTTTTGTAGATTTCTCAATAATTAAAGGACATTTCTTAATAGTTTCAGTCAATCAACTTTATGCATGTCTTTTGAGAACTCAATACTAATATGATTCCCTTTCTAAAGAAGCCTTACATCTAGCCGTGAACATCTTTATCATGGATGAATTCTCAAATGGCCTGCCAACTTTTAGAAATGAATGTAATCTTGTTGATCCATAATGGTCAACTTTTACATGTTTAGTTATTTTCATAACATGTTGTTATCTCTAGATATGAGACTATTGATTTTGATTACTTTTTCTTAGTTGTGTTTGATGCTTAAAAATTGTAGTTATAATTTTTGTTGAGATAGTGTGTGTGTGTATTATGAAAATATCTTTATATCTCGTGTGAGGATTATACATATTTTAATCAAGAAGGAATACATATAACTTTTTTTTTCATTTAAAATGGATTTCATTAGATTTTCAAAATAGCATAGCATACAAACATGATCTCGACAACCCCTACTCTCTCATTCTGACCAAACTTTCTTAGATTGGCGGCTGGAGAATACCAGGAAAGACAGTTTGCATATTTATTTTTGGAGGGCGTTGTGGCCTTAGCATACTAGGAGTGACATAAAAAGAGACCTGAAATGATAGCAACTTATCAAGGAGGGGGATGTGGGGGCATTACAAGGGGAGCTACAAAATAACCAACATGATCATGAATGTGGAAGTCAATATGTTCCACCTGTGCTTCCAAGCTACATAGGTGATCATTAGTGCGTCGTTGATTGTGCCAGAGGTTGTCCAACTGCTCCAGAATGCCATTTTGACTTTACTGAATATTAGTAAGATAGGCTACAATCGC
Organism: Pinus tabuliformis; assembly: GCA_031772625.1. Classification (NCBI taxonomy): domain Eukaryota; kingdom Viridiplantae; phylum Streptophyta; class Pinopsida; order Pinales; family Pinaceae; genus Pinus; species Pinus tabuliformis. The sequence continues at coordinate 1,137,445,092 of CM062811.1, forward strand.
ATCGTGATCTTCATACCTGTGATCCCTGAGGATGTTAATGTCAAGTTGCATGTGTGCAATTTCTCAACAATATATTCCATGGAGGTAGGGGCTACCACGTGGCCTAGCGAACTAGCTGGAGAAATTGCCTCAACGTCTCTTGTTTTCTGGCTGGTCGAATTAGTAGAGGAGAAATGATGACTTGGCTCGAGACACCCAACCTGTGCATGCTGACCCCTCTCGCGATGAGGACAACCCCTACAAGTAATGGTGGTTGATGGCCCCCTGCAGTGGGAGCCCACAAAAATACCTTGAGTTAACCTGCATAGAATACCAACCGACCCAATTCCATGAAACCGCTAATTTGAACAAGAATGAATCACCAAACCAACACCACTATCAAAGGGGTGAGACGGGCAATCGTTTACCTAGACTAAGTAACGAAGCGGAGTAGGTCCCGAATGCAACCCTAAATCTTGACGCAGACAGAACACATAATCCCGAGTACAGGCAAATAGACTATTGTTATCTTCGAGCCAGAGAAGAGACGCAAACCCAAAGCACAATTTACCAGAGACCGGAATGCTACCCACGCACCTGTGAAGACCAGCAAGAGTCCTTGCGAGCAGGAGTGGAACCAGAAGCTGTCATAGGAGTGAAGAGGGCTTGTAGCTAGCGAAGGCATGGAGGAAACACCATACCACGACTATCTGGGTACCTAGATCCCAAGGGAAGACCAAGAGACATATCCCAACCCACACCCAGAACCTGCAAAAGTCTTCTGCACTCCTCACCCAAGGCCGAAACCCCAGTGAGGCGTCACAGACTCAGACCTGAACACTTTTACTCGCCTTCCAACCCAAATTCATTGCCTAGACTGCCAAACTAAAGCAAATCGTTTGTCGAGCTTCGAATTTAACCACAAAGTTCGTAGGGGAGAGCATCACATAGGAAGAATTAATGCCTGGATAATTCATGCTATGGGAGTTAATACCCACGTGGAAGAGGAGTAAGTTTGATAGTCTTACATAAAACACTTATACTTTGGCATGAGCACCCATCAAGGAAAAAACTATCTATACTTAACAACAAAACTTAAAGTCATTATAACAAAACTTATAATATTACTTACCAAAAATTACACTTCAAAAAAAAATAACAATTATTCTTCCAACTATCTAAAATGAACTCAATTAAAATTTTTATATATATTATTATCCCATAAATCATTTTTTTAAAACAATAAAATTGTTTTAAAATACCCCTAACCTTTTGTATTTTACTCATGGAAGTAGTTGTAGTTTTATTTTTTAAATTACCCAAACCCACAATAATAAACACCATACCTCACATAAAAATACACAAATTTTAAGCTCTTTACACCTATTTTACAATAGGAATTGACACCTCGTTGTTACGGTCCACTAGACAAGGCAAGGGAATAATCCTTACACGACAGTTTCCCTTCATTTCCAACACATTGACGGAAAATGGAAATATCAGGAAGGGCATCACAATTCAACTAATGTCGTTGTTTCACTATTTTTTAGTTTCAAATTAATTTATATTTAATATTTTTTTGTAAGTTTCGTAAAGGTGAGGTTATACAATGGTTAGGTTCAAAAATAACATTGGAATAAAACGAAAAATAATTTAATTTAATCATCATCTATCTAAAATCTCATAAACATATTACGTTAATTAAGGAATTTAGACTTCTGTGATCCATAACATTGTTTAGATAATCTTCGGCAAAATCACATAACCAATCTTTTGTCGACGCGTTTCGAACCAACCAGTGTGGTTCATCGTCAGGACAACTTGTCCTGACGATGAACCACACTGGTTGGTTCGAAACGCGTCGACAAAAGATTGGTTATGTGATTTTGCCGAAGATTATCTAAACAATATTACGTTAATATTAATTCAAATTATATTTAAAATATTTTATTACTATTATTTTTACTTTTATATAAAAAATAATTTTAATTAATTTAATTATTTGATAATTTTGGAAATTTATTAAATTTAAGTAGTAATATATTTAAAATAAAATATAATAAATTTAATGTAAAATATTTAAAAGTAAAAATCTCTTCGCGGTAAAAAGTCCAATAAAAAAAACCACAAATGGAATAAGGGTTGTGTTAGTGATATGGTGTCTTTTCCTTTTCGGAGTTGTCTATAATGCGACTTTTTGGAGATTCCGGTGACGGAATCCGGCGGAAGAAATTGAGGTTAAATCTTGATTTGTTGCAGTTAAAATGGTTTTTTAACTGCATATTTGGATTCAGCACCCTGGAAAACCCCTGGGACGCTTTCATTGTGCATAAACTAGCTATCAAACTTGCGATTCCAATAAATTCCTGCCGGATATCGACCGAAAAAACCCGCCGTAAAGGCTTTCAAAAAGTAGCGTTATAGACAATTGCTTTTCCTAAATACTTTTTGATAAAATAAAGTGGCAACATGAAAATAAAAAGAAATTGTATAAATTAATAAATTTAAAGTTTGGAACATTTATTACAACTAAATTAAATAGAAATAGAAGGAAGAAACGAACAAAACAGAGAAAACATAATTTATAACAAATAAATTCATATATTTATATATATAGATATAAATTTGGTAAGATTATATTTTTAATATGTTTAACATATCATTTCAATTAAGGTAAAGAATTGAACTAATAATTTCACATTAAAAAGTGTTTTAATAAAATACTTGATCATTATTTATTTAAAATCCTTGTGCATCAAGTATTACATATTTTAAACATTATATAATAATTAAATTAAAATATAACTTTGTTGAATAAAATATATTTTTAAAAATTTAAATTCAAAGTAAAGAATGGCGATGACTTAGAGTGATATTTTTATATTTTAAAGAATGTAAATTCAAAGTTAAAAATCAAATCATGACTTAGAGTGGTACTATAAGTCATACTTTTTTATAAGAGAAATTTAAATATCACAAAAGTTTATAATTTTTATTTTTATTTTTAGGTTATGAGTCTTCAAATTTGAATTTTTTTTATAAGAGGAAATTTAAATCTTACAAAAATCTATAATTTTTGTTTTTTTGTTACGGTATATGAGTTCTAAGATTATTGGTACAAATTATTGGTACACTTAATATGTGGCTTGATTTGTTGTGGTTTAGGGGTATCTAATTTATAAAAATTAATTGGGGATTGCATTTGGCTTAGGCCACACTAACTTTTAGCATAGTTGGATTTTTTCCGAGGAAATTTCGAACCGATGACCTTTACACCAAAAATTGCCTTAAAAAAAGACCCTATCCACCATCTACTCTATACACTATAAACCACAAAAAAAATTATAAAATTTATTTTGATTTGTCAAAATTATTTTTCCTCACTTTTTAAATTAAAAAAAAAAAAAATACCACCCCGTATTAATAAATTTTATAATAAAATTAGTGCTACAGTAATTTAAAAATATATTAAAATTCTAAAAAATTTGTAATACATAAAACTTTGAAGATGAGCATCCTTTTTTTTAAGTTTTTAATTAGATAGTAATTTAATTGCTCTTGAAAAATTCCTACATTACTAAAATTAGCATATCCTTAATGGGTGAATGGGAATGTTAAATTACATGAATGGGAATGTTGAAGTAATTTAAGGGAGATTTTTATCTTAATGTTATTAGGAAGAGTGATAAGGATATTGTAATAAGAATGGTTTTATTTGACCATTGGTTCATTATTTTGATGATAATTTTTTATTTTGACTTTTGAAATGGTGATAGGGTTGTATATTTTGAAAAGAGAATATGTGAATCTTTGTAATGTTAGAGATATGAAATTAATGTACACATTATAAATTATAAATCATATATATGAAGAAAAAAATCTAGGAATAAGTGTTTAAAGTAAAGAATGAAGGATACAATTTAATTAATTTATTTATCTTATGTTGTTCACGGGTTCTAGATATCGGTGACCACTACGTCCGCGGAATATTTGTACCAGGCAAATCCACCCGAAGGGATCACTTTTTGTTGGTTTAACCACGGAGCTCGACCCCAAAAATGTCGAGATAATTGAACTCGTGACCTTTCAGTAACAAAGATGCTTTAACAATAGGAACTCGATCAATTGAGCTAACGCTTAGAACTAAAGAATGAATGATACATTATATGTATTATGTAGTTTTTGTTCTTTTTGCAATAAATTGTAACATTATGGTATGTTACTTATGGACCTTTGAATAGGCAATTATTGAGTATACTATTAAGATACTTTTTGATGTTAATGGAATTTGTGCAAACCATCTAAATAATCATACTTATCTAACTAACAAATTTTTTTATAATATAATATTAAGATAAACTCTCTTTTTTTATTATTATTACTAAATCATAACATACGAATATATTTTAAAAAATAAATACTATTTTAAGAAATCAGAAAAAAAACAACAATACAATTATTAATACACAATACATTTATTTAAAGAAAACAAATATGCATTCATAATCATTAAAAAGATACCTAAAATAAATAAGAAAAAACAACATTACATTTATTAATTTACAATACACTTATTTAAAGAAAACAAATACGCATTCGTTAATCATTAAAAAGATACATGAAATAAGTTTATTGGTATGAAAAATGTTACAATAATATGAAAAATGTTACCATATGTCAAATAGACAAATATTTAAAACATAGATTTTTTTTTAATTATTTTAATTTTAATATCAATAATATTTTTAATAAAATAGAGTATTGTTACTTATTTACTTAATTTAGACCCACAAATTGAAATTAAAATTAATGTATTTGGACAAAAAAAATTAAACTAAATCTATAATTTTCTTAACTACTAAATTCAACCCTTCACTAAACTTACACACTAAATATATCTATTTGTTTTCACATATTGCATGAATATATTGCCATTCCCAAGTGTTGGCCAAGCAAATTTTCTAATTGCATCTTTAAACATCTTAAGATAATGCTACCAGCATTAAAGAAATACATCCATAGCTATTGCATTGTGTTCATATATCCAATACATAATAAAGTTATGGAGATTTTAGTTTATAAAAATACCAAATACTAAATTACAAGGAAAAATGGATAGAGGTGTAAGATATGAAGAACTTAATGTAAGTATGGTGCATATTTAATTTTATTACTTAGAGTTTTTGGAACATGGAAACAAATATCTATTTCTCATGAGCAAAAAATGGAGTGAGTTTAATACTCAATATTAATTTATTAATTTTATGAGAGGTTGTTAATTTTCAAAATCAATAATACATAATATTTTGCAGACTAAATTATGCTATTTTAAAACCATGGCATGAGAATATGCCTATAGACTTGGTGTTGAATCCGATATACACATGTACGATTGAATGGAATTGTTTTGATCTAGCATCTATTTAACTCTTCAAAGAAATGCAAATAAACAATGATGAGTTGCTAAGTAGTATAGTCATAAAGTTTGCTGAAAACTTTGAAATATGCATCATTATATGAAGATAGATAGAGAGGGTGGAGTAAGTAATAAGTGGTATTGGAGAAAGTGGTAAAAAATGTGGCACTTAAATAATACCATAACAAAAAAATGACAAAAAGAAAAAAAGATGACATGGCATCAGAATATAGATATATGTAAATGAAATACTCTTTTTTAATCCTTTTAACATAATTATAATTTTGATAATTTTATTAACATTTTTTGAAATATAAAAATAACATTTTAAATACTTAATATGATTTATTTTATCAATTAATTATTATTATTATTTTAAATTATTAAATTTATTAATTTTAAATCGATAATATTTATGATTGTTTCACGAAAATACTTTGGAGTTGTCTAACGAGGCAGAGGAATTGTCAGGATGGCCAAAAGTAGCTGGAATCCAGGCAAAAAAAATTCAAAAAAACTTGTAGAGGCAGTGTTTGAATCGTGTTTTTGATAGTGGAAATAGATTCAGCACCATCAAAAATGTCTAGGACACCTAAAAATTTGAAGTTTAACAACTATAATTTGGATTTACAAAAATCCTTGCCCTATTTTCTCTAAATATGATTGGAATTTCCATAACTTTCTAAACAACTCCTCCGCTTTGTTAGACTAACCAAAATACTTTTATTATTTGATAAATTTGTTTATTATATATATATAACCCTTATTTATTTATATACAAACATAATAAGGGTGGTGGATATAAAACAAAATTGTAAGTTTTTTTTTTTTTAGTCAACTCAACATCTAACCATCCTTATCATTAGACTATCACTTGCAGATGCAAAGCATAATCTTTGACCCCATTGAAGGAAAAACTAGCCTATCAATATGGGTAAGGTCTTGTTCAATTGAATTTAGAAAAAGTTTGTCCCCTCGCACCCATATAAGTTTGGACAAAATAATTAATAGAGTAAACTATCATGCAGCACTTGTTTGTCCCCACACCACACCCATATAAGTTTGGACAAAATAATTAATAGAGTAAACTATTATGCAGCACTTGTTTGTCCCCTCACACCCATATAAGTTTGGACAAAATAATTAATAGAGTAAACTATTACGCAGCACCTCCATGTGGGAAAGCTAAAATGATTTTGATAAATAATTATTGTACTTTATGTGGAATATTGTACTTTAAGTTGCGAGGGGATGGATTCTCAATTTTTACGTAAGGACGCCTTGGTGAATTTTGTATAGATTTGTCCACATTCATTATATTGAGTTTTTAAAGTCAATGTTAACGAGTATGTTTCATTATTATTAGGACAGTGATAGGAAATATGATTAAGATTAAAAAAAAATAAGCCAGAGATTTAATGAAAATATTTAAAAGTGAAAAATAAATATTAAAAATGTTAAAATTAAATAATTCTAAAAAAATAAAAATAAATATATATATATATATATATATATATATATATATATATAATTTTTTTATATTTTATTTTCTATTATTAATATACTAATAATAATATATAGGTTAAACATCATTTAAAAAATATGAATATTATTATTAAATTTTAAATTAATAATATTAATTAGAATTATATATATATATATATATTATTAATATACTAATAATAATATATATATTAAACATAATTTAAATAATATGAATATTATTGTTAGATCTAAGACTTTTGTGATCCATAATATAGAAGAAAGTCTTTCGGATTAATCACATAGTTTGGATTTGGTTGACGTTTCGTTTCCTTGAGAGACAACCTTGACATTGTTGTTCTTAGAGCAGACAAAAGTGGAGCAGTTGTCATTCTTGACAAGTCTGATTATGTCCACAAAATGTTGGATCATCTATCTAACCGTGGAAGTTACATCAAGCTTAAGAAGAATCCCATTAAGTCTGTCTCTAAGGAGGTTGCCTCCGCTATTAAATCTAATCTATCTCTTAATCCTCTTTCCCGGAAGCTCATTGAGAGAAATCCCCTTACCCCTAGAATCTATGGCTTGCCAAAGATTCATAAATCTGGGGCCCCGTTGCGACCTATTGTCAACACAATAGGCGGTCCTACCTATCTTCTCGTTAAATTCTTAGTTCAGAAGCTCAAGCTCCTTGTTGGAAGCATTGATTCTTTTGTTAAAGACTATGCTTCCTTTATTCAATAATGGAGAGATATCAAATTGGAACCGAGTGATTTACTGGTTAGTTTTGACGTTGTTTCCTTATACACCAAAATCCCCATCCAAGAAGCCATTGATATCATAAATCGCATCACTGACCAAGACACTGCCAAGTTAGTTGGCCTCTGCCTCACCTCGACTTTCTTCAGTTTCCAAGGTGAGTTTTATGAGCAAACTTGCAGTGTGGCGATGGGCTCCCCTCTTTCCCCTATCGTCGCTAACTTGTTCATGGAAGATTTTGAGACCAGGGCCTTAGCCACTGCTCAATTTCATCCTAAAAAATGGAAGAGGTTTGTTGATGATACCTGTGTCATCTGGCCTCATGGTCGAGAGAAACTCGACCTGTTTCTCAACCACCTCAATTCTTTATCTGACTCCATCAAGTTCACGATGGAAGTTGAGGTGGAAGGTCGCCTTCCCTTTCTCGACATTCTCCTCTTGAGGATGGATGATGGTTCCATTTGTCACTAGGTCTTTCAGAAAAAGACATGGAACAGTATCTCCATGTCAGTTCTCATCATTTCCCGGCTCAGAAATTTGGGGTTCTCAACACTCTTGCTACCTGTGCTCTAAGAATCTCTGATGAAAGCCACCTCAAGCAAGAAAAATCCCATCTCCTTGAAGTTTTTCGAAATAATGGGTATAGCAGATCTCAAAGCCTCAAGGCCTTTCACAAGGCATGCAAAGTGCCTAGTGTTAAATATGCTCATAACGATCCTATCTCTAAGGTTCATCTTCCTTATATCCAAGGAACCACAGATAGGATTGCCCATATCCTCAAGAAGATGAATGTTTCTTCTTCATTCAAGCCTCTCAATACCATTAAAAATTCTCTTAGATCTGTTAAAGACCCTATTGACCCTAAGGACTCAAAAGGGGTCTACCTTGTTCCCTGCTCCTGTGGTATCCCCTACATTGGAGAAACAGGTAGATCTATTAAACAGAGGATCAATGAGCATGCAACAGACATCAGACACAATCGCTCCCACTCATCAACCTTAGCTGAGCATGCAGAAAAATCGAAGCACCATGTTTGCATTGAAGAATCCAAAGTTATCACTAAAATAGATCATTTCCACCAAGGGAGACGATTGAGATTGAAAGGCATGCCAGAAAACTTAATAGGGATGATGGTTGGAAATTGAGTAAGAGCTAGATTCCAACTCTCTCATCATAGCTCATCATTCTTCTTTTCCTCTCTCCTTTTCTTTTCTTTTTGGTTTATTTTCTTTTGTTTATGCATGATTCCCCTATTTCTTTTTTTTTTTATCAAAAAATTTATTTATATATTTGTTCATATATATATGTATATTAAAAAAATTTCCCTTTCTTTTCTCTCTTTTTATTTCTTTTTTATTAATTTTTATTTTTTTTTCCTATTTTATTTTATTTTCTATATTTTTACTCTTTTTTTTTTAATTGCTCTATTATATATATATATATATATATATATATATATATATATAATACTCTGATTTGTTTTAATTTATTTTAGATTCTTTTTTGATTGATTTAAGTGCCCCTCTATTAGAAAATTTTAAACGTTAATATTATTAAATTAATATTATTATTAATTTTTGAACCGTTTTTTATTAAATTTATTTTTTTAATCGCTAGTTTTCTAATATGAAAAAGTCAACCCATAACAGAAAAGATAATATTTAATTACTATTTTTATTTAACAACTATTTTTAACTAAATATAGAATATGTTTCTTTACCTCTAGTCCCTAAATAATAATTTTCTTTACATTCTAACTAATCCACCAACAACGGTTAACTCTGGGCAATGCTACATCCTTACTATTTATTCCTTCTAATCTATGGATTTCTCACATTGTCCTGAGGATGAACCACATTACTTGGTTCAAAACGTCGACCAAATCCCAACTATGTGATGAATATTGTTCTTAAATTTTAAATTAATTATATATATATATATATATATATATATATATATATATATATATATATATATATATATATATATATATGTGCTAATATTTATAATACTTTAAATTCTAAATTAATAATATTATTTGGAATTAGTAAAACCTAATAAATGAATAATAAGGATATTAATCTTAAAGAGAGGAAACTTAATCTAAAGTGTGTTTATAAAGAAAATGAAAAAAAATAATTTAAAATAAATTAAATTAATAATCATTACTAAGGAAAATTTTAAGGATGGAAAATTATCTTAAAGTTTAGAAACATTAGTGAATCTCACTAGTCCCTAATATGCAAAATATAAAATGTTCATTGATGTATTTGTAAAATTATTCAAATTTATAATAATTTTAAATAAACTGTCTATATAATGTTGGTGATTTTTAAGGTAAAATAATTCTATATTATAAAATTTGCGCGAATCATTTTTGTAAAAAATGGAAATTGGCGAATCTTATTTTTGGAAAAATCATGGAAAATTAGCCCACCTGTGAATATTAGCCCCCAAAATTTTCTATGATTCATCATAGGGGAATGGATAAGAATATAAAATCCTAACTAAATATGAGGTACCAACAAAATACAAGATCAAAGATTGGTTATGGTTAATTCTAAATTCTAAAAAAAGATTGGTTATGGTTAATTGAAAATTCTAAAAAAAATTGTCAGTTGGGCGCACAAGCGGTTATCAATGGGAGGAAGATTAGTAATAATCAATTATGTTCTCCAAAACATTTCAACTTATTGAATGCACATTTTCAAGATCCCCAAATAAATCATTCCCACAATAAAATCTATCATTGTTAATTTCTTATGGGTAGGTTTTGGAAGATCATTGAAATTCCACTTAGTCCAGCTAGAAGTGATCACACATCAAGTAGCAGATGGAGGATGGGACCTAAAGGACTTTGACAGATTTAATGTGACCTTGCTGGTAAAGAACCTTTTGAGAGCCATTAGTGGAGATGACATCTGGCAACAAATTGTCAAAGTGAAATACCTATCCAACGGACATCTGGTTAGCTGGATTAGAGAGGGCTCTCGAAGAAAAAAGGTGGCTTCATATATTTGGAGGAGCATGATGCAAATCAAGCATTGGCCCATAGGCAACTTAAGATGGGAGGTTGGTAAGGGGACTCTGGTAGAGATTGGACTGTCTTTGATCAAAGGTACGTCCAGCTCACATACTGTCTATTCCTTCCATTAGAACTCTTCATCTCAATGGCTTCTTTCCATTGAAGGATATTTGTGTCAAACATAGTTCACACAGGGTGTCACACCATGGTTAGACGGAGGGGAGGTTGGGCTCTCTGGTTCACTTGCCGTCGAGTGGGATCAATATGTTCTGCAATTAGTATTTGCGGGTATCACACTTTCACAGGTTGAGGGCTCTTTGACTTGGGATGGCTGCATGAAAAATGGACAGATCTCTGTCTGGAAAATATATAAACACAGCTCTTTGGGCAGTAATAAGGAGTTACAAGCAAGCTGGCTACATAAATCTTGGCACTGGGAGATCCCTATCCAACTAAAATGCTTTGTATGGCTGGCTGTACATAATAGGATTCTGACCTGGGATAATCTCCTTAAAAGGGGATTCAATGGCCTGGGACAATGTGTATTGTGCTGTGACATTCAGAAGTCTGACAACACCTTTTTCTACATTTCCCATTTACTTCTTCTATTTGGATTGGGGTTGTTCAATTGTTCTGAATTCATGTTGGATGGGACAAGACATCACTAGAGAATTATTTTTCCCATTGGTCCATGGTCAATAAAGAATATCATGCACTACCATTCTATATTCTATGGGGCATTCTGAGGGTTAGAAACGCGACGATTTTAGAACACATTGTTCCCAACACTAGAAATACATGTCTCAAGACCGCTGCTTACATTATGGAAATAGGACCTCTGAAGGAGAGGACAATTAGTAGGCATTGCCAGTTTAAGATGATTTGGGAAAAATTTCCAGTGGGTCTATTCGATGGCACGGTATGTGGCAGTAGAGCCTACATTGTTCTGAGGCCGGGTACACACTTCCACTTCAGCTAGTACAGTGGTGAGGGTACAAACGATAGAGCGGAACTATTGGCTGTATGGGGGGTTTTATATTGTGCTAAGTGGCTGGAGATTGAAGAAATTAACATATTTGGGGACTCAAAGTGATATTAGATTGGGTGCTGATAAGATCCTCCTTTGCACCGCCCCCTCTCACATATTGGATGTGCCGCATAAGGTTGTTGATCAGGTTATTCAAGGGAACCCATTTCACACACATTTACAGAGAACAAAAATATGTGGCAGATGGGCTTTCTAAAGAAGGATGTAGTGGTGACTTTGATAAAATCAATTTTTTCAGCTTTTGCAAAGGAGATTCTACAGCACTCGAGGATCATCACAATATGACAGTTTCTTTTTGCCTCTTTATTTCTCTCTATCAATTTTGGACCTTTTTACACAGATGATAGTTGTTGTAATCTTTTTTTATGATAGGTTGGACTTATGAAGGCACATGTTGAAATGAGGCCTATATGAATACTGCACATTGGACATGAGATTGTATTGATGTATAACAAAGGTTTTCATAGGGTCATAGAATAACAATTTTTATTTAATTATGCAGGAATGTAGCGAACCTGATATGTAAAAAAAATAAATGGGAAAGCACTATGTACTAAGAAACTACTTTATCAATAAAAGTTAGTGTGTGTTTTTCTTCTAAAAAAAGAACTTAACTAATAAGGAAAATATTAAATTAATAATATTAATGGGATAAAGTTACAATTAAAATAAAGTAAGAAAACAAAACTAAAAACCTATCATCCTATAATCAATTTTTTTTAACTAATTCAAGTGAAGAAATCGAAGCTAAAAATAAATAATAATTAAAAAAAATGAAAAAAAAAAAACTAAAATGAGAAAAACCTAAAATCCAAAATTGCTCAATCGGAATAATAACAGAGAACAAGGAAAGGAAAAGACCAAGGAGAGAGAGCAAGCGAATCAAGAGAAGTTTCTAGAGGAAAAAAATCTCGAAGTAAGGGCAAGAATCTAGTGCTTACCGATTCTCTACTCGTCGTCTCTATTTAAATTGCATGTATGTTTCTCATTCCCAATGGCCTCTCTGAATTTCCTATGATGATAGTGAGAAATTTTGGTAAGGACTGTGGAGATTTCAATACAAATGTGGGATAAATTATTAAACCATTTTTTTGCCCTTAAGGTTTTTTAATTATATTTTTAATAATGTTCATAAATGAAGGGTGATTATGATTACATGGTCATAGTTTTTTATGATAATGATGGAGTTTTCATTCATTTATAGATTTTTGGAATTCAAATTTTTTTTGCATGTTTATTTTTATAATCCCTAGTATAGGTGCTCCATGGATGTGTTTGCTACATCTCCTAATTTATATATAGAAAATTTTTCTTCTTAAAGAGATTAATAACTTTATCCACATTTTTTTTTAGTTGAATATACTCAAGTGGAAAAGGGTATCACCATCTCAGCTAGAATGTTATAGAGATTGAATTTAGTGAAGGCCTTAACTCTTCTTGACCATATCATGATCTAATGTGGTCATCGTTAATGGTACCAAGTCTTAGATTTCCTTGTGGAATTTGTCAATAATCAAACCATTTGAAGGGTTCTTGTATAACAATACTCATCACACTAGGGAAACTAGTTAACACATAATAATCCCAAAGGATAACAACAAATTGAGAAGAAACATTCATACGTCATTCCAAATTCACATGCAAAGTGATCAAGAACCATTGTAATGCATAATGTTCCCAACCCTCCCTCCAAGGGTTGTAATGTTATGTAATTAGTGTCTTTTGTTTATATGCTAGTAGTTTTGATGCCACTTTGTTTGGTGTGCATAAGAGGAGACGTGAATTTGATCTTTTGAACGTGGGGAGGAAAATAATGTCTCCATCTAATTTTGTAGCTGCATGTTAGCTAGAGTAAACAATAACTACATTGGTTGTAGATTCATTGGTGGATTAACATGAAATCCAAAAGAAACATGGGAAAAGTGAGAGTCTATAGTTTTTTAGGTTAATAATCCAAAAATTTTGAAGCACAAAAAATATCTCTTGAAATTGCAAAAGGTGGTCAAATGAAAAATGTGTTTGACTAAGTCAAGTTTGTCATTGTATAATTGGACTCATGTTAAGGGTTACAACAAGTGAATATAGCTCACATATCTTGAGGGAAATTAACTAGTTGATAGACATCTTTAAAAATCATATTTTTAATCGTTATCCATCACAATGCTTTAGATGCACACTATTAGCACTCAGAAAGTTTTCTTTGCTTTAATAGAAAAAACACTAAGGTAACCTTTTCAAACCAATACTGCAGATTGAAGGCTAGCCCCTTCAATCCAGAAAGGGACCTCTCTGATAGCTTAATCGTTAATCTTATCAATTGGTTGTATCTTCAAACAATGGCTAGATCTTTTGTAGTGTTGTGTTGAAATAAGGTTTGGTTGGGATGAAGCAATTAATCCATTGGGAAATGGGGTCAACAAATTAGTTTTCAGATATAGATACCAAGATCCTGATTGTATGAATCAAGAGGGACGGAGGCATGATAGATTGAAAATTGTAGACATATCAAACATTATCTGAATGGTAGTAGAAGGAGAAAACAATCCATTATAGTAGGGCATGAAACAATCCTGCAAGTTTTAGGAGAAAGAATGTAGATGCCTAAACGATATGAACCAGATCATTAACTAATGAATTATGTCACATAATCTCATTTAAACATAAGAATATAGAAGATAAATGATATCACATAGAAAGGAAACTATCGCAGTAGAAGAACTAACTTAGCATACTGTCACAGGAATCTTGGTATCATGAACATAATATCCTAGTCGTCTTGGTACTTGAAAAGATAACAAATTGATCACACACAACAAAATTAAGCAGGCAATATGAAGTTTTAATTAATGATCGATAACCTCAACTCATGACAAATTTCCCAACGGTAGAGAAGAACTTCACATCTTCTTATTATCCAACTCCAAACACGAATAACAAATGAGTACCTTTCATGTCAAGTTCACCAGATTGATACCATATCTCACGTTGTTGTTCGAACTCATGGGAGAATTCCTCACAAGGCTTTTACTTCCTAATATGATGAACAAATTAGTCATAAGATGAAAGACAACTACTCACAAACAACACATTTTATTCTCCTTTTTCTTGGACCCTCCCATGAGGGAGAAAACCCAGATCATGCTACGATACCAACATAGAACTATTAAGCACACATACATTTCATATATTTTATTAATTAAATGATGTTACGTATAAATACATGAAGTTTTCCTAAAGATAGATAAACTAACTTGGACACATAGTCACTTGGTTGAAAGAATATCTCAACCACACATCAATATAGAATTGCTAGTTGGAAAAAATCTCTCAACCCACCAACTAAAACTAAAAAACCTCCTATCTAATAGGAATAGACTCATAACAAACATTGAGACAAATAAGAATTGCATGCTCTAACATATTAAAGTTTACTTTACATTAGAATTAAATGCCATTGGTGTACATGCTTTTGTTGCACTAATTTACATATGCATGACCATGATAACCTAGTATTAACCTAGTGCTAATTGATAACCAATCTAAATAGTGTCAACCCATTCCACATATTAACATATTATTCACCAATCTAAATGGTGTCAACCCATTCCACATATTAACATATTATTCGATTCACCATTTAGGTTTAGATCATCAACCCATGTCAATTGTCTTACATAATTAAGAAGATTGATTTGTTGAACTACTTGGTTAACATTCATTCTATATTTCATATACTTATGATCGATTTGGGTAAAGTTAATGCTCATTTTAGTGGACAAACATTAAAACTAAAATCACCTCATTTATTGCATTTGATTTCTCACTCACACATATAATTTCATTTTAAATTGTTTTATGATTTTTATAAGTGAAACATTGTTGCATACTTGCACAATTGAACTCAACACAAATGTTCTTGCAGCTTGAATCACTAGACCTTATATGTATAATTGATAATTTTTTAATGTTCAAGACGTTAATTACTGGGTATATGGACAACCACTAAAGAACAACTCATTAATGCATCTAATTTTAATGCATTTGATTTAAATGATGGTTCAAGAGGTTAATTACATTACTTGCCTCTCGGGTATATGGACAACCACTAAAGAGCACCTCACTTGAGCAACTCATTTAATGCATTTAATTTTAATGCATTTGATTTACATGATTGTTCACGAGGTTAATTACATTACTTGCCTCTTGGGTATATGATTTGAATTACAAAATTGAACTCAATACAATTGTTCTTGCAATTTGACTAAGTAAATTATATATATAATTTTCATTTGTATGATTTTTTATTTTAAAAATAAATATACAAGTAAATTATATATATAGAGTTTTCATTTGTATCATTTTTTTATTTTGAAAATCAATATACAATTAAATATTTTTATTTATTACAAATTATATGTTTGATATAATCATTTTTTGTTAATAAGATATTTTGATTTTGTTAATATATTAATACTTTTTTTCTTTTAAAAATATCTTATAATTATTAACATTAATAAAAATTGCATTCATATATACTAATAGACATTAACATTCCTAATGGCCTTTTAACTTGTCAATAAGAGATTAGATTTACTAACCAAAAACAAAACAAAACGAAACATCTAAAAATAGATTTTCAATTTGTGAGAATGGTTGTATATAGCTTTGTAAACATGCTAATATATTTACATTTTGAAAAAACTATATAATAAATGATTTTATAATCATTCTCCTCGATGGGGCTGTGCATGCGTCATGAGGGAGGGCTTGAGGGCTCGTGCCCACCACCTCACCCACCTTATCATTATTAAATGAATGAGGAAAGATGTGTCTTGGGATGTTGTTTCATGTAGCCACCTTAGAGCTAATAAATATGGATGCATGAGTGATGGTTTTTGTTTTTGTTAGGGGGTGGAGGTGGTGGGCTACTGTAGGCACGAGGTCAATGAGCCGACCTACCTGCAGCTATCCCTCTAGATTGTCTTCAACATGGTGAATTCTTGGGTCAATTTTGTCCTTGGTCTATGCTCTATGAGGGAGTTTTCCTGTTTGGTGATGGAGAAGTGGGGGGAGGAAGGTGTCTTGAATGTTTATGGCACAATGAATTCCTAGGTCAATTTCATCCCTGGTTTGTGCTTTGTGAGGTTTTTTTTTGTGTTCAGCAATGGAGAAGTGGTGGGAGGAGGGTGCCTCTAGCAGCAAGAGAGGAATTTAGCAGTGGAATGTTGGTTCTAATTAGCGAAGCTTGGGTGTGGTAAGAGAAAGGAGGTCCTATCAACCTGGTGCTAAGTCGAGGAGGAATTATCAGCAACAGAAGTCGTGACACTAGAGAAGGGTCACATATCTTTGGTGTAGTAATGTGAAATGGTGTGAGGCATTTTAATTCGATAGCGGAGGTTGGCACTGGTTTCGAACCAGGTGCGCGAACACTGGTTTGTTGGTATTGGTTTCTAATCTTTTATTTGCTTATCTTAGAAATTCTCCTAGTTGTAGTAGTCATGTTAGTGTCAGCCCATCCTCTGTTGTGGAGTATACATTTATGTTGGGTCTTGGGCCTGGTCTGGTTTGGGGTGAGTCTTGGGTGTCTAGAATTTATGTGGGTAAGGTCCTTATAATGTTGAGTTCGTGGAAAGGGGCTATCATTCTAACACCCTCTAGCATTCACACAAGCTGGTGCAATTTACATAATGCGGGTATTTTTTGGTGGTGGGGTTTGGTTGTTGTTTGTCTTCTCTCCTTGTGTTGATGATGTTGGAAATCCAACAACCAAGGGAGTCTCTTTGGTATGAAGTCCCAACTAGACCTCACACTAGGAAATAAGGTTTGTTTCCATTATTCATAGGAATTTTCCTTGGTTGCAATTATCAACATAAGAGATTATACAAACAATTTTTGAAACAAGTAAGTAACTTGACATTGTGAGGCATATAATTGTAATGGATATAAGGTACTTTCATGGTAGGGAAAATAAAGAGTGAGACTCTAGAAGAAAAGTAATAGTATTATCCTAAAAGAGACACACAGTAGCATGAAAGGAATCGTTAGTTAATTTGCAAAGTAGTTCAAAAGATAACAACGATCATAAAAGCAAGTAACAACGCACATTTAATAATATACATACCAAAGCCAACGAAATAACTCAGTTTAATTAGTATGTGATAACATAAATATACACCGCAAACAATGAAAGAGTAGTCTCACAATCATTCACAACATATCCATGAAAGTGTGTCAGATATGACAACTTCATATATTATGTGAAAGTCCCAAGATATACAATTACAATGTTGCCACAGTAGCTCCAATAGTGGAACATTAAGTCACTAATAACTCCTCCAAAGAATGATCTTCTCTCCTATGTCAAGCTAGAGAAGCCAACGTGAAATTCCAAAGTCCAAAGTCCTTTGCTTGAGTTATGAGAGTTTATTTATAAAAAATGAGGTGACATTTCACCTCCCATGCAGCTCTTGACCTCCCTCGTGACTCTTGAGCTCCCATGTGAAATTTCAAATTCCTATGTGACCTTTGAGCTTCTAATGAATCTAGGACATTCCAGTGACTCTTCATATTCTATGTAGGACCCTTGGAATTCCACACATTTTACATTTTCTCATTTTTGAAATTAAATAATTAGATTCCAAAAATTATGTGGCAAAGCACATTGACACATATGACTTTGTAATGACACTTTGAGAATCCATGACTTGGTGACAAAGACATAAGACTTCATTACATCAATTCCAATATTTTTTGCTTGCTGCTATGACTTTGACTTCTTCATGATAGATCTTTGCTTGTTCTTCATCTTTACTCTCCAAATTTTTTTAGGTGAGTTTCAGAACCTTCCAAGATAGCATGAGATACCACCTCTTTGTCTTGGTCCAAGATTCTTTCATGTCCTTGATAGTGCTTCTGTCTTTTTCTCCTTCTTCACAAGTTCTTCTCTTGTAGTCTCCCCTTGATAATATTACTTTGGGGTCACCTTTCCATTCTAGAATGATAATAGTTGCAGATGAAGTCGACTCATGAAATCCAACAATAATCTGGAAACCCCCTATTCTACCTTTGCTTGCTCATGGAAGATGATGATTGTGATGAGGCAACAAGTGAGGGTTTTGAGAGTAGAAGGATGAGAATTGCATAGTTGATGGCTATACAGACCTAAGGATGACCACACTGTTGATTGGAACTATGCAATGTGTAGTGTAGGAGGGAATTGACAGGGCTTTTCCACAATGGGCAAGTCCAGAGGACAAAGGTGGAGCGACTGCTGACTGTGACTGTGCAATGCAAAGTGCTCAGGGAAGAGGAGGCGTGGATTTTGTGGTTGATCTTCACATGGATTTAGGGACGACCCCACTATCCACTACAATTCACATTTCAAGGCAAGATAGAATAAGGTACTGCGTAGTGAGGGGTTTCAGTCAACAAGAGGAATAAGACTAACCACTGTAACTGCACAATGCATAGTGATTGAGGGATAGGCTCAATGAATTGAAAATTTGAGGGTTTCAATGACCCATAGGTGACCTACTTCTCACTATAACTGCACAATGCATAGTAGGAGGTCCACTGGATGAAGGGATTGCGCAATTTATCAAGTTTGGTAGTCGAGGAGGCAAGGTTTCTCACAATAATTGTGCAATGCATAGTAGTTGAAGAGGAAGATCAAGAGAATGCGTAGTTGGGTAAGTTAGTGACATAAGGAGGCTCCCACTACAATTATGCAATTCACAATCCAAGACAACAGGGATCATGAACTATACAATTGACATGGCTAAGCGGTCAGAGTGATGGTCCAACCTTCAAGGTTGCTCAATGTGTAGGTGGAGGAGGTTGTTCTTAAGATGAGTAGAGTGCTCAGGTCCGAGAGGTAAGGATTTCATCAATGACAATTAGGAATGTGAAAATTAATCATCACTTACCTGGGAAATTAAGTATGCTTATGAGTTGTACAAGATGTGAGGACAGGGATGAACTCCAAAATTGGCCAAGTGTTGGACTAGTGGAACAAGTGAGGACACCACATACAAATTTGCTCCAAAACATGATATCACACATGAATTCCATCGAAATTAAGCCAAGGAATGCATATGAATCATGATCAGGATGCTTAATTTGAAATGACAACAAAGCGACACTTATTTTTAAGTGTGGTAGTTAAAATGTAGCTCTGCGACACTTAGAATACAACTTACGACAAAAGTGTCAAATGCAACTAGAAAGTGTGCTAATATATGGGAATGTGTCTCTAGTGCATATTATTATTATATATATGATCAGTTAATGTAGAAGAGTGCACTAGAACTACCTCTAGTGGTGATCCATAGAATGACACAAGTCGAAGTCAAAACAATCAAAAGTGACACTTGTGACTGTTAGAAAAAGTGAAAACAACACTTTCAAAAGCTAAAGAGAGTGAAAGCGACATATGCCAAAGTGAAGAAAAAGAAAAAGAAACACATGCTAAAGTGAAAGCATGCAAAAGCAGCAGTTACAAAAGTGAAGGTGCGCAAAAGCAACAATTGAAAAAATTCAACCTAATGATGATACGATTGCAACCAAGAGTGAGAGAGATTGTTGGATGATGTTGCACACTTACTGTTGTCATGGATTTCACAGTGCATTATCCTTATGGACTGCGCAGTCACTGTCAACAGTGATTGTGCAAGCATCGTAACTAAACATTGCGCAAACACTATTCCTAGGGACTGTGCAAGCCTTAATCTCAAGAACTATGCAATGCCTATCTTCAAGGATAGTCATGGACTATTATGCTTGCTATAATGAGGTGCACTTGTGAATGCATCAAAATTAAAGCATGTGTAAGCAAGTGGTGTCGACAGTTAGAACCTCAGAATAATACTTAAATGCTTAGTAAATCATCAAACGATCATGAAGTGACTAAGAAAAATCAAGGAACAATAGATCATAGAATCACAAGGAGGCTCCGAAATTCAAGTGGAGGAAAATTTTTGGAGAGTGTTTGTCGCAGCGAAAACACTTGGTGACACACTGGAAGAACTCTAACTTCTTTTTTTAGGTCTAACTTTATTCATAAGGTCTAGTCATTTAGGAAGTATTGATTCACTGAGTGGACCACCTCATCTTTCCCATTTTTCCAAGTTATAAGTATAGTACCTTCTATCCCTTTCTTGTTTAAACACATTTACAAGGCTCACCATATCTCAATTGTTTCGATACAAGAGGAGGATATTATATATCTTTGAAACTCTGAAATGATCAACGTTTGAGTTTTATCTCCAGTGTTGCTCTGTTGCCAATAGGCCTGTTCATTACCCTGACAGAGTCAATACTAGAAACACAGGCATTGCTTCACTGCTAGTGATCTTGTTCAGTACCTCGATGAATTTTCTTGCTTCACCACTATGCGCAGGAAGCATTTCTCTTATTTCACCCCTTATTTTATTATCAATATGCTCATTGTCATTTTATCAATGTTTATCTCACCAAGGTGGAAGACAGATCCTAACTTATTCAAGGAAAGAAAGGCTATTCCTTCATAGATTGTTATATATTCTGAAAGTAATATGCTCATTATTAATTTTTTCCTTTCCCTTCTCTACTCAATTGGATCAATAATAAAAACACCATTTAATTACTATACTGAGTCAAGGAATGAAGATCCTACAATAGATACAAGCATCATGGTTCTGATTATGGCTTTATGTTTGAATGAATTATATTTTCCATTCAAACATCATTACTATAAAAGAAGTGTAGGTCCAAACAAATAAGAGGAATATAGATTATCCAAGAGTTCCTCGTCATCACAATTTCCTTTTCAAAAAAATTCCACATTGTTCTCTTGAGCTAGACGATAACATATTTCATGCATGGTCTTAGTGAACAAAACCCAAAAGAAAAGACATGAAAAAACAAGAAAGACAAAAACAAAAGAATAAAGTAAATGCAAGTCTTAAAAGAAAAGAAACATGCAAGGTAGGAAGAAAGAGACAAAGAAAATACAAAAACTAGATGATGAGTAAAATCAAAGGTCAATGCAATGAAAACAAAACTAAAATGCAGCCAGACCTACTCCTAATCTAACCATATAGAAGGTCAGGGTTATGTAAAGTGAAATTTCCAATGTAACCACTGTAGCTTCTGCTAACCTGCAAGTAGTAAGATACGAGTAATTAAAAACAACATAAAACAATGTGCAAAAGTAAAGATAACAACTTGAATTTATTGCACAAGACATTGAAGATCTTGCCTACCAGCAGAAAGGTGCCATAACAAATAATTTTCAATAGCATGTTATCGTACCTATTTTATTAAAATAACCTCCATAAAAACCTCAAAAGCTTCTCATGAACATACCTTCATCCATGTTTTAAATATTAGAAAACATTAAGAAAGATCAAAACGTATTATTGATGACAAATATTTCTAAGTAAGATTTCTCTAGACAATCATAGATTCGATCATGAAATCTAAAACAATCCTTTTGAAAACCCTAAAATTCTTGAGAGAATGAGCTTTCAATTAGTGCATTGGAATCATAAAGAGAATCTTGTGAGGGGAATTTGATATGATCTTGTTCAGAAGCCTTGTCAATATTGTGAGGACCTGCCATAACCATTAGCCAAGGCTGAAGTGCCTCAACTGCTTGACAAGGATTCGAATAATGAAATGATGGATCATAAGAATTTATGGCCTTAATGAGATCAACAAATGTAAAAAAATTAACATCAAACAGACCGGTGGGAAAATGATACATTGAAAAATTGTTTTTAAGGCTAGTATTATGATCAGATGAATCAATTAAGGCATGCGATTCTCGATTCTTTATTGGTCCCATTTGCATCGAACTACACATTAAACTCGTAATATGATATCTTATGGAATTTAAAACAATTGTTGGTATCATAAATTCAGGAAACCAATTAGGATACCATGCTGAAAAAATATTGGAATCAAGTGTAAACTCAAATCTAGTATCTATATTAAAGTGAGGGTTTTGATTCGCTAAATGATTCAAGAATTAACATTGAAAAGGATAGATTTTACTATATCCAAAATAACTTGTTTTAGAACATTCATGGGAAATACTATCAGTTGATTGTTCATTGAATCATTTGACAAATGATAATCCTTCAGCTGATGAGAAACTTTGTCATGGTAATCAAAATGATATGCTTTATAAGTCTTAGCATCCACGAAAGATATACATTCCAATCCCAAGTTCAATGCAAGAGGTTTACACAAAGATAAATTAACTAGAGGAGAATTACTTATCTGATCAGAAACTAGATTTTGAAAGTTAGGACAAATGTCTTGGAAATACCAAAAGTATTTCAAGAACAAGTTTACATCTAGTGAAACAATGTAGAGTAAATAATTTTGTGACAAAATCTAGATCTGATCTAGTGCGGGGACCTCAGGACTACGAGAACCTAACATAACCATCAACGAGAGTTGAAGTTCCTCAACTCCCTCACAAGTCCCAGAGCTTTTGAAAGTTTAAAATCACATGTTGAGAGTTGATTGAGATCACAAATTGTTGGTGGGAAGTTACTACCAATTACTACAACAAGATCACTATTATAGATATGACAACCATCTACGTCATTGGTCTGATCAAATTTTAGAACTTCAACAAACATTTTACTCAAGTCATAAGATTATATTGACTGTGTATCTGAGGATGTGTAAATCAGAGAAATTTCATGAGTAACATGAACTAGAGAATTATCATTATGTAAGACTAGAGGTTGTAGAGAATGGAATGAATGATTAATGAATTTGTTGTTTTCTTCTTCATCATGTCAATCCTTACCATCTTGTGTCGATTCAAGATCTTTCTCGTTAGATTGTGAATTGTTGTGGTAAAATCACAACCCCGCCATTATTCACTTAATTCTCATTATGGGGAGCCTTTGATTGAATGGTTGGTCATATTACTATTTGATCTTATGAGTTTGGATTGCTTCAATGAGTTTGATCTATTTTTTTCTTCCTATCAAAACTCATTTGATCTCATTTGGTTGTTTGGTTTGCAAATGGTACCTAAATGAAGGTTGTACATTTTCATTGCCTTGGCCTACTAAATGTATAAAATGCACATCAATTTTGTTTTATAAACTTATTCTTTTGCAAATAATAAACTTTTATTTGTAAATATTAGTTTTATTTGTTTTATTTTAATTTTTAATCAATTTAATTAATTATGAAAATAGCCCCTGAGACCAAGACCATGTCTTATATTACAAAGTGGATTTTTGGCTTATTGATAAAAGCGGAAAGACATATTGAAAATAATGCATATATCAAATCTAATATAGGATTTTTGAGTCATCGAGGCTTTGACATCGGAAGAATCCTTTTGAGAATCCTGATATCAAAGTCCAAACTATATTATGACGGGCTTAATAAAACATTTATCGAAAGTTTCGAAACCATTTAATAACGTGGCTGTAATTATTTGCATTACACATATTGGAATCCATGGATATTGTAATATTAAAGATCTCTGATATAAGCCCCTTTAATATACAAACTTTGGTTCATAAAATTAAAATCTCCGACATATCTTTGCACCCACATGCCACATCATTGTTCCACTCCTGAGTATTGCGATCGAAGATTTTCAACTAAGTAAGATTTTAAAAACTCTGATATTCATATCCCACCGATAGTCAGGTATGGCATTCGGTCGATTTTCGGATAACCAATCCTTCCAACCTCAAATAATCATCTCCCTCCGATCGCCGATCTCTGATAATCATCTCCCTCTAACTTTTGACTTCCGATTATCCACTCACCTCAAATATCTGGACCTGATACACTTTATAAAAGGAGTTCAATCAGATGTCGTGTGCACTCCATATCACAGCCTCCCAATATCGGCAATTCTTTTGTGCACATTATAAAAAGTTCTGATGGTTTTACCTCTGATACCACTCAGCTCTTGCCACTTGTCATCTCTAGGGATCATTGTTATATTAATTGAAAATCCATTAATTTTTTATTGTTTTTGGGCGTAAATAGTAGTTGTTTACATATTATTGTTTCTACTGTTTTTATGGATAATTTTTATTTTGTTATTTTTTTTGACAAAGGGTTTCTAATTAAGGCCAATATTAAAACAAATATGGTCTATTGCCAATGAAAATTCTCCAGGCAGGCAAAGGGATATTATAATAAAAGAAAATTTTTGTTTCAGTTGTTCCATGACTACGAATTCTTTGAAACAAACTGGAGACAAGTGGGATTATTCTTATCATTGTGCAGGCTAAATTGAGAAAATTTTCTTAACTATACCATCGACATTTTTCCAGACCCCAATCAAAGCAATCCTTCTATTTTATTTTCTTTGAAATTAACTCGACTATTGAGAGATTTGGGGAAATTGTTTTTATTTCTAAATCATGTATAAATACCCATCTCTGATTGTGAGAAAAGGGATTCGAATCCGAGAGAAAATAGGTAGAGTAATACTAGTGCTGACAACCTATTTGTATAGGAGTTAAGACTCATTTGCACTATTGTAGTGAGATCAGATCCATCTATGCAGTTAAGGAATCAATTTAGAGACAATAGAGGACCTACACTCTTATAATTCTCTGATGTTTTATGTATTTGATTGATTTTTACAATAAGATTTATTTCTATAATCAGATGTACAATGCTATTGCTTTCTCTATTATTGAAAAAAATTCTTCATATTTGAAATTAATTTCTGGAGTATGAGTATATATGTGGCTTTTTAGCACTATTCTTGACTGCTTATTGAAATGCTCATTTGAAATCTGGTCAAGCTATCTTGCAGGGTTAATCAGGAATGAGATTCGAAATTGGAACTTGCATAAGGACAGACCTTTATCTCCTTGAGTTGATATCTATCTAACAGTTTAATCTTATAGATGTCTTGCTTTCTACATGTCATGTATTTGAACTATTTCAGTATTGTGGCATAAATATTTTTTTCCTTATGCATATGTTTTATTAGGAATTGTAGATGTTTGCAGTTGGATGTTTGTTAACTATTTAATGGGCATTTATTTGTATACATTTTCTCAAAAAAGGATTAGATCTTGGAACTATTTCCCTCATCTATTTCCTTTATCTTATTCCAATTTCAACATACTTTTATTTCTTTTCCTATCCTTTTAGCTTGCTCTTGATTGAGAGAAGGACTAATCCTTCCTTCAATCAAGATAGGTCTAGGATTAGATGCATCTTAGATTATACTTTGCATGTAGTTCTACTTTCTGCATCCTAGAAGTCCCCTCATATAGGGGAAGTCTTTAGAGTGGTTTGGCTGGGCCATAAAGTCAACTTAAGGATCACTTTCTTGCCTAATCAGCAAGAAGAGTCGATCTGATGTCTCTTCTCTATTGGTAGGTGAAATTCATACTTTAAGCTAGTAGAGATAGAGAGAGGGTAATTGGACCCAATTGAACCAGTCAGAACCACCATTTCAATGGAAAAGGAACTGTTTTAAGTTCCCGACCGGGTGGTCTCCCTTAAAATGTTGAAAGGTCATTTTTTCCAATCAACATTTTTGGCACTAGAAGGAGGGCCTGTTTTAAATTGTTTGTTAAAGTTTATTGCAGAATTTTAAACTTTGAATTATGGGTTCCTCCAAAAAACCTCCTTGGAGATGCTTTAGTGTATCACAATCAAACACTACTCCAATCAAGGGATTTAAAACATTGTCAAAGGTAAAGTTCAATGGTAAGTCTTCTACCTTCAATCACCTTTTTCAATTCATTTCAAATTCTCAAAAATTTAATATTGATGAGGTTGATCTTGACAAGATTTTCACATATACTTTGACAAGAAAGCAAATAGACTGGTGTCTTTCACTTCCAGTTACCTCAATATGTAGCTGGGATGAGTTTGCAACGATGTTCCTTCAAGATTTTCAATGATACAACTACAAAAAGGTGTGCAAACAACTACTTGAATTGTGTAGGACAAAAGGTGAGCCCTTGGATCAATTTTCAGTTAAATTTAAATTGACATTAATTCTCTTTAAATCCAATGACCTACCCCCTAAACATCAATTAACTAGTTGCTTTAGTTATTTAATTTCTCTTCCTTTTAATTCTAGTGAAGAATCATACACCGAGGAAGACACTAATAAATTTATTTATGACAATGAAAATATTGAACTTGGCTCTTCTTTATCTTCAAAAAATGTTTTAATTGATTTTGAATCCTCAAATGAATCTGGATTTGAAAGTGAAAAAGATAACAGTTCAAACACTTCCTCTCATATTCATAATGATTTCAATGATTATAAATCAAGTCTGATTTCTCAATTCTACAATGATAATATACCTTATTGTAGTTTTAATCTTGAGGATAATAATGATTTTAAATTCATAATCATTTGTAAAAGGGAAATCTTTGTAAACAAACTTCCACTATGTTGTAACATAATTTGTAACATAGATGTATATTACAAATTACCTTTCTCTCATTCTTTTCAATTTCTTTCTTTGTTCAATTTTATTTTTTATTTTTTGCACATACTATCCTGGTGCCTTGAGCAAAAAAGTTCCACACTCTCGTCAAATGCATTAATTAGTACATGCAATAATCAATTTCAAAATTTCAATCATCTATTTCAATTTTTTCTTAGATTGAGGTTCTATCTTATGATTGGAAAATTGATTTCAGATTTCCAAATGCATTCTACATGAATGATAACACTTGAGAGTACATCTATACATTTTTACCAGCCATGCATTCTTTTCAGAAATCTTCCTCATTGCTATCCACTTGATTCTTTTAAAAAGAATATTTCTGATTTTTCTTTTTCTTTACAACAGCCTATGATAGTTAAAGACTTATTATTTGACAATGGTTTGTTGTTTCCTCTTTCCCTGAGGTTGTTTCAAACATCGATTGTGGCAAATTTAGAATTTGATGAACCTGTAGACAAATTCTTGGAGGAATTTCAAGGAAAGTATTATGTAAATAGGTTTCTTATTGTACATACATTAGCATTCGATGCATATAATATATTCAATTTTATTTATGTTGATATATTTATGATTTTGTTACTAATGTTTGATTTGCACATTCATGCAGATAATAGGACGCTTGAATGGTTACATTAGACGCACGAATCTACTTAGTCTTACTCTAATTTTTAGATTAGGATTAGGTGTAGTTTAGTAGTTAGTTTAAATTAAATAAGATGGTTTTGAACTTTGATAAATACATGGGAAAAGATGAAGATTCATCAAGTAAAGCTATGATCAAATTCTCCCAGGTACACATTTACATGTTCATTTCCATCTGTTCTTAGTTTTCTAGAATTTCTTTTCTCTTTTAATCATTGTTTCTTTCTTATATTGTGTTGTTCTTTTGGCAAGTATTGGCTTGAGTTAGAAGATAAACTTTTACCAATAAAGTAGTTGTGACAAATATTAATGCTAAAAGGAGCAATTTTTTAAAACTCATTCAAGGAGATTTCCTTTACTTCTGAGTTTTTCTTATCATCCTGCTTATTCTCTTTCGAGATATGTTTATTCAAAGTTACATGTTTTAAAGCAAGATTTGATAAAGGAAATAAAATTCTTATTAAATTCTCATATGCAAACTTTAATCACAACTCTCCATTTAGTTAGAGAATTTATTTAAATAAAAGTTTCGAATAACAAACTCACCAAGTGAGACAACATTTCATATGCTTGACATAATGCAAAGAACATAACAAGATCTTTATTGCTTATATCAAGATATTGCTTTTATTATGTTTCCCTCGAGTTTTGCTTATTTCATGATTTTGCTTGTAGTATGTTTGCTTCTATTTTAATCCCTTTTAGTTTTGATTTCTTTTCTCTTGTCTCTTGGTTTTTTTTGTTTCCACAATATTTCTTGGTACCTTTTGCAATCCCCTTGCATGCAGATTTCACCTTTGTTTGGGATTAATCTTGGTGATATTTAGTTGGAGGGTCTTTTCCACCCATCTTTGGTCTGATGCTTGGGAACTTTTTACTCTTATCTAATGGAATCCATTAGTAAAAGGAATATCATTAAACTACTATTTTTCATGCTCATATTGAATTTCTGACATCGTTATCTTCTATCAGTATTTGAATTATCTCTTACCTTAATACACATAAGAAAACCACTTTACAATAAGCCATATCCTAAAACAAATACTAAAGTTAACAAAAGCAACACACCGGTTTAGTATTTTATAACTATTTCATGTCATCCCCATCTCTTAAGGAGAGGAATTATCTCCCCATCTATTAGCACAAACTATCAGAGTATAAATTAAAAGTTGTGTGAAAAACCTGAAAGATAGGGGGTCTTCGTAATGAGCCAACCTACCATGATCATGGGCTTTGATTGTTATGACATTATCATATCTGGTCACCAAACCAAGATAATGGCTCACAACACTTCGTTGTAAGACAAGAGGTCTCATCACGAGCTGACTTGTTCATGACTATCAACACTTGTGAATGGCATTGTCAATATCTAGTCACTAAGCGAGGACAATGGTTTTCAGAGTTATTAATGAAATATGCCTTCTCTAAAATACTAAAGAGTAGATGGGATAATGACATTCCTTTGGGTTAAAAAGGTTACCATGTCAAGGCTATCGATGCCTGCTTGCAACAGTGGCTCTACTTATGACAATCATAGTTAATCTTTCTTACTAAACACAATGCTAAAATTTTGTCCTTTATTTTATTCTATCATTAATTAATGGTTATTGTAAACATGATCTTACTCTTGTGATTTTTACAAGAGATGTTCAAAATGATTAAAATTTGTTTTGATGGATTTCATAGAGTCTGAATCTTATAATTTTGATTGTATTCAAACTTTCTCCTTTTCCTTTTAGGATTTTATTAATAATAAACCAGAGATAACTGGTTCTTCCCAGTGTGTCACCATTGTTATCTTCCTATCAAAACTCGTTTGATCTCATTTGGTTGTTTGGTTTGCAAATGGTTCCTAAACGAAGATTGGACATTTTCACTGCTTTGACCTACTAAACGTATAAAATGTACATTACTTTTGTTTTATAAACTTATTTGTTTGCAAATAATAAACTTTTATTTGTAAATAGTAGTTTTTTTTTTAATCAATTTGATTAATTATGAAATAGCCCCCAAGACCAAGACTATGTCTTATATTAAAAAGTGGTTTTTTGGCTTATTGATAAAAGCAGAGAAAGACCTATTGAAAAGAATGCATATATCAAATCTAATATTGGAGTTTTGAGTCATCGGGACTTTGACATCGGAAGAATCCTTTTGAGAATCCTCGATATCAAAGTCTGAACTATATTATGAAGAGGCTTAATAAAACATTTATCCAAAGTTTTGAACCCATTTAATAAAGTGGTTGTAATTCTTTGCATTACACATATCAAAATCCATGGATATTGTAATATTAAAGATCTCCGATATAAGCCCCTTTAATATGCAAACTTTGGTTCATAAAACCAAAATCTTTGACATATCTTTGCACCCACATGCCACGTCATTGTTCACTCCTGAGAATCGTTCATCAGAGATTTTCAATTAAGAAAGATTTTTAAAACTCCAATATTCATATCCTGTCGATATTCCGATATGGAACTTCGCCAATTTTCCTATAACCAATCCTTCCAACCTTCGATAATCATCTCCCTTCGACTTCCGACTTTCGATAATCCACTGACCTCCGATATCCAGACCTGATACATTATTTAAAATGAGTTTAATAAGATATTGTGTCCGCTCCATATCACAACCTCCCAATATCGACATTTTTTTTGTGCGCATTATAAAAATTTCTGATGGGCTTACCTCCAATACCACTCATCTCTTACCACTTGTCATCTCTAGGGGGGCACTATTATATTAATTGAAAAGCCATTGATTTTTTATTGGTTTTGGCCGTAAATAGTAGTTGTTTGCATATTATTGTTTTCGTCATTTTTATGGCTAGTTCTGATATTGTTATTCTGTTTTGACAGAGGGTTTTTGATTAAGGCCAATATTGAAACAAATATGGTCTATTGCCAATGAAAATTCTCCAGGAAGGTAAGGGGATATTATAATAAAATAAAAATTTTCTTTTTGTTATTCCATGAATACGAATTCTTCGAAACGGATTGGAGACAGGCAGGATTATTCTTATTGTTGTGCAAGATAAATTGAGAAATTTTTCTTAATTGTACCATCGACATTTTTGTAGACCCCGACTAAAGAAATCCTCTTGTTTTATTGTCTTTGAAATTAACTCGACTGTTGAGATATTTTGGGAAATTATTTTTATTTCTAAATCATGTATAAATACCCATCTTTGATTGTGAGAAAATGGATTTGAATCTGAGATAAAAGAGGCAGAGTAATACCAGAGCTGACAACATATTTGTATAGGAGTTAAGACTCATTTTCACTATTGTAGTGAGATCGGATCCATTTGTGCAGACAGGGAATCGATTTAGAGACAGTAGAGGACCTGCACTATTGTAATTCTCTGATGTTTTATGTAATTGATTCATTTTTATAATAAGATTTATTTTTGTAATCAGATGTACAACACTATTGCTTTCTCTATTATTGAAAATAAATTCTTCAGATTTCAAATTCATTTCTGGAGTATGAGTATGTATGTGGATTTTCAACACTATTGTTGACTGCTTACTGAAATGCTCATTTAGAATCTGGTCAAGCTATCTTGCAGGGTTAATCAGAAATGAGATTTGAAATTGGAACTTGCATAAGGACAAACCTTTATCTCCTTGAGCTACTAGCTATCTAATAGTTTAATCTTATAGATGTCCTGCTTTCTACATGTCATGTATTTGAACTATTTCAGTATTGTGGCATGAATCTTTTTTTCCTTATGCATATGTTTTATTAGGAATTGGAGATGTTTGCAGTTGGATGTATGTTAACTATTTAATGGGAATTTATTTGTATACATTTGCTCGAACAAGGATTAGATCTTGGAACTATTTCCCTAATCTATTTCCTTTATCTTATTCCAATTTCAACATACTTTTGTTTCTTTTCCTGTCCTTTTAGCTTGCTCTTGATTGAGAGAAGGACTAATCCTTCCTTCAATCAAGATAGGTCTAGGATTAGATGCATCTTAGATTATACTTTGCATGTAGTTCTACTTTTTGCATCCTAGAAGTCCCCTCATACAGGGGCAATCTTTAGAGTGGTTTGGCTAGGCCATAAATTCAGCTTAAGGATCACTTTCTTGCCTAATCAGCAAGAAGAATCGATCTAATGTTTCTTCTATATTGGTTGGTGAAAGTCATACTTTAAGCTAGTAGAGATAGAGAGAGGGTATTTGGACCCAATTGAACTAGTCATAACCACCATTTGAATAGAAAAGGAACTATTTTAAGTTCCCGACTGGGTGGTCTCCCTTAAAATGTTGAAAGTGTAGAAAATCTTGTAGATTCACAAGCTCATGTAATCTACTAAAACAATATACAAGAATCTACTTCTACTCTTTACAGCGGAAGCCCATAAAGATCAAGAAAAACAATAATCAACAAGAGGAAGAACATCAAGGGCACATAACACAATAAATATCCGGGGAAATCCACAGCTCAAAACCCCACTATCTATTTTGTATTAATCTAGAAAATCAAGATGAAATTACAATGCTTGTTCTCTCTAGAACAATCCTAGCACTCCGTAAAATCAATCTCGAGCTCACAAGCAAGCTCAAGCCAAATCCATGCCTCTTCTATGCTCTCCAAGCCTCCTATTTCCTTGCACCCTTGGTCAAAGAATTTGGATAAATACAATATGCTCTGCTCAACCTTGAGCTTAACCTGCACAAGTATTTCTTATCCTCCACCTGATGACTTCCTTTGGCCAATACTTCGCAAAATTTCCAAGCCTCCAATATTCTAATTCTTTGCACAATTCCTTAGAGAATTAGCGTGTATTTAAAGGGAAATTCCTCAGTTCCTGAATGCATCCACTATCAGTGCAACACAGAAAAATCTAAAACAAATAGTATATTGTCCCTGCACTCTAGTCTCAACTAGGTCTTTCTCAAAATTGACATGCATGAGTTTATGATGAGGTAATATTCAGTTAACTGGAGAAGCACTAGTTGACTAGATGCCTCCACTCGGTATCCTCTTGGCTGCTCCAATTGTGGCTACTTCACAATTGTCTGAGACTGCTTCTGATATTTCTTCTTCTGGGGCTACATGTTGAGAGGTAATTTACTCTCCCTCTCAACCACCAAGTCTCTAACCTTTGCCTTGCTCCTCAAGGCTTTGCATGCATATTGAACCTCAAGAGCATACAAGTTCTTGGCTAGCACATTAATATGTTTCATCTATCTCGCCACCACGAAATTTTCTGGAAAAGAAGTTGAGTTTAAGTCAGTGATATCTCCCTCATCTGAACTCAAATTCGGCCGATTGTTTTTTTGAATTTGGGTATTTTTCGCTAGGAATCTAGATCTGCTATTTGTTTCTGAAAATTTTGCACAAAAATTTTTAGATCTACTCTACAAACTTGTGGCCCAAAACTCAAAACTTTGAAATCTTCTCTAGTATATTGTTCTCAGCTCTGATACCATGTATATTTTCCTGTAGATTCAGTAGCTCATGTAATCTACTAAAACAAGAGACAAGAATATACTTCTGCTCTTTATAGCTAAAGCGCATAGGATCGAGCGAAACAATAATCAACAAGAGGAAGACAAATCAATGGCACATAACACAATAAATATCTAGGGAAAGCCACAGCTCAAAACCCCACTATCTATTTTGTATTAATCCGTAAAATCAAGATGAAATTACAATGCTTGTTCACCTAGAACAATCCCATCACTCAGTGAAATCGATCTCCAGCTCACAAGCAAGCTCAAGCCAAATCTAGGCCTCTTCTCTGCTATCCAAGCCTCATGTTTCCTTGCACCCTTGGTCAAAGAATTTGGATAAATAAAATATGCTTTGCTCAACCTTGAGCTTAACCTACATAAGTATTTCCTATCCTCCACCCGATGACTTCCTTTGGTTAATACTTAAACAAATTTCCAAGTCTCCAAGCTTCTAATTCTTTGCACAATTCCTGAGAGAATTAGCCCATATTTAAAGGGAAATTCCTCAGTTCCTGAATGCATCCACTATCAGTGAAACTCAAAAAAATATAAAACAAATAGTACTTTCTCCCTGCACTCCAGTCTCAACTGGGTCTTTCTCAGAATCGGCGTGCATGAGTTTCTGATGAGGGAATATTCAATTAACTGGAGTAGCACTAGTTGAGCGCACTAATGCATCAAATGTCTATTAACTCAATATTAGTTCCTCAAACAATTTGCAACTAATTTAATTGGACTTAACTCAATAAACTGAGTTAACTAATTACAACTCATACTTAACTCATCTTGGACCCCTATAATATAGGGAGAACATATACATGACTTTAGGTAGACTTCCAACTCGAAATTCCTAAGTTAACTAAGTCAACTCATGCTAGTTAACTATTCCAAGTTTTTATGAGAATAAAATTCGATTTTAATTCTCAGTTTAATTCAAGGACAAATTAAACTGGAATTTCTGGATTCTATTTTTATCATTTCTTGTTACTATTTTCAACAGAAAGGTTATTTTTGTTGATCAACATGAACTTAAAGAGTAACACATATATTCATCATGAGTTAATCCATTACAAGCAGTAGGACACAAGGGACAATAAGTTGAAGAAGAAGTTTCAATAGGAAAATCTTCTTCAGACATCAAAAGATTGGTCGATATACCTGTGATTTCATTAATGAGATCATGATCATTAAGATGGTGGTTTTCCAAGGGTTTCTCCTGGTTAAGATCTTTGATTTCATTTGACTGATTGTCGAGATGAAAATATCTAGATCAGCCAAGAATGAAGGAACAACATCTTGACATAAAGGAATTTGAAATAGGGAAGAGAGATAAAAAGTATTTTCACACTTCTGCTCCTCTACCTATGGAATGTGACCACCTTGTTAGAAAATTATATATTACAGAGCAATGGAACACATAAAATATTGCAGAAATATAAACACAAAAATTGCATAAAATAAGAGAGACACAAATATACGTGGTTCACCCTATTTGGGCTACGTCCATAGAGAAATATCCAGTCCTTCCTTAATATTATCTATCCAAATGAAGAGATACAACCTACAGCCGATCCACTGTAATTTCCTCTTCACTCTCACACAATCTCCTTTCTCTTTCTCGCTCAGAATACACACATCACCAGCCGCAATACAATTACCTCATATATAGTGAGGGGTTTCCTTCTAGGGAAAAAACACTAAATTAAACATAACTTCTACCATCATATCATCTGCCTAATGAACGGCTCAGATTGACTACGAAATTACAATATTTTACAAGGAAATTTTACATCTATTTTTATCTTTGAGGGCACCTCCCCTGAACCCCCTCTGTCACTCCCCTGGACCCCCTCACGAAAATTAAACAATGGGAAGAGTTGACGCCCTATTACGAACTGGGGTCCAACTTAGAGATACCTCTAAATAAAGAAGATAATCAGGCTCCACACCCAACACACCTTGTGCCTGATCAAAACTTGGACCAACAAACTGAGGATCAAGAGTATCTAAAGAACATGTTGGTAAGTAGACTGACCAAGTGAATCAGGGTAAGAAAATCTATGGGATGTAGATAATAGAGGATGAAAAGTATATTATGAAGAAACAATATTTTCAATTGAAACAAATTCATGATTAGGATTATGTATAATGTGATCTTGAAAAATCAAGGGATCAACATCCACCTTGGGCTCTATGAATTTATTAAAACGTTGATTTTTTTCTCGAATAAGATATTGACCATGGGAAGAAAAATAAGGTGGAATAAGAGGATTGATAATTTGGTTTTCTTATTTCCCAACTTCAACAATAACACCAGAAACTACCTTGTTAAGAAATGAAAAGGGAGGAGGACAAGGGACAAAATTAAAAATGGGTTCCTCCTCTGAGATTAGAGGTGTCTCATGATTAATAAAAGTTGTGAGAGCACAATCAATGATCTGATAATCACCCTATGGGTGACCTCAGTTGAAGATTTATTAAACAAAAGGTATTACAGACCCATGTGCTAGTGTGTGTGTTCTGTGTTATTGAAACAACGGATCAATCAAATTGCCAATACACAGAAAATAAATGGAAAGACAGCAGAGAAATACAGTAAGCAACACAAAGACACAAACACTTTTTAATAAGGAGTTCACCCTATTCTCCAGGGCTACGTCTCCGGTCCAGCTTCAGTGGTGGCCTTGTTTTATTGTGTCTTTCAGCAGAGAAATTACAATGCAGGGACTCAATATGAGTTCTCCTGAAGCAGATTTTTCTTGGCAGGGTGGTTCTTGGATTCCCCAAGCCACTTGGAGTACACAGACTCTTGTTCTTCCTACCAGCTCTGTGACCCTCGATCTACAATGGAAAGAGCCAATTATGATGCTCAATCCAGACAGATTCCTCTATGGGAATGCTTGATTCTTCAAGCTCTCTGGTGGTTGATGCTGCCTGTGGTCAACTCGGCCCTCTGTCTCCTATGCTTGGATTTACTGCTCTCTGTGCTCAGTCCTCCTCTCAGGGTGCACTGTTCATTGTCTCTCTTGGTTGCTTGGACTCTTCGCTCTCTATTTTTTTAATCCCATTCGGCTGCCTCTGTTCATGGCTTTAGCCATTCGACCTCCATGCCTATTCGGTTCCTCTCCTTCCTGCGTCGATTCTCCTTCTACCTGTATGCTGGGAGTTCCCTGTTCGGCGTCAACATGAACGCTCAAGAAGTAGCCATGTGTCTCCATCGGAACAACGCTAGCCTGTTTTTCGATTCGTTTCTTTCTCCACCATGGCGTTCAATGGATTCCAAATCCCCTTAAATCGTGGCTTAATTCCCTGTCAATTCCGCTCTGTCTATCGGACGCAATCTCATCCATCTGATCTGGGCTCCTCCAGATCCGATGTCATACACACGCCGAGCGCGGTTGACTTGCTCGACCGATAATGCGCGATCACGGCGGTTTTTCTCTCACCTCCGCTGCCATGCATCGATCGCTGAGTGTGATCGCTCCGCTTTCTCCAAAACCTCTTACCATTCAAGGGTGCCCCGATCAAACCATCGGTTTCCAAGTTGTGGGTCCCACATTCATACAATGGCGCTTTTCGTTTCTCTACCCACGGTCCTCTGGCTCCCAACATGACTGAGTGCTTAAGTCTCTACCATTTCAGCCCTGTTCGCCCAGCAATGCGCGATTATGCTAATCGCGCATCGAAAATCAGCTCCTTTTCCTATTCCGGGGTTCCCAGGGGCTACATCGACCTCCTGCGCAGTCTCCATGGGCCTCGGTCAGCGCGCTTTGACCGAGGTCCTCGTCGTTCCACGCCGGCTTCCATGGCCACTGGTTCAGGGTGTTTCCGATTACTGTTTTGGATTCTTCAAGGATTTGTTTCATCCCGATGGAGTCATGGTTCTATGACAGTCATTTATGGATCTGATTCAGATCACGGCCTCCCAACTAAAAAGATTTTGGACAACCAAAAGTTGGTTTTCTTCAAGCATCGACTAAGTGAGGAAACTGTTGTCTCACTTGTACAATCTCAATCCACTTCACACTGCTCGGTTTCGAACCTTTAAGCCCAATCCTGAGGTATTCCACCTGTCCACTGTGCATCGTCCTTACCTTCCTGTCCAGCACTGTATCTTCCTGAAACTCATTAAGATATTTAGGTAGCAGGTCGTCAACAGAAGGAAATTGACTCTGCTCTTCAGGGTCCTCAATCATTGAAGGTTCAAATAACCTCAAGAAATATATGTTCACGACTGAGTAGATGTGCATGTAAGCTGGCAAATCAAGGCGAAAAGCATTCTCACCAATCTTCTCAAGTATCCTGAAGGGTCCATACCTGATAGGTTTTAGCTTCTTACCTTCACCTTGCATCCTGTCCTTGCTAATATACAGCCAGACTTAGTCTCCAACTTGAAAACTATGCTCCATCCGATGCTTATCATGCCTAGCCTTGTACTTGGCCTGGCTCTTTTCCAGCTGTTCCTGTACTGCCTGGTGGATCTCCTGGATCTGTTCAATGAACCTAGTTGCTCTGTCCACATCATTGTGTCCATCAACCATGGTATGTTTACCAAAAAAAAGTCCATGTGAGACCTTGTTATGAAACCAAAGTAGGTCTCAAAAGGAGATCTATGGGTAGAAGAGTGTTTGGCTCTATTGTAAGCATGTTGCACATAACACAAGTGTTCATCCCAAAGCT
The DNA here is from genome assembly GCA_031772625.1 of Pinus tabuliformis. Lineage (NCBI taxonomy): Eukaryota > Viridiplantae > Streptophyta > Pinopsida > Pinales > Pinaceae > Pinus > Pinus tabuliformis. Next base: position 1,137,483,057 of record CM062811.1, read on the forward strand.
TAGGGTGTTTGCTGTAATATCTTCTCAGTAACTGGATCACTGTCCTGTTAACTACTTCTGTCTGGCCATCTGTTTGTGGATGAAAAGTTGTGCTTTTATTTAATTTGGTGTCCATTAGTTCCCACAGACTTGACCAAAACTTCCCCACAAATCGGGTGTCTCGATCAGATATAATAGAAGTGGGTAATCCAAAATGAACTCATGCATGTTCAAAGAATAACTTTGCAGTTTGTTCAACTGTAATCTGTTTACTACAAGGTATAAAAATACACATTTTGCTGAACCTATCCACAACAACATATAGATAATCATGACCTTTCCTAGATTTAGGCAGTCCTCCAACAAAATCCATGGAAATGCTTTCCCAAGGGTGAGAAGGAACTGGCAAGGGAGTGTATAAGCCTAGTTTTTTGTTGCTGGGCTTGCTTTTAGCACACATAGCACACCCCTTTACATATCTAGAAACTGTCTCACTCATTCTTGGCCAATAACAGAACCTTTGCAGCTGTGCAACTGTTTTACTTACCCCAAAGTGACATGATATCAGAGAAGTGTGTGCTTCCCTAATTATCTTTACTCTCTCAGTTTGTGGAATGCAGAGTTTCCCACAATGATATAAGAGTCGGTCATTCACATGATAGTCCAATCCTTCTACTCTTTTTCCTTGACTCAAAGTTGCATATACATCTTTAAAGTCCATGTCCTGAGCATACTGTTCTATGTATCTTTCATGCAGCACAGAATTATGCTTAAGTATGGTAGTTGCATTTATAATGGGTCTAGATAACATGTATGCAACCTTGTTATGTATGCCATTTTTATATCTGATGACTAAATGAAACTGTTGTAGAAAACCCATCCATCTGTAATGTCTTGATTGTTGCAACTTAGTTTGGGAGTGTATATATTGAAGTGGTTGATGATCAGTATGTATTACTGTTTCTTTGCCCATTAAGTAATGTTTCCACTTTTTCACACTCTGAACTAATGCATACAATTCCTTATCATATGTAGGATATTTAACTACTGCAGGATTAAAAGTCTCAGAATGATAACATATGGGTTTACCGTGTTGTGTCAACACTGCTCCCACGGCATAGTCACTAGCATCAGTTTGGATCTCAAATGGTCTTTGTAGATCTGGCAGTGCTAGTACAGGTGTTGTACTAATTTTTTCTTTCAAGGTGTCGAAGGCTTTCTGTTGTTTGCCTCCCCACTGAAACACCTTGTTCAATCCTGTCAAAGCATGTAAGGGAGCTGCAATTGAGGAAAAATTTGAAATGAACTTCCTCCAATACTGTGCTACTCCTAATAAGCTTCTCACTTCTGTAGCAGACTTGGGTTTAGGCCAGTTTACAATGACTGCCACTTTAGAGGGATCTATTTTCAATTCACCTCCCCCTACTATATGACCCAAATAATTTAGAGAGGTTTTTCCAAATTCACATTTGGAGAGTTTAACATAAAGTTTCTCTCTTTTCAAAACATCTAATGTTTGCTTAACATGCTTTAAATGTTCTTCCCACGTTTTACTAAAAATCAAAATGTCATCTAGATACACAATAACAAAATCATCAAGAAAAGGTCTGAGTACATCATTCTTTAATCTCATGAAAGTAGCAGGGGCATTGTTCAAGCCAAAAGGCATAACCAGCCATTCATACAATCCCTGCTTTGTTTTGAAAGCAGTCTTCCATGCATCTTGCTCTGCAACTTTGACCTGATGGTATCCACTGTGCAAATCCAGCTTGGTGAAATAAACAGCTTCCTTCAATTGATCTAAAAGATCATCTATGTGAGGAAGGGGATAACGATTTTTTATTGTTATCTTATTCAGTGCTCGGTAATCAATGCACATTCTCCACAAGCCATCTTTCTTTCTCACCAAAACGATTTGTGACCCACATGGTGATGTGCTAGGCCTGATGAACCCTTTCTCGAGAAACTCTTGCACCTGCTTCTTGATTTCAACATTCTCTAAAGCAGATAACATGTACATCCCAATGTTAGGCAAAGGAACATGTTGCTACAAAATAATATCATGTATTATTCCCTTTTTGGGTGGCAGACCTTGAGGTTCTCGAAACAAGACATCATACTCTGAAACAATCTTTTCTATATCAGCTTGCTGATCAGAATTACAGCCCTCAAATACATTGGTTTTATCAGTTTTCTTTTCCTTTACAACCATTAGTAAGAATTGTTTGCATGAATTTATCACTCTTTTCATTTGTCCTAAGTTTATGAGAGTATAATTATTATTGAGCTTATGAGATCTTACAAAGTATTCGATTCCATCTTTAACGAGTAGATACTTGTTCTCGGCTCTATAGAAAATAGCCTTTCTATCATACAAGTAAGGACTTCCTAAAACAATTCCACATATATCCAAAGGAATTATATCTAAGTCAACCTCATCTACAAATGCTAACCCAAAAGAAAACTTGAGTTTGCACTGTCTAGTCACTTGTAGTTGTGCTTTATCATTCAACCATGCTAATGGGTATGGCTTCTTATGAGGTTTAGTTGCTAATCCAAATTTCTTTACAATTGCTTCAGAAATCAGATTTACTTGTGAGCCACTATCAAACAAAGTATCAATCTTTTGATTTTTGGAAACAACTCAAATATGAAAAAGCTCATGCCTTTTTCTCTCATGTTCTTCATCAATAACAGATTGAGCAGAATTACTAGTAGATGCTTCAGAATTCTTACATTTTATACCTGTGGCTGCAATGGTTGTTTCATCTCTCGAGTCTGACCCCAAATCTTTCTGAATAGTTGCAGCAGTCTTCTTCTTCTTTCCCTCAGACTTCTTAGGTCTCAGCTCTGGATGCAGAATCCAACAGTGCTCATCATCATGCCCCTCCTTTTTACGGTGAGTGTATGAAGCTTTGCCTTTCTGTGTAGTTTACTTCCTTGCTTTCCACTTCTGCTTTCTTTTCTCCTTGCTCTTTCTTACAATGGGTTGGGATGGTCCCCCAACTTCTAGATTTCCATTCTTTCCTCTAGCTTCTAGATGAGTAGCTTGTACAAATACCTCATCTATACTCGTGGGATTAAACATGAGGATGGTATGCCTCATGTAGCTGTGTAGACCACCAATGTACTTCAAAATAGTTTTTGGTGAGTCTAATGAAATACCCAACATCAATTCTCTCTTTCTGAACTCTTGAGTATACCCTTGTACACTTTTCCCTTTCAACTGCCGAAGAGTTTTCCAACTCATCATGGCTTGTTGCATGTAGGCCAATGGATAGAACTGCTTTTTGATTGTAGTAACAAATTCACTCCAGACAGAGATGGTCTTACCATGCTTCCTCATATCAGCTTGGGTTCTGCCTTCCCACCATACCAAGGCAGTGCCCCCTAGGCGAAGGCTTGCCAGCTGAATCTTGCTCTTGTCTGAGTCTATATTTTGTACTCTGCAATACACATCAATTTGTCTAATCCAATTGTCCAACTTTTCAGCATTTAGCTCTCCATCATATATAGGCAAATCAAATTTAACATCTAACTTAATCAAAGATGCTTTCTTATTATGCACAAGGCTACTAGGAGGTGTAGGGAAGCTTTCTTCTTTCCCCTTTCCTTTGGAGTGGTCATGGGAATGAGATTCATCTTCTTCTTTATCTTGCTTAGAGCCTGATGAATCTTCACCCTTATGCTTTCTAAAGTCCCTATACATTTCTTCTACCATAGACTTTATAGCTAGGAAACTTTCTATGAATTGAGAGTCTGGCCCTATAGAAACTTCTTCTGATATTGTCTTTCGAGAATAGACTCTCCCAATTTCAAGATTAGTTCCCACCAACTCTCCTTCTCCTAATTTGAGCTTTGAACTAGTGAGCATTCACATCTAAACCAACACAAGCTTGTCTAACCTTACAGCCTAGAGCTCTGATACCACTTGATCTGATAATCACCCTATCAGTGACCTCAGTTGAAGATTTATTAAACAGAAGGTATTACAGACCCATGTGCTGGTGTGTGTGTTCTGTGTTATTGAAACAACGGATTGATCAGATTGTGAATACATAGAAAATAAATGGAAAGACAGCAGAGAAATACAGTAAGCAACACAAAGACACAAACACTTTTTAATAAGGAGTTCACCCTATTCTCCAGGGCTACGTCTCCGGTCCAGCTTCAATGGTGGCCTTGTTTTATTGTGTCTTTCAGCAGAGAAATTACAATGCAGGGACTCAATATGAGTTCTCCTGAAGCATATTTTGCTTGGCAGGGTGGTTCTTGGATTCCCCAAGCCACTTGGAGTACACAGACTCTTGTTCTTCCTACCAGCTCTGTGACCCTCGGTCTACAATGGAAAGAGCCAATTATGATGCTCAATCCGGACAGATTCCTCTATGGGAAGGCTTGATTCTTCAAGCTCTCTAGTGCTCGATGCTGCCTGTGGTCAGCTCGGCCCTCTATCTCCTCTACTTGGCTTTACTGCTCTCTGTGCTTAGTCCTCCTCTCAGGGTTCACTGTTCACTGTCTCCCTCTGTCGCTTGAACTCTTCGCTCTCTCTTTTTTTAATCCCATTCGGCTGTCTCTGTTCATGGCTTTAGCCATTCGACCTCCATCCCTGTTCGGTTCCTCTCCTTCCTGCGTCGATTCTCCTTCCGCCTGTATGCTGGGAGTTCCCTGTTCGGCGTCAGCATGAACGCTCGAGAAGTAGCCACATGTCTCCATTCGAACAACGCCAGCTTGTTCGTCGATTCGTTTCTTTCTCCACCGTGGTGGTCAACGGATTCCAAATCCCCTAAATCGTGGCTTAATTCCCTGTCAAATCCGCTCTGTCTATCGGACACAATCTCAGTCGTCCGATCTAGGCTCCTCCAGATTCGACGTCATACACACTGCTGAAAATTGTGCAACAAGAAATGCTTGTTGAGAATGCAACAAGATGATGGAGCTTAGTGGAAAGGAGTTGCCTTCACTAAGTGGGCCCGCAGGCAAATTATGGTGCAAGTTCTATTTTTGATCCCAGCAGGGATGATCATAGTATGGGTGATCACAGTATGAGTGATCAAAGTCTATTTTTAGAGTGGCTGTCAAAAATAGAAAAGTCAAATATTATTGTCTCATAATAATATTTGGACTATAAACTTGATCTTATTCTCTTGGAGCACTTCAGGATGAGCTACGAATGTGGTACATGCAGATCCCAGAAGGAAATACGTGGTTACCTATGGGATGACTAATATTTGCATGCAGGACTTCAGTTAGAACTCAAGTGAGTTGAGTTTAGTGGACTGGAGGTGCAATTGATGGAGTTGTGTTCAGTTTAGCTTTGTTAAACTGGTTGTATTTAGTCTGACTGGCAAATAGACTAGAGATGAGTTGGGTGAATTAGTTATTAATTAACTCACAAGTTATTAACTCATAATGCAACTATAGAATACATCAGTTAACTTAGTTGCATGTCAGTTCATGTTCAGTTCAGTAGGGACAGGTGTTAGAGTATCAGATTGCTATCAGTTGTGACTATAGTTGTGCATGATGATTTGCACAATCAGAGGGATTGAGTATGCCAATGAATTGGCCAATACCAAGAATTGTAGCCTGTGCTCACGTCCAACATAGTGTGAGTGATTCTTTGTAGGTGAAATACGAGTTTGGTAAACCATTCTCATCAGTTCTTGAGCAGGTATTGAGCTGTGGAGGCAGGCAAGTAGTGGAATAGATTTGGAGATCAGATCTTAGTTGTATTGTGTGTAACAAGTGGAGCTGGCACTGGATTTCTTGTGATAAGCATTTTACTTTGTAATGTTACATGTTCTCAATCATTAATATACAGATAGTGTGGGGTTTTTAGCGAGATGCTTTCCCCGGGTTACATACTGTGTTAATGTGTGAATGCTCTTGATGTTTTACTGTTATTGATGCTGCTATATTGATGATCAACGTAGAGGAGCTTATGTATTGTGTATGTATTCCGAAATAGTACATGATCAGGATAATCTCTGTTGAATATGTGTTAAATTATTCAAAATTTCTACATGGTATCAGAGCTGCTTGATTTGTAGAAGAGATTTTTACAGGATATCAAGCAAGGATTGATCATCTGATCTACTATTCAGGAAGTGTTTACATTCTATTTCTTCAGGCAGAGTCTGTAATCGGGCTAGGTAGCCTCTGGATTCATCCTTCTTTTGGAAGGTGAGATATCCAGTGAATGCCCATACAGTCGATCTCTGTACAAGAAATATTGTGTTCTCACGAATCTTAGATCCGAGGCAGTTGAGTTGGTTGCTGGTGGAATTCGAATTTGCAGCAGTGTTTTTCTTGGTGTCAAAACTCAGATGTCTTTCACAGGATTGCGATTGGAGTATGCCCTTGAGGGCAGCTCAAACTATATTGCATGGAAGGACAGGATGGAGGCAGTATTGGATGATAACGGGCTGAAGGAGTTCATAGAGACGGAAGTCCCAAAGCCTATTGATGCTACTCAAGTTGATGCTTGGCAAAAGAAGACCGAAAAATGTCAAAGGATTCTGTTGGAGGGCGTGAAGGATCACATTGTGTCGAGCCTGCATGGAAATACTTCTCCATATCTGATGTGGAAGGCTTTATCAGATCTATTCCAAAGCAAGAGTGATCAGAGGAAGTTGGCGCTCAAAGATAAACTCAGAAACATCAAATGCGAGAATGGTGACAGTATGCCCAAGTATCTCATGAAGTTCACTCAGTGTCGAGATGAGCTGGGAAGTGTGGGGGTTACTGTCGATGATGAGGACTTGGTGAGCTTGGCTCTCCTTGGCCTTCCTAAGAGTTGGCATAGCTACCGGGACTCGGTGAATGGAAGGGAGAAATTGCCAGGATGGGAGAGACTTTGGTTGGATCTTGTGCAAGAGGAGATTAGACAGCGCACCAAAGACAGTTATTCATCTATGCATGATGAGGAGAACTATGCCTTAGCGAGTAAGGTGAAGAAGGGGAAGGGGAAGGTTTCTCTTTCCGAATCCAGTTCTTCCAATGATGGGAAGAAGGTTGACAAGTCGAAGGTGAGATGCTTTCGTTGTCATGAGTTGGACCATTATGCTACTAATTGCCCAAAGAAGAAGTCCAAGAAGGGATACGGGGAAGGATCTGAAGGTGAGGCAACCTCACTTGCTTCACAGTTTGAGTTGGATTTCACACTCTTCGCATGCATGGTTTCATCCATGATGGGAAGTGGTTGGTTTCTTGACAGTGGAGCTTCTTTCCACATGACCGGTGACAAAAGTTTGTTCAATACTTTGGAGGAGAAAGATCTCCAGATACTCATAGGGATGAGTAATGATGAGAAGTATAGTGTCTCAGGTGTAGGCACGGTTATTTTTCAGAGGGAGCATGGAGCTCGCCTTACCTTGACCGATGTCAAGTATGTACCAGGACTGAAGAGAAACTTGGTGTCGATCGCAATGCTGGAAGAAAGAGGCTATGATGTAGTCTTTAGTGAGGGAAAGGTTTTCCTTAGACACATCATCACTAGGCAGGTGAAGCAGATTGGTTCACGGGTCAAGAACCTGTATGCTCTTGAGGTTCAAGATGCATGCAAAGCCTTGAGTAACGAGGCAACTGATGGAGACTTGGTGGTTGAGAGGGAGCGTATATTACCTTTCAACATGCAGAGCCAGAAGAAGTCTCAGACGATTGTGGAGGAGCCACGATTGGTGCAGCAGCTTCAGGAGGTTGTGGAGCAGCAACAACAAGGGAAGCTAAGTGGAGATCGAGTAGAGACATCTACTCATGCAGATACCTCCAGTAGGGGGAAACTTCGAGCCAAGTGGGCTGAGGGATCGCATGCAGCCATACCTCCAGGTAGGAGGTGGGGTGATGTGGATTGATCGTCCCAAGGAAGAGGGGCAAGATCCTTGAGGTACCCAACCTCTTCGATGAGACCTTGCTACGGGAGCCCCGATGTGTAGTAGCAGGAACTGACTGATTGGGTAGAGACAGATGCAGATGGAGCGACAGAGAGAGTGACAGTGCAGGGAATCCCAGGACAACGCATAGCTAGCAGGCTGCAGCAATGCGAGAGGCACAAGTGTTTTGCACAGTGCTAGGTGACACAGAGAGGTGTGCAATGGTGTGAGATGCATGGAGATGTTGCAGTGGCGCAGATGTCAGAGAGGGAGCACTTGTCAGTAGCAGGTAGAGCTTCAACATCAAAGGATGTTTCTAGCCCAACAGGGAGGTCAGTTGGGAGGTGCAGTGCGGATGCAATGCTGGGAGATAGAACCAGCAGCAGCACGGATGCAGTCAGAGATCAAAGTGACAGAGGCTAGAGCAGTCAGATATTGAAGAGCACAGAGATGCAGAGTTTTCAGTCGACAGAGGCAATAGCAGTCAGAGACTTTGATGACAGAGCAAGTGGACCGGCCAGATGTGTTGCATGGAGAACATTCCAGAGTTTCAAGATCGAGTTTGAGAGGAAGCCTTTCTTGTTGAGAGGGAGTGTTGAAAATTGTGCAACAAGAAATTCTTGTTGAGAATGCAACAAGATGATGGAGCTTAGTGGAAAGGAGTCGCCTTCACTAAGTGGGTCCCCAGGCAAATTATGGTGCAAGTTCTATTTTTCATCCCAGCAGGGATGATCAGAGTATGGGTGATCACAGTATGGGTGATCACAGTATGAGTGATCAAAGTCTATTTTTAGACTCGCTGTCAAAAATAGAAAATTCAAATATTATTGTCTCATAATAATATTTGGACTATAAACTTGATCTTATTCTCTTGGAGCACTTCAGGGTGAGCTACGGATGTGGTACATGCAGATCCCAGAAGGAAATACATGGTTACCTATGGGATGACTAATATTTGCATGCAGGACTTCAGTTAGAACTCAAGTGAGTTGAGTTTAGTGGACTGGAGGTGCAATTGATGGAGTTGTGTTCAGTTTAGCTTTGTTAAACTGGTTGTATTTAGTCTAACTGGCAAATAGACTAGAGATGAGTTGGGTGAATTAGTTATTAATTAATTCACAAGTTATTAACTCATAATGCAACTATAGAATACATCAGTTAACTCAGTTGCATGTCAGTGCATGTTCAGTTCAGCAGGGACAGGTGTTAGAGGATCAGATTGCTATCAGTTGTGACTATAGCTGTGCATGATGATTTGCACAATCAGAGGGATTGAGTATGCCAATGAATTGGCAAATACCAAGAAATGTAGCCTGTGCTCACGTCCAACACAGTGTGAGTGATTCTTTGCAGGTGAAATACGATTTTGGTAAAACATTCTCATCAGTTCTTGAGTAGGTATTGAGCTGTGGAGGCAGGCAAGCAGTGGAATAGATTTGGAGATCGGATCTTAGTTGTATTGTGTGTAACAGGTGGAGCTGGTACTGGATTGCTTGTGATAAGCATTGTACTTTGTAATGTTACATGTTCTCAATCATTAATATATAGATAGTGTGGGGTTTTTAGCGATATGCTTTCCTCGGGTTACATACTGTGTTAATGTGTGAATGCTCTTGATGTTTTATTGTTATTTATGTTGCTATATTGATGATCAACGTAGAGGAGCTTATGTATTGTGTATGTATTCTACAATAGTACATGATCGGGATAATCTCTGTTGAATATGTGTTAAATTATTCAAAATTTCTACACGCATGTCGAGCGCAGTTGACTTGCTTGATTGATAACACGCGATCACGGTGGTTTTTCTCTCACCTCCACTGCCACGCGTCGATCGCTGAGTGTGATTGCTCCGCTTTCTCCAAAATTACCGTTCGAGGGCACCCCGATCAAACCATCGGTTTCCAGGTTGTGGGTCCCACCTTCGTACGATGGCGCTTTTCGTTTCTCCGCCCACAGTCCTCTGGCTCCCAACGTGACCGAGTGCTTAAGGCTCTACCATTTCAGCCCTGTTCGCCTAGCGATGCGCGATTATGCTAATCACGCATCGAAAATCAGCTCCTTTTCCCATTCCGGGGCTCCCAGGGGCTACATCGACCTCCTACGCAGTTTCCATGGGTCTCGATCAGTGCGCTTTGACCGAGGCCCTCGTTGTTCCGCGCCGGCTGCCATGGCCACTGGTTCAGGGTGTTTCTGATTACTGTTTTGGATTCTTCAAGGATTTGTTTCATCCCGACGGAGTCATGGTTCTATGACAGTCGTTTATGGATCCGATTCAGATCAATCAACCAATGATTCATATTCAGATTGTTTCAAGGATATTTGAACCAAGTGTTGAAACTTTTATTTGAAGAAATCCAAAACCATATCTTCTTCAGGAAACTCATAACATAAGTAAAAACAATGTAAACTTTGAAACGGGAACTGATACTGTTACCCGTTTCATAGAGATAGCAAAAAAGTGACCTGATTTTGAAAAGGGGTGATACAGAACGAACATGTTTTTTTTAGAGCATAGTTTTTTGAAGGAATGTCATGGGAATGATACTTTTATGTACATTAAGTTTTAGAATGGTAGTGATTTTCATGCTGATTTTGAAAAGTGAGTATTCTGCATCACCCCCTTTTTTTAAAAGACATGTTTTTTGGCTTTAAATTTTCTAATGTATAAAATGTAAATAATTATTTTGTAAATTTGATCATTTTTGAAGTGGTCGTTTTCTTCACATTTTCTTGTTTTTTATTTTAATTTTAACTTTTTTTCTAGTGAGGTTTTTATTGTTTTGCATTTTTAAATTAGAAGATCAATATTTAGAATTTTCGTTATTCTACATATTTATACATCCTTAATGAATTTTTCAATCCACATGAAATAATTGTTTCTAAAAAACAATATTTTCTAACAATGGACATAAAATAACCATTTTTAACATAAATATAACTAAAAAACTACACGTTTTGATAATTTTTTGTTAGAATTGACATGTCAAAATCACAATTTTTATACGATAATTTTAACTAAAAATGGTTAAATAATAGCTTTTTTTTATGAATTTCATGTCAAAAAATTAATAATAATCATTTTTTTCAAAAAATAATGATTAACTTAAAAATCAATGCGAAAATCACATATTACAAATATTGAACGGATAACAACCCTAATTGAGTGTTTATTCTTCTCATAAAATGTCAAAGTCAAAACATTGCAAAGCTTGATTTACAAGCATAACTTATTTAATCAACAATGTCACGTAATCCAAACTCTTCGTCCTCTAGAGTTTCATCATTGTCTTCTTCCACAATATTTTCTGCTTCCTTTTGCTCATTTCCCTCTTCTAATGGATCTTTGATGTCTGCAAATCTCCCAATGTATGTCTTTCCAAACATTCCATGTAATTGTGGTTGGGGTTCCTTTGCCTTTTTTGCCACACGTGATTCACTAAAGTCCCCTTTCTTCAACCCAATTTCTTGGATTACATCTGGAAGAAATTGAAGAGCATTAATTCTTTGCTGAATGAAATTGCACTGTAGTGGATATTTTTCAATTGCAATGCAATTTCTTCTTTTTTGAAGGCAACATGCTAGTTTTGTACCTAATTATCAAGCACAAAAGAAATAAATGAACTAAATTTGTACAATGATATATTAATTAAAAAATAACATATTGAAATTCAATTCCATATAATAAAACTTACTTGAGCCCGAAAATAAATCCAGAACCCAATCCCCTTCATTTGAACAAATGTCTATAAGATAGTTAATCAATAATTGTGGTTTTTGATAAATTTTAACTATCTCTCTTTTTTATTCTTTGTCTTCATATGTTAGTTTTCTCACAACAGCATCATAAGTCAGTATTTGGCTATGACTCTTTCTGTCTACCCGATTAAAAATCATAGACATATGGCTATCATCTTTTGCCCAACTATCAATATGAATGAACTCACAATCATTTATAAATTGTTGATCTTCATTGTTAAGAAGATTTGACTTTTGCCTGTAACATGAAATAGTAAAAGTTCAATTAACTTGTACATAAATGAATTTTTCAACATTAATCAAATATACATTTTAAACATCTTACCATGTAAGCTGCATCCTTGAATTTGTTTTCCCCTTGAAGCTTGACAATATCATTGCCAATTGTGTGTCTGAATGAAATGTCATAAATCTCCATAATGGTGATGACGTGACTTCTACAAATCCCGCAACCACTTTACTAAGAGCTTGATAAGTATAAGGGTCACTATCATAGTCAATGTTTGGAATATTGAAACCATGGGGAATATCTACAATGACCACCTGCCATCGCCCATGCCCGCCCCACCCGCTCATTTGCCCCCTCACCTGCCCTCGCCCGCCCCACCCCCTCAACCGCCCTCGCATCGCCCCTCACCCCCACACTCGCCCCCTCACCTGCCCTCTCGCCGACCCCTTCACACACCTACCCACCCCCTCACCCGCCCTCGTTGTTGCCCTCGCCCACCCCTTCACCCGCCCCCTCACCCGCCCTCGCCCACGCTCACGGCTGCCCCACCCCCTCAGTGGCCCTCACCCGCACCCTCACCCGCCCTCGCCCATGTCCTCGCCCGCGCCACCCCCTCACCTGCCCTCACCCACATCCTCGCCCACCCCACCCCCTCACCCGCCCTCGCCCGCCCCACCCCCTCACCCGCCCTTGCCCACGCCCACGCCCACCCTACCCCCTCACCCGCCCACGCCCACGGCTGGGGCGCGCCACCTCGGCGGCCCACCCACCCGCTCGGCTGGTGGCTGGGCGATTCCGGGAATCGCCCAGCCACTAGCCGAACGGGTGGGCGGGCCACCGGGGTGGCGCCAGCCTAGGCCGCGCCACCCCGGCGGCCCGCCCGCCCGCCCGGCTGGTGGCTGGGTGATTCTCGGAATCACCCAGCCACCAGCTGCCCTCCCGGCTGGTGGCTGGGTGATTCCGAGAATCACCCAGCCACCAAGTGGCCGCCCGGATGGTGGCTGGGTGATTCCGAGAAACACCTAGCCACCAGCCACTCACCCGGCTGGTGGCTGGGTGATTCCCGAAATCACCCAGCCACTGCCCGGCTAGTGGATGGGTGATTCCGGGAATCACCCAGCCTGCGGCCGCCTAGAGGCTGGGTGATTCCCAGAATCACCCAGCCACCGCCTACCTGGTGGCTGGGTGATTCTCGGAATCACCCAGGCACCACCCGCCTGGTGGCTGGGTGATTCTCGGAATCACCCAGGCACCGCCCGCTTGGTGGCTGAGTGATTCGTGGAATCACCCAGTCACCAGGTGGTCGCCCGCTTGGTGGCTGGGTGATTCCCAGAATCACCCAGTCACCAGGTGGTCGCCCGCCTGGCGGCTGGGTGATTCCGAGAATCACCCAGCCACCAACCAGGCGACCACCTGGCTGGTGGCTGGGTGATTCTCGGAATCACCCAACCATGAGCCGGGCGGTGGTTGGGTGATTCCGAGAATCACCCAGCCACCAGCCACCCCCCCGCTTAGTGGCTGGGTGATTTCGGGAATCACGCAGCCACCAGGCGGCCGCCCGGCTGGTGGCTAGCTGATTCCCGCCGGGTGGGCGGATGGTGGCTGGGACATTCCGGGAATCAACCAGCCACCAGCCGAGTGGATGGGCGAGCCGCCGTGGTGTGTAGCCTGGGCTGACGCCACCCAGGTGGCTCGCCCGCCCGCCCGATTAGTGGCTGGACGATTCCGGGAATCGCCCAGCCACCAGCCGGGCGGGCGTGCGGGCCACCTGGGTGGAGCGACCTGGGCTGACGCCACCCAAGTGGCCCATCCGCTCGCCCGGCTGGCGGCTGGGCGATTCCCAGGTGGCTGGTGGTTGGGCGATTCCGGGAATCACACAGCCACCAGCCGGACGGGCGGGCGGGCCACCGGGGTGGCGCCAGTGCAGGCCACGCCACCCTAGTGGCCCGCCCGCCTGGTGGCTGGGTGATTCTCGGAATCACCCGCTCACCCGCCCCCTCACCCACCCTTGCCGACGCAGACGCCCGCCCCACCCCCTCAGTCGCCCTCGCCCGCACCCTCACTCACCCTTGCTCATGTCCTCACCTGCCCTTGCCCACATCCTCGCCCACCCCACCCCCTCACCCATCCTCGCCCGCCCCACCCCCTCACCCGCCCTTTCCCACTCCCACGCCCACCCTACCCCCTCACCCGCCCATGCCCACGGCTGGGGCGCACCACCTTGGCGGCCCGCCCACCAGCCGGGCGGTTGGGTGGGCCAACGGGGTGGCACCAGCCTAGGCCGTGCCACCCCGGCGGCCCGCCCACCTGCCCGGCTGGTGGCTGGGTGATTATGGGCGGCAGGTGGCTGGGTGATTCCCGAAATCACCCAGCCACCATGCGGCCACCCAGCTGGTGGCTGGGTGATTCCGACTGGGTGATTCCCGGAATCACCCAACCACCAGCCACCCGCTCGGCTGGTGGCTAGGTGATTCCCACAATCACGCAGGCACCGGGCGGCCGCCCGGCTGGTGGCTGGGTGATTCCCGCAATCATGCAGCCACTAGGCGGTCGCCCTGCTAGTGGTTAGGTGATTCCCACCGGGCGAGCGACTGGTGGCTGGGTGATTCCGGGAATCACCCAGCAACCAGCCGGGCAGGTGGGCGGGCAGGCCGCCAGGGTGGCGAGGCCTGGGCTGGCGCCACCCTGGTGGCTCGCCCGCCCGCCCGGCTGGTGGCGGGGCGGGCGGGTGGGCCACCGGGGTCGGAAGCCCGCCCGCCCGCCCGGCTGGTGGCGGGGCGGGCGGGCGGGCCACCGGGGTCGGAAGCCCGCCCGCCCGCCCGGCTGGTGGCTGGGTGATTCTTGGAATCACGCGCTCACCCGCCCTTGCCCACGCCCACGCCCGCCCCAACCCCTCACCCGCCCTTGCTCACACCCTCACCTGCCCTCGCCAATGTCCTCGACCAGCTGGTGGCTGGGTGATTCTTGGAATCACGCGCTCACCCGCCACCCTCACCCGCCCATTCTCGGAATCACCCAGCCACCCGCAGCTGGTGGCTATGTGATTCCCCGAATCTCCTAGCCACCAGGCGGCCGCCCGTTGGTGGCTGGGTGATTCCTACCGGGCGGGCGCCTGGTGGCTGGGTGATTCCGGGAATCACCCATCGATCAGTCGAGCAGGCGGGCGGGCCGCCGAGGTGGCGGGGCCTGGGCTAGTGCCACCCCAGTGGCTTGACTGCCCGCCTGGCTTGTGGCAAGGCGATTCCTGGAATCGCCCAGCCACCAGCCGGGCGGGTAGGTGGGCCACCTGGGTGGCGCTAGCCCAGGCCACGCCACCCCGGCGGCCCGCCTGGTGGTTGGGTGATTCACGGAATCACCCAGCCACCGCCCACCGCACCTGCCCTTGCCCACATCCTCGC
The DNA here is from genome assembly GCA_031772625.1 of Pinus tabuliformis. Classification (NCBI taxonomy): domain Eukaryota; kingdom Viridiplantae; phylum Streptophyta; class Pinopsida; order Pinales; family Pinaceae; genus Pinus; species Pinus tabuliformis. The sequence goes on from CM062811.1 coordinate 1,137,498,296, forward strand.
CCACCCCACCCCCTCACCCGTCCTCGCCCACCCCAACCCCTCACTCGCCCTTGCCCACTCCCACGTCCACCCTACACCCTCACCTGCCCATGCCCACGGCTGGGGCGCGCCACCTCAGCGGCCCGCCCACCTGCCCGGTTGGTGGCTGGGTGATTCCGAGAATCACCCAGCCACTAGCTGGGTGGGCAGGTGGGCCAACGGGGTGGCACCAGCCCAGGGCGCACCACCCCGGCAACCCGCCCACTCGCCCCGCTGGTGGCTGTGTGATTCTCGGAATCACCCAGCCACTAGCCGCCCGCTAGGCTGGTGGCTGGGTGATTCTGGGAACCACCCAGCCACCATGCGGCCGCCCGGCTGGTGGCTGGGTGATTTCCGGAATCACCCAGCCACCAGCCGTCCGCCCGGCTGGTGGATCGGTGATTCCGAGAATCACCCAGCCACCAGCCGCCCGCCCGGATGGGTGATTCTAGGAATCACCCAACCACTAGTTGAGCGTGCAGCTGGTGGCTCGGTGATTCCTGGAATCACCCAGCTACCAGGCGGTCGCCCAACTGGTGGCTGGGTGATTCTCGAAATCACCCAGCCATAAGGCGGCCGCCCAACTGGTGGCTTGGTGATTCCGGGAGCCACCCAGCCACTAGCCACCCGCCCAACTGGTGGCTAGGTGATTCTGGGAATCACCCAGCCACTAGGTGGGCGCCCGGCTGGTGGCTGGGTGATTCCCGGAATCACGCAGCCACTTGGCAGTCGCCCGGCTGGTGGCTAGGTGATTCCCGCTGGGTGGGCGGCTGGTGGTTAGGTGATTCCCGCCAGGTGGGCAGCTGGTGGCTGGGTGATTCCGGGAATCACCCAACCACCAACTGGGCGGGCGGGCGGGCCGCAGGGGTGGCGCGGCCTGGGCTGGCGCCACCGTGGTGGCTCACCCGCCTGCCCGACTGGTGGTGGCTGGTGGCTGGGTGGGCGGGTGGGCCACCAAGGTGGCGCCAACCCAGGCCGCGCCACCTCGGCATCCCGCCCACCCGCCCAGCTGGTGGCTGGGTGATTCTCGGAATCACCTGCTCACCCGCCCCCTCACCCGCCCTCGCCCACGCCCACGCCCGCCCCACTCCCTCACCCGCCCTCGCCCATGTCCTCACCCACGCCACCCTCTCACCTACCCTCGCCCACATCCTCGCCCACCCAACCATCTCACCCACCCTTGCCCACCCCACCCCATCACCCACCCTTGCCCTCGCCCACGCCAGCCCTACCCCCTCTCCCACCCACACCCACGGCCCACACGCCCGGCTGGTGGCTGGGCGATTCCGGGAATTGCCCGGGCTGCAGCCAGGCAGGCGGGTGTGCCACCGGGGTGGCGCCAGCCCATGTCGCGCCACCTCGGCGGCTCGCCCGGCTGGTGGCTGGGTGATTCTCGGAATCACCTAGCCACCAGCCGCCCGCCCGACTGGTGGCTGGGTGATTCTGGGAATCACCCAGCCACCAGTTGCCCGCCCAGCTGGTCGCTGGGTGATTCTGGGAATCACCCAACCACCAAGCGGCTGCCCGGCTGGTGGTTGGGTGATTCCGAGATCACCCAGCCACCAGCCGGGCTGCCGCCTGGATGATTTCGGGAATCACCCAGCCACAAGCCGGACGAGCGGGCGCAGGCGGCTGGTGGGTGGGCGATTCCCAAAATCGCCTAGCCACCAACCGGGCGGGCAGGCGAGCCGCTGGGGTGGCGCGAATCACCCAGCCACCAGCCGGGTCAGCGGGCGGGCCACCCGGGTGGCGCGGCCTGGGCTGGCACCACCCCAGTGGCCCCCCTGCCCGCCCAGCTGGTGGTTGGGCAATTCCTGGAATCGCCCAGCCACCAGCTGCCTAGCTGGTGATTGGGCGATTCCGGGAATCACCCAGCCACCACCTGGGTTGGCGGGCTGGCCGCCAGGGGTGGCCCGCTTGCCCGCCCGGCTGGTGGCTGGGCGATTCCCAGAATCGCCCAGCCACCAGCCGCGCCACCCCGACGGCCTGCCCGCCTGCCCAACTAGTGGCTAGGGGATTCCCGGAAATTCCCAGCCACCAGTCGGGTGGGCATGCTGGCCGCCAGGGTGGCGGCAGCCAGCATGCCCACCCGGCTGGTGGCTGGGCGATTCCCGGAATCATTTTTCTTTTGTATCTAGCATGTTATGTTTGAAAACATGTTGAATTTATACTTTGGAAAGAAAAATGATATCCTACCAAAAACATTAATGTGTTTTTTCCTCATAAACAACTTTTTTTGGCAATAAAAATTTGGTTTTGCTAGCATTTTTTTAAAAGTTTGAAAATTGACCCTAAAAAAAAAATCATTGTTCCAGTATCATCACTTTCTTTTTGAAGCTATATTTTGCATGTAAATTTCGTAGTAAATTTTGTAGTCACTACCATTTTTAAAACATGTTCAAAATTGACCCCTAAAAAATAAAATCATCGTTCTAGTATACACACTTTTCATTTTTAGTACTGTTTTTGATGTTTTTTTCGAGGTTTTTTGGCCAGGGTTCCCGTTTTGAGTTTATAGTTCCCGTTTCAAAGTTTACATTGCTTAAAGAAACCTATTAGCAAAATCCTTTATTGATTCATCGAGCTTCGTTCTAAGTTGATTAATTATTTTATAAACATCTCGGTAATCATATATGTCAAAGGCTTGATGAAGTTCCTTGAAAAGTTGTTAAAATAAATGAATAGAAGCGGGTGGTAAGGTATGGAACCATAGTTTAACTCGACCTTCAAGTGTGAGGGTGAACAATTTACAAGCAACATCTTCAAAAATCACTTCATTAAGATCACAAAACTTAATAAAATGATATGTATGCTTAGCTATGGATATTCCACCCTCACCGTCAAAATATAATTGAGACAAGTTATAAAGAAGTTCCACAAGGAGTGTAAGATTTGATCTATTAGAAAAACATCATGGCATTATAATTTGGGAATGAGCAATTCAGGATGAGAAATTTAAAACAGACTCAACAGGCTCAGCTTGTCACTTGGCCCTCCTAGCATCAACTTGTTGATGGTGCTGGAAATATGTTAACCAAGGGGGTCTCCCCGATATGAAGTCCCAACTAGACCTCACACTATTTGGAGTAGGATCCCCAAACAGAAAATAAGGCTAATTGCCATTATTCTTAGGAATTTTCCTTGGTTGCAATTATCAACATAAGAGATTATACAAATAATATTTGAAACAAGAAAATAATTTGACACTATGAGGCATACAATTGCAATGCATATAAGGTACTTTCACGGCAAGGAAAAGAGAGAGTGAGCCTCTAGAAGAAAAGTAATAGTATTATCCTAAAAGAGACACACAAGAGCATGAAAGGAATCATTAGTTAACCTGCAAAGTAGTTCACAAGATAACAACGATCATAAAAGCAAGTAACAACACACATTAAATAAGATACATACCAAAGTCAACAAAATAGTTCATTTTCATTGGTATGTGTTAAAAAAAACATACGCCACAAACAATGGAAGAGTAGTCTCACAATCATTCACAACATATGCATGAAATTTTTTTGGCTTTGAGAGCTTCATATATTAAGTGAAAGTCCCAAGATATACAATTACAATGTTGCCACACTAGCTCCAATAGTGGAACATTAAGTCACTAGTTGCTCGTACAAAGAAAGAATTCTCTCTGATGCCAAGTTAGAGAAGCCAAGGTGAAAATTCCAAAGTCCAAATTCCTTTGCTTAGGTTATGGGGGTTTATTTATAACACATGAGGTACCTTTCACCTCCCATGAAACTCTTGACCTCCCTCATGAATCTTGAGCTCCCATGTGTCTTTTCTAATTCCCATGTGACCTTTGATTTTTTAATGAATCTAAGAATTTCTAGTGAATCTTCATATTCCATGTGGGACCCTTTGGCTTCCACACATTTTACATTTTCTCATTTTTTGAATTACATTATTACATTCCACAAACGATTTGGCAAACTGAATTGACGCATATGACTTTGTAATGACACTTTGAGAAGCCATGATTTGGTGACAGTGACATAAGACTTCATTACATCAATTCCAAGCTCTTTTCCTTGTTGTTATGACTTTGAATTCTTCATGATATATCTTTGATTTTTCTTCATCTTTACCCTCCAAATGGTTTTAGGTGAGTGTTAGAACCTTCCAAGTTAGCATGAGTTGCCACCTCTTTGTCTTGGTCCAAGATTCTTTCAGGTCCTTCATGATGGTTCTTTATTTTTCTCCTTATTCATAATTGCTTCTCTTGTAGCCCCTCCTTAATAATCTTCCTTGAGGGTCACTTTGCCATGTTGAAATGATAACACCTGCAGATGAATTCCACTCATGACAAGCCAACATTAGTCTGAAAACCACATATTTTACCTTTGCTTCCTCATGGAAGATGTTGATTGTGATGAGGCAATAGGTGAGGGTTATGAGAGAAGGAGGCTAAGGATTGTGTAGCTGAGGTCTATAGGGACCTAAGGATGACCACACTATTGACTGGAATTGCATAATGCACAGTGTAGGAGGGAATTAACAAGGCTTTTGCACAATGGACAAGTCTAGGGGACAACGGTGGAGTGATTATTGAGTGTGACTGCTCAATATGCAATGCTTCAGGGAGAGGAGGAAGGGATTACAAGATTGAGCTTCACAAGGACTTAGAGATGACCCAACTGTCCACTAGAACTCTACAATTCACAATAGGATGAAATATAGAACAAGGTATTGTGCAATGAGGGGTTTCAGTGAGAAAGAGGAACAAGACTAACTGTTGTAACTGCACAATGCACAGTGATTGAGGGGGAAAGCTCAATGAATTACACAATTAATGATTTTAGTGACCTAGAGGTGACCCAATTCTCACTAGAATTTGAGAAATGCATAGTAGGAGGCCCACCAAATAAATGGATTGCGCAATTGAGCAAGTTTGGATGGCACGGAGCCAAGGTTTCTCATTGTAATTGTGCAATGCGCAGTAGCTGAAGAGAAGGCTTAGGAGACTGCACAATTGGGAAAGTTAGTGATAAATGGAGGCTCCACTATCCACTGCAATTACGTAATGTGAAATCCAAGGAAGGAGGGATCATGAACTAAGTAGTTGACAGGGCTAAGCAATAAGAGTGATGGTCCAACCTTCAATATTTCTTAATGTGTAGATGGAGGAGGTTGTTCTTAAGATCAGTAGAGTGCACAGGCCCAAGAGGTAAGGATTTCATCATTGAGACTTAGGAATTTGCAGAGCACTCATTACTTATCTGGGAGATTAAGTATGATTTGCACAAGATGTGAGGGCGGGGATGAACTCCAAAATTGGCTAAGTGTTGGACTAGTGGAACAAGTGTGAACACCACATACAAACAAGCTCCAAAACATGATATCACACATGAATACCATCAAACACAAGCCAGGGAATGCACATGAATCATGATCATCATGCATACTTTGAAACGACACCAAAGCTACACTTATTTCTAAGTGTGATAGTTAAAATGTATCTTTGTGACACTTATTATATAAGTTACAAAAGAAGTGTCGACTGCAACCATAAAGTATGCTAAGTTGTGGGAATGTGTCTAGTGCATATTCTTATGATATATATTATCAACTAATGTAGAAGAGTGCACTAGAGCTGCCTCTAGTGGTGCGCCATAGTGTGACACATGTTAGAGTGAAAATAATCAAAAGAGACAAATGTGATTGTTAGAAAAAGTGAAAATGACACTTGAAAAAGATAAACAAAGTGAAAGTGACACATGCCAAAGTGAAGAAAAAGAAAAAGCGACACTTGTTAAAGTGAAAACATGAAAAAGAAACAATCGCGAAAGCAAAAATGAAATTTGTGGAAGCGAAGGTGCACAAAAGCGACAATTGAGAAAATTCACCTAAATGATGATATAATTGCAACCAAGAGTGAGAGAGATTGTCGGATGATGTTGCACACTTACCATCGGTAAGGATTGCGCAATGCACTATCCTTATAGACTACATAGTCACTGTCAACAGTGATTGCACAATTACCGTAACTAAACATTGTGCAAGCAATATTCCTAGGGACCATGTAAGCCTTAATCCCAAGAACTGCGCAATGTTTATCTTGATGGATAGTCATGGATGATTATGCTTGCTAGAATTAAGTGTGCTTGTGAATGCATAAAAATATAAGCATGTGTAAGGAAGTAGTTTCAACAGTTAAAACCTCAAAAGAAGACTTAAACACTTAGCCATCAACCGATCATGAAGCGAGTAAGAACAATCAAGTAACAACACATCATAGGGTCACAAGGAGGCTCCAAAATTCAAGTGGAGGAAAATTTTTGGAGGGTATTTTTCGCATCAAAAACACCTTGACAATGACAAGAGACTCAAAGTGCAATTGCAGCCCTGGAAGGTTTGAAACTAGGGCTCACAAGTTTGGTTTTGGGTATTATATGTCTTGTGAAGGCGTGAAGATTCTGTTGGTCTCTCATTCTATTTAGGGTCTCGCTGGCTGGTATCTCCTTTAGTTTAGGGTCGGGTTGGGTTGGTCTCTTGTCATTTTTGAAGTTATGGTCAGCTTATTTTTTGTTTTAAATGTTACCCCTTCCTATCATCCATGTCGTCGAGACAACAAATGCATGATAGAAGGGGTGGCGGAAAAAGAAACCCACCAATTTAGCTAGGCGCCCATCTTTTTTTCTCACGACTACAACAATGTACTTCAATGTAGTCCCTTATTAGACTAGGAGAGAAATCAAGAAGTTGGAGACTCAAGTGGGAGTGGAGAGACAATCCCACTATGATTCAAAAATAATGGATGAGGTATCTTGTTGGGTTCTAGACCCTGGTCATACCAGGGGACGGAAAAAACAATATATCAATTCTATAGATTTTCACTGGTAAATGAAGACTTTGCTTGGTCCTGTCTTGAAAGACAAGCAGGTTGAGCACTAAAATGTATGCTAAATTACAATATATCAATAGGATGTTGCAGAATTTGTTATGATCTTAACCTGTGAGAAATCTAGAATACCATAAATACGAAGAAATATAGCCCAGAACACAAAATTATCGCATGAAATGATAAAATATGCAAATTATTTTAGTATTCAGAAACAGATTCAATGTTCAATTACCTCTTCGAGGAGGCAACCTCCAACAGATCATAGCTCAATTACAATAAGACTTGATGATCTTTTCCCTACTAACTAAGACTATTTATAGTTAAATTAAATCCAAAACCCTAACTACTAGTTGTCCCTTGCATAGCATGGGTTAACCACTTTATTTATTAACTATGACCCATTTACAACTAACTGTGGTCCCTTTTCTTTAATGCGGGTTAACCACTTACAATTATTAATACGACCTTTATTAACTCTCTAACTAATCTAGAATACCAAAAATACAAAGAAATATAGCCCAGAACACAAAATTATCGCATGAAATGAGAAAAAATGCAAATTATTTTAGTATTCAGAAACAGATTCAATGTTCACTTACCTCTTCAAGGAGGCAACCTCCAGTAGATCATAGCTCAATTACAATAAGAATTGATGATCTTTTCCCTACTAACTAAGACTATTTATAGTTAAATTAAATACAAAACCCTAACTACTAGTTGTCCCTTACATAGCATGGGTTAACCACTTTATTTATTAACTATGACCCATTTACAACTAACTATGGTCCCTTTTCTTTAATAAGGGTTAACCACTTACAATTATTAATACGACCTTTATTAACTCTCTAACTAACTATGACTCTGACTCGACCCATTGGGCTTGTTACATAAATAAATGGGTTAGGGTTGGACCCTAACATGCCCTCCCCCATCAAAAGCAGCCTTATCCTCAAGGCTGAAGCTACGAAAACTACCAAATAATAGTGGTTGGTTCCCAGGTCACATCATCTTGAGATGTGTCTTTCCACTTGATGAGGACTTCCTTGATCGTGCGGTTACAGAGATGTCTTTCATGAGTATCGAGGACCTGTTCTGGTCAGAGCCAAAGTGAGCCTTCCTCATCCAATTTGGGTAGACTTGTTTGAACTCTAAAATTGTTCCCACCACTTTCTTGAGGCATGATACATGGAAGACTAGATGGATTTTTGAAGTAGGTGGCAAGACCAGTTTGTAGGCGACTTCTCCTATGTGCTGAAGCATTTGATAAGGTCCATATAATTTTAGGGCTAGTTTCTGGCAACCCTTTTCTTTAAGAGATGTTTTCTTATATGGTTGGAATCACGAGAATACTTGATCCCCTTCTTGAAATGCACACTCGGAATGATGTTGGTCTGCATCTTGCTTCATTCGGTTCTGAGCTTGATGTAGGTTATCTTTGACATGTGTTATCATGGCGGCATGGTTCTATATGAGTTGATCAACTTCCTGTACTTTAGAAAATCCAACGATATAAGAAATAGGTGAAGGTGGGAGTTTGCCTTACACTGCCTCATATGGAGTCATCTTGGTGGCTTCATGATAGTTAGTATTATACCACCATTCAGCTAAAGGTAGCCATTGTACCCATTGATGTTTCTTTTATGAAGTGAATCACCTTAGATATGTCTCCAAACATATGTTGAGTGCTTCTATTTGACTGTCAGTTTGGGGATGATAGGTGGTACTTAGTTGGAGTTGTGTGCCTTGTTTGTAGCTTGAAAACCAAAATTTGTTGGTGAAAGTGGGGTTGCAATCAGACACAATGGAAGTCGACATGCCATGCAGTTTGAAGAACTAGTCCAAGAAAACTTGAGCCACCAAAGTGGGGGTAAATGGATGTTGTAGAGCGAAAAAATGAGCATATTTAGAAAGTTTGTCCACAACCACCATGATGACTAATTTGTTTCCTAACTTTGGGAGACCAGTGATGAAATCCATGGAAACATCCGTCCAAATAGAGGCAGGGAGTGGCAATGGTTGTAAGGTTCCTGGTAACTTGACTGTTTCCCCTCATTTGTGTTGGCACACATCGTATTGAGCTACAAAAGTAAGACTGTCGTTTTTCATGCCAGTCCAAAAGAAAGAACGAAATGCGCAAGAATAAGTATTCTAAAATACTGAATGTCCTGTAATTGGAGATGAGTGCAGCTCATCCAAGATGCGGGTTTTTAGGGTGGATGCCGGTGATATAACTACTCGATCCTTGTAGAGAAGAATCTCATCCTTCTAAGAGTAGTCGGTTGAGAAATTAGGATCTTCTCTCAAATTATTAATGAGTTGGGAAAGAGAGGGGTGGGAGAACCATTCCTTGCGGGCCTCTTCAATCCAATCTAGTATGGGTAGAGATATTGATAGCAAGGTGCTCTCATCCTCAAATTGGCGTTATAAAGCATCAACTACTACATTGTCACACCATTTCTTGTAAATTATCTCATAATAACATCCTAACATTTTGGAAAGCCATTTATTTTTTTGTGGCGATGATAGATGCTGCTCCAGAAAATATCTTAGTTTTTTTTATGGTCCGTGCAGATTTGGAAATGTCGCCCCAACAAGTATGGCCACCAGGTGTCTATTGCATGTAAGATGGCCATGATTTCTTTCTCATAAGTAGAATTACCTAGATGTTTTCCACTGAGTTGTTGCTAGTGAAAGCCAATGGTCTACCTTCCTGCACTAATATAATGCCAATATCAGTATTGGAAGCATCACATTCAATCGCAAAATATTTGGTGAAGTTTGGTAGGGCCAATATTGTTGGGTTGTGTTATATTCTTTCCACGACTAGCCCACATAGTTAACCGGGGGTTAGAGGGGGTGCGGAGCCCCCCCTTCGTTGAACCGATTGTGTGGGGGGGGGTTTCACGGGGGGTTTGAGGCATACCCGTAACCCCACTTTATGGGGTCCGGGGTAGCGCCCCGGAAAATTTTGGTTTTGGAACCTATGTTAGGTTGGGCAAACCCACCTATGGTTTTGTGCATGATTTTCGCACATGTTTTTTGGACGCAATGGTTTTCAGTCCATGGTTTTGGATGTGATGGTTTTCAATCCATGGTATTGGATGCTTTGGCATGTATAAATATGTATTATAACATTGAAAGGAACATAATGAAAAATCAAGCTGGTAGTCCCGGTTTTGGGATCCAGGGGAAAATCTCTGTGTATATGTGTTTTATGTGTTATGCTCTCGCATTGTTTATTTTCTGTGTTTTAGAATTCGTATGCAGGTAATTTCTGTATGGGGTTAAAATCTACATTTGGTATCAGAGTTGTTTTGGCTTCAAGGGGACACCTTTGTTGCTGAGGGGTTTCGCTCCGGCCTATGGTAGACCTTATTCTGGGGGTGAAAGAAGATGGCGAGTTGTCGAAAGATAGAGATCAAGAAATTTAATGGTCAGAGTTTTGAGTTGTGGAAACTTAAGATGGAGGATCTGTTGGTGGATAAAGATTAGTGCATCGTGGTAGATCTAGGTACTAAACCAACGAGAGTGTCCGATGAAGAATGGAAGAAGTTGGATCAGAAGGTAAAGAGCACAATACGATTGTGTGTCTCAGATTCAGTATTGCTGAATGTATCAGGGGAAGCTACGGCGAAGGCTTTGTGGGACAAGTTAGGGTATTTGTACCAATCTAAGTCTCGGGTGAATAAACTGTTCCTGTGGAAAAAGCTATATAACCTGAGGATGAAAGATGGAGACTCAGTGACAGAGCATCTGAACGCATTTAATATTGTGGTAAGTCAGTTAGCATCTGTTGATATTAAAATTTCAGATGAAGATAAGTGCATCAGTTTATTGTGTTCTCTACCAGATTCGTGGGATAGTCTGGTTATTGCAATAGGTAGCAATGCAACTGCCTTGCAGTTTGATGAAATAGTCTCATCCTTGCTGACGGAGGAGATGAGATGGAAAAATATGGAGAGCCAGAATGGTGATGCCTTGTCTGTACGAGGATGGTCCCAGAACAGAAACAAAAATAAGTCATCGAGTGGGAGATCTAAATCTAGAGGGAGATCTAAATCTCCAGGAAAACCTGTAAAGGTGGTGTGTTGGAAATGCGGAAAGGAAGGGCACTACAAAAGGGACTGTAAATCTAAAGCTCCTGATAAAGGAAATGGATCCGATGATGCTCCTTCTGCGGAGGCGAAAACCACCTCAGATGAACGTGGGGATTTGTACTTGACTTCTTCAAGTACACATGTAGATCATGAGGTGTGGTTGATTGACTCAGGTGCATCCTTTCACTTCACTCCCCATAGAGAGTGGTTCTGCGAGTTTGAGAAAAACAATGGTGGTGATGTCTTCTTAGGGGATGATAGGAAGGCTAGAATTGTTGGTCGTGGAAAAGTAAAGTTGAAGTTGCAAGGTAGAAGGGTTAGAACACTTCCGGGTGTTCTGCATATTCCTGCATTGGCCAAAAATCTGATTTCTGTAAGCAAGTTGGATGATGCAGGTGTAAAAACAGTGTTCGAGAAAGATACCTGCAAGATGGTTCGAGGAGCACTAGTATTGATGTGGGGATTTTGTATTGGAACTATGTACAAGCTGCAAGGTAGCACGATTGTTGATGGGTGCAACAGTTCTGTGGTTCCTGAAAGTGGAGCAAAAAATCTAGTGGTCTCTGGAGAGAAGACCATGTTGTGGCATCAAAGGCTTGGACATATTGGAGAGAAGGGCCTTCGAATATTTCATGGTAAAGGTATGGTAGAAGGTATGAGTAATAGCTCTCTGAATTTTGATTTCTGTGAAAATTGTGTATACGGGAAGCAGAATCGGGTGAATTTCCCCTTTGGTAGTAAGAGGGTGAAACAGATATTGGAGCTTGTGCACAGTGATGTGTTTGGACCTATGAAGGTTCCATCACTAGGTAATTCCATGTACTATATATCATTTATAGATGACTTCTCAAGGAATACATGGATATATTTCCTTAAGAAGAAATCTGAAGTCTTTGACAATTTAAAGAATTTAAGGCTCTCGTGGAAAATCAGACAAAGAAGAAGATAAAGGTGTTGATGATAGATAATGGTGGAGAGTTTTGCAACAAGGAATTTGAAGAATTCTGTAAGAAGTGTGGTATATGACGGCAGAAGACTACTCCATATACACCTCAGCAAAATGGAGTTGCAAAAAGAATGAACAAGACATTGATGAAAAGGGCAAGAAGCATGCTCAGTGGTGTCGGGTTAGGACAGGAATTCTGGGTAGAGGCAGTGGATACTGCATGTTACCTGGTCAACAAGTCACCTTCATCAGCGTTGGAGGTTAAGACTCCATAAGAGGTATGGACTGGTAAGAAACCCTCTCTTTCACATCTAAGGGTATTTGGATGTGATGCATATGTACATGTTCCAAAGGATGGTTTAAATGGTTATAAGCTTTGGAACCCAATAACAAGGAAGGTTGTGTACAACCAAGATGTGGTGTTTAGAGAGGTGAAAGATGTTATTAAACTTGAAGTCCAACCAAAGGAACCTGAGAAGATAGAGTTTGAGCTAAAGGAGGAAGAATCAGACTCTACAGCAAAGGAGGAATCAGAATATGAAGAGCCACAAACTCCGGGTGTGAGAAGATTAGTTCGAGAAAGAAGGCAGCCAGAAAGGTATAGTCCATCTGCTTTCTGTTCAAATTTTGCTTTATCTATTACTGATGATGATCCCAAAACTATGAAAGAAGCAGTAGATTCAGAGGATGGAAAACTCTTGAAAGAGGCCATGGTTGATGAAATGGCATCTTTGGATAAAAATGAGGCTTGGGATCTGGTGGAGTTGCCAGTTGGAAGGAAACCCATTGGCAGCAAATGGGTGTTCAAGAAGAAGAAGAATGCAGAAGGAAAGGTGGAGAAATACAAAGCTCGGTTGGTAGAAAAAGGTTATTCCCAGGTGCCAGGAATTGATTTTGGTGATATTTTTTCTCCTGTTGCCAAGGTAACTTATATTAGATTACTTTTATCTGTTGCTGCTGATTTTGATTTTGAGGTAGAACAAATGGATGTGAAGACAACATTTCTTCACGGGGATCTGGAAGAGGAAATCTACATGAATCAACTTGAAGGCTTTGCGGTGAAGGGTAAAAAATAACTGGTATGCAAGTTAAAGAATTCTATGTATGGGTTAAAACAGTCACCAAGGATGTGGTATCAGAAATTTGATACATTTATACAGGAACTTGGCTTCACCAGAAGCAAAGCAAATCACTATGTGTATTTTAAATTAATTGGTGACCATGTTATTTATCTAGTCTTGTATGTGGATGATATGTTGTTGGTTGGAAATGACAAAGAAATTATCCAGGATTTGAAGACCCAATTGTCCTCCAAGTTCGACATGAAATATCTTGGTGCTGCAAACTATATTTTGGGCATGGAAATTAAAAGAGATCGAGCAAAGAGGAAGCTCTGGTTAAACCAGAGGAAGTATGTCGAGATAATACTGCAGAGGTTTAATATGCAAGATAGTAAACCGGTGAAGGTTCCTATTCCTGTAGGTGTGAGGTTATCTATTGAACAGTGTCCCAAGACACAAGAAGAGGAAGAGGACATGTCCCATGTTCCATATGCAAGTGCATTCAGTAGCCTGATGTATGCAATGGTCTGTACTAGACCAGACATTGCACATGTAGTGGGAGTATTGAGTAGGTTTATGTCAAAACCATGGAAGGAGCACTGGACAACAGTGAAGCAGGTTTTCAGGTATTTGCATGGCACTATTGATTATGGTTTGTGCTACCAAGGAAGACCAGGATTGGACGAAGTGTTGGATATTCGTGGCTTTGTTGATGCAGACTGGGCTGGAGATCTGGATCAGAGAAGATCTACAAGTGGGTATGTGTTTAACCTATTTGGAGGTGCAGTCAATTGGATGAGTAAGAAACAATTTGTAGTGGCACTATCAACTACAGAGGCAGAATACATGGCAGCCACTCATGCAAGAAAGGAAGCAGTTTGGTTGCAGAGATTGTGTTCAAGTATGGGGTTAGTATAGGAAGCTATAAGGATAGACTGTGACAGCCAAAGTGCAATTTTCTTGGCAAAGAACCTTGCACATCATTCAAAGACAAAGTACATTAATGTTCAGTATCACTTTGTGAGGGATATGATAGAAGAAAAAAAGGTGTTGCTGGTAAAGGTGGACACTTTGAAGAATACTGCAGATGCATTGACAAAATTTGTGAGCTCTGAGAAGTTCTCTTGGTGTAGAGAAACAATGGGCATTGCAGGGCTGGATAAATGACTAATCTCTCTTGTGGCCCCTTGTGGAAAGAAAACAACAAGTGGGAGAATGTTTGGTTGTGTTATATTCTTTCCACGACTAGCCCACGTAGTTAACCGGGGGTTAGAGGGGGTTAGAGGGGGGGCAGAGCCCCCCCTTCGTTGCACCGATTGTGTAGCGGGGGGGGGGGGGGGTCACAGGGGGTTTGAGGCGTACCCATAACCCCACTTTATGGGGTCCGGGGCAGCGGCCCGGAAAATTTTGGTTTTGGAACCTATGTTAGGTTGGGCGGACCCACCTATGGTTTTGTGCATGATTTTTGCACATGATTTTTGGACTCGATGGTTTTCGGTCCATGGTATTGGATGCTTTGGCATGTATAAATATGTATTATAACATTGAAAGGAACATAATGAAAAATCAATCGGGTAGTCTCGGTTTTGGGATCCAGGGGAAATCTTTGTGTATATGTGTTTTATGTGTTATGCTCTCGCATTGTTTATTTTCTGTGTTTTAGAATTTGTATGCAGGTAATTTCTACATGGGGTTAAAACCTAAAAATATGGGAGTGGAGCACATGGCCTATTTGAGAGCCAAGAAGGCCTGTTGAGCTGCATTACTCCAGAGAAATGATTTTTTCTTGAGAATATTAGTGAATGGTTTAGCAATGGGACCATAATTGCAAACAAATTTGCGATAGTAGCTAGTGAGGCCCAGGAATCCCCTCAAACTCTTCAAGGTTTTTGGTTGGGGCCAAACTTGCATTGCTTGAATCCTTTTCGGATCAACCCTCACTCCTTCACGACCCATAATGTCTCCCAAATACTTGAATTATTCCACATTAAAAGAGAACATGGATAATTTGACAAATAATTTCTGATTGTAGAGTAGTTGCAATATCTAGTGTACATGTTGAAGATGCTTGTCCCAGGTTATTTTGTAGATGAGAATGTCATCAAAGAAGACCAAGAAAAATATTCAAAGATATGGTTTCAGTAGGTGATTCAAGAGGCTTTGAAAAGTAGATGGAGAATTACAGTGACAAAATAACATGACGAGGAATTCATAATGGCCTTCATGAGTTCAGAAGGTAGCCTTGGGAATTTTTACTTCCTTCATGTGTATTCAGTGATAGGCAGAGCAGAGGTCTAGCTTCGTAAAGAATTGAGCACCATGTAGTTCATCAAGCAGATCATCAACAACCATAATAGGAAATTTGTCCTTGATAGTGAGCTTGTTGATGGCCTGAAAATCCGTACACATGCATCATTCTCCATATTTATTTAGAACCATGACCACTAGAGATGAATAAGGACTAATGTTGGGACGAATAACATCAGCTTCGAGGAGTCCCTTGATGATTTTTTCCATTTCATTCTTTTGGGAAAAGGGATATCGATATGGGTGGACATTAGGCGATTGGGACCCTGGGGCCAAAGGGATGTTATGATCATGTTCACTCCTAGAGGGTGGAAGCTCTTTAGGTTTTTCAAATACCCGCTGGTGGTGATCTAAGACCTATTGCATCTCAGGATGAATATGAGGAGTAGTGGATTCAATGGCTTGGATGGAATTAAATTGGGTGACTACTCCATGGTGGCCCTTTTTTAGAAGTCCATTCTATGCGAGATGATGATAGTCGGAGAACTTGCCTGGAGTCCCCTTAATGTATGAATGTGGTGATTTTTCTTAAAGCTCATATATAAATCCTGGAAATCCATTGTGATAGGGACCATTATGCGAAGCCATTCGACACCCACGACAATGTCGTAACCATCCATTTGAATATCAAACATGTGGGTATTTAGGTGGTAGTCTCCCATCTGAAGCTTAATATTTTCACAGCATCCTTCACATTTCATGGTCCCCCCATCAACGATAAGGACTTGAAAATTAGATATCACCCACACAAAGCAGTGAATAGCTTCTGCGACCCTCTTACGGATAAAGTTATGAATGTTGCCACTGTTAATCAATACCACTACTGGTCGATGTTTAATAAAGCCTCAGATTTTGAGAGTCTGAGGCAAATAAATTCCATCCAAGGCATGTAGTGAGATAATCGACTCATCTAGCGTAACTGTGAGATCATTGTCGATTTGGTTTCCCCTGAATTTATCCTCGGGCACTTCAAGGGATTGAGCTTCCTCTGCTGAGCTGTTATCAATAACATCAATTTGAAATAATTTTGATTCCTTTCATTTATGTCCAGGGGAGTACTTGTCATCACAATAGTAGCATAGTTCTTATTTTATTCTTTCAGCCATTTCTACTAGTGACACCTTTTGAACCTTAAGTGTTTGGGTGGGACACGCCTTGGCGATGAAATTTGGATGATTGGACTAGGCATTTAAGGAGATTTCCACATCTAAGGCCTTATTGAATGCATCCAACCAAGTAGCTAGGTGGTGCATTCGGACATGGGCTTGGATGGCTTATTTTAGGCAACTCATGAAACACTCCAAGTAGAAGTCATCTCCTAGACCATCAGTTCTGCTGGCCAATTTTTTAAAGGCTGCAAAGTAGTCCTTTACTATACCTATTTGTTGGAGCTTAGTGAGATGTCCCAAAAAATTAGATTCTCGGTCAAAGTGATCACATATGGCTTTTGAGAACATGTGCCAAGTTACTCTCCCTGGATAACATTTATTATGCCACTACCACCATTTCCATCTCTCTTGGTCCAAGTAAAGGGCTCCCACATGTAGTTTAGTTTCATCTTCACATATGTCATTAAGGGAGAAATATTGTTCCATTTTTGCTACCCATACTGCAAGGTTAGAGCCATCAAATTTTTACATGTCCAGCTTGGGTGTTTGATGGTTGGAATGGTGGTGATTTCCATGGAAGTGAATGTGATGGCTAGATTCTCCTTCTATGTGTGCATCAACACTAGGCTCCTCCCGGTAAGACTTTGTTATAAGTTATCTTAGTCGTGAGAACTATTGGGTAATATTTTCCATATTGTTATGGAATTATTTGAACCTTTTTCAAGGCATTCAACCCTCTCAGAAACCGCAACTTGAGATCTGGTACCTAGCATACACCACCCTGGTCAATTACTTAAGAGTAGTCTTCTTGGAAAGAGGGCAAGCTCAACAGTCTATTGGCGTGGGTCACTTGAAGTCACGTCGGGAAAAAATTTGGGGCCGCTAGAAAATTGGGGGCTTACAAGCGAATGGTGCCACTGCGACCAGCTCATTGTCCTGAAGCTTATGGGCTAAGTCTCTTGTAAGCATTCCGAGATGGTCTCAAACTCTATTTTTTTTTGTTTTTTATTTTTTTAACTCCAAAAGGAGTTTTACTCCCCACTGATCAATATTGAAGTGGACGAATTCCAGAAAGCTTGATATTGTCCAATGTCTTACCAAAATCGGGCCTGAACTATAGTAGCAGAAACCCCAGGGTCTTGATCCTGCCAAATGTGTTGTGAGAATTTGATTTGGACTATGGCGAACAAAATGCTCACTGCACAAACAATTTGATATGCACTAAGAAAACCCCAACTATTAAATCTTAGTTGTATGGTGGTGGCATAACCCCAACTGCTGGATCTGATCTGGAAGATAAGGTAGAGGGAAAACTTCAGATAGCAAAGGGAACTATGGTCACAAAGGGGTGTCAGGTACTACAGATCGCGATATACGCAGGGGTCCAACAATAGTACTCAGCCAAATATTTCAAGGCGCTAACTAAGGAAGATCGATCATACCCTCAGTCGTACTACCCGACTACCATATTGTACGTGCGAGTAATCTTCTCGAGTGTTGTTCTCAATGTACTATAGCAGCAAGACAATTGACGACTTATCTAAGGTTAGGTTTCAGGCAAGCCTAGGGGACTTCTGATATACCCGAGGGTACGTGGAAGTGTAGTCTGTGCATGATTCTATCTAATGTGCTACTACTCGAAGGGGTACCCATAGGGGTTACAAGGGAGTCCAACAAGTATGACCACCTCTTGTAGTTCTTGTGTGCATGCCTCCCCAAATCTGCAGGTTTATGCGCTCAATGACATATCTTGTGGTTTAAAGACGCCAAAACACATCTTTAGCCTAAAACAATTTCTGCGAAAATTGGAGGTACAACTGGCCCTGAAAAGTGCTCTAATACCACTTGTTATGCTCTTAACCTACGAGAAATCTAGAATACTAGAAATACGAAGAAATATAGCCTAGAACACAGAATTATCGCATGAAATGAAAAAAACTGTAAAGTATTTTATTATTTAGAAACATATTCAATGTTCACTTACCTCTTTGAGGGGGGAACCTCCAGCAAAGTAGTGCTCAATTACAATAAGACTCGATGATCTTTCCCTTACTAACTAAGACAATTTATAGATAAATGACATCTAAAACCCTAACTACTAGTGGTCCCTTGCATAACACAGGTTAACCACTTCACTTATTAACTATGGCCTGTTTACAACTAACTGTGGTCCCTTTTCTTTAATGTGGGTCAACAACTTACAATTATTAATATGGGCTTTATTGACTCTCTAACTAACTATGACTCCGACTCAACACATTGGGCTTATGACATAAATAAAGGGGTTAGGGTTTTCCCCTAACAGAATCAACACTTCACATTGGAAAAGTTAGATTCAAGATTGGCTCATGTTGAAGTTCACCTCCTCTGTGAGTTTGAAAATGTTTCTTTGCCTGGATTGAGTGACAGGGATATTAACCCCATCTCTTCATCTTATTCCTAATGTTGTCTATGATTATTTGTTGTGGTTGGTTGTATGTTTTGTGGTGTGACATTGTATTAGTGAGTCTGGGTTTTGGTATTAGTTGTTATGTTGAAGGATATATCATGGATTTTGTAATATGGGGCTTTGAATTATGTAATTTGGGTCCAATAGAATATATGAAAGCCTAGCCTCTCCAAGAGCCAATAGAGTGCTCCCTTGTGATCAGGTCATATCAGATTGTTTTAGCTATGAAATCACTGAGATTTTCTGATAATATCAAGTATTTTAATTTACAAAAAAAGGATTCCATAATTATTCACTTAAACTCAATAACAAACTCTATATGTTTGATGTGTGAATTGTAGTGATTAATCCTTGCATCACTTAAATCGCTTCAACCTTGTTTCGCAGATTACAAATTAAATTTCTAAGGAGTTCAATTTCTGATCTTTTTCATGTCACGTCCATTGTAAAGAAGTCGATTTTTTTTTTAAATTCAAACACACTAAGTCATATAATTCAATATATTTCTTACCTATTAAAAAAAAGTGAGTTTCTACTCCTAACTTTATTATTATTTTTTTCGTATTTAAAAAAATCAATAACTGGATTGGTTTCGTCACAATCATTTGGAGCCTTTAAGCCATCAAAATCACCATCTGGAACATTTAAGCCATTAAAATCGCGTAAGAATTATACTCAACTTAAGCCATACCAACCCAGACTTATGACAAGATTTGTACCCACTAATTTTAAATTGATAACTTTTTTACCACAAAATATCTTAACAAAACAACTTCAAAAACATTAATTTAATTTATAATATTTTTTATTATTAAAAAATATTATAAAATAAAATTTTAACCTATAAATATTATCATTTCATAAAAATAACTTATAACAATAAACACAATTATATCTATAAAATATACTTAGTCTATAAAAACATATTAAATTAACTTTAAACTAACCCCAATTTAAATCATTTTCATCATCCCCACTCTAGTATGTTTTGCCTATCAACACAACTTTTTTTAAACTTAAAAATTTAATCAAATGATAATACTAAACATAAACATTGAATCTAATACTAGACATAATTATAATAGAGTTCAATACCTCAGACAAACCTGCACAAAATCCAAACCATGTCCAATAAAAAAACACAAAATCCAAGACCTTTACAACTATTTAACACAACACATAGGTTTGAGTACCCAACTATTTGAGTGCAGGAGACAAAACAAGAAAATGATTCGTGGACATGCGCTTAAATCATCTCATCGCTCAAACTCATGAAATGTGACTGACTTTCTTTCAATTGAGACACTGAGAAGAAGTTATGAGTCTAATCATTTCATTAGAACCGATGTATTAAATATGTGACTACTTCATGTAATGTCAAACACACTATCATATCATGGGTACTAAGTTTACACTTATCAATGAGTTGTTTTTCTTATGTCAAATATATGCTAATACCATGGAAGATGATATGGTTGAATATTTAACTCAGACATAATTGTAAATATTTAGTTGTAGTTGTGGAAGATGATATGGTTGAATATTTAACTCAGACATAATTGTAAATATTTAGTTGTAGTTGTATATTTAAGAAGTTTTAGGTTTAAAAATTAGAGGGATAGAGTATGCATTTTTTTATAGATTTAGCAATTAAAGCCTTGCTGAGGATCGAACAATCAATATTCTTCGTTTCGCCACTGCAGGGGGAGATCTTCGAACCTGAGGTACTGATAATTGGCCATGATTCATTGAGGAAAAGGATACGATTGGTTAAGAAGGGAAGAAACAAAAAGTCTCATATACTAATTTAGTGTCTAACTTGACTGTAACCTTAAAATTGAAAAATTATAATAATTATTATTAATATTTAAAATACTCAATTTTATATCATCAAAACCTAACGAAATTTTAAATTTGATAATACAAATTTCAAAGCATAAAATATTAAATATTATGCAATTGAACAAATATCATTTAACAATTTAATATACATCTATAAAATAATAAATTTGAAAATCTAACCTTATTTTTAAAATAAGAAGATTGTGATGGGTATTAAATTGAACGTTAACTTTGTCTGTCTTTCATATATTGAGATAAAAAAGAAATTCCTATAATTCACGGTCAACATTGCCTCTAACCAAAAAAACAAAAGGATGAATTTATTTACATAAGATAAATATTTACATACTTTTATTAGATCATCACGTGAGGATGCAGACCAAAATCAGTAACCTGTGAATAAAAAATGAGGGAGTAGAAATACCAACGACCTACGCATAAAATAATTAATGCAGATTAAACTATTATGAAGCAGCATGTTGTAAAGCTAAAATGACAATGATAATTAAAAATGAAAGTCATTTCTATTTAATATTTGGAATAAGACTCTACTATATCATAAACATAAAAAAGATATGGCATGAATTCCCTATACGAAATGTCTCCCCAACTAATAAACATGAAAAGTAATGATTAGGTTCATTGATAAGATAGTCCACTCTATTTTGAATTAAGGGTGTAATATAAAATATAAAATATAATAATAGTGTAACTTGGAATATATAAAAATATTATAATTTAATTGTTAATTGATGATAAGGAGATAGATTGATTTAATTGGAGATGTATATTTGTTAGAAATATTTATTTCTCAGATCAGCACGAACATCCTCAACCTCGTCACTCGGATGCCCTCGGTCCATCGCATGAACACCCTCATCTTTGCCACATGAACGCCCTAGACTTTGTCACACAAACACCCTCATCCTATTGCACAAATGCCCTTATCTTGTCACGTGAACGCCCTTAGCCCATTGCATGAACGCACTCGGCCTATTGCACGACCCAGAAAAAAACTCACACGATTCCTTCGACTTCACTCTCTTGCTTAGGGAGAGCTCATCCTTGATTTGTCTTCTTTGTTCTCTACAGTTCACTCTTCTTCTTGTTTGTTTGTTGGTTGAGTTAATGTCCTACATCCAACTTTCCCTTGGTTATGTATATGCGTTCAAGCCTCCCCTTGAACCATCGTGACCCTTCACCATAATTCGAACCAACCCAAAACTCGTGCAATCCAAGTACCCTAAACCTTTTGGTCCATCGTTCACAATGTCAGCTCAGTCCACTTTGCTCGACATACTCATCACACGGGCATGTGCCCATGCCCTCAACTGGGTGGGTGCCCTCATTCGAGCAAGCATCCACTCCCTCGTTCAAGCAGGTGTCCACCATGAACATACACACTTCATGCCCCTTGTCATGCAGATGAAATCCAACTGAAGTTCGATCATCGTCTCCACATCTAAGTCCATGAGAAGTTTTCACTCCCTTATCTCCTCTTAGATATGCTACTCATATCTTCTATGAAGGAGGAAAGCCTTCACTCACCTCATAATCACGCCTATGTACTACCCTAGGCACTCATGCCCATAGTATCCATAGATGCCTAAGTCCTCCTTTTTCAAGAAGACTCTACTCGGAACTGTCAACTCATATAGCAATGACTAAGTCGCTTCAAACTCACCCTACACCTCAAGTGTCTGGCACCAAGGTTTCTTCATCGTTACGACCATTATCAAACTCCAAGGTGTCTCGCCTCTATCTCTATCTGTCAAGTATGCTCCTCATGGACACATCTCGTACTATGCCCAAAGGTACATGCCCCATATCATGTCAAGGTCTCAACCCAAGCTCCTCAACAAACTAGAAATTCTCCAAGACCACCATCAATATGAAGTCTTCCTCACTAGCAACTAATCGTTCATCGTCTTGACCTCAGGCATATAACCTTGCAACTTAAGCACATATGGACACCCTCGTCTACTTCATTCGAGCAGACATGTCGCGTCTTGGCAGGCGTCATTGTCCATCGTTCGCATGAGCATGCTACGTCACAATGAGTGACATCATCTTCGTTGCATGACTCTGGTGGGCATTCCTCATCTTTAACTAGGCACATGTTCCTTCAACTCAACTTTGGTTCTTGACTCATCCTTCGATTTGTCGCAACATCCATCTCGTTGTTCATTCCACCTTCATCATGCGCCTTCATGTCTTAGGCGGGCACCATCATCGTGTGCCCTCATTCGCTCAAGAAAATGCCCTCAATTGTGTGCCCTTCAACTTTGGTTGGGTTAGCGCCCTTGGCTTGTTGAAAATATAACAAGAAAATATATTTTTGACTTGCCTTGGTCAAGCTAGATTAAAATTTGAATTTCCACATCAACAGACATTTTGGATGACATTAACTTGTGTGACATGGCTTGTGTCACCTAGTTTACTCAGTAAATTCAAGTTGGAGGAGTTAGAGTTCAGTTAATTTGAGTTATTATCAGTTTAACTAGTTCTAACTGTCAGAAGAACTAGTGGAGGTTAAGTTGTGGAAGTGGAACTTCAACCAACCAATTAATTGATTAGTCAACCCAAAATAATTGTTGCATGTAGAGAATTTGAGTTACCCAGTTGAGATGGAGATTCCAAGGCATTGTACTATCAGTTGTAGCATATTCCAATGTGTACATGTGGTGCATGCAGCCAGAGAAAGACCTAAGGCAATTGCGTAATTCTAGAGTGTAAAATTCCTAAAAATTAGAGGAAATTTCCCAAGGGAACAACGCAAGGAAATATGAGCTTGGAGAGCTTGAAAATTGGCTAAGTTTTGGACAGAGTTAGTGAGTCAAGCATAGGGATAGACTATACACTTGCAGGGTGTGCTCAAGCTTGAGCAAGCATTATATTTCTTCGTTATTCTCTGATTAGTGCAATATAGATAGTAAGGGATTTTGAACAGTTGCTTTCCCTTAGATAAATCTTTATGCATGTGTGATGTTTCCTTTTGCATGTCTATGATTCTTGTTTTAGATGGTGAGTTTACTTTTGCATATCAGTAGAGTAGCTTAAAGTCATGTGAATTTGTAAATTTCATTAGCAATATTGAATATACATACTAATTTCTACATGGTATCAGAGTTGGAATCACTGTAGAGTAGATATTTCAAAGTTGTCATTGCAGGAAATTCGAATTTGCAGATTAGGGTTGCAGGTTTTCTTCAGGATTGAGAAGATGGATTTCAATGGACTAAGGCTTGAGTATGCCCTTGAGGGAAGCTCGAATTATGTTGCATGGAAGGATCACATGGAGGTAGTACTAGAGGATAATGGGTTGAAGGAATTCATTGATAATGATATTCTGAAACTAGCAATATCTGATGCTAAGGATTTGGAAGAATGGAAGAAGTGTGTTGCCAAGGTGAGGAGGATAATATTGGATGGAGTATGAGACCATATTGTCTCAAATATCCAAGGGAAAGAGACTTCGTATGCAATGTGGCAAGCACTAACAATTGTTTTCTAGAATAGTAGTGACCACAGGAAATTGGCACTCAAGGACAAACTTTGAAATATCAAGATACAGAGGAACGAGACCATTCCATAGTACATGAGCAGTTTCACATAGTGTTGTGATGAACTCGGTCAAGTTGGTGTTACTGTAGCAAATGATTATTTGGTGAGCCTAGCCCTTCTAAGCCTTCCCAAGAGCTAGCACAAATACCAAGATTCAGGGAACTGGAGGGAGAAACTACCAAATTGGGAACACTTGTGGTATGATTTGGTATAGGAGGAGATAAGGTGGAATACCAGAGATGAAACTTCATCCAAGGGTGAGGATGAGGAGAAATATGCCTTGGCTAGAAAGGCAAAGAAAGGGAAAGGGAAGAAATCCAAATCCAAAGCAGAATTTAGTCAAGGGGGAAAGAAGAAAGACTTGTCCAGAATCAAGTGCTTTCACTGTCATGAATTCAAGCACTATGTCATGAAGTTTCCACACAAGAAGGTAAGAAATAAGACCACAGGAGGAGTAGCGGGTGAAGCTTTGGCTTCACAGTCTGAGCTTGATTTTACTCTCATTGCATGCATGGCCAACACGATGATGGGAAGTGTGTGGTATCTCGACAATGGTGCCTCGTTCCATATGACAAGGAATATATATTTTTCTAGTGATTTAGAGAAGAAGGATCTCTAGGTGCACATCGATATGGGAGATGATGGGAGGTAAAGCACAATCAAGATTGGTACAATCACCTTTCAGAGGGAGTCCATCTCCCCTCTCAGGCTCAAGGATGTGATGATTATTCTGGGTCTAAAGAAGAATCTTGTCTCCATTATAGTTTTGGAAGATCATGGCTACGATGTGATCTTCAGTAAAGGAAAGGCATTCTTGAGACACATAGCCACAAGACAGGTGAAGTAGATTGAGGTTTGTGTGAAGAACCTCTACAAGCTAGATGTGGAGGATTGTGATGCATTGATCACAAAGGCGGAGAAGGTGCAGAGTTGCAATGTCGGCGAACTTTGGCATAGAAGACTTGGCCATTTGCATCATGGTTCTTTGAAGATCATGCAACAAATTACCACATGCCTCCCCAAAGGAGAACTAGAATAGCAGGACACATGCAAAGGGTGTACCTTTGGGAAGTACACAAAATCCACTTTCCATGATTGAGACTGTTAGGCCCCTATACTACTAGTGTAACCCCTTATTGTTATTAGTACAACCCCCTTATTATATTGTTGTACCCATGTAGTCCCCATATTGTTATTATTGTGCCCTTACATTATTATTGTTATGTCGGCTCTAATTATATTATGACCCCTTAGACTCCTATATATAGAAAGGAGGTCTTATCATTTCTATCATCCAAGAATTTTTCATTTGTGTAATGTAAAGGAGGTTTCCCCCTCGAAGAGGTTGAATTCTAAGGCATTGATCTATCTTTTCTATCTTTTGTGAGCTAGTTTCATAACATTTGGTATCAAAGCTTTGGATTCTAGGGTTTCGCTGCTCCAAACAAGTCATCGTGTCATTTGCACTATAACTTTTTTTCTGCGACGTTTCAGATGCTAAAAACAAAACCCATTTGGGTTGAAATCATTCTAAACCTCGTTCCTAATTTCAGAGCTTTTAGCGCTATATTGGCGGAGATATGCTCTGAGGTAGTTGGCCTTTTTGCAGACTCCCGAATTACATTACAAACAGGTGACCTGGGGAAAATAGTCATAACTTTTGTTTTGCGCATCAGATTGAAATTTTGTAAGAAGTTACAGAATGAGGATGGACTGTAGTTTCTTTTATACATTTTTCAGATCCAAAGGTCGAAACAATGACATGTGGCACGTCATACAAGTTCACTCTATGGAACTAGTATATAATCAGGTCACCGTGGGAGATTTGGCATAACTCTTCCTTGGAGAATCCAATTTGGATCAGACTGGTGGCATTGGAAAGAGGACGCAAAGGGATATTGCAAGTTGCGATTTTAGAACTGGAAGATTCGAAATTACAGAGTTACAGTCGTTTCAAGATAGAGCTCCTAAAATCAAGAAAAAACGAGATGAGGAAGTTTGATGGCAAGGATCCGGTAAATTGGATACTACATATGGAGAAATATTTTGATCTACATGGTGTACCACTGTTACAAAAGGTATGTATTGCATCTAATTATTTAGAACCGAATCAATTTTTATGGTATAAAGGGCTTTGTTCTCGTAAACCACTTGTCACGTGGTCAATTTTCACGGAGGAAATGATAGCACATTATGAGGATACAAAGAGAAACACCTTCTTTAGCCAATTGATAAATCTCAAACAAAATTGTTCAATGGAAGAGCACATTGAGGACTTTCAAAAATTGAATATAAGGGAAAATGATATTCCAGAGAAGCAGAGGATTGATGTCTCCATAGGGACTTTAAAGGATAACATTCAACATGAGGTTCGTCTTTAGGAACCTGATTCATTGGAGAAGGCATTCAGGTTGGCAAGAAAAGTGGAAAGAAAAATTATGGAAACAATGAATTATACCCCTCACAACTATAAACATGGAAGTTTTGTTTCTCCTAGCCTTCCACAACCTACAAGGGTGACACCACGACAATTGGAAGAAAAAAGAGAAAAAGGGCTTTGTTACAATTGTGATAGCAAATGCACTAAAAGTCATAAGTGTGCTAAGAAGAAATTATTTTACATAGATTATGAAGAGGAGGAAGAAAAGGATCAAGAAACGTCAAAAGAAGAGGATATACACCAGGAACCAACCCCAGAGAAAGAAGAAATGAATCCGACCATATCTTGTAAAGCATTGGCAAGAATTACCACTCCTCAAACTCTCAAGATAGAAGGACATATCAAGAAGAAAAAGGTTCAAGAAGTGAAATATCACATCGAGAAAGAAGAAATGAATCCAACCATATCTTGTAATGCATTGGCCGGAGTTACCACTTCTCAAACTATCAAGATAGAAGGACATATCAAGAAGAAAAATGTTCAAGAAGTGAAAGATGACATTGAGCATCAAGAAATGAATCCGACCATATTTTGTAAAGCATTGGAAGAAATTACCACTCCTCAAACTCTAAAGATAGAAGGGCATATCAAGAAGAAAAAGGTTCAAGCAGTGAAAGATCACATCGAGCATCAACAACAATTTCTCCAAATTTTAAAGGATAATGCCACTTTGGTGCAGAATTGAATGAAACAACAGGTAGATCAACATCACAGTGAAAAATGTTTTGATGTAGGTGATTGGGTATTTTTACGACTACATCTAAAGCAAGCTATTTATGAGAAGAAAATCTTGGCAATACTACATGCACTTAAGAAATGACAACCTTACCCAATGGGAAGACATTTCAAGGTAAACATGGATCATGATAGTCTTAAATACTTTTTAGAACAAATATTATCTTTATAAGAACAGAAAAAAATGATCACAAATATGTTGGGTTATGACTTTGACATCATCTATAGAAAAAGGAAGCAAAATTTTGTTGCAGATGCACTCTCAAGAAAGGATGAGGATGTCGAAGCATTGTTTTGTGCTATTTCTATTATCCAAATAGATTGGATACACGAAGCAAGGGATGAATGGAAGAAGGACAAAGAAGTGTGGCCACTCATTCAAAAGTTGCAAAATATCCCAATTCAAACAATATTGCCAGAACTTGAAGAGGAAGGAAAATTCATATTGGAACCTGGAGCAGTCACAGAAACAAGAACCCGACAGCTACGAAATCAATCAATTTCAGAGTATCTCATCAAGTGGAAGAACTTACCCACTAAAGATTCCACATGGGAGGACAAGAATTTTATACAGAAGCATCAAGAACTACTCAAGCATTGAGGACAACACTTTTTGAAGGAGAGGGGCATGTTAGGCCCTTATACTACTAGTGTAACCCCTTATTGTTATTAGTACAACCCCCTTATTATATTGTTGTACCCATGTAGTCCCCATATTGTTATTATTGTGCCCCATAGAAGCCCACTATTGTTATTATTGTGCCCTTACATTATTATTGTTATGTCGGCTCTATTTATATTATGACCCCTTAGACTCCTATATATAGAAAGGAGGTCTTGTCATCTGTATCATCCCAGAATTGTTCATTTGTGTAATGTAAAGGAGGTTGCCCCCTCGAAGAGGCTGAATTCTAAGGTGTTGATCTATCTTTTCTATCTTTTTGTGAGCTGGTTTCATAACAGAGACAACAAAGCACATGCAGTCCTTGAAAAGATCCACTCTAATGTATGTGGACCTTTCTCAAAAGCCTCCACTACTAAGCACAAGTATTTTTTAATATTTATTGATGAATATTCACGAAAGTGCTAAATCTTATTCATGCGGAAGAAGGATGAGAATTTCTCCAAGTTCTTAGAGTTCATAGCACTGGTGGAGAAAGAAGCAGGCAAGAAGGTGAAGGTTCTCAAGAGTGATAATGGAGGTGAGTATGTGTCAAATGAGTTTAAAAATTTCTGTGAAAAAGAAGGCATTCGACGAGAGTTGACAGCACCCCACAACCCACAACAGAATGGGGTGGGCGAGAGGAAGAAATGAATCATTGTGGGAGATATGCGGGTGATGTTGCATGACCAAAGCCTACCCCTGCACTTGTGGGATGAAGCATGCAACACAATGGTGAAGGAGGCTTTCTCGAGGAGGAAGTCGGATGTGTCACACTTCAAGATCTTTGGAGCCTTTGTTTATTTCCATGTCTCCAAAGAATCAAGGAAGAAGCTAGAGCCGACAACAAAGTTGGGGGTATTTTTGGGTTACACAAAAACTCCCCACAACTATCGTGTGTATTTTCCATCCCTCAAAATGATAGTTGTGCGACGGGATGTCAAATTTGATGAAGACAAAGCCATGCAATGCTCTCTTGAGAGGGAGCTTCAGATCCCACCAGAGGAGGAGCTTTTAGCTCCAAAGGAGGAGCCTCAGGATGTTGTGGAGTAGCCACAAGTTGAGGAGTAGAGAGTGGAGACAACCACTCAAGCATAATCATCCAGAGAAGGCAAGAAGAGAACCAGAGAAGCTGAGAGACTTGTGCAGGATGTAAGGGAGAATGTGGGTGCTCCTTCAAATCAACACATTTATAGAAGGTCACTAGATTGGTACACTGGCTATATGGCTCTAATGACTGAGCTAGTAGACATTGAGCCATCCTCTTTCGAGGAAGCATTATAGAAACCAATACGGGTTGATGCAATAGTGAAGGAGTATGAATCCATTTTGAAGAACAATGTTTGGGAAGTTTTCCCAAGACCAACACACAAATCAGTTGTGGGATCAAGATGGATCTTCAAAGTGAAACAGGCAGCATACAGAAGCATAGATAAGTACAAGGCCATATTTGTAGCCAAGGGGTACTCTCAGGTTAAGGGGCTTGACTATGGGGAGACCTTTGCTCCTGTAGCAAGGTACTCATCGATCAGATCGATCCTTGATTTAGTTGCACAAATGGGGTGGAAGATCCACCAGATGGATGTGAAAACAACATTCCTCAATGGATTTATAGAGGAGGAGGTGTATATCAAGCAGCCATAAGGCTTCGAGACTTTTGATCAAGAGTCTTATGTGTGTAGACTCAAGCGAGCGTTGTATGGTCTCAAGCAAGCACCCCATGCTTGATACACCATAATCGATAAATATCTCGTCGATTGGGCTTCACCAAAAGTGAAGAAGATGAAAACCTCTATCATATTTTGGTAGAAGGTAAAATGTTGATTATTGTTTTATATGTTGATGACTTGAGCCTTATTGGTGATGAGGGGTTGATAAGATCTTGTAAGGAGGACCTTGCAAGTGAGTTTGAGATGAAGGCCATGGATCTCATGCACTACTTCCTTGGATTGGAAGTATGGAAAGGTAACAGGTAACTATGTGTCTCTGAGGGAAAGTATGCCAACGAGATACTTCAAAGGTTCTGCATGGACAAGTGCAAACCCATGGAGACTCCTCTAGCTACCAAATAGAGGAAAGAGGATGCCACTTCAGGTGAGGAAGTGGATGCAACTATTTACCAGCAGTTGGTGGGTTCACTCATGTATCTTGTGAAAACATGATCAAGCATGTGCTATGCAGTCAACCAATTGAGTCAATTTATGGTTAGGCCAACAAAAATGTTTTGGAGGGCATCTCAGCATGTTGTATGGTACCTCAAAGGCACTACCCAGTTTGGACTTTGGTATAGACCAATAGAGGGAGTGAGGTTATGTGGCTTCACTAATACATATTGGGTAGGAATTCCATCAGACGAGAAGAGTACATCAAGTGGAATTTTCAGTGTTGGATCTGCAACAATTTCTTGGTACGATAGGAAGCAGAGATCAATGGCACTCAACTCAGCGGAAGCAGAATACATGGCTACAAAGTCAAGCAACATGTTAGGCGATCTGGATGGGGAAGATAATTGTGGGCTTGTTTGTTCAGATGATGGATCCTATTTCAATTTACTGTGATAACCAGAGTTGTATCAAACTCTTTGAAAAGCTTGTTTTTCATGATCGATCCAAGCATATTGATATTCGGTATCACGATCTATGAGATTATGCGTAGAGGTGGATTATGTTGTTGCAGTGCATTTCAACAGAGGAAAAAGATGCAAATATTTTGACAAAGGCCTTGTCAAGAGGGAATTTTTAGTTTCAAAGGTGCAAGATAGGGGTTGTTGATAATCCCTTTCTTGCTGAGAGGAAGTGTTGAAAATGAAGCAAGAAAATCTAGCTTTGACTTTGCCTTGGTCAAACTAGATTAAAATTCGAATTCCACATTAGCAGACAAATTGGATGATATTAACTTGTATGACATGGCTTATGCAACCTGCTTAGTAAATTCAAGTTGGAGGAGTTAGAGTTCAGTTCTTCATGATTGATTTCTAATTTGTAGCAATCTATTTCAGTTAATTTGAGTTATTGTCAGTTTAACTAGTTTTAACTCTCAAAAGAACTAGTGGAGGTCAAATTGTGGAAGTGGAACTTCAACAACACCAAGTGATCAACCAGTTAATTAATTAATCAACCCACAATCATTGTTTCATGCAGAAAATTTCAGTTACCCAGTTGAGATGGAGATTCCAAGGCAGTGTACTATCAGTTATAGCATATTCCAATGTGCATGCAGTCAAAGAAAGACCTAAGGAAATTGTGCAATTCCAGAGTGTGAAATTCCTAAAAAACAGGGGAAATTTCCCAAGGGAATAACACAAAGAAATAGGAGCTTGGAGGGATTGAAAATTGGCTAACTATTGGATAGAGTCAATCAGTCAGGTAGAGGGATAGACTACACACTTGTAGGGTGTGCTCAAGCTTGAACAAGCATTGTATTTCTTCTTTATTCTTTGATTAATGCAATATAGATAGTAAAGGGTTTTGAGCAATTTCTTTCCCCTAGATAAATCTCTATGCATGTGTGATATTTTATTTTGCATGTCTATGATTCTTGATTTAGATGGTGAATTTACTTCCAGAAATCAGTAGAGTAGCTTCAAGTCTTATGATTTACTAAACTTCATGAGCAGTATTGAATCTACACATTAATTTCTACATGGTTGAGCGCCCTTAACTTCAGTCTAGTGAGTTCCCTTGGTTCTAGTGATCCGGATTTAAACAGGAACGCAAAAAATTACAGAGATAACCATAAACACAAAGATGAAGCAGAAATAATACTTCATTTCATTAATGTAAAATACTGAAATATGCTTACAAACAACAATGGAAATAAACTAGCTAGGGCGATGGTAGCTTATCTCTGAGAAGAGATGTGGTGGCTACATGCCTCTGAACTCTGTTACAATAAGGCTCAAAGGCCTATTTATTATTGAGAAACAATGTAAAACCCTAAACATCCAAAAACCTAACCCTATAAGATGAAACGCCAAACTGTGGGCCCCGTTTGGGTAAATTGGTACATCAACTTCCCGGGGTCGTAACTTTGGCATATGATCTCCGTTTGACGCACACAATAACTTGTTAGAAAGATCTATCCAAGAACTACAACTTTAGGTAGAGCAACATCGGTCCATGAACCCATGTTACTTCCAGTTTTCCCAAAAAATGTCGTTTAGGGCCTTAAAACGGCTCCGGAAGTTTAGGACTCGAAATACTAATAAAAATAGTAAACTGTGCTACAATTAAGGAAACTGAAAAGCTAAAAGAAACAATGGTGGGGGTCCAAGTGGACTTGCAAGTGGCCACCAATATCCACCTGGATCATCTACGCCCTCAACTTCATTCGGGCAGGCACCTTCACAAGTTGCCCATGTCTTCAATCATGTGGGCGCCTTTGTAGGTCGCCCACACCTTCAGTCATGTGGGCGAATTCGCAAGTCGCCCACACCTTTGGTCATGTCGTTGTTTGCTACTGTGTTCTTTCGTTTCGAGTGCTTCCACCTAGACGACCTCAGTCCATGATTCATGTCGGACACTTGGCTAATTCCTTCACTTGGCTGACCATGACTTGCCCATCGCGTGAATGCCTTGTCTAATGCCCTTATCTTAAGAATTCAAACCATCATATTTGAGCCCAAATGCTCCTCAAACAAGCTTCTCATCAACCCAATTCATCTGGTTCATACATGAATAAGAGTCCATCTCAATTTGTATGAGGAAAGTCATTGTCCAACTCTCCTCATCAACACTTGCATAAGGTCCTTTCGTAAAAGAACCCAATTCTTCCTTTTGTGGCTGTGAAGAGCTCAAACATGTTCCAACCTTGGTAAACTTCATTCTACCATGTCCTTCCTCTTTCGACGATCGCTTCACAACACATATTCAATACTTGGTTGCATGACCAACTTCTCGTCGCAGTTAACAACTTCAACCTACTCAACCCAATGGTCACGATCAAGAAGTTTCCTCTTAACCTTCTCTAGGAGAGCATCAACTTCCTTCCACAACTTCGAGATTTTCTCTCTTATGTGGCTCAAATCTTCCATGAGTTGCAAAAGTTTCTTGCGGCTTTGCTACAAAACATATTCCTAAAAACTTGTCATCTCTACTTATATAAATTCCAATTAAGCCTTTCAACCTTCATTAAAAATCTTTGATCCTCAGATACATCGCACGAATACCCCTGACCTCATCACACAAACACCCTCGGTCCGTTGCACAAACACCCTCAGCTTCGTCGCACGAATTCCCTCAGCCTATCGCGTGAATTATCTCATCCTGTCGCATGAATTCCCTTAGTCTTTCGCATGAATTCCCTCGACCTGTCGCACAAAGACCTTCACAAACCTAGAAAACAAACTTCCATGATTCCTGCAACTTTGCTTGCTTGCTTAAGGTGAGCTCATCCTCGACTTGTATTCTTCATTCCCTACGGTTCACTCTTCTTCTTGTTTCTTCATTGGTTGAGTTGATTTACTCTATTCAAATTGCCATCAATTATGTATATGTGTTCAAGCCTCCCCTTGAACTATCATAACCCTTTGCCATAATTCAAGCTAACTTGCAACTTGTGCCAACCAACTGCCCTCAACTATTTGGTTGGCTATTCACAACGTGGGCTTGGTCCACTTTGCTAGGTGGGTGTCCACATCCTCGACTGGGCAGGTATCCATGTCCTCGGTTGGGAAATCACCCTCATTTGATGGGGTGTCCATGACCTCATCTAAGTGGGCATCCACACCCTTGACTGGGGGGGTGCCCTCGTCCACTACATGCTTGTGTCACAAGTCTTACCATCGCATGACCCATTGCACAACCTCTTTGCATGACTTCTCCATGGGGCCTCTTTGCATAACCTTGTCGCACAACCTCACTACACGACTTTATCGCACAACCTTGTCGCATGACCTCACTACACAACTTTATCGCACAACCTTTTCACACGACCTCACTACACAACTTTATCGCACAACCTTGGTCCACTTTGGTTTTTCACCACATGGGCACACCTTCAGTGCACTCAAGCCCAAGGGCCTCACAAGGGGTAAGCTCTTACTCTTATTAGCTGTCTTTAGGTATTTGATCCTTAATTAGTTTCTTTAAGTCGAAGACAAGCTCTTAGCTAATCAAAAGCAATTTTAAGTCTTGATATAACATTAAAAGGTGGTTCAAGCCTAGATAATATTTGCAAGAATGTTAGTGTCCTTTATAGTCATAATTGAGGAGACTCCCTCCAATGGAGTTATGCACTTTCTAGTAGCATTTAGCATTATTCCATAGTGAGACTATATATGTGTGTGTGAAGTGTTTAATAAAAGCTAAATTGTTTTTATTAATGAGAGGTCACATTTGCTCTCCTTTACTTAGGAACAAGAGTAGCACGGTTATCTATAACTAGTATGGAGGAACAACCCAATATGGGGGATAAATGAAAAATAAATAATTACATATGTAGACATGTACATAATCTAGCCTTAATCTGCATTGAAAGAGATATTTCTTAATGTGCAATTTTTTAATTATTTATAATGAAGAATTAATAATTGACATGAGATTAAATGATAATAAAGAAAAAAAATACACATCGAGAAATTTGATCCTTTAATTTCTTAATGTGTAATTTGTTTTAATCATGTAATATGAAGAATTAGTACATGACATGAGATTAAATGATAATAAAAACACACACACACACACACATTGAGAAATTTGATCCCTCTTGATTGTGAAAATTGTGTTTTATTAAGTTTACTTTATTTTTCATTTTATTAAAGTAGAACATAATAGTAAACATAAAAAGTGTATTGCATTTATAAATTAAAAAGACGAGGAAAATAAGGTTCATTAACGAAGAAGTATATGATTTTGTCAATAAGATTAATTTTAGATGTTACTAGAAAGAAGATGACCTCATTGGGGGGTGGCCTTAGTGATGACCGCAAGAGACATTGGTCTTATTGTGGATAATTTTTGGCTAAAATTTCTTTTTTGGTCTTGTAGTATGGCCTAAAATTGCTTCTAATTGGCTAAGAGCTCGTATTTCTTGGATATAAGGAAAACAAGTTAATGGCTCAAGACTTAAAATTATCCTGCAATAGTGGAAGTCTACTCCCTTACAAACTTCTTGCGGGTTATTTTAAGTGTCCAAATTTTGTGTACACATAATGATGTCATCACATGTTGAGGCCTTGAGATTGTATCAATAGAGGCTAGGCTAATAGCCTAGAGTATCATAGGTTTTTTCCTACTTTGGAATAAAAAGAAAAAGAAAAAAACAAGTTAACAAAATAGGGACCATTGATCTAGATTGGATATTTGCTAAAATATCTTTATGAATTTTGTAATAATAATTTAATTGTTCTTAGAGAAGTTGAGAAAAGTGCCTATAAATTTACTTAGAAGTTGGAACAAATAGTTGTAATGGTCAGTTTTCCAAGACAACCCATAAAAAATGAAGGATGCGATGAAGAAGGACATTGAATGGATGAGAAGAGAGCAAGACTAAGAGGAAATGAAAAAGAGTAGATGTAGAGAGGAGAACTCTAAGAAGGAAATCAACTCAAAGATCATAGAACAAGGGAGACATTATGCCTAACCACACATGAGCAAAGATTGTTGTTGAGTTCAATCCACTTGTAAATTTGTTTATGTTAGAGGGTGACAACTGGCATAAGCTTTTCTAAGTATAGATCACCCTGTTTTTTAATCAATTTGTTAGGATATTCCGACACATAGGAAATAGTTAAGTACAAATTGGTCTAGTATAGAGTTAGGTAAAGTGTGTTTCTTTACCGTTGTACATTTTGTTACTTACAATCTGACGGTCACGATATGTAGTGATCCGACGGTTCATTCTCTCCTCGGTATTACCGACACTTGATCCGTGGCTTGACACCCGATTGGTCCATGAATTCTATTTAAAGCGCATGGAGGGTCATTTGTAGAAAAATCCGTGCATGAGAGAAGCTTATGTAAATTTTCATTCTTTGATTAATAAATTGCCTGAAGTCGCTGCATTGGCTCAGGTCGTGGACTGTTTCCCTCTTTGAGGGTTTTAACCACGTCAAAAATACTGGTGTATTGATCTGTGATCTGGTTGTGAGCGGTGACCTTTTGGTGTTCTTTATGAGGAACTTACCCTGTAAATTCCTACATGGTATCAGAGCTATTTGAGGGCTGCGTCTATTGGTGATCCAAATCTGAAGCCAGTAGAACTGCATCCGACTTCCGTTTCCTAGATCTGTTGTTTCTGACTGCTTTCGGGCCGAGAGGACTGCTCTGTTGTGTTTGGAGCATCTGCTCCAGTGAGGAACCCCTTTTGTTTCACACAAAAAGGTTTCTGGTAGCCCTAGCTGCGTCATTTTTAAGATCTGGAGGTATACAGTGTTTATTTGCAGTTTACTGTTATTTTCTCTCTGCTTATTTCAGTTTCGGTTTATTTAGCTTTTTTTTAACCGGATCTATACCTTTCACTTCTGCGTATGCTCTTTGCCCTGCGACTCTGTGCGATCTGGGCAAATCAGAAACAGAAAGGAAGGATTTTTCTCATGCGTATGCTCTTTTCCCTGCACCTTAGTGTGATCTCGGAAAATCAGAAACATTGAGAAAAATATTTAGTTTTTCGGCTAAAGCTAACTTTGAGCCGCAAGGTTCATTTTTGAAAATATTTAGTTATTTGGGTAAAGCTAACTTCGAGCCGTAAGGTTCGTTTTCTTTGCATGTCCGTGTTGGGTTTTGTGTTTTTTGTTTTGTAGGGAAAAAGTGCTTTCTCAAAGCAAGCACGCAACTCAAAGCACCCCCCCCTCTCTCTCTCTCTCTCTCTCTCTCAAATTTTTTGTATAGATCAATTGGTTCAAAGCTATTTTAAGAGAGTAGAGGTCTTGGGTTCGAGTCTCCATTTTGTGGGGGCGGACTTTTTCATTTCCGCACATTCCCGCACTTCGTCGGCAACTTCAACAACGTTTTTTCAAAAAGCCATAACTTCTTCATCCAGAAGCCTTTTTCAGAGCCGTTTTTTTTAAACCAGCCTAATTTTTCGAGATCTATCCATTGGAACACTTTCTCTCAGCATATTCAGCTTCAGTTTCTGTTGAAATGGAAAGTCAATACCAAGTTACCCTTGACAGCACCAACTACTTCCAATGGTTGTCCTACATTGAGGATTTACTTAGAAGTAAAGGTCTCTACAGAATAGCCATAGGCCAAGAGAAGAAACCAAAGGATGAAGATAAGGCTGCTAAATGAGAAAATAGACAAGATCAAGCACGTGATTTGATAGGGATGTCTATTTCTCCTGATCTTAGATTCCATATTGCAGAACTTGATACTCCTAATGAAGCATTGGAACAAATCACTAAAGTTTTTGGGATTAAAAATGAAATTAGAGCCCATCAACTTGAAAATGAGTTGCTTACATTGGACCCTAATAATTTTTCTTGCATTGAAGATTTCTTGTCCAAGTTCAAGACCCTTAGATATCTCTTGGAAAGTGTTAAGGTTAAGAAAGAAGATAGTAACCTTATTTATTCCATCCTTACTAAGTTGGGACCAGCCTACTCTGTATTTGTTTCCACCTTCCATTCTACAAGAGAAGCCTTCATTTCTCAAGGAAAAGACTACAAGCCCCTTCCTTTGACTCTTTTTGTGATTCTTTAATAAGAGAACAAGAAAAACTCTTACACCTTGGTCTTCTTAATCTTGGAAACTCTTCCAAGAAAGCGTTAGACGCCCAGCAGCAACCAAATTCAAAGAATCCTAAGAAGTCATATCCTAAAAAGAATGGTCCTAAACCAAACAAGGGTCCTAAGCAATTTCAGCCCCAAAATGAAAAATCATTTCAACAAAATGATAAGACAAATAAAAACAAAGGGAAGAAGACTGATAGACATTGCAATTTTTGTAATCGAGATGGCCACTTAGAATCAAAATGCTTTAAAAAGATGGAAGCCTTGGAAGCAGCAATGAAGAAGCATAACATCCATTTGGGGCAATCTTCAACTTCAACTTCATCTTCAGGAATGGCACTTTCTGCATGTGGTTGTCAAGCATCTCGGTCTGGATATGCATTAAATGTATCTTCTTCTTCTCATTCTCATGAGTGGCTCATTGATTCTGGAGCTTCTTATCACATGGCCAAAAACAAAGCCATGTTTTCTTCTTTAAATGATTGTAACACCAAAAATATATATGTTGGTGATGATAGATCTCTTAATGTTGTAGGGACTGGAACTGTTCATCTGGACAATGGTCAGTTTAATGATGTATTATGTGTTCCAACCTTATCCTGCAACCTTCTATCTGTATATCAGATAACTCATTCAGGTGAAGGTAAAATCGTTGAATTTTCACCTCATGATGTTGTAATCAAGGACTTAAAAGATCCTAAACAGATTTTGGCTACTGGCATTGCTGATGATTCTACAAGGTTGTATAAGTTTCACAACTTTGGGTCATCAAATCTTCCCTCAGTATTTGTTGCTCATAACGATGAAGTGAGCAAACTTTGGCATGAGCGATTTGGTCACTTAAACTATCGCTCCCTTCAGCATCTATGTAAAGAAAATATGGTGACAGGTCTTCCTATGGTATCTTGCAGAGATGGTGTTTGTTCCGGATGTGTACTCGGAAAACATCATCGGGACAGTTTTGAAAAACGTGCCTCTTGGCACGCCTCAGCCCCTTTACAGCTTGTGCATAGTGATTTATGTGGTCCACTTCCAGTTGTGTCATTCTCTGGTTGCAAGTATTTCTTAACTTTCATTGATGATTTCTCCAGACGCACTTGGGTATACTTCTTAAAACTCAAGAGTGAAGTATTTAACACTTTTTTGGCCTTCAAGGCCTTTGTTGAAAAACAATCTGGACATCAAATTCTTAAGTTAAGATCTGATAATGGCGGAGAATATGTTAAAAACACATTCATCAACTATTGCAATGAGAATGGAATTCAAATGCAACATACTGTTCCATATACTCCACAACAAAATGGTGTAGCTGAAAGGAAGAATCGCACCTTAAAGGAAATGGCTAATTGTATGCTACAATCTAAAGGACTTGGTCTTAGTTTTTGGGCAGAAGCAATTAACTGTGCAAATTACATAATAAATCGCACTCCTACTAAGGCTTTAAAGAATATCACTCCAGAAGAAGCATGGAGCTCAATCAAACCAGATGTAAGTCACTTTCGTGTTTTTGGAAGTGAAGCGTGGGCCCATATTCCAGATGAAAAGCATAAAGCTTTAGAACCTAAGAGTGAAAATGTACTTTTGTTGGATATTCTGAAGATGTCAAAGGCTATAGACTTATTCCATTTAAGTCCAAAAATGTTATCATTAGAAGAGATGTAAAATTTGATGAAAATATATCGGCCTGCGAGCCTAGTCCGGCGGATGTGCCACCTCCCCCTATCTCTTCTACCTTTGAAAACATTTCTTCTTCAGATGATGAAAGTGAGGATGACAATCCTCCCCCACCATCTCAGGATCCTCCTTCAGCTCCTGAGCTTCCAAAATGGGTTCGTGCTACTCGAGATGCAGCAGGTGATCTTGCCGGTGATCCTACAGATCAGCGACGCACACGTTCTCAGTTTGAGAGAGCCTCTTCTTTACTGGCTCAAGCTCCAGTAAATTATGATCCTGACACCTTTGCAGAAGCTTCAGGCCATCCAGATTGGGAAGCAGCTATGAATGAAGAATACCATTCATTATTGGCAAATGATACATGGGATCTTGTTCCTCTACCAAAGGGACGAAAACTTGTTAGATGAAAATGGGTTTATAGAACCAAGTATGGACCAGATGGAAAAGTTGATAAACATAAAGCTCGTCTTGTTGCCAAAGGTTTTTCACAGGTTGAAGGCATTGACTACACTGAAACCTTCTCCCCTGTTGCCAAAATGAACTCTATCCGCCTTGTTCTTTCCCTTGCTGCCTCTTTCAAATGGGAAGTCCATCAGATGGATGTTAAATCTGCCTTCTTGCATGGGAACTTGCATGAAGAAATCTATATGGAACAACCCATTGGCTTCATACAAACAGACTCCAGCCTTGTTTGTCAACTTAAGAAATCCCTTTATGGTCTCAAGCAAGCTCCTCGGGCTTGGTATGCCAAAATGGATAGCTTTCTTTTAGAATCTGGCTTTTCTAGGTGTCATTCTGACAATACTGTCTACACCAAGAAAGTGGGCAACTCTCTTATCATCCTTGTTCTTTATGTTGATGATCTTATCCTTATTGGTAGTGATCCCAACCTTATAAACCATGTGAAGTCTAGCCTTAAAAGGAAATTTGAAATGACAGACTTAGGACACTTACACTATTTTCTCGGTCTTCAAGTCTTGCAATCCAAGGAGGGTATTTCCCTTTCCCAGTCCAAGTATGCTTGTGATATTCTACGCCATTTTCACATGGAAGACTGTAAGCCAGCCCCTTCTCCCTTTCAGTCTGGAGTCAAACTCTCAGTCACTTGTACTTCTCCTGAAGTTGATGCTACCTTATACCGTCAACTTGTAGGAAAACTTTTGTATCTAACCCATACTCGTCCTGACCTTTCCTTTGTTGTTGGCCTTGTTTCTCGGTTCATGCAAAACCCCCGTGAAAGTCATTGGAAAGCAGCTAAAAGAATACTTCGTTATGTTCGAGGTAAAGTTCAGTTTGGGATTCATTACAGTGCTAAAGCATCTCCTCTATTGGTTGGTTTCACTGATTCCGATTGGGCTGGTGACCCTGATGATCGGAAGTCTACTGTCGGTTATGTGTTCACTCTTGGTTCAGGACCTATTACATGGGCTTGCAAGAAACAGGGTGCCATTTCTCTTTCATCAGCAGAAGAAGAGTATCGTGATGCCGTAGAAGCTAGTAAGGAAGCCTTGTGGCTTTGTCAGATCCTGTCAGAGTTTGGCTTTGAGCAGCAACATCCGACTACACTTTGGTGTGATAATCAAAGTGCCATTCAGCTATGCAAAGATCCAGTCCAACATCAGCGCAACAAACACATTGAACTGCACATGCACTTCATCAAAAAGCTCATTCATGACCATGTTCTTGAAGTGCAATATTGTTCAACAGATGATCAAGTTGCAAACATCTTCACAAAGGCTCTCACAGAGGCGAAGTTCACTAAACTTCGATTTATGGTTGGAGTTCAGGAAGTTGTCACTAAGGGGGGATAGGCTCTAGTGCCTCCTTCCTTCTCCTATTGTGTCATATTTGTAAATCCTTCAATCCTATCCCAAGTTGTTCTTAAGGGGGGATGTTAGGATATTCCGACACATAGGAAATAGTTAAGTACAACTTGGTCTAGTATAGAGTTAGGTATAGAGTTAGGTAAAGTGTGTTTCTTTACCGTTGTACATTTTGTAACTTACAATCCGACGGTCACGATATGTAGTGATCCGACGGTTCATTCTCTCCTCGGTATTACCGACACTTGATCCGTGGCTTGACACCCGATTGGTCCATGAATTCTATTTAAAGCGCATGGAGGGTCATTTGTAGAAAAATCCGTGCATGAGAGAAGCTTATGTAAATTTTCATTCTTTGATTAATAAATTGCCTGAAGTGGCCGCGTTGGCTCAGGCCGTGGACTGTTTCCCTCTTTGAGGGTTTTAACCACGTCAAAAATACTGGTGTATTGATCTGTGATCTGGTTGTGAGCAGTGTCCTTTTGGTGTTCTTTCTGAGGAACTTACCCTGTAAATTCCTACACAATTCACCCTAACAAAAAACCCTAGAACCTATAACAAAGCTACATTATAATCCTAACTCTGCTCATTTGTTTATATGATTGCTAGTTTGTTGAAATTGGTTGAGTGTATTGTTGGTTCATTGTTTAACCACATTCAATAGTTAATCTTGCAATTGCTTCTTACTAGATAATTTTTATTTTGTAGTAGGTTTGTAAGCGTATCCAATATTTCAATTAGTTCGAGTACCATAAACTACACCGTTGTTCTATCCACCCATTATTCACTTATTTGATCATTGAAATGATAGCTACAACACTGCCACATATCTTCCATTTGATGCACGAAGAAAACTTGCAGCTTGAGAACACATTTGGAGAGCCTTTATGGAACAAAGGTATGTCTATTGAAACAAAGAATCATGTAGTGAACCAAATATGAAATGGAGCAATTATTTGTTATCCTTTGTTGGCAGCATTATTTATTTTCGCAGAGATCCAGAAACAAACATAACATAGGCATACTATTTACGGATAAGCAATAAGGGATTCATGAAAAAGGAAATCCCATAAAAAGAAATTAATTCACTTGTAAATACTCCCTAAAAATGAGGTTAAACTACAACTAGGGGTAGTATTTAGGCTCATGTATGGGGACTGAGGTTAGATGCTACTTGAAGGAAAATGATTCGACTGTTGTACCCTTAATGATTATACTATGGAACAACGTTCTTCCTATGGATACAATCTAGGTTGAGACTACCTTTTAGTCTTGGAATATGATCTAAAATTACTTTTGACTAATTATTAACACTCACCTTCCTCGGACACAAGGAAAGAGGGGAAAGACCCAAGATCTAGAATATGGCAAAAGTATAAGTGTGCCCCCTTATTAGCCACTAACAAATATTTCAAGTAGCCATGTTTTGTTTACCCACAATAACGTTGTTGTTGACTAAGGTCTCCAAATTATATAAATAAAAGCTAAATCAATAATTCAAGCATTGTAACAAAAATTAAGCTTAGTTGCCCCTCATAAAGACAATACTTCTAACATTTAGGATCACTTAGGATCACCAAAAGGTATGAGGTCAAGGTTATCTTCTTTGCGATGCTTCATAAAACCTACCCTCTTACCTTAGATGAACATGAAAGTTGATTATACAATTTCTTTTTTACTCAATTTATAGGAATGTTAAATTAAATTAAATAAATCAATCCAATGTAAACTATTATAAACGTCTTGAGAAATTTAGTACAAACCCTAAACGCATTAAGTATATTGAAAATGGATAGCAACCGAAACTCAATTAACTTCACACACCTCAGGTTTGGGGAGCTTTAAGTATGTATACCAAAATACAGAATATCGATCTTGTAATTTTGATATACATATTAAAGAATAATCGTATCTAAGTGGATTGATTTAAAGAATTATTTTTTCAAATAATTGTATTAAGTTGATTACATCCCTTCGCGACTAGGAAGTCTGACTTAAGAGTGAAGAGAATTGAATCTATGACTTCGTAATAACAAAAGTACTTTAACAATACAGTGTTAACCAACTAAGCTAACCTTTAAGACTATAAAATATATATATAACTTTCAAAAACATACATATAACAAACACTAGTGAAAACATATAAATTAAATGGTTGGTAAACGTTGATAGACATCAATCCATAATAAATGTCAAAACATGATACATCTCATGATATTAAAATAAAAACATAAAAACTAATTGAATTATAATTGGCTCACTTGATTATCATTCAACAAGATAGTCCAACTGGACCAATGGTTGTGGCTCATTGTTATTGTTCAAGTAGGAGAAGTCAAGGTTTGTCAGATTCTTGTCTAAAGTTGAGACTTTCCTGTTAAGCTCGTTAACTTTAACCATTAATTTTGCTATGCAGATCATCAATTCCTCTTGAGTGTTAGATCCATCAGTAAGAACTCTACCCATGAGAGTTTTGATATGTCAGTGCAAACTGATGGTTTGCATATATGAGGAGGTTCTAGCTCTGGAAGGGTTCCCCACATTTGGAATCCATTCCATGGTCTCCTAGTGAACCTGCCTCTCATGAATGTATCATCTTGTTTGTTTGATTTTCTCTTCAGCATCAGAAATTACTCTTTGGACCACTGTAGGGATAATATCCTTATATATATCCATCGCTACTTGAGCTGTTTTCTTGGCCCGAATTTGATTAGTAGAGGATGTTCGGAATCAAGATTGCCGCTAGACAAAAACCCGCGGCTATTAGTAAATGAACACATTGCCAGAGATAAGGATCCACGAGAGGCGGTTAGTCCATGTCGCGAAACACACGGGGAACATTGGTTTATCCAATGTCCAACAATCTCCCCCCCCAACGCGAGTCGGGTGTGTATCGA
Organism: Pinus tabuliformis; assembly: GCA_031772625.1. Taxonomy (NCBI): domain Eukaryota; kingdom Viridiplantae; phylum Streptophyta; class Pinopsida; order Pinales; family Pinaceae; genus Pinus; species Pinus tabuliformis. Next base: position 1,137,542,445 of record CM062811.1, read on the forward strand.
ACTCGTGACCTATGCTCTGATACCACTTGTTGGGAATCATGATTGTTGTTAGACCAAAACCCACATGTGTTAGTCAACAATGGCATCACCCGAGATAAGGATCCACGAGAGGTGGTTAGTCCATGTCGCGAAACACACGAGTAGCGTTGGTTTATCCAATGTCCAACAGAGGACGGGGAAGGGTCAAAGGCAATAGAGAGACCTGGACATTCTCTCCTTCCACCTCAAATCAGAGGCAAAGATACGACGCATGGCCATTAGACTAGAGTTCAGAGTGTGAGAGAATAAAGGATGGTATCGTAGAAAGTGGGAAAAACGCTGAAATCGGAGCACGGACAAAGAAAACGGGCAAAGGAGAAACCACAGGAGTTCTTTGAGAATATGTAGCTAGGATAAAATATTAATGAGGGAATGAGAGGTAGAGCCTTCATAACTCAAATGAGATAAATAGAGGATAAAGAGTGCATAGAGAGAAAATAGAGACACCTAGAATAGTAATTGGGGACAATAAAAACAACCATCCCATAATTATCAACCCCAAGGACGCGATACACAATCAAAAAACCACCAGCCCAATTCTCATCATTAGAATTGAAAACAAGAAATTTAGACTTATGACACTGTTCCAAACAAAGATGACGATAAGACCGAACCTGATATGCCTTAGCATGTTTCACAATGTTTCAGTGGTGGCACTTCCTTTGCTAGTTAATTTCCAATTGAAAATCATTGTTAACCCTGCGTGCACTAGAGACTCCATTGTTGTTTAGGCATCTAGCCTCTTTCCTTTTTCCCATTTTCTCTCTAGGAATAGAAACCCTAGAAAATCTCATGAGAACTCAAAGATAGTGGTCGTTCGTTGCACTTAAGACAATGAGGACGACGTTTATATCTATCTCCACCCATCCTCTATCATGATATATAGGCAAGCTCCCATCAATTCTTATGATCTCCAAAGTTTTGTTGCAAGCCGAATATAGGACGAATCGTCCTTCACTTAAGTTTGAAGGCATCAATGCAGTGGCCTCCCACAAGCTGGTCAACATTCTTTCCCAAGTGTCTTGTACCTTGTTCCATGCAGGTTGTCATTAAAATGGTTAATGGCCACCCATATTTAATTTTATAGCTCTCTTATTAAAAAAGTCTAGGAGGTCACCCTCCATGTAAGCACTCGTTGTAGGAAATCTTAATTTTATATTTACTATATATTAAAAAATATAAAAATAATTAAATACAATTTATTTAAATTAATATATATTTTTTTTATTAACATTTTTTTTAAGGCAGTACAAAAAGATTTCTATTAATATAAAAGTTTTACATTGATAGCATATGATGGCCATATGATAGAACTGACCTGAAGATGGCCATAGACAGAACATGCCTAATGATGGCCATGAAACAAAGTAGAGAACACATATAGAAAACAAAAAAACAGAACCATTGGAATCACACAACTTGGGGTTGATCACTAGTGTGTCCTTTCTTCTTTACTACATTGGTCCAACTTTCTGGAGGTGTGGCTACCAAAGCTACCTTAAGTTTGTTTTGACTATCTAAAGAAGCATCCTTGTCAGAGTTCGAGGAGGTTGATTCATGGGCGCGCTTCATGGCACTCATCGGAGCATTATTACTGAGTTCTTCTCTTCTGGCTGACAAAATTTGGATCTTCTGACCTCCTTCACAAGGCTTTTGAAGACCTAAATTCAGGGCCTTGTTCGATGGGAGCATGTCGTCATCAGACTCATCTTCTTCCTGATCCGAGGAAGAGGAATCCTCCTCTTCTCGAGGAGGCAGGTTGGATGGCTTCCATGCTTTAGATCTGGGCTTTCGTTTCATTGGTTTTTGAGAACAAGAGTTTTGAAGATGACTTGTTAGATGGCAAAGTCGACACTGAAAGGTAGTGTTATCGTAGTACAACTGCTGGGTCCAATGAAAATCACCTATTTTCAAGTTAATTTTGTCAGGCAAGCCTTTGCTGATGTCGAGTTCTATGCCAATCTTGCCATATATGAAGACTCAACACTGGCCTTGCGAGGGATCTTCTTTCAGAAAACGACCCAAAGTGTTTCCAATACCCAAAAAAAATGAAGAATGCCATAGATGGGTCGACAAATTTGGGAGCCTAACCCAAATAGGTAGCTCTGTGATCACAACTTTGGAGGGGTCAAAATCTGGGAACTAAGTGTAGAAATTAATAGAAATGTGTTATTATTGATGAAATCGAATTGAAATCAAGAGATTACAAATTTCCTCTACAATACTGCGGAATGGAAATCACAATTTAGAAACACATGCAATGACATGCAACCATTAGAACACCACAAGAACACAATGATTTACAGGGGAACCCAACTGGGAAAAACCTCTCCACTGTTTTGCTTTAATTCAAATGAAAAGAGAAACAATTACAATGTCTTGCTTCAACTCTGAAGCACACCCTACACTGCAATCATGTTCTCCTACTTCTTGACTTGCTATGGCCAACACTTAGCCAATTCAAGCCTCAACCAACCTCTTATTTCCTTGCGATATCTGGGAGGAATTAGCCCCTAAAAAATAGGAGAATTCCCTATTTCCTTGCACAGTGGTTTGAGGAATTGATCCTTTGCTCAGTGCAAAAGCATTAAATACTCAACAATATACAATTATAAATATAAATATGCCTTTTCCATCCACTCAACTAGGCAATTTGAATTCCAAGCATGTCTGGGCTATTTTTGGCTGATTGACTAGTTTAACTAAGAGATCATAGAGTAAACAATAGTTCTACTACTAAATTGACCTTCAAATGACTCAACTAGATACTTGAGCTAAGTTAACTGAATCAAACTGAAAATCACTGAACTAGATTGCTAAGTTTTAGTAATCACTAAATGCACAACTCTACTTCTAGCCTCTAACTTGAATTTACTGAGTAAACTAGTAGACAAAGGCATGTCACACAAGTTCACTGCAATCCAAGTCATCATGTTGATGTGGAAAATCGAATTACTACATTTGATTAAGGCACAAGTCAAATTTAGCCTTTCTTGCAACAATTTCTAACACCAAGGGGTTAGGAAGAGCCCAACTTTTCCCCAAAACCAGGGCCCCTTGGAAAAAGCATTATGATAATCCACATCCTCCTAAAAAATGACGATGAAGAAACCCTTGGAACAAAAGAGGACCCTGCATGCCTGTCCAAGTTGAGTGAATCCACTAGTAAAGGTCTGATGTACATGGCCATAGCCTATTGAAATGACAGATGAGGCCATTACCTGCCAACAACTCGTAGATTCCATCTAGATCTAGATGAGTGATTTCCACTAAAGGAACATCCTCAACTTTGTCTACTATAACAGGACTTGAAGCAACCTGGGCCTGCGCTGCCGTCTTTGACGGCAGGGGATGTTCGTGAGGCAACTTTGCACTTTGGGGAACTTGGTTTCGGACCGCGTCTTTGTAACTAAAAGTTTGGGAAGAAGAAGGCTTTCCCAAAGCTCCCCCACGCAGTGAAAGAGTCATGAAAACTATGACATCCCTGCATGTATTATAAACGTAGAGAAGAAAAAGATCTCCCATTTGCTTATCTTCGAAAAGAAGACATTATAATCTAAAAAGTAGCCTTATTTTGAGTTCCAGCGATAGCTTAAGATCTTTTAGTATATCCCTAGATCTAACCAAAAAAACATTAAATGTCCGAAAATCAATTTGATCGAAATTTGAAAAAAGCTCATAACGGTGACAGGGTGAATCTTTTCAATAGCGACTTCCCCAGCATTGTTCTGCGTTAGTACCCAAAAACTCTCCGAGATTATTTTTTATTAACATTATAAATAAATAAAATTGGTCTTTCTTAACTTGTTAACCTCGAAAATAAATATGTTCACCTGTGAAATTGATTCATTTCTCACACCAAAATGAAGATGTTTCCAGAATTTTAAGTGAAAAAACATGAGGTCAATTAAGAAAAGTTCTTAGATGATTCTCAATACCTGTTACATGCATCTTTATGCTGAATTTTAGTTTAACTGGACTTGTTGGATTGAGAGGTCATGACTGTATATCTGTTATATGATGCAGGGTAATCATACTCTATCTTTGTATCTTAAAATAAAATTATATTGCTTTAAATTTATCTGAACTTTGAAATTGAAAGAATTAAATATTTAATTATTAATTTAATAAAATTTTAAGTGAACCATAAATTTTTTTAAAAGAAAATTATCTCAATAAATTTGATCATTTCCAGCTTTTCAATCTAGCTATGCTGCAGAATCTGATCAATGCTACTTATATGCTGGTTATATGTTGAACAACACAGATGGACACATGCTACTTATGTTCAAGTTGATACATTTAACGTTATAGGAAAGTGCTGATCAATTCCTCTACCTCAGCTGTGATTGTTAAAAGATTACTGTTATTTTAACTGGAAAGAATGATGCTTACAGGATTTATTTAGGACACGTTGGTTTATGAATTCATTATTTCAGTAATGTGATGGTTGATGTAGAGTGTTTGAAATCTGTCACTCCGAGTCAGCCCTCAGTCAGCCTTCAATGAAAATGAGGGCTGTGTGGGGGTGATAGTACATCATAGAACAGGTTACAGGAGTAGGGTGGAGCGGGAGAAAGGGGACACAGGCAGGTGGCTGGCACACAAAAGCAGGAAAAAAGAGGGGACAACTTAGCTCGTGAAGTAGATTTGGTCTTTTTGGCCATGTTACCCTAAGCAATGGTGCTGATGGTGCAAATTTTTTCCTGGGCCGAGTGTCATGTATATATATTTATGGTGGGTTGTTTGGGGTGAAGGCAGTGGCATCTGATTGGATGCTGTGTGTTTTTTTTTCTCACAAAGGTTTCATGGGAATGCACATTCTTTTGTCAGGGCATCAGCCAGATATGGACCTACTTGCTCTTATTTATTAAGACAAAATATAAGAAAAGAGAAGAGTACCCTGGTTGTCTGATCTACCTTTCAAATGCTGCAACAGCAGGTGAATTGTCGTTTGTTCCGGACTGCAGTGGATGAATGTTTAAGCTAGGTTATCCATGTATTTGAAAGATAAATTAATGGTGTGTGTGATTGTGTCAGAGGTGTGCAGATACAGAATCTCAATAATCTTTGATTTTCCCTCCACTTCAGCCTTGGGGAATGAGATCATTAGTTGGTCAAGGAGAAGAAAATTAGTATTCCTTTGGTTCCTCAATGCTTTTTGAGAAATCCAAAAGTGGTGAAAACGAGGCAGAGTGGAGTGTGTATATTTCTATTTTTTGAATTTTTTTTAAGGTGGAGTGCTTGCTTTGCTGCTGGGTCTACTTTCACACTCTCCCATGCACAAATCCACTGATGAATATGATGGCCGTCTCTGCTGCTGTTTTTGCTCCTTTTTCATCTCCCCCATTTTTGAAAGTCAATGCAGGTTTTCTCCTCTCCATCGAATGTAAGACCATCAGAAGCAGCAGGGAGGAAGGCTGAAGACCATTTCTTGTTTTATGTTAGTGTTCTTGAAATTGGTTCTGGATTGTCACTTCATAACAATGCCACAAAGACCAAATTGCTGTAGCAAGGCCAGGGTCAAGAGTTTCCACCAAATGCAAATGCAGCCCTTCTTGGCCTTGTTCATGGTAGTGCTGATGATGTCCAGGATGGAACTCAAGGTGGTGGACGCACTGTCTTCTGATGGAGAAGCTCTTCTGGGTCTCTTGGCCAGTACCCAAATTTCAGACACCATCCTGAGAAGCTGGAACCCTAAAGAGGACAATCCGTGCTCATGGCAAGGGATTAGTTGTTCAGAAGAGAAGAGGGTGACTGCAATAAATCTCCCTCAAATCTACTTCAATGCCAGCATCCCATCCCAGTTGGGCACCTTGACATCTCTCAAGTTCCTGAATCTGTCTCTCACAAATCTTACAGGGGTTCTTCCACCAGACCTTGGGGATTTGATACAACTAGAGGTGTTGGATCTCAGTGGAAACAGTCTCACAGGTCCTATTCCTTTACAGCTTGGACGGCTGACCCAGCTGCAGGTTCTCTACTTAAATTCCAACCAACTCGAAGGAAGCGTTCCTCCAGAGCTTGGAAACTGTAAGTCTATGCGTATTTTTTACCTACATGACAATTATTTAAATGGCACAATACCGTCCGAGCTCGGCAATTTATTGAATTTGGAACAGTTCAAATTGGGTGGAAACAATGACCTCGGCGGCATTATTCCTCCAGAGCTTGGTCGGTGCAAGAATCTAATTACCTTTGGTGTTGCTTTAACTGCATTATCAGGAAGGATTCCAGCTTCTTTTGGTGGCCTTGTTAACCTGCAGACTTTAGCTCTGTATGGAACTGAAATTTCAGGACCAATACCTCCAGAGTTGGGTAAGTGCACTGAACTAAGAAATCTTTATCTACATATGAATGGACTCTCTGGACCCATCCCTCCAGAGCTGGGGAGATTGAAAAAGTTAACTAGCATTCTTCTATGGGGAAATTTCTTGGAAGGTCCCATTCCTCCAGAGATTGGCAACTGCTCTTCTCTTGTAATACTGGACTTCTCCGCAAACAAGATCTCTGGTTCCATTCCCAAGGAACTGGGTTTATTGGTAGGATTGGACCAGCTTCATCTCACTGATAATTTTCTTGTGGGCGCCATACCATGGCAGCTTACAAATTGTACAAGCCTTGTCTCCCTTCAGTTAAATAAAAACCAACTATCTGGGTCAATACCCTGGGAGATAGGTAGGTTAAAGTTACTGCAATCCCTGTTTCTGTGGGGCAATAAACTTTCAGGCCAGATTCCTGCAAGTATCGGCAATTGCACTGAACTATATGGCTTGGATTTGTCCAATAATCAGCTTACTGGTCCTATACCAGAAGAAATTTTTCGCCTCCAGAAGCTAGTTAAGTTGATGTTATTAGCAAATGTTTTGTCTGGACCGATTCCAGCCATGGTTGGTGATTGCCAATCTCTTCTCCGTTTGCGTTTGGGAGAAAATCAATTGACTGGAATGATTCCTTCAGAGTTAGGTCGGCTCCAAAACCTTTTATTCTTGGACCTTTATGCAAATAACTTCACTGGACCTCTTCCTCAAGAGATTGGAAACAGTACATCTCTTCAGCTTCTTGATGTCCACAACAACCGTTTGACAGGTAAAATCCCAGTTGAGCTTAGTAATCTCATTAATCTAGAAACGCTAGATCTCAGTGGAAATTACTTCAGTGGTGAGATTCCGTTCCTTTTGGGCAAACTGAAATACCTGAACAAGCTGATTCTTAGCAATAATATTTTATCTGGTAACATACCCCAGGCATTGCAGAATTGCCAGAAGCTGACATTACTTGATTTGAGCTGTAATAATCTTTCATCTACCATCCCTAAAGGAATAGGATCCATTACTAGCTTGGCTATCAATCTCAACCTCAGCTGGAATGCATTTACCGGCCAAATCCCTAAGGAATTTTCCCTTTTAACACAGTTGCAATCATTGGATCTTTCCCACAACTACCTATCTGGGGATGTCAAGGTGCTTGGGGCACTTACAAGCTTGACAACTTTGAATGTTGCCTTCAATAATTTCTCTGGCCCTCTTCCTGCAACACCCTTTTTTAGAACCTTGACAACAAATTCTTATGTGGGCAATGCTGGGCTCTGTCTTTCCCTTGACGGCCAAACTTGTTCTTCTCTTGAAACCCATCATTCAACCCATGTTGGAGCAGTCACTATCCTTGTCTGCATTTTGTCTGGCATCATAGCATTGGCTTTGTGCACAGGATGGTATTTAGTTTTTAAAACAGGCAGACGATTTAGGCAGGAGTTGATCCGAGATGATTTCTCTTGGCCCTGGACATTCATTCCCTTCCAAAAGCTCAACTTTACGATAGAAAATGTTCTCGAGAACCTGACAGAAACTAATATCATCGGTAAAGGTTGTTCTGGAGTTGTTTACAAAGCTGACATGCCGAGTGGAGAAGTGATTGCAGTGAAGAAACTTTGGCCTTCTAAGAGGGATGATGCAAAAGAACAGCAGGATGCCTTTGCCTCAGAAATAGAGATCCTTGGCAATATTCGCCATCGTAATATTGTGAAACTACTTGGGTATTGCACCAATCGGCGAGTTCAGCTTCTTCTCTACAACTACATACCAAATGGGAATCTGGCTCAATTACTCCATGAGAGGAGGATTCTTGACTGGGATACACGGTACAAAATTGCAGTTGGGGCAGCTCAAGGCCTCTCATATTTGCACCATGATTGTGTGCCTGCAATTCTGCACAGGGATGTCAAATGCAATAACATACTTCTGGATGCAAGGTTTGAGCCATATTTAGCCGATTTCGGCCTTGCCAAGCTGATGACTGCTTCTGATTTTCATCTTGCGATGTCCAGGGTTGCTGGTTCATATGGCTACATTGCTCCTGGTAATGTCTGTCCAGTGTTTATGTGTCTGCAAATTCTTAGATTCTATGTTACACTGTGTGTTTCATTCCATTCTTCACTGTCCTTGAAGAAATTTCTCAGATCTTTAATGCATTCTTTTCATTTCCATACTTCTAAGTCGTTCATCACTTGTTTCTTTACTTGCAGCATATGACAAATTATTAGATTCTATGTTACACTGCATCTTTTATTCCATTCTTTACTGTCTTGAAAGATATTTCTCAGACCTTTACTGCATTCTTTATTTTCATTTCCATACTTCTAAGTCATTCATCACTTGTCCGTACTTGCAGAGTATGGCTACACAATGAACATTACAGAGAAGAGTGATGTATACAGCTATGGAATTGTTCTCCTTGAGATTTTGACTGGCAGAGGTGCAGTGGAATCATCCATAGGTGATGGATTGCATATAGTGGAATGGGTAAAACGGATGATCCGGAGCTGTGAACCTATATTGAACATTCTGGATTCAAGGCTCAGGGGAATGCCTGATCCAATGATCCAGGAGATGTCTCAGGCACTTGGCATAGCTCTACTTTGTGTTAATTCTACGCCCGGGGAAAGGCCAACAATGAAGGAGGTAGTTGCTTTGCTGAAGGAAGTGAAGCATCCACCTGAGGAGTGCTCAAAGATGGCTGAACCTCTCATGAAAAGTTGATTGCATATCTGCAATAATTCTCTATGAGGCTTATTGACAATGTATATATTATAGTGGAAGCAGTCTTAGTTGCAGAAAACTTTTGCTTGAGGTGGTCTTATCAATTAAGGTGAATCCTATCTTGAGCAATTTTTCATATGAAAGATCATAGTTTTTTTTCTTTTACAATCCTTGCTTTTGCTGCTGTTCATGTCTTGTTATTTTTTGGCAGCACAACCCTCATTCTGTTTTAGCAGTTGGATTTCTGTGGAAGAATCAGCTCGGCTGTCATTGGAATTGTAATTGCCAACAAAAGGAGAATATCCATAACCATAAAGGGGATGTTCTCTAGCATTTTTACCAACTAATCTAAACTGGACAGCAACTGCAAATACACCAACCTTTTTTCAACCTTGCAAAATTTGCAGTGTTATGTCTTGTTAGTCATTCAGCTATCTTATTATTGTTTCCCCGGAACTCTGAACTGAAAAAGGAATTCATGTGAGTTTTTTTCAAATTGCAAGCATTAAAATCATTCTTCTGAAGCCATGATAAGAACAATATCAAACTTTAAATATTGTTTGAGTGAAGGACAATAAGATTGCCCCAATGTACTTCAATTGTAGCCTTGTTTTTGTACTTTCCTTTCGCTAATGGGAGCACATGCTTCTAAATTGCTTCTAACGATGTGGTTGGAGTTTCATTATTCAATTCCAATTTTGCTTGCACCATTCATGCACTTAAGGGTTGATCTTTACACTTGTACGGCCTCCCTCTCTTCTGGTTACATAGAAGTTAAGTTGCACAATATGTGGAAACCAGAACCAGATTCCTAAATATGTATGCTCTGGAAATGTGGTATATACAAAATATATGAAAAAAGTGTTTTTAAACAGCAAATTTGATAATGAAAAATGGATTTTTATGGAATCCAGTTCTAAACACTGAAATAATAAAAATTGTTAAATGCATCTTCTTAAGAGGTTATAGATTTAAAATAAAAAACAAAAAATTGGTACATATTAATAAATTAATATTGACCTGCGGCTAAAAGGGTAAGCATCCCCTTAGAGTGAGACCAATTTCTCTGGACATCTCTGTCGTCACCAAGTCACAAGTTCTACTAATATTGACTTGAGAATTGTTGGTACTAGTTCCACTTAATTTTTCTGGTGGAAAACAATTTCTAAAATTTTAAGCGGAAACTTAAACTAGAAAATATATTAAATTTGGAATCACTCTCCAAGAACATAAAACTCTTCTTAAGAAATTAAGAATGCCATTGGTTCTTTTCAGCGCTGATCTCCCCTTTGATACCTTGTAGTTTGAGCTTCCATTTCCAGTTTGATTCATTGTACTCTTAACTCCTTTCTTTTTAGTTTTCCTTAAGCATATGTGTGCTTGTTGCAGGCCCCCCCACCTTTTAATAGCCTTTGTTGGTCCTAAGTGTGGGCCAAAATGTTGACTGTTAAGGGGAAAACGCATTCGAAATATTTTTGGCCATTTTGAAATGCATTATCACGTGTTTCTGACTTGGAAATGTAGGATTCATCTCCTGCAACTTAGCAGAGAAGCGAATTAATGGATTTTTTCTTGAATTCCCCTCCCCTCAAGTGGGAGATGATTTTGAAGAATGTATCGAATATCTGGGAGTACAATGGATGCAAGAGCATACAGTGCCATTGTGCTTTTATGTTTTAAATTAGATATGAGTTGTTTTTGGTGAGATGGGAGATGATTTTGAAGTGTGTATAGAATATTTGAGACTACATGGATGCAAGAGAATAGAGTGACATTATGTTTTTATGTTTTATTAAATTAGATATGAGTTGTTTTTAGTGAGAGTTTTTTATGGGTGTTTTTAGTTTAATTTTTCTAAAATCCTGTAGGAATTTATTGAGATAATAAGTTTGATGAGTAATCCCTACACAATCGAAGTGTTTTAGAGGTTTTTCAGAGTGCTGAATCCATTTATACAGTAAAAAAACTAGTTTAAATAATACAAATCAAGATTTCACCTCAAATTTTTTCGCCGTGAAAGTCCAAAAAATCTTACTAAAAATAATTTTGAATATCTGAGACTACAATGGATGCAAGAGCATACAGTGACATTATGTTTTTATGTTTTATTAAATTAGATATGAGTTGTTTTTAATGAGAGTTTTTAGTTTAATTTTTTGACATAACAAGTTTGATGAGTAATCCCTACACAATCAAAGTGTCTTAGAGGTTTTTCAAAGTTCTGAATCCATTTATACAATAAAAAAACTAGTTTAAATAATACAAATCAAGATTTCACCTCAAATTTTTTCGCCGTGAAAGTCCAAAAATACTACTAAAAACAATTCTGTACTCCCATTACATATATAACTATTTATAATAAAATATTTATATCATTTATCTTAATATATATATTATAAATTTAGTGAATAATGATAGGGTGCACTTTTAAATTAATTAAGGTTTTAGTGAAATTTTGCGTAAATGTAATATTTAATGATTTAAACTAATTAAATCATATGTTATTAAAAAACATATAAATATATATTTTTAATATAAAATATAATTTATTGATTGAAATTTAAAAAATATTATATGCCGAAAAATCTCTCATAAACCGATATAGATCATAGAAACCTTAATTCAACAATTAAAATTTAAAAAATTAAGAAAAAATGTTCCTTTATGAAATAAACAAGTTTAGTTCTAATTTCAAAAAGTAGCGTCCATTCAATAACTAAAATATTAACCTTTATTAAAAATTTATTATTCATTCAATATTTATGTAATCAACATACGAGCATAAAATATTTAATAAATTAAATAAAACTTAAACCTAACTGAAAAAATTATTATTAAACTCTCTTAATCACCCAACAACCTTCTATTAATAACAACCTTTTCCAACTCAACTTTGCTTTCTTTACAATTTGATAGGTGTGGAATCTAATAAATATTAAATATATTAAATAAGACTTGAACCTAAATGAAAAGATTATTATTAAACTCTCTTAATCACCCAATTACCTTCCATTAACAACAACCTTTTCCAACTTTGCTTTGCTTTCTTTACAATTTGATAGGTGTTGAATCTAATCAATATATTTATTATTTAGAATCTCACATTACATTCTTCATGTATCTAGTACAAGTGGACTTACAATATCTCCAACCACGTGGTAACTTTCTTTGCGGGTGCTTCACCTTTACTTAGTGGCATATCTTTTTGCATGTATTCTATCAACGGGAACACTTCCATGGGAAGCTACTATATCACTTGGACAAGAAATTCTAACCCTTGAAGGCTTACATGTTAGAATATAAAGTAATGTAGATTCCAAATCACAATAAAATATGGACCATCATGTGTTATTAATGTATTTAGGAGAATAGTATTGATACTTAAATATATAAGTGTAGTTTCTACCATTATAGCATATTAGTATACTATTTAAAAGAAAAACTTTGGCGTAAATCACATGTAAACATACATTTAACAAATGTATGTCTATATGTGATTTACGCCGAAGTTTTTCTTTCAAATATTATGGATCACAGAAGCCTCAATTCAGCATACTATTTCTTTATTAGAGTTTTAGGGGTTTAATTGATATGTTAAAAGTTCGTTGTATGTATGGAATATTACCCCAAAAAAAATCGTTGTTAATGATTTTAAATTTTTTTATTTTCTTTTAAATGCAGATAGGTGTTTTTTTACATATTTTGATATTTTTGGTAACCTATTAAAAATCAAAGCCAAAAGCCAAATTTCAACAATGTGACCTGTGATGACTTGATTTTGTTGACCATCTTGTTTTGGTTAAATATGTACGATCCACTCTTTCCATTTTCCAAATTTTTGTGTTGAGTAGTTTTAGTTGGTATTAAATTTGTTATAGCTTAAAATTTTAGATAGTTTTTATTTTGGCGAGGAGGAAAGTTAAAAAAATGATTTTCACTTGGTAAATTAGAATGTTGTTTGTGACCCTAAAGCCAATGGAGGATTAGGAGTTAAGGACTCCGTTTTAATGAATGTTGCATTTAGAGCCAAACTATTGTGAGATTTATGTTGGGAGATATTATTAGTGGAAAATAATACTTCAAAAAAAAAATATTTAGTTGGGGATTGTTCTAGTTCTTGGATAAGGTTCCACTTGTCTAGAACATATCTCATATCTAGAAATTTATTAAGAAAATCAATATTTGAAGTGATAGCATCATGGGTAAGGATCCAATTCTTCAAGATCAAACCCTCCTCCAAATTAAGCATTGGTTGGGCATGTGACAAAAATCCACCTTGTTTGATATGTCCTTTTATTGAAGGAATTTGGGCATTTGGAAATGTTGGGACTTTGGGGCCGCTCTCGATCATTTGCTAAGAATCACTCTCTTTAATCCTACACCCTCATGTTGGTTGTGGAAGCTGATTCTTCTTGATTTAGAGGTCTTGTTGTTAGTCGTGTTTGGACCCTAGTTCCTAACGGTGAGTGTAGGGGGGTTTGCCCCCCTACTATTATTACTAGGTAGTCAGTGACAACTATTTGGAACCCCTCTAGTAGGGGTTCGGGGGCAGTGCTCCTAAAGATAACTTTTTGAAAAAATTGCCCTGTACAATATTCTAATTTAATAATCGATTTAGACCATTCATCATTAGGTTATAAATATGATGGTAGTTATTATGTTAGGGTTTTTATCCTTAGAAGGAAACCCTCTTTTTATGAGGGAATTATATGACAACTATGTAGTATTGAGATCACATTGTAATTGAGAGAGGAGACAATGAAAAAGAGAAGAGGAGGTTTGTTGGCTGGTTGGGGCTTGACCCAGGTTCAGAGTTAATTAGCCAAAAAAATCTCGATACTACTGGCCCTTTTAGCAACAATCCGGGAAGCGTGGACTGAGGTCTCACTCGAAGTAGTATGGGAGGGTGCTAGAACTAGGTTTCCACACCCTGGAGATGTCTGATGAGTTCGACTGGTCCGCGGTTTGTCCCTGCGCGCAGGTTGCTTCGCGCACTTTCCCGTTCCTCGCGGCCTGATATACTGCCTTCGTGCAGCCCTACCCAGGGGTTGTGTGCCACGCTCTGCGCTATTACCCAAGACCTTGCTTATATTCCAATATTAGTTAATTATCTTTGCCTACTTGAGTGCTTTAAGTTATACTTAACAACATAAAACCTTCATACAAGTTCGCGCAGTAAATAAACAATATACTTGTAAATTACATTCATTCATGCAATACACTAGAAAAGATACACAAAATTATAGCAAAACTTCTCTTTATTGATTCTTTCCACGATTACAGACTCGACTCGCCTTGCGCACTCAGCTGCAGGGGTCTGCGCACTCAGCTGCGGACTACTAGGCCTCTGTGCACTCAGCTGCGGACTACTAGGCCTCTGTGCACTCAGCTGTAGAGCCTTCTCCTACTCTACGACCCACAAACACATGTTACACTTTGACTCAATCACTTAGCCTTCTCATGCTCCTATTCTATTAGTTCTTCCCTTTTTTCACTTAGAGCCTCGCTCTATTTATACAATCCCATGGTCCGCGGACCATGGGTAGGTCTATCCAACCGACATTACATTACAAAACTAGGGTGGACAACCCTACGAATCTATCATATTTTCGCGCCCCACGCCCACAATTTGCGGAGCTCTTACACCAAAATTTGGTCAAAACTTGGGCTTTAAGCCCCAAAACCTGCCTTGGGGGGATTGCATGCCCAACAGGCCCCCAACAGAAACATCATGACTCGCCCTCGAGTCACTCTGTCGGCGCGGAGTCCCTCCAACTGTTCTCGAACTGTGGCAAGGTCAACATCGCACTGAGCTGCTGCCTGTTGGATTTGCTGCATAAGTTGTTCCGAGACCTCTGTGTCGAGAGTGCTTTTCTGCATCAGTACGTGCATCCCCTGCATGTGTGTGAGCTTGCCTTCAATTTCTGCTGTGATGGTGAACACCTCGTTGATCCAAGGCTGAACGCGCGCCTTTAGGACTGCTTCCTTGTGTCGTGCTGCGTCCACCTGCCTTTAGGATGTTGGGGTCCTCCTACAGATTTGAGAGGACCTCAAGTGATTCTTCCAACATATTGGTGCAGTCTCGCACTGCACCTCCAATCTCGTCCAGTCCGGTTGTGATAGCGCTAGCGCCTTGTTCTTTGACTTCCAGAGGGGTGGACAGCTGCGCCTTCAACCGCAACTCGGCGATCTGAAGGTTCAGCTCCATCTAAACCTTTTTCATTTCTTCCCTTACCTCGCGGACCCCTGTTGCTAACCTGTGGATCCGCGCCTCTGCTGGCATGTCTGCTGGGATGGCCAGCTCTGGGACGCTTTGGCAAGCGTCATCTATTACCTGTACCAGTTGTTGGTTCTACGATACTACTTCGTCGCGCTGCATGCTCAGTTGTTCCATATTGATTTTCTTCTCACTGAAGACTTGAAGTGTGCGGCTCTCCCTAGCGTGCAACTCTGTAGTTATTCCATCCTGCGAAATATATAAGGTCTCTCGCGGGAGTGCAACCATATTGAGATTGAGACCTTTCAGCGTGCTGACCGTAGGCCTGTCGGCCTCATTTGATGTCACTAGTGCCCCTTCCAGTAGCACTATGGTATTCGTCATCCGCGCGTGCAACATTTTCTCTACTGCTGTTGAGCCGGCTGCGAGGCTGGTCGAAAGGGTACCAGCCTGAGGAGGGTGCGCTTGTAATTCCTGTAACTGCGCGCTTTGGTTCTCTTGCATGAAATCTTGGAGAGCCTCAGAGGTGACAGCGCGCATCGTCTCGCCAATGTCGTGCAGATCACCCTCGGTTAGGGTGATCGGGTCAATAGACAACTTTGATGCCTTGACCTTCTTATGCGACCATGCGCGCTTTGTTGGGTTCTGTCGCTTCAACTACGTTGACGCGGTTTGTGGGTCCACGCCTGCCTTTTTTGTTTCTGCTTCTTGCCCCTGCAAAGGCGATGATTGGCCCTCGTGCGCCTTCGCGGTTGCCTCTTGTGCTACTGTTGTGGCCTTTTCCTGCTCAATTTTTGTCTGTGCAACGTCCCGTGTCACCCGCACTTCTGCTGCCGCTGCTTCCTTCCTTCGTTTTTCTACCAACTATACGATGCACAACTTTGCCTCGTCTTTCTTTCGTTGTGTCGCCGACTTTTATACCTCCGCGATGTCGACGGCGCACCACTCTGGCAGCCATGTCTCTAGGACGTTGAAGATGACATCGTCTGTGGCTACAAAGGGTAGCTTCCTCTATTGTTTAGTTGGATCCTTTCGCGCTCTCATATAAATGTTATGCATGTCCGCTTTGAATTATGCAAAACTCTGCAGACTGTTGTAGACAGTGGGCGACAACTGCGGCTTGCTGCTGATCCCCATTCTGAGGTTCATCTCCATGAACACCCATAATATTTTACTGTTGCAGATCCTCTTGGCATATTTTGTGGCCCAGAGCGAAGCATACTTCGTGGCCTCTGGCAGTCCCTGTCAATTATGGGGAATCGACTATCCTCTGGTAATTCCCCTGCCACGAGCACTATGGACAGCAAAAGCCATGCATAGTGGAACGTTTTGCCCTGTTCCTGAGCTTTGCGGCAATTTTCTAAAAACTCCTTACAGAGGAACTCGGACCAGTTAAATTGGACCCCCTCCGCGCGCTGTTCAGCTAGTGCAACTACCGACGCGGGTACTTCGTCCGCGTGACGCTTGTGCATAACCTTTCCTGCCAGGATTTGGGTTGACACGTACTGCTTTGTCCTTGATGCTGGAGATGGCGTAGCCCCTCTTCTTCTTTTCCATCTTGTACTTTTTCTTCATGGCCTCCGTGACAGCCAAGTCACTGCTCTTCCCTTCCGATATGACCGCGGGGTCTTCTCCTTTGCATGGAAGCCGGGAAACGCGGTGAATCAAGTCTACCGTGATGGGGATGGGCTCCTCTAGCCACAAACACCCATCATGCATCAGGCAGAATAGCTGCCTGATGACGAAAATGGTTATTGGTGCGTGGTGGAAGTGTGGCACCCAGAGTAGATTTAGTAGCCCAACCTTTTCCACTCCGCGCAACCACTTCCATGGTTCTAATTTTGTCACTCCTGCCGCGGTGTTCTGCTTGGGCTTCATGAGGTTCTTGGTCTCAAGGTGAGGGAACTTCTCGTGGTCAGCGAGGTCCCAATCTTCAAATTTTAGGCTTGGCACCCATCCCAGGTGTGTGCCCTAAAAAATAATGTTGTCTGGGAGGAGCGAGGTCTAGAACAAGCTCTTGTTATTGTCCACGTCCTTGGGCACTTTATCCTTTCCTTTTCGTGGGGGGACAAAGGCAAACAACTTTGTTGGGGGGTGCGTAGGCTGAGTTTCCTCCTCCATGCCTTCATCCTCATCTTCGCCGATGATTAGGTTCGCCAGGTCTTCTTCTTCTTTGTCGATCTCTATGGTGACGACTTTCCCCTTCTCCTCCATTGACAGCTTGGTGCGCAACAGGTTCCATGGGGACACACGTACGGGAACCATCGCTTGCTTGTCCTTCTTGGGTCTGGGTGTGTGCGGTGATTTCGGGATTTCTGCCACAATCTCGGCTCCTTCCGGAGCATCTCCCACTACTAGGGCTTGTGAGGCCTCTCCGACAATCATTTTGGTTATCTCCATAACGTCCTCAGCTGTTGCCATCATATTTGTCTGGAAATCTAGCACTTGCAAACTCAGGGGCTCAATCAACGCTTGGCTCACAACAATCAGGGCTTTGCTCAATCGCTCAATTTGAAAATGACCAAGTGTTGTTTGTTGGGTAGCCCTTTGTATTTTATAGCGCTTTTTGAATTTGAATTCGATTGTTCCCCCCAAATCCGGTTCATTAATGCTCCCTTGGCGGCATATTTTTCCAAATCTTACCCATAAATCGTGTCTTAAATGCCTGCCGCCCACTCCATTTGGCCTCAAGTCAAGCATCCCATCGTGAATAGTGACTTCAACGGTCACTTTCTGGCCAACCCGCATGGTAGCGTAGCCCCCCGTGCGCAGTCGCATATCTTGTGACTTTTTGTTTCTTTGCGTAGCTCCAACCTCGCGCAGCTTCTGGGTAGAATAGTTTATAGTCCCGCGCTTCCTTTCAACTGCTTGGAGCGCTAAGACTGTTCCTCCCTCGGCTAGTCAGGTGGTCGCGCCACCTGTGTGCGGTTTCCTCCAGTCATCTAGCATTCTTCCTGGGAAATACCTACCTTTTACCGTTACTGGCGGCGTCGCGCACCTTATCCTCTGCAGCGCATCACCCTGGTTAATTCTCTTAGTAATATGCGGTCCAAGCCAAGGCATCAAACTGATCAATTTGCAGTGATAGTCCTCAAACTTGTCAGCATGATCGTGCGCACCCTGTTTTATCACCGTGGTCTTCTTATCGAGAAAATCATCCCTTATCTCGTCTTCCAGCTTCTTGACTTCCGCTTCTACCAAAGCGCTTTTCCTCCTTAATCGCACCCTTTCTTTTTCAAGTTCTTGGAGCCTAAAATTTCCCTGTTGGATTTCTTCCTCAAGTCCCATGTGTTCTGCTTCTTGCAGCTGTGTGATCCCTTCTTTCCAAGCTCTGCGAACCATCATATCTACTGGTGCTACTATGCGCGGACTAGGCTTTTCATGCTCCATGGGGATTATAGCATTCGCTTCATACTTCAGCTTTGGAGGTGCCTACGCAGTCAGGGTCTTGCACGTGGTCCTATAAGCCCATAGAGTCGCTGGTACGTACATGTCCCAGCCAGTCCGCTTCGTATTGTGGACTTTGTTTAGCGCTTCGCGTATTTTGTTAAAGACTTCTGCGTGGATATCCTTCTGCACACCTGGTATTTCCATACTTCATGGTCCCAGCTGGAGGGGTCATTCATGCCATTGTCTTTCCCGCACCTGCATCTCGATCATGTCTCCTACTGCGAGTACTGTGTGCATTCCCGCAAGTTTCGCACCATATGCTTGTACCCACCTGGAAAAGTGGGCACGCGAACCATTTCATTTGTCATACTTGTCTTTTAACCACTTTTGAGGCTTCCCAAATTGTAGGCACATCATCCTTTGGCAGTTGTGCCAATCCTCAAAACTCTTATGGTGCGTACTCCACCACCTTGTGGGCGTAGCACGCATTACCCATTTCAGAGCACCTAAATGTTGTTGTTCTGACACTTCTCCTTCAAATTTGTTTAGGGACTCCACCACTTCACCTAACCCATTGTACTTAGGCAAATCTCTTACCTCTGTTGTTACGTAGTGCAACGACCTCGTCATCATGTTACAGTTGAGCATGGTTACCTCATATAACCGGTTCTACCATCGTTCTATATCTTCGTCAGAATATGATGTATAGGAGCTTTCGCACTCCCACAAGATTCGGCCATCTATAGTTGGATTTACCCAGTCTTGTTCGGGCGCAATTATCTTGTAGATACAGTCTAGATCTTCGTCGCTGTCGTAGTCGCACACTGGCCCTGTGTAGCATGATCCTTCTGCAAGGTCTAAAGGTACCACTAAGTGCAGTGACTTTTTCTCAAAAATCATATTGCGATTCTTTAGATTTATCACTCCATTCATGTCAGTGGCCCAATCTATTCTCAGTAGCACGGGGTAGGGATTGCTATCATCAATAATCTCTATCACTTTGAAATATTCTAGTGCGCTCGCTCCTTTGATATCTACTGTGATTCCTTGAAATCTCCCCATAGGTAGGATCTTTTGTTGGTTCACCATTCGCAATTGGATAGGAGACCATTGCAACGCAGGCCTGCCCATGCGCTCCCATGTCTGCTTTGGCAGGACGTTCACGTCCGATCCTAGATCTAGAATCACTTGATCCATCTCATATTCCCCGATCTGTGCGATCAATCTCATCTCCCTTCCTATTCGCGTCGTGTGCTTCTCGAGCTTCCAGACTACGCGCGATTCTCCTGGCGCGGTCCCAACACATCTAGTTATGAGTTCTTGCAGCCCCTTCACAGCCTTGCTATCGCACAATAGCTTCATGCATGTCTCTAAGAATATAGTGAGCATTGATGGGTCCATTTTTGACTCCAGTCTGTCTTTACTTCCTGAAGTGGAGGCATTTGCGAAGCTCCTCTTAGCTTCCATGAATGTCTCCTTAGCGTGCTCCAAATCAAATTCTGGTTCCTTTGTTGGAGCCTTGCGAACCCAGGTACTTTCTTCGGGCTGCTTGCCTTTGTCATCCCCTGTTGTAATACCACTCCGAAGCACGATATTTACATTAGGGTCTTCCTCGCGTGGCTCAGACCTCATCATTTGCAAGTTCTGAGTCGAGGGAGGTTAGAGTGCTCCTTTATCAGTCCTCTGTCTCATGATCAAACTATGTACAATATAAGCATGATGGTCTCGTTGGATTTGTACAATCACAGGAATAATGCCTCGAACCTTTGCAATTGTAACATATCAGCTATCCGCAACCTCTTCCTAGTCCCTTTCCACCTCGGCCTCGTCTGTGCCCCTGAAATCCAGTGCGCTCCATTCTTGCCTTTTGATTGAGGGGCCATGTTTCAGCCTGACCTATGTAGGCAGGAGTCCGATCGATCATCAATGCATAACTTCTACAGGTGTGCTCATCAGGGCTTATTGATCTACAGACATTACAGAACAACTTTTTGGAATTCTGCGTATACTTTTGTAGTAGATGGAAGTTATCTGTAGCATGTTTTCCTCCTATCTGACCGCACACCATAATGTAGGTGCCGCGCTTGGTCCTACTTGTGCCTCTAGTCTCAATGTCATTGGTCCTCCTCCCGCGAGGTAATTCGTGAACACTGGGCAATGGTCCTTGTCGTGCCCCTGGACCTTGCACTTTATGCACCATACCTCGTCGTGCACTTCTGGATGAGTCGTCTTGTCTTGTTTCAAACTCTGCATCTCAAGGCACAAGTTTTTCAACTGTGCGTGAATCTGCTGGACTCCCAGGTTAGGATCTTGTATTGAAGTCTCGTGCAATCTCATCGTGACCTCTAAAGCCTTAGCCTAAGTGGTTAGCCTTTGTTGCGACACAACATTCCGTAGATGCGGTGTTAACGAGGCTACAAACCATTCACAGTGTTGCCCATCTGTTAAGGTCATGTTCGCTTCACGAATTGTGCACTTCAGTCTTTGATCTAACTCCCACGGGGTTTCTCCTGGTAGCATGGTGATTTCCTTGAATCCAATGATTGACTGTGCCTCCGATTTTGGCATGCTAAATTCCTTGTTTAGTGTAGCTTGGATATCCGCTATCCCCGCATTCAGATTGTCATTGGAATGCTTAATGTACTAGGTCAGCGCGCGATCTTGCAGAGTGTTGACCAATGTTGCCTTCTTTATATTGTCATCCATGACACTCTGTGCTTCCCATACAGCTTTTACCATGAACCAAAATTAGTCTGGATCTTCATTTCCTACTCCCTTGAACACTGGTAGCTTTATCGCACTGGCCATATTGCTTCGGGGTGGTGGTGGAGGTGGTATGGGTGAAGTCGGGGGTGAAGATGGTAAAACTGGTGGTGGTGCGGGTGGGGGTGGTATGCACGGAATTCTCTGATTTATTAGGTTGATCGCATTTCTTGGTGAAACCTTTGTGAGCTCTTCTTCGCCTCCACGCGAAGGTGAAATCAAGGGGCTAGTTTCTAATTCTATGCTACCTTCGTTTCTGTAGATCCTCCCACTCCGTGTATCCCCAAACATCAATTTATTCACATAACCCGCTTTTCACACAGTAGAATTTTAATGCAAATGTTCAAATATTTAACGTACTTACTTCACGGTCCCTTGAGGAAACGTCGTTCTGCCTCACTATAGATGACCGAAGTATCTACTGCGAATTTGGTGATGAACCCTCCTATGATTCGATCTAGCCAGTGATCGACAACGCACATGATCTTATCTTCCGATGCTTTCAGTCTGCTCACCAATTCTGGAGTCCACACAATAGGTTTGTCGAGTTTACACCTTCCTTGGCTATCTGCTAGCCTTGCGATCCACTCATACAACTTAGTAGGGAAGGATGTAAAGAAAATTTTCGTGGATTTCTGTAGCAATCTAACCACTCTTCCTTTGATAATCACGGATTCCTGTTTTCCTGTGCCACGAATTCGTGAATCTTTCTATCCAACCACTCTTCAATTCATTTCTTTGTCGGATTCCAATGATACGACATCAGACATCTCTATGCAGATCTCGGTCCTGGCAACAGAACCATTTGTTGGCTTGTTGAGGCTTGACCCAGGTTCAGAGTTAATTAGCCAAACAAATAATGAATTTAGGCTTCTGTGATCTCGGTACTACTCGCCCTTTCGGCAACAGTCCGCGGAGCGCAGAATGAAGTCTCACTCGAAGTAGTATGGGAGGGTGCTAGAACCAGGTTTCCGCATCGTGGAGATGTCTGATGAGTTCGTCTGGTCCGTGGTTTGTCCCTAAGCGTAGATTGCTTCGCACACTTTTTCGTTCCTTGTAGCTTGATATACTGCCTTTGCGCAACCCTACCCAGGCGCTGTGTGCTGCATTCTGCGCTATTACCCAAGGCCTTACTTATATTCCAATATTAGTTAATTATCTTTGCCTACTTGAGTGCTTTAATTTATATTTAACAACATAAAACCTTCATACAGGTTCACGTAGTAGATAAACAATACACTTGTAAATTACATTCATTCATGCAATACACTAGAAAAGATACACAGAATTATAGCAAAACTTCTCTTTATTGATTCTTTCCACGGTTATAGACTCGACTTTCCCTGCGCACTCAACTGCAGACTACTAGGCCTCTGTGCACTTAGTTGCAGAGCCTTCTCCTACTCTACGAACTTTGACTCAATCACTTAACCTTCTCATGCTTCGATTCTATTATTTCTTCTCTTTTTTCTCTTAGAACCTCGCTCTGTTTATACAATCCCATGGTTCTGTTGTGGTAAAAACACAACCCCCCATTTTGATTTGTTCATTTCAAATAATGGGGACCATTTCTATAAAATTTTTGGCTAAACACCTTTTAGGGTTTTTATTTAGTTGATTATCCTACGCTTTTGTTAATTTTTCATTTTCTTTGGATTATTGTTTTGATTGTTTTGTTCAAATCGATTTTTTATAAGCTTCCCATTGATACTTGTTTCGCTTCATTTGGACAACTGGTTTGTAAGTGACATTCCTTTGAAGTCTAATTATTTATGTTGTCTGGGTTAAAAAATGCATAAAATGTACAATATTGCATTTTGTAAATAAATTAGTTCAATAATGCATTTATTTTAAATATTAACACTTAGTTAGTTCTTACTAACATTTTTTCATTTTTTTACTTATATAGCCAAATCATGAAGCAACGAGATTTTAGTAATTTACTCCAATATTTCAAATAAATTACTAATCTCAAAAAATCATAATGTCAAAATAGTTATAGTTTATTTATTTTCAAAGTAGCTGTAGTTTATAAACTAAATTTCATGAAAATAAAACCAAAATAAAAAATAATATTTAATATTAAATTTTAAATTAATTGATATATAAAATATAATCAATTTAATTAAATTAAGATTTAATATATAATATATATATATAAAAAATAAAAAAATAATAATTTAATAGATAATATATATATGAAATAAAAAAATAATAACAAAAACACAATTTGATCGCAACGGGGCTTTTGATCAGAACTATAAAAAAAAAATCCTTAAACCTTAAAATCCCTGACTTCCCGATTGCAAAAAGCCTCCTTCCCCGATAGCCGATATGGGATGGCTCAATAAGGCAACATGGCATTAACCAAAGGAGCATGATTTATTTATTAGTGAGTTCCTAAATTCACTTATACTTGAGTGGAATGAGTATGAAGTAAGGTAAGTATGGTGAGGTTAGTTATTAGTTTAAAATATTTAATATATTTAATTAATTAATTAATATTTAATATATTCAATTTTAAATTAATTAAAATTAATTAATATATATAATTTAATTAATTAAATTAAATTAAAATTTAATGATTATTTAGATTAATTAGTTATACATAGTTAATTATATTAATTAGTTAGATTAAAATTAATTAATAAAAGTTTATTAATTAATTAGTTTAATTCATAATTAACAATTAAATTAGAA
Organism: Pinus tabuliformis; assembly: GCA_031772625.1. Classification (NCBI taxonomy): domain Eukaryota; kingdom Viridiplantae; phylum Streptophyta; class Pinopsida; order Pinales; family Pinaceae; genus Pinus; species Pinus tabuliformis. The sequence continues at coordinate 1,137,566,592 of CM062811.1, forward strand.
TTCTAATTTAGGATTAAATTTTTAATTAGAATTCTGATTTTTTAGCCCAGCAACAGAAATTTCAGAATTGTGCTAGATTTGACTCATTAACTTTGGAGGTTCATAGATTGAGTTATACTTGGCCAAATGAGGCCCAAGACGGCTCATTGGAAAGATAAAATCAAGGAGAACATTTCTGAGGAGGTTTCACTAACAGATTTGGTCATTTATTGGGTCAAAAATCAAGCAGAAGATCAAGCTCCGAATTTTCAAAACAAAATCAATTTTCTGAGTTTTATTTTCTGCATTTTCATTTGTCCAAGCCTCTTCTAAATGCAGATCCATTCGTCAATGATATCCTTGGCCAATTAAACCATCCCAAGCATCAATAGAGAGCTTATATTTTATTTTCAATTATTTATTTATTTGAATTTGATTGGATTTATTGACCGCCCACGCTGGCTCGACCTAGCCACCCCCTTCCCCTGTGCTGCCTCCTGCGGCCTCCCCGCCTGGCAGCCTCCTGCTGCTGGGTTATCTCAACCTCGCTTCGGCCCCCTCTGGGTCGCCTCCAGTTCCACCTCTTGGCAGCCCTCTTCAGCTGAGCGGAGCGACCTCGAGCGCTTGTGCTAGGGTTGGCCCAGGCACCAGCTCTGTTGCGCCCAGCCATGCCGTCCTCTGGGGGCCCGGATCCCATGGACCCTCCCCTGCCCCCTCCACCGGAGGTTATAGCTTTCAAAGCTATGATTGCCTCGTGTAGCAAGCGCCCGCCTTCAGCCAGTCAACAGAAGTTCGTCAAGAAGCTGGAAACCATTCCCTCGGTAGCCCTTCCTGAAGAAGAAACCTGCAAAGCAGCTTTGAATCTAGTTGAGAGAGGTCTCATAGGCTAGTTCACAGGCCTCTGGCCCTCTCCCAAGTCGGTGGAGGATTGGACTCAAAGGAACTAGACGCCACTAATCAAAGAAGGAATAAAAAGCTATTTCGTAGGCAAAGGTTTTTTCGTTTTCGTCTTCGAAAGTGCAGAGGATAGAAGCTTAATCTTCAGAAATAGACCTTATTTTAGGGGCCCCCAAGGTCTATATCTCAACAAATGGTCGCCAGACTTCGACCCACCTCAGGATGTCCCATCTGCTGTTCTGGTGTGGGTGCGGCTTCCCCATCTCTGTTATAGACATTTTTGTGCCCTACAACTCCAAGCATGAAATGTCCATAAACCAAGGGCTCCTAAGTCCCTAAAAGTGTTGTTCTAACCCCTAAAGGAACAAGGTCAACAGATTACAGCTTCTCCCAGAATTTCTCCACCAGAAACTACTCAGAATTGGTCAAAACAGGATCATTGCAGCTGCTCCACTGGCTAGGTGCGTTGCATCTCACACAAATGCACTGTGAGGGTGCATTGCATTTCAAAACTCCCTTCTGTAGGGTGTGATGGGCGAGAAATGACAAATGGCAGTGTCATTCCGCGAGGTGGAGAGACAATGGAAGCTTCCAGAATCTTCTTCTGTGACACTTGCCTCACTGAATTCGACCAAGGATGAGTAAGAGGCCCTCAGTCTCCAAGTGGAAGCAAGAACTGAAGAGAGAAGACACTAATCAAATCATAAGCTGACTCATCCTCCTTACAGATATCTATATATGGATCCCTCATCCCAGAGGTCCGGAGGCTGGAATTTTGCATATTGTAAGGAATTGCTGTTGGTTTCTAGAGACAAACATCAGATTGTTGGGTGATTTATGCTTTGTTTGAGGTGAAGAGGGGCTTCTTTGCTGGGAGGTTGATGCTGGGTCGGAATCACTGGTTGTAACTCCTCCTGGATCTTTTCTTGTTTATCAATAAAAACTATTTGAGTTCTCCTCCATGCTTTTGTATCATTGATGCTTGTTACATTTGTATGGTTAACTTAAATCTGATCCTAAGTTGTTTATGAATATAGATCCATGTCTTTGTATAGTGCTATTCTTCTGTGATCTTACAGGTACTTTGTGAAGCTAGGCATGCAAGAGAGCAGGTAGCTGGAGACTATCAAAGAAGAGAGGGATTGGATCAAAGGATTAGCGCAAGACACAGGTCGGTTCTTTCTATTCCTCTCTATCTATAATTCATAAAGGAAATACAAAAGTAGTTTTTCTCTGTTTGTTTCTAAGGCAGCTGTCACACCTTAGTGGGATAGAGCAGTTCTAAATAGACACTTTTCCCTGTAGCAAAATGGCGACTCCGCTGGGGAGTGTCTAATTAGTTTGTTTGTGTATCATTCTTTGTTGTTTGTTTCATAAACTTATAAGTAGTTTTCGAACTGCGTTTGCCATAACAAATGCAAAGTAGATAACTGCTGCTTCAATCCATTCACTGGATCTGTTTATGATTTAAACAGCTGATTCACAAACTATCTGATTGCCCTTGTGATAGCTCTTAGATCCTCCTTAGATCTACCCCTGATTGTTTCACTACTGATTGTTTTTTACTCGGCCAAAAACCAAGGACTGAACTGCAAACTGAGACACAGAACCCGGACAGAGTCTCGTTTCTAGCCCAGCGCAGTTACTGTTCAGAGATCCTGAATTTCAGCGCACTTCCCGAAGGGGCAACCTGCGCCGCATTTCAGATTCTCTGTGTTATAGGTGCACTGATCAGACTAGCTCTGTGCAATTGTGGTTGTTGTGCTTCATTCTTTCCAGTTCTATCCTTGAATTTTGCTGCTTGTGATCAGTATATGTCTGTTTGAAACCTCTTTTCCTTGCTGTTATTCCGCCTCCTTTGTACAAAAGAACTGTAGATGTTTTTGTGTGTTTGTTGAGTCGTTTACAGTTTTCCATTGCAAAAGTAGAATAGTCGTACGATCGTCCTTTAATTTGAATCTGTCGCAAGTGTTGATTTCGATCATAGGAGAAAGTTTGATTTCTGTTGACGATCGATTATACTGTTACTATTGCCTTTGGTTTGAATTTGTAATTTTCTAGTGTCAAGAACGAGTGTTCATTTCAAAATCGTAAGGTGTCGTAATCATCTCTGTTTTTTATTTTGAAAAAGAGCTTGTTTATATTTGTAGCTTGAAAAGAAATTCAGATTTGTACATCAACTTTCTTTTTAGCATCAATACTAAGAAAGTCGAAAACAAATACATGCATGTGCATTTGCATATAGACAGTCTGTTTGGCTTGATTTAGGAAAGTGCATTTACAGTGTGCTCTTTACTCTTTGTGAAAAGATTCTATCTTTCTTTTCCCCTAGTAGCTAGGATTTTCATTGCACAAAAGAGATAAAAGTTTTTTTATCATCTTTAGATTGCATTTTAGGAATTACATCTATATCTCGTGGTGAACCCGAAAGGCAAACTTCATAAACAAGATCAACTTAAAATAAATTCAATGAATCTAACAACGCTTTGGAACTTAACGCACAACATTTAGAGGTCTAGGCTAGAGACGTATTCCGGCGTCGTAAAGCCTGGTAACTGTTGTCCTCACTGATGGTTGGGTGATTCCTCCACTTTGAGACAATAAGTGCCAGTACGGACTTGTGCTCCCACGTACCGTCGAGTATATTTTGGAAGACCCCTATATGCTTAAATCCTTTATCCTTAGGAAGCCGTGTCTGCCGCCCTATCGATCGCAATGCACTGAACACAACATTCGGGAAGATTGACTGCCGTACCGTAAAAAGTATTCTGCAATTTTGCGATTGGTTTGGTACTCCCTCTACTTAGATCTCCAGAGTAGTCCCTTCGTTCCTTTTCAGACTCCTTAACGGAAAAGGTCCATCTGAGCACTTGTCACTTCAGGCTCATTAAAAATCGAAGGAGACTAGAGTCATCTTTTGTTTTTTCTCAACTCTTAAAAACTGAAAAAACAAGTTGTGTCAAAGCGTCTAAGAATTTATTTTAAACGGAATATTCATTACCCCTTTCCTACGTTGATCTTGGGTTGAGAAAGTGGAGTCCACCAACCAAGGAATTCCCCTTGGAGGAAATCCTAGTCCCTTCTCCTCTTGGGGAGATGTTGGTGCACCCCATATGGCCACATTGTCGCTTCCAGGACTGACAATTGGTTTGCCTGTATGGCTCTTCTCAACCTCTGTCGTTCAGAACACCACTATTCCTGAACAATCGAATCAGCAATTAGACGAGTCCAGAGTTACCCACCAACCTTCTACTTCCTCTAATTCTTCCTCTCCTCCTTCCTCTTCGTTTGATGGGGCTGGTAAAGCCAAAAGTCAAGTTCCTAAGGAGAAGAAGGAAAAGAAGAAGAAAGAGAAGAAGAAGGAGCCGAAAGCGAATGGGGGCAAACGAGTGTCGTCTAACGAAAATCCACACACTGCACCGACCAGGCCTAAATCGCCATGTGTCATTTGCAAAGGAGACCATTTTCACAGAGATTGTCCTTGCATCCCTCGGATCTTAAGGGACTGGTCTCCTCGTTTGCAAAACTCGGTGTTGTCAACCTCTGATGATCATGTTGAAAACACACCGTCAACTAGTGAAAGTGAAGCCCTAGGACAAAAATGAAAATATAGATTTCCTTGTAAACTGTGCGAAGGCGATCATGTCATCCACCATTGTCCCTTCTTAGACGAAGCTAAAAGAGTTATGGATGATCGTCTGGTTTCACCGTTACGACTTCCTCATGGATATAAAAAACTCTTGCCGAGTCCGTCACTAGTTGAAAATCCGGCTGACCCGCTCAGGTGGTCAGCCGAAACATCTGTCATTGAAGATGAACCATCTGAATCCATACCAGACGAAAGTCAAAAGGTCGAGGTGGCAGTTGACTCGGTCTTGCCTTCAGAGGTTCCATCTTCAGATGATACAATCACTGAAGAGAACAAGGATGACACCGTCCAAATTCTTTTCATAAGCACAGACTCCAACGAACATGGGGGCAATTTACCCGTTCCTTTACCGCAGGAAGGAAGTTCGTCAGAGTCGTACCCGACCGTCTATTCGGTCCCACCTCCAAGCAACCTAGTTGTCTCCTTTGACTGGAATCAACTAGGCAAACCCCGTTTACCAGCTAGTATACCATTCCGGATTATTGTTCAAATATATAGAATGGTTATGGCTGGTACCATCATAGATGAGGGGGATTCTGTGAGTATCCTTTCCTCAACTGCTTGGAAAGCGCTTGGTTCGCCATCGCTTTTGCCTGAGATGAGAAATCTGACAGGCTTTGATAAAGGAACCAGTCGACTGTTAGAGATTCTCCCCAATGTGCCCATAACATTGAGAGGGAAAACTGTTTACGTGAACGTAATGGTAGTCCAAGGACCCCTGGATTACAATCTACTCCTTGGATGAGACTATATTTATTGCATGAGAGCCATTGTCTCATCACTCTTTAGAGTGATGTGTTTTCCGCACGAAGGAAGAGTGGTCAAGCTCGTGGACCAGCTTTCATTTCCCGGATCACGCATAGCAAATAGTCATATACCATCCCTAAATGGTCTTTTCACGCAAGAAATGTCTCAATCTCCAGTCCATCCACCCAATGAGCGCGAGTAATTCGGAGGGATATGACTGAAACCCAGGGGGCATGCACCCTGGTCCGCTTCGGCAGGAAAACTTCGGGTATAGAGTAGGTTTCCGCGAGAGAATATGACTAGTCTGTATCCCCGTCCGTGATTGGAAGAGGGGGTTATTCTAGAACAAGATATTCTTGTCAAAGTTATGTGAGTTGGCGAGCACCGCCACTCACCTTTGTTTATTTCGGTAGACATCGCCGGAGAAGTGTTTTGTTTGCGCTGTGAATAGAACGATCTTTGGGTAACCTGTAAGAGGTAGGCCTCTCTCGGTAAAACAAATGTTTTAACGGACTAAAGAAGGGGTAACCTTGAAATTCTGTTTTATACCTGGGGGCATGCAAACCTTTTGGAGTGCAGGTGAAGAGCGACTATTTATTTTTTTAAATTTATTAGGTCCTCTAACCCTTTAAACTCGTAGGATTGGTCGTTTCCTAACTTGCATAAAGAAAGGATGTGGGGCAAAACTCTAAAAGTTGCCGTTTTTATGTGGGACATTCTTATCACAAGACTAGATTAATCGAGCAGTTTTAGCACATAGTTCAAGCTCGTTAAAAAATAAACATAAGACATGAGCAAATGTTTCCACCCGCGTTTAAGCTCATTAAAAAATGAACTATTCCCTGGTAAATAACCATCGTGAATGTAGTACTTCAGCCGTTAAAGCCTTGGTCGTGTTTGCACCGTCACCTCCATTTTTCATTGGCCGATCATTCACCTCCATTTGATTGTTTACCCATTTTGAGGAACAGCTGCGAAGAGTGATCTCACTAGCCATCCTTGTGACACTGCCGTGATTGGAAAATTTCAAACCTTACCTGGAATCAGTTGCTACCCGTTTTATCACTCATTCCTCAAAAGACGAGTCTCCTTTAAGCTCTTTTCAACTGACTCGTAAAATATGAAAAGATTGCCGAGCCATTGGCCTCTCCAGCTCGTTAAAGAGATAGGAAGTGCTATCCCTCCTCTAGATTTTAATCTTTTTGGACCTGAGGGATTATTACACAAAACGATCGAGTGCTTGTTTTGTTCAGCTCGTTAAAAATATTGAAAATTCATCCCTTCTGTATTGTTTTATACTTTTTTGGACTTAAGGGATTAGATGACGAAAAAGGAATTTTGGAGTTACCTTTATGTTCCTTTTCAGACTCTATAAAATTTAAAAGGACCGAGTTATCTTTGTCGTTAAACTCGTTAAAAAGATTAATAGCGACAAACTTGTCTTTAGAAGAGAACGAGTTTCACTATCGCTAGGCTCGTTAAAACATAGCGATGGGTTTGCCCGAAGGGCAAATTATAGAATAAGCATATGTTATCCTCCTCAAGCTTGACAAAAATAAAGAGGTACTGGTCAGCAATGACTGGGGAAAAATTGGGAAGAAAACTCAAAGAAACTTTGTTGGTAGCAAGTCGCTCTTGAACATGACACTTCCGCTCCGTGTCCGAGTCGGGTTGGCTTGTTTCATTCACCGGTCACATCACCATGGTCACGCCATACCATCCACATTTTGGGTTAATGCTACCAATCCATCACATCAGTGTCGCCGATATGTTCAAGAGAAGTCATCCAAAGAAGTCACCTGTGTCTCACCCACTACCATACATTATACTCCATTCTTTCATGACCGTCACCCTGAACCTTATATCACCAGATTGTTTTCACCTCCATCAAAATCATTTGCTCCGTTCTGTGTCATCGATGTGGGATTCACTAAGGCCCTCCTGTGATGGATCACTTCTTGTCGACATCAGCTCATTATCCAAGAAGTTGATCTAGGAACACCCCATTCAGTACTTTGAAGCTTGCATGCCTCAATGGCAAGTTTCTCACTTCCGGCGACAGGTTTACATCAATGGCCTTCGACCGAAAGATTTTGCGTGGTGTTCGACGCCAAGTCCTTTATTCACACCACGTGAATTGTACTGCAGTACCTTGAGGATCATTATCATTATCGGTGATTCCTCTTGCGCTTGTTAACAGTTTACATCATTGACTGGTAATCAAGCGATGTCTTTCCATGTTCGACTTCAGAACATTTCTCACATGGATCGACTTGTACTTCGAGTGAAGATCGGACGAGATTGAAGACCCCAGATCTAGTTTCATCCATCCGGGCTGCGATATATATTCAGGGAAATGAAGACATTAAATGTACAACATTGCAACACAGATAATCATCCTACCAAAAGGATGATGGCTCTATCAGAATCATCAGTCTACACTCAGACGATTGTCTGTCCTATGTACATGAAAATGAATTTATAAAGCTGAGCATGGGAATGCCCGCCTCAGCTAGATCATGAAAATAGTATGAAGATAATGTATTGTATTGTATCTTATTACAAGTCTCCTCCCAGCATTGAAAGAACTTCAGATCCTCATAATAAAGCATTTCACCCGACACCAGGTTAACGGCCTCATACTTTAGGGGGCAACTGTTATAGAAATTTTTGTGCCCTACAACTCCAAGCATGAAATGTCCATAAACCAAGGGCTCCTAAGTCCCTAAAAGTGTTTTTCTAACCCCTAAAGGAACAAGGTCAACAAATTACAGCTTCTCCCAGAAGTTCTCCACCAGAAACTGCTCAGAATTGGTCAAAACAGGATCATTGCAGCTGCTCCACTGGCTAGGTGCGTTGCATCTCACCCAAATGCACTGTGAGGGTGCGTTGAATTTCAAAACTCCCTTCTGTAGGGTGCAATGGGCGAGAAATGACAAATGGAAGTGTCATTCTGCGAGGTGGAGAGACAATGGAAGCTTCTAGAATCTTCTCCTGTGACACTTGCCTCACTGAATTTGACCAAGGATGAGTAAGAGGCCCTCAGTCTCCAAGTGGAAGCAAGAACTGACAGAGAGAAGACACTAATCAGATCACAAGCTGACTCATCCTCCTTACAGATATCTATATATAGATCCCTCATCCCAGAGATCCGGAGGCTGGAATTTTGCATATTGTAAGGAATTGCTGTTGGTTTCTAGAGACAAACATCAGATTGTTGGGTGATTTATCTTTGTTTGAGGTGAAGAGGGGCTTTTTTGCTGGGAGGTTGATGTTGGGTCGGACTCACTGGTTGTAACTCCTCCTGGATCTTTTCTTGTTTATCAATAAAAACTATTTGAGTTCTCCTCCATGCTTTTGTATCATTGATGCTTGTTACATTTGTATGGTTAACTTAAATCTGATCCTAAGTTGTTTATGAATATAGATCCATGTCTTTGTATAATGCTTTTCTTCTGTGATCTTACAGGTACTTTGTGAAGCTGGGCATGCAAGAGAGCAGGTAGCTGGAGACTATCAAAGAAGAGAGGGATTGGATCAAAGGATTAGCGCAAGACACAGGTCGGTTCTTTCTATTCCTCTCTATCTATAATTCATAAAGGAAATACAAAAGTAGTTTTTCTCTGTTTATTTCTAAGGCAGTTGTCACACCTTAGTGGGATAGAGCAGTTCTAAATAGACACTTTTCCCTGTAACAATCTCCCACTCCACTGTTGGAATCAAAAGTCTCTTCAGATCGTCGACAACGGCTTTGGAAAATACATAGATCAAGCTGCAAGAAAAGATCAATACTCATGTGCCCGCATCTGTGTCGAAGTAGATCTGGAGGAGGGTTTGCCGGAAGCCATTAAACTTACAGTCGCAGGATGGACGCATGTCCAAGAGTTGGACTATGAACAACTCCCTTTCAAATGTAGACACTGCCATGGCTACGGACACTTTGCCAAACATTGCAAGAAAAAGGCGGAAGAACAACCAGAAAAACAAAATGGAGAGCAATGGACTCTAATACAAAAAACCACCTATCAAAAAAAAGGCAACATGAAAGGCACTCTGAAAGAGGCACCAAGCAGCTCCAACCCCACCCAAGAAAAGAACTTAAATGGTAAAGAAAGCAGCCAGAGCAACCCAGCTACAATAGTCTCGGAAGATTTGGATCAGACTGTTCCTCCCATCACTAACAAAGAAGACGGGGAAACGGCACATCTGGAAGCCTCCCAAGGAAGCCCTTCCAACCCCTCATACGTAGATGTCACAAGGAAAAAACCAGCTGATAGCTCCGGCTCTTCGGAGGATGAAACCTACGAGCAGCCCACAAGAAAAGTTGGCAGGAAATCTCGCAGAGAAGTAAGGGAAGAGGAGGCGGAAAGGCTTAAAACCCAAGGAAGCCAGCCCACAATAGAGATGTCTATTGGAAGAAACTCCAGGAACAGTCCCCCTAAGGGAGGCTCCAACCCACCCCTGGTAAATAATGCACATTGTCTCTTGGAACTGCAGAGGTCTGGGTAAACCCTCGAAAGCAGAAGCGGTCAAGGATCTTCTCAAAATAGAACCTTCAAACATTCTCATGCCCCAAGAGACCAAGATAGAGGGGAAAGCCCTTCTAGATATCAGCGAGAAGAAATGGAAGAAAAGTACAAGAAGAGCAGTCAGCTCAAGAGGATCATCCAGAGGGCTCGCAACTCTTTGGACAAAAGATCTCTTCCAGCTGAACAAATCCCACGAGACTCAGTAAGTTGACCATCTCCCTCTTCAATCTTTATGTACCTGTCTTGTATTCTGAAAAGAGAGACTGTTGGAATTCCCTCTTCGAAGTCCTAGAGTAGGGATCCCCAAACAATATTATCCTTGCTGGGGATTTAAACATTGTTTTAAAACCCAAAGAAAAAAGGGGAGGAATCAACAGCAGAGATCCCATGCTTCCCCTGGTGGAAGACCTCATACAACAGTGGGATCTTCTTGATTTCACACCGGTCAAAGGGCTCTACACATGGTCCAACAACAGAGTGGGAGAGGATCATATTTCTGCCCGTCTGGATCGATTCCTAGTCCAAGGCGCTCTGATGATGAACAAGAAGATTATCACCACCAAAATCCTACCCAAACTGACCTCAGATCATAAACCAGTTCAGCTCATTCTGGAAGATGAAGAAGATCTGGGCCCAATCCCCTTCCGATTCAGCCCTCTCTGGATCGAAAGGGATGGATTCATAGATATAGTGAAAACAGCATGGGCCAAATCCGTCACAGGGTCCTCTAGTTATGTGTGGGAACAAAAGCTCAAAGCCACAAAGTTAGCCCTGAAGGAATGGATAAGGAAACCTGCCCCAAATCCTACCAGCCAAAGAAAAGAAATAGTGCAGTCATTAGAGGCACTGCAAGTCGAAATGGAAAGCAGAGATATCACCCCAACGCTGCTTGATAGAGAAGTAAAAATTCAATGTTCAACATTTCGATCTTTCCGAACGGAGGAAGAGTACTGGAGAATAAAATCTCGAAGTTTGTGGCTAAAGGCTGGCGACCGGAACACCTCCTTCTTCCATCACCAATATCGAGCAAGACTCTCTAGGAATCATATCTCTGAAATAACAACAGCAGAGGGGCAGATCTGTAAAGGGTTCAGCCAGATAAAAGAGGCAGCTGAAAGTCATTTCAGACGTCTCTACACCGCAGGTAATCAAGGCAATGAGGAGGAAACTGCTGATCTCCTCTCAAACATTCCTCTCCTGGTCAGCCCTGAAGACAATTCCGCTCTCATCAATTCTATCACTGAAGAAGAAATCATTAAAGTTATCTGGTCTATGGATTCGGATAAGGCCCCTGGGCCCGATGGATTTACCATACACTTCTACAAGACTTGTTGGGACATCATCAAAGCTGATCTATTAAAGATGATAAAAGGATTCATGAAAAAAGCCAAGGTAGGAGGAGGAACTAATTCCACCTACCTCGCCCTTATTCCTAAAGAAACCAACCCCGAAACCTTCACAAGGTTCAGGCATATATCACTTTGTAACGCATTGTACAAAATTCTGGCAAAGCTTCTAGCAAACAGGATTAAGCCCCTACTAAACAGGATGATCTCAAGCAATCAAGGTGGCTTCGTAGAAGGCAGGAACATCCTGGATAATGTCATCCAAGTCCAGGAGACAATTCAGTCAAGCAATCAACGAAAAGAAAAAGGAATGCTGATAAAACTTGACATGGCCAATGCTTTTGACTGAGTCAATCACTCCTTCCTTTACAAATTCCTCCACTCCTTTGGCTTCTCCACCCATTTTGTCAATCTCATCATTGCCTGTGCTGAAAACCCCTAGATTTCTCCCCTTGTCAACGGTCTCCCTACTCCTTTTTTCCAAGCTCAGAGAGGCCTCAGGCAGGGATGCCCGCTCTCTCCCTTCCTGTACATCCTGACGGCATATTCCCTTGATAGAAATTTATCATCCGAAAAAGCTTCAGGCTCCCTTCCTGGCCTCAAACCTTCCAATAGCTCTCCAGCTCAGAACCACGCTCTATTTGCAGACGACTCTCTCCTCCTTGGAGGTGCCTCTGTTAGAATAGCCAAAGCCTTTGATACTGTCCTTAAATGCTACTGCAGGGTTTCGGGAGCTTCAATCAATGAAAGAAAAAGTGAAGTCTACGGCTGGAACATTGGGTAGCAAGAGCTCACAAGTATCTCTAACATCCTGGGCTTCAACGGCCATGCCCATTGGGAGATGATAAAATATCTCGGCCTTCCCATCACAAATGGGTTCAATAAGAGGTCGCTGTGGATCGAAATCATCGGCAAAATTAAATAAAAAATTACAGCCTGGGGAGGATACTGGCTCACAAAAGGAGGTAAGGTAATCCTGATCAAATCTGTGTTATCTGCACTCCCAATTTACCAAGCAACCTTCCTATTCGCCCCAAAAAGTGTGACGGATCAAATCTCCAGAATTCTCCGTGACTTCCTCTGGCAGGGGGGGAAGGGAAACCAACATAAAATTCACTTAGTCAAATGGGACTTGGTCAAATGCTCAATCCCGGAGGGAGGTCTGCAAATCCGCGACCCTGCTCTAGTCAATCTGGCGATGGGAGGTAAAATTCTGTGGAACCTTTTTAAAGACCCCAAGCAACCTGTCAGTGAAACGCTGAAGTCGAAGTACGCCCACAAGGTGTCGCTCAGAAATCTGCAGGCAAGTCAAACATCCAACAGCACACAGGTTTGGAAACTTTGCAGCAAAAGTCTAAATTTCTTCAAAGGCAAGGCGTATAAGATTCCAGGTAATGGCAAACAAACAAACCTATGGTATGACCGAATAATGGACCGAGACCCTCTCTCGGAAGTCGAAGAAATCTCAGATTTAAAAAATTGGCTGGAACGTGCAGGGATCAACAACGTGCACGACTTATCCAAATGGGACTGTCATGATGATTGGCAAGGATGGGAATTTTTCGGAGTCCTTGATTGTTTAAACCAGCAGAAGCTCATACTTGAAGAATTGCTGGAAGAAGCGGCCCCAGTAAACAGAAAAATGAAGGACAGCTGGAGTTGGGGGAAATCCGGAAGCTACACAACAGCAGCAGCTTACAACGCCCTTCAACCCAATAGGAATAGCAGCAAAACACCGAATTTCTGGAAGAAAGTATGGGAACCGCTCGCCCTTCCTAAGGTAAATTTCTTCTTCTGGACGCTGGTCCACGATAAGCTGCTAACTGGAGACAACCAGATGAAAAAAAGCATAGCTGGGCCAAATAGATGTGAGCTATGAAGAAGCAACTTAGAAACAACCAAGCATCTCTTCATGGAATGTAAGTTCGCAAAAGAAGTGTGGGGACTCATTCCCCATGAGCTACAAATCATAGTCCCCCAATTTAACTCTGTTTATGATCTATTTGACTCATGGAATCAATGCTACCCCAACAAAATCCCCAACAAATCCTTTTGGAGAAAAGTCTGGAATTCCGTCCCCAAATTTGTGTGCTGGCAGATTTGGTTGACCCGGAATGATCTGATATTCAACGAAAAGGTGCAAGCTCCCTTCTCCGCAGTGGTAAAGGCTGAATCCTTCCTCCTGGAAGCAGCCCAACAACAATACTTTTCAGATGATTCTTTGCTTCTCCCTGAAGAAGAGAGGTGGCTGGGCCCCCTCTCCCCCCACCCACGGAAGTAGCTATCAACCCCTCATGCAGTGAATTCGGAATGGTGCAAAAGAGGCTCCAAAGCAACCTTTCAAGAATGGTGGCGAAATCAAAAAATAACTACGATATTCTTTGATGGATCCTCCAAAGGCAATCCTGGTGCAGCAGGAGCTGGAGGGGTCATCTATGCCCCAGATGGAACAAGAAGGGATAGCTTTTGCTGGGGCATCGGGAAGAAAACCAACAATCAAGCAGAGATCCTAGGCCTCCTCAAATCTTGTCAAATTGCTAGGGACATAGGAGACAAAGAATTCCAAGCTTTTGGAGACTCAGAGATCTTAATAAAAAAATTAAATACGGAAAAATTGTTCACCAATGCAAGCCTCAACAAAACTTTAAACATACTAATGAGAGTCTTGCTCGATTTCGACTCTTACAAATTACTCCATATTCTCAGAAGTTTGAACAACGAAGCAGATCTGATGGCGAACAAAGGTTGCACTCTTGGGAAAGGACAATTACTCATAAATGACGAAAGCTCATTCCATCCCTGTAATCCATGAGGAAGCTGCATTTTGTAATAGCACAAGAAACAGAAACAGAAGCAATGTAATGTTGGCTGCCATGGCGTAAGTCTAGTCTTTTCTCCAAATAAATAAAATCATACCCATTTCAGTTAGAAAATAAAAATAAAAATTGATTGGATTTATTTTAATGCTAGAAATGATATTTTGATTTTATTGTTGCATTTTAGTTTATTTTGATTTTTTCTTGCAGGAAAACAGTAGAAGATATATGGAGAAAAATATCTCAATCAATGAGAATTCTCCAGCAATTAAAGATTGTAATTTTGAGCAAATAAAATTGGATTGGGCAGATTTCTCTTCAACAAACTTTCCTCTCAAGAATTCCTTTGCAAATATTGTAAATAGCAGATTGCAGAATGTAATTAGGGGCTGCTCTCTTCTGCAATTTTAGACTTCTAAAAGCACTTTTGTAATAGGAATTTAGAGTTGTAGGAGGGAGGAGAGAAAATCTCAGATCCGAGGATTATTGAAGATTTTTCCTTTGTATCTTGAATTATGTATGAGGGGCAGAGTTTGCATTATTGTGGCTTTAGCTTTGAAAGCAGAAATTCAAGCAATATAAAGGACTGTTAGAGACCAGGGTCAGAGAAATGGATGCAATAAATTAGTATTTCTAATACTACTGTTTCAAATATCAGTTTCATTTTTATAGTAACATGAATGTGTCATTTTATTCATGTTTGTGCACTTTTGTCAATATGGGTAATTTGTCTCAGTGTTGTTATTATGTATCTTTGTTCTTATGGATTAAATTCTGATTTCTGAGTAACTATTTACTCATAAATCTGTCTTATAAAACTGATTTATTAAGTAGTGATGTGCTATGAACTATTTCTGCACATTATTGTTTAATTATTGTATTTATTGATTTGACAATCAATATCATTTTTGTGAATTTCTTCCTGGGTGTTGTTGATTGATTATTTCAGTTAAGAGGTCTCAATAGAATGTGTTTTGGTACCCATAATATTAGTTAATTTGTTAGGGTCCCACCCTAACCCCCTTATTTATGTCATGGGATCACGTCATAGTCAAGAGTCAATAAAGCCCATATTAATAATTGTAAGTGGTTAACCCGCAATTAATGACGGGACCACAGTTAGTTGCAAATGGGCCGTAGTATTAGATAGATGGTATTAATAAAACCCACGGTATTGGCCCGTGGTATTACATGTATGAGTCATATATAAAGGATAGAGACTCCCTGCGAGGAGCATTGTGTCTTATTTTGTAGTCGAGCTCTGCTCTATTAGAGGTTGCCCCCTCGAAGAGGCAACTGAACATTACTCTCTGAATAATAAAATCATTTCTATTCTGTGTTCTGGGTATCTTTTCTTCGCATATTCTGTATTTGGGTATCATTTTGCAGGTTAAGAGCATAACAAGTGGTATCAGAGCACTTTCCAGGGCCAGTGGGATCTCCAATTCTTAGCAAAAAAAATTTCGGCTAGAGACGTGTTCCGGCGTCTTTAAACCACGGGATCTGTCGTTAAGCGCATAAACCTGCAGATTTGGGGAGGCATGCACGTAGGAAATACAAGAGGTGGTCACGTCTGTTGGACTCCCTTGTAACCCCTGTGGGTACCCCTTCGAGTAGTAGCGCATTAGACAGAACCGCACACAGACTGTCTTCCACGTACCCTCTGGGTATATCGGAAACCCCCTAGGCTCCCTTGAAACCTCGCCATAGATAAACCGTCGGCCATCTTGTGGCTACAGTACACCGAGAACAGCACTCAGAGAGATTACTCGCCCGTACGATAGGGAAGTTGGGTTGTACGGCTAAGGGTACGGTCGATCCTCCTTAGTTAGAGCCCTGAAACATTGGGTCGAGTACTACTGCCAGACCCTTATGTATATTGCGATCTGTAGCACCTGACACTCCTCACGACCATAGTTTCCTTTTCTATCGGGGGATCACACATCATCTATTCCCGATCCACGGGTGCAAAGAGGTGCAGTAGCAGCAGACATCAGATCCATCAGATCCGCCGCAGCAGTTGTTCCGCCATTCAGATCTCTCAGACCCACCAGATCGGAGTTGTTGTGAAGGATTCCTATACCGGGGTATACTTTTCGCAGGACTTTTGGCAGCATTGACATTTTGAGGATTTGGCGACTGCAGTATTGATCAAGAAGGAGTAAAACTCCGTTAGGAGTTTTCAAAAAAAAAAAAAAGTCTGAGATCTCCCGGGGCGCTTATTGGTGATCTAGCCCATCAGAATCAGGACGACGAGCTGAGCAAGGTGGTACCATTCAATTTATTAGTCAAATTTTTTCGGCGGTCCCAATTTTTCATCAGGTTGGTGTATGGTAGAGACTAGAGCTCAAGCGATGGCAAATGAAAGGATAGACAAACTGGAAGACTCCATGCAATCCCTCCAAAATGAGTTTCGAGGACTAAGTCTCCAGATACAACAATTTCTTCCGAAGGGCAAGGAGCCAGCCCACGAGGAGGAGTATAATAGAAATGAATACAATGAGGGTGAGTCTAGCCACTCTCCTCACGTCTGGCACACCCATCCACCACCCAGTCATCGACCTCCCAAGTTGGATATGCATAAATTTGATGGTTCTCACGCGTCCACATGGCTAGCACAAGTGGAGCAGTATTTCAAATTGAATCATATCCCAGATGATGCGAATAAGCTTATGTTGGGGAGCATGTACTTGGACAATGAACGGTGGCAATGGTGGGAATGGCATCAACGTTGCAATGGACCTTTTAAGACTTGGACCCAATTTACCAAAGCTCTTCGAGATCGCTTTGAACAGGAAGACTCTTTTTTGGGTCGTCTCACTAAGCTCCGACAGACTGGCACAGTGGATGAATATATTACCGCTTTTGAAGCCTTAGCCTTCCGCACTAGGGGTCTCACAGATGAGTTCTACACGGAATGTTTTATCAGTGGTCTTAAAGAAGCCATCAAAGCTCAAGTTCTACTTCACCACCCTCCCACGTGGACGGAGGCTTGCCAGGTAGCTCGTAAGGTGGAACGTGCATTAGCAGCCCAATACAGTCGCCCAAATTTCCCCGCTAAAGGTCGTCCCCCACAGGCTCACAACACGACTCAAACACTTAAGGTCCAAAAGGTGTCACCTGCAGAAATGGCCGAAAGAAGGAAGCAAGGACTATGTTACTACTGTGATGAAAAATGCTCCCCAGGTCATAAATGCAAGGAGCCCAAATTTTTTCAAATAGATGCCACTGACTACAGCTCAACAGAGGAAGATCCACCACTTGAGGAACATGAGGCGCTAGAAGAAGACAACGCAAAGGAGAATGTCTCTGAGGAACCAGTTATTTTGCTGCATGCGTTGGCAGGGATTTCTTCCCCTCAAACTCTCAAAATCCGGGGTTTTCTTAAACATCGCCCAGTAGTAGTCTTGATTGATAGTGGAAGTACCCATAATTTCATCCATCAAAAAATCGCAGAAGCAGCGCATTGTTTTGTACGAGCAGTTTCTAACTTCCAAGTCCAAATTGCGGATGGGGGCACAAAGAAATGTGAAGGCCGCTGTGAAAATATAAAACTTCAAATGGGGGATTATCAGTTGAAAACCCACATGTTTGCTATACACATGGGGGGTTGCGACATTGTCCTCGGCACTGAATGGATCCGCACTCTTGGGCCAATCACTATGGATTTCCAGGAGTTATATATGAGTTTTAAGCAGAACAACTCCACACATACTCTCCGTGGACTCCAGGCGGGAGCTCCCTCTATCATCAGCTCGAATAGGATGGAAAAATTGTTAAAAAAGGGCCATCATGGAGTGGTAGCTCAATTTAATGACATCCAGGTAGTCGAAACCATGTCTCTGCCAATTCATCCTGAGATGCAACAGATTTTAAATAACCATCGGACGGTCTTTGACAAGCCTCATGAGCTTCCACCCTCGCGAGGGGAACATGATCATAGCATCACCTTGGTTCCAGGGGCCCAACCCCCAAATGTGCAGCCATACCGATATCCGTTCACCCAAAAGAATGAAATAGAAAAAATAATCAAGGAACTGTTGGAAGCAGGTGTCATTCGTCCCAGCATTAGTCCTTATTCATCCCCAGTGGTCATGGTGCTCAAGAAAGATGGGGAGTGGCGGATGTGTCCCGACTTCAGGGCCCTCAATAAGTTGACAATCAAAGATAAATTTCCCATCCCGGTGGTTGATGATTTGCTGGACGAACTCAATGGGGCTCAATTCTTCACTAAGTTGGATCTTCGCTCAGGCTACCACCAAATTCGCATGAAGGAAGTCGAAATTCCCAAGACGGCTTTTAGAACTCATGAAGGCCATTATGAGTTCCTGGTCATGCCATTTGGTCTCTGTAATGCCCCCTCTACTTTTCAGAGCCTTATGAATCACATTCTCAAACCATATCTCAGAAAATTTGTCCTTGTCTTCTTCGATGACATCCTCATCTATAGTGGCACTTGGGCTGCACATCTTGAGCATGTAGATCTACTCTTGCAACTGCTCCGCCAGCATAAATTATTTGTCAAGATGTCCAAGTGTTCGTTTTGCATGGAAGAAGTTGAGTATTTGGGCCACATTGTGGGGCGTGAAGGTGTCAAGGTGGACCCCAAAAAGATCCAGGCAATGCAAGAATTTCCTCAACCTAAGACCTTGAAGAGCTTGAGAGGATTTTTGGGTCTCACAGGCTATTATCGTAAATTTTTCCGCAACTATGGCCACATAGCGAAGCCCCTCACTCAACTCCTAAAGAAAAATTCCTTCTTCTGGAACAAGGAAGCACAACAGGCATTTACCGCTCTCAAAAACGCCATGTGTTCCACTTCAGTCTTAGCACTACCTGACTTCACCAAATCCTTTGTCATCGAATGTGATGCTTCGGGTACAGGTATTGGGGCGGTCTTAATGCAGGAAGGGCGACCATTGGCCTTCACAAGCCAACAACTCAGTGGGAGGAATCTGGGACAATCTACCTATGAGAAGGAAATGATGGCCATCTTACATGCAGTAGAGACCTGGAGACCTTACTTATTGGGGCGATGTTTCCAAATCCGCACAGATCATCACAGTCTTAAATATTTTTTGGAGCAACACCTATCCTCCCCACAACAAAATAAATGGTTAGCCAAAATGTTGGGATATGATTATGATATCATTTACAAGAAAGGGAAAGACAATAGTGTAGCAGATGCATTATCTCGCCAATTTGAGGAGGAAAGTACTCTGCTCGCAATTTCCCTCCCCATTCCAGACTGGATTGAAGAGGCTCGCAGGGAATGGTTTTCACACCCTGGGCTCTCCCAACTCATTTCTCAATTGCAGGTAGATCCTAATTCCAGCAAGGGCTACTCGTGGCAGAATGATATTCTTCGCTACAAGGACAAAGTCGTAATATCACCAACATCCACCCTCAAAAGTCGCATTTTGGCAGAATTGCACTCATCTCCCATTGCAGGACATTCAGGCTTTCAGAAGACGTATGCTCGCACCAGAAGATCATTTTTTTGGACAGGCATGAAAAATGATATCCTTACTTTCGTAGCAGAGTGTGATGTCTGTCAACGTCACAAAGGGGAAACCGTCAACACACCAGGCACATTACAACCGTTGCCCATTCCGACATCAATTTGGACGGAGGTTTCTATGGATTTCATTACAGGTCTTCCAAAGTCAGGGAACAAGTCAGTCAGCATGGTGGTTGTGGACCGACTGTCGAAGTATGCTCATTTCTGCGCCCTACCCCACCCGTTTACACCAACTTTGGTTGCTCAATCTTTCATGGATCAGATCTTCAAATTGCATGGCATGCCCACTTCTATTGTGTCCGACCACGACCCGATCTTCACCAGTAATTTTTGGCAGGAACTCTTCAGAATACAAGGCACTCAACTCAAACTCAGTACTTCATATCATCCGCAAACAGATGGTCAAACCGAAGCCATCAACAAATGTCTAGAAACCTACCTTAGGTGTTTCACTTCAGAAAAGCAACACCTTTGGGTACAGTGGTTACCTCTGGTTGAATGGTGGTATAACACCAACTATCATGCCACCACCAAAATGACTCCCTATGAAGCAGTATATGGTCAACTTCCGCCTTCCCCTACTTCTTATCTCAAGGGGTGCTCCAAAGTACAAGCAGTGGATCAACTCCTACAACACCGTGCAACCATGCTTGCCCATCTTAGACAGAATCTTCATCAAGCTCAGAACCGCATGAAGCAACAGGCCGACCAGCATCGCTTAGAGCGCTAATTTCAAGAAGGGGATCAGGTCTTTTTGAGGCTGCAACCATATAAGAAAACATCAATCAAAGACAAGGGTTGTCAAAAGCTCTCTCCAAAATTCTACGGACCATACCAAGTACTTCAGCGTATTGGAGAAGTGGATTACAAGTTGGCTTTGCCACCTGCGGCAAAAATCCATCCAGTTTTCCATGTATCGTGCCTCAAGAAAGTGATTGGGAACAATTGTCGTGTTCAAACCAGCCTACCTGAATTGGACGACGAAGGGTCAATCTGGCTTCAACTCGAATAGGTTCTAGACACACGAGACAAGCACCTGCGCGGCCGCGTGATTAAGGAAGTCCTCGTCAAATGGAAAGACACCTCTCCGGAAGATGCAACTTGGGAACCAACCACTATTCTTTAGCAGTTTCCGCAGCTTCAGTCTTGAGGACAAGGCTATTCATAAGGGGGGTTGGCATGTTAGGGTCCCACCCTAACCCCCTTATTTATGTCATGGGATCACGTCATAGTCAAGAGTCAATAAAGCCCATATTAATAATTGTAAGTGGTTACCCGCAATTAATGACGGGACCAAAGTTAGTTGCAAATGGGCCGTAGTATTAGATAGATGGTATTAATAAAACCCACGGTATTGGCCCGTGGTATTACATGTATGAGTCATATATAAAGGATAGAGACTCCCTGCGAGGAGAATTGTGTCTTATTTTGTAGTCGAGCTCTGCTCTATTGGAGGTTGCCCCCTCGAAGAGGCAAGTGAACATTACTCTCTGAATAATAAAATCATTGCTATTCTGTGTTCTGGTCTTTTCTTTGCATATTCTGTATTTGGGTATCATTTTGCAGGTTAAGAGCATAACATAATTGAACTACTTCATTAACTTGGTATTCATTATAAGCAAGACATTTAAATCCCAATACTTTAAATATCTTGCTCTTAGTTAGGTTAGATCTATATCTGCCTAATTAAGATAGGATTAAGTTAGTTTCTTTTGCTTGCATTTTAGAATAAGCTTGCATTTAGATTAATTTTTACATTCTTATACGTCCTCTTCTCAAAGAGGCAAAATTTTAGTTGTGGTTTGGCTGAACCCAAATCAGCTTAAGGGTCATTCTTTTGCCTGATCAACAAGAAGAAGTGGTCTGATATCCTTGTTTATTAGTAGTTAAAGATACATATTAAACCAATAGCGATAGGGAAAAGGTAATTGGACCTAGTTAAACCAGTCGGAGCCACTAATCCAAACGGAAAAAGAGTTGCTTTAAGGTCTGGACTGGGTGGCTATTCCCCAATTGTTGTTGCTGTGACTTTCAAGGTATCAATAGGTCTGTGGTCCATGGGTAGGTCTATCTAGTTGACATTACGTTACAAAACTAGGGTGGACAACCCTATGACTCTATCATATTTTTTCACCCCGCGCCCATAATTCGCAGAGCTCTTACAACAAAATTTGGTCAAAAATTAGGCTTTAAGCCCCAACACATGCCTTGGGGGGGATTCCGTGCCCAACAAGGTTTCAGTGGATGTGTTGTAGGTTGTAATTCCTTTGTTTCGCTGGATGGAATAAAGTGAAGGATTGGCTATTTCCCCATACATCTAGCCCAAAATGGGAGAGCCACATATACTGGTGTCTCTTTTCTATTGTTTCATTATATCTTTTATTTCCACATTCATTTTGATTTTATTGATTTGTGAATTTATTATTGATAATTGGTATCGAAACCAAAGGTTTACTTGGCTAATAAAACTCACAGGAAAGGAGGCTTTTTGGTTTAAGAGGGAGCAATAGGGTGAAAGAAGGTTTTAGGGTCAAGAAATTTAATGGCCAAAATTATCAGATATGGAAGATGCATTTGGAAAATTATCCATATCATAAAAGTTCTTTTCTACCATTAGATGAAATAAAAAAGAAACCAATGACTATGAAAAATGAAGAATGGGAGATTCTTGACAAAAAGGCACTAGGAACAATACAACTATGTTCGACAACATCATTGGATTTCAACATTTCAAAAGAAAAGACAATGCATGGTTTGATGATGACATTGGTTAAATTGTACAAAGAACCCTTAGCTTCCAATAAGGTATTTCTAATGAAGCATTTATTTAATATGAATATGTCAGAAAGTTGGTTTGTTGCTAATCATTTAAATGAGTTTAACATGGTCACCAGTAAATTAAGTTTTGTAGGAGTTAAATTTGATGATGAAGTTAGTGCTCTTTTGATTTCATGCTCATCTCTAAAAAGCTGGAATGACTTGGTCATGGTTGCGTCAAGTAATTTTGTTTCTAGTTCAAATACTTCAGAGTTTGATGATGCTGTTGGTGTTATCCTTAGCAAGGAAATGTGATGGAAAAGCACCAGTGAGACATCAAGTCATGCTTTGACTGTAGAGTGTAGGTGAATACAAATGGAGAGTGGAAAGAGCATAGGGAATTGTGGAAATTCTAAGAAGGGAAGATCCAAATCCAAAGGGAGGTTGGAATGGTAACATTGTGGAAAGAAAGGACACACAAATAAAGACTACTGGTCTCCAAAAGAAAAAAAGGAGATGGACATCAGGAGAATAATAAGGAAGAAAATGTAGTAGGGGATGTGTTACAAGAAGCTTTAACCCTTTTAGTAAATAACATTTTTGATTCTTGGGAGATAGACTTAGGGGTTTCATTTCATGCTAAACCCCATAAAAAATATTTTTAAGATTATGTACAAAGTGATTTTGGACGGGTTTATTTAAGTGAAGATCCATAGTAAAGATGGATCTATGCTGGTTTACTTAATAAATAAGGGATATTCAAGTTATTTGGATGAATACATTATAGAGGAGGCATGGACAGGTAAAATGATAAACTGCTCATTTATGAAGACTTTTGGTTGTGAAGCATTTTTCCATATTGATAGAGAAAATAGAACAAAGCTTGAGGAAAAATCCAATAAGTGTACTTTTATTGGATATGTAGTTAATGATTTTGGCTATCACTTACGGGATTATGAAAATCACAAAATCATTAGGGTTAGGAATGTGGTATTCAATGATAAGTTCATGTACAAAGGTCATTGCAAAGAAAGAAACAAGAAAATGAAAACACATAATACACAGTGCTTGATGAAATCATAGAAAAAGAATTTCCAAAGGTACAAGAAAATCAAAATGTTCAACAAAAATAAAAACAAGAGTGATCCAAGAGGATTTTGGTGGTGACCTGCGTATCCCACTTGGACCCCCACAACCATCTCTTTTATTTTTACTGTTTCGTTAATTGTAGCACAATTTACTATATTTGGCAGTTTTTTTGGGTCCTTAACTTCCTGAGCCGTTTTGAGGCCATAAACGACTTCTTTTGGGAAAAATGGGACCAACATGGGGTAGAAACCAATGTTGGTCATTCAAAAGTTGTATTTCTCGAATAGATATTTCTAATGAGGCATTGTGCATGTTAAACGGAGATCGTATGCCAAAGTCACGACCCCGGGAAGTTGATGTACCAATTTACGCAAACGGGGCCCATAGTTTGGCGCTTCATCTCCTAGGGTTAAGTTTTTGGATGTTTAGGGTTTTCCATTGTTTCTCAATAATAAATAGGCCTTTGAGCCTCATTGTAACATAGTTCAGAGGCATGTAGCTGCCACATCTCTCCTCAGAGATAAGCCACCATCACTCGAGCTAGTTTATTTCCATTTCTATTTGTAAGCATATTTCAATATTTTATATTATTGAAATGAAGTATTATTTCTACTGCATATCTGTATTTATGGTTATATCTATCATTTTTTGCATTCCTGTTTAAATATGGATTAGTGGTATCAGAGCGATCTACTCTTTCTCTGTTTTTCTTTGCATGTCCCCAACGAGGTCAGGATATAAGGAGTTAGTGCTTGAACTGGTCGAACCTTTGCAAGACCAACCTTGCAAATCCCAACAACCTCCCATGGCAGATGAAAAAAAATACAATGGGACAGGAGATCCTATCAAAATATTGCTTGAAGATGCCCTCGAGCGACAAAGGACTGCGATGATGGACAACTTTTCCCAGATCCTTCAACGGCTACCAGGGGCGACGCATCTACTTCCATAAGCTACTCTGGAAGTGCCACACCCTTTAAGGTACAAGTTAACTTTGAAATTCCCATATTTGAGGGCCAAATAGATGCAGATGCCATAGATAAACGGTTAAATTTGCTAGAAGGATATTTTTCTATTCATGATTTTTTCCAGCTGGGAAAATATCACTTTTTCACTTCTCAATGCATCCCCCCACTTCAAGGATTGGTGGGAAACCTACTGTGAGTAGAAGGATGAAAGTATGGCCTCAATGTTTTCAGCCACACCCACTTCAGCCACACCCACTTGGAATTCATTCTGGGATGCCATCAAGGAGAAGTACTACCTCGTCGGAAGCTATGAGGATAAATACATAAAGTGGACCACGTTGTGGTAGGGAAGGGACCAAGACGTGTCGAAGTTTACCAACATTTTTCATACCCCTCGCACAAAGTTGGGTATCAAAGATTCTGAGCAGAATTTGGTACTCAAATACTGCGACTGCCTACATAAGTACATCTAGGACGAGATGGAGTTCCTGGAAATATCCTCGCTCGGCACACCGTACCGATACATTGTCAAGATCGAGTAAAAGTTTAAACAAAAGAAGAGAGAATTTGGATTTGCGAATTCGAAGCAAGGGAAAGGCTTCCCCAAATCGCATAACCAAGGACAAAGCCAAGATGATATGACCAAAGACAACCCATCGAAACCACAAGAAAAGAACAACACTACGACGTCAAAGAAGGACACAAGGAAGTGGTATGAGTTCCATAAGAGCCCTACTCATAACATAAGTGAGTGTCGGGCCAAGCAGTTGATGGTGGCCGAGTTGAAGGCTTCCGAATCAGATGCATGTTCCGACCTTGAGTTAGAACATGACAAGAGGAATGAAAAAGGGAAGCAAATAATTGATGCGGAGCCCAATGCCATTGTTGCCATCGTCAAGATCCAGAAGAATGAGCTTGAAGATCTAGAGGAGGTGGAGCTCCTTTTCCACTCACAAATGTGGGTGAAGGGTTCGCTGCTGCAATTCGTTGTTGACAGTGGTAGCCAAAAGAACCTCATTTCAGTAGAGGTCGTGAAGCGACTTGGCCTACCGACCACACCACACCACACCCGCAACCGTACAACATCGGGTGGCCTCACCAAGGATGAGATCTCCGAGTTTGCTAGCAGTTCCGCCTTCCCTACAACATCAAGCCCTTCATAAATGAGGTATTGTGTGATGTTGCACCTCTTGACGTTTGTGATGTATTATTAGGACAACCATACTTATCGAAGCGACATGTTGTGTATGAGTCAATACCTCGTGTTGTTATTATTTCTTTGGTAATTCACTATACCGGATATCAGAGGTAGCACCACCTACCACCATCTCTTTGATCTATGCTAAGAAATGAAGTAAGATCATCTCCGAGACTAGGAAATTCATTTTCTTTCTAGTTCACTCTCAAAGTAAGGGGAAAATCGTAGCCACATCCATGGCCCTTAGGAAGGGTTCCTCCACGTAGCAGAAGCAGGTGGATATGGTCATGAAAGAACACAGGAACATCTTCTCCTCACCCACAAGGGTACCATTGCACTCTCAGGTCAAGCATTTGGTTGGAGCACCTTTACCCAATAGGCTGATATATTGTCGCTCCATTGTGAAAAATGCCAAGTACAAGCAGTGACATGATCAATATTGGGTGCTATGCAAGTTTCAGGTGGGCGATAAAGTATGGTTGCATCTGTAGATAGAACACCTTACAAGAGCCCATTAGAAGCTCAGACCACTTTGATATGGTCCTTACAACATTACCAAGGCTGTGGGAAACAATGCTTTGGAGCACAACATTCCCCCATTCCTTGGCTTGCATCGAGTGTTCAATGTGGACCGCCCTCGACTATGCTTCCCACCATTATTGGACACATCAGAGATTGCATAACAACTCACTAGGGACCAAGTTCAACAAAAGTTTCCCCATCTCATGGATGCACTCAACGCAATGGGGACCATTTCTTCCTAAGGGGGGAGGAATGATCCAGGTGGATGTTGGTGGCTGCCCACCTATCTCACTTGGACCCCCAAAACTATCTCTTTTAGTTTTACAGTTTCCTTAATTGTAGCACAATTTACAATTTTTTGGTAGTTTTTTCAGGTCTTGAACTTACAGAGCTATTTTGAGGCCCTAAATGACATTTTTTGGGAACATGGTGTTGGGATGGGTTCCCCTAGGGTCAATTTTGGGGAAAAAGCCAAGGTTTTGTTGTATAAAGATGTAAAGTCTCCACAAGTTGTGGTTGCGGAGTGCGTAGATAGTTAAAAGTGTCATAAAGGGTTTTACCCTTCTTTTATGTAAGTTGAGCTGGCTTTTGAAGATCTACGCATGGTCTGTGGACCATGGGATTGTATAAATAGGTATGTCTTAGAGAGTCTAAGTAATGATCATGGTGATGAAGAAGTAATGTTTTGGTCTATGGGAGAAGTCTAAAGAGTTAGCGAAGAAGAGGAGGAAGAGAGGCTCTGCAGCTGTGTGCGCAGAGGCCTAGAGTAGAGTTCGTAGCTGAGTGCGCAGGGAAGTCGTGAGTTTGTAAGCAAAACTGAGTATTAATAAAGAAGATTGTTGTATAAATACTTGTGTTTATCTCTTTACTTCTATTTATACGAATGTGCCTTATGTTATAATGGGTTTATGAAATAATGATGTATTGATACATGACTTTACACGACTTATACTATTATATGAACACAATTATTGTTAATTGTGTACACGAAGATTATCTTGATATATGTTGAAGTTATCGAACAATTAAGACAACCTAAGTAATTATTGGGTTGTATGTAACCTTTGATATGCGTAAGTAGTGCATTCACCTATTCAGGGTCCATGAAAGACAGTCATAAACATTCGCAGAGGTATAGAAGCTGATCAAGGATAGTTATATCGATAAGCCTTAAAGGCTTATCGATCCACATGAAGGAATATTTAGGGCATAAAATGACATCACACTCATCTCTGGGTGCGGAAACTTGGTTCTGGAATCCCCCCATGCTGCTTTGGGTTAGACTTCAGTCCATGCTCTACGGATTGATGCTGAAAGGGCTAGTAGTGTAGGGATTTGTTTGGCAAAACTAACTCTGAACCTAGGTCAGGACCCACTAAGCCAACAAATGGTTCCGTTTCCGGGACCGGGATCTACATAAAGAGATGTGTGATGTCGCATCACTGGAATCCGACCAAGAAAGAAATTAAGGAGTGGTTGGATAGAAAGATCCACGAATTCACAGCGCAAGAGAACATAAATCTGTGCCTGACGAAAAAACAGTGGTTGGACAGATACCTATACATAGAGATACACAAGATCTTCTTCTGCACCTTCCTGATCGAACTATACGAGTGGATCGCTAAATTGGCAGATGGCCAAGGAAGGTGGAGGCTTGATGGTCCAATTGTGTGGACCCCGGAGCTAGTACGAAGTTTGGAAGCCTCTGAAGATAAGCTCATGTGTGCTGTCGATCACTGGATTGATCGAGTCATAGGAAGATTCGTGACAAAATTCATGGTTGATACCTCAGTCAGCTACAACAAAGCAGAGTGACTCTTTTTCAAGGGACCGTGAGGTAATTATTTGAGATATTTGAATACTTGGATTAAGATGCTCTTATGTGAAAAGAGGGTTATACCATTACCTTGATGTTTGGAACTACGCGAAGTGGAAGGTTCTTCAGGGATAGAGGGAGAACAAGCCCTGAATATAGCCCATTGATTGAGCCTCCTCTGAGTGATGACGAGGGAGCAACACAGGCTTCACTGCAGAGCATTGTTTAGTTAATAAGGCAAGGGTTTTTGTGAATACCTCATTCGTCCACACCACGTCCACCATCACCTCCACAACATACACCTTTGCACACACCACCACCACCTTCGCCACCGTTCAACATGTCGAATACGATGAAACTACCCGTTTTCAAGGGCTTGGAGAATGAGGACCCAGACTAGTTTTGGTTCGTTGCGAAGGATGTGTGGACAAAAAAAAATATTATAGATGATAATATGAAGAAATTACAATTGGTTACTTCTCTACAAGATCGTGCGTTGACGTGGTACATTAAGTATTGCACTGATAACCCGGTGGCGTCATTAGCGGACACTCAAACTGCTCTGAACAAGGAATTCGGTAGGCCTAAGTCTGAAACATAGTTGGTAGTGGGGTTCAAGGAAATCACGATGAGGATCAGTGAAACACCTTGGGAGCTAGATCAGAGACTGAAGTGTGGAATTTGTGAAGCCAATATGAATCTCACAGATAGTCAGCACCACGACTGGTTTATAGCCGCACTCCTGCCTCACTTAAGGATTGCTCTGTCACAACAAAAGATAGGAACGTAGGCAGAAGCGCTGGAGATCACAATGAGATTACATGAGATGCCTATCTAGGATGCGATGTTGGGAGTTCAACAGATTCATGCGGAGTTGTAAAACCTCTGCCTAGACTTTTAGAGCTTGAAGAAGGAAAAAGCGGCTCGGCCAGAGGTGCACGAAGATGTTTAGTGCCTCAAGTGTAAGAACGAGGGGCATGATAAGAATCATTTCGCTGTTTTCATGAATTATATGGCAGGAGGAGGGTCCATGCCTCTTAGGCAGGAAGCCCTAGCAGGAACAAGTACAAGGCCCACACTGTGGTGTGCTATCTGTCAAGTAGTAGGAAAACATGTAACAGACAATTGCCACTTACTACAAAAATTTGTACAGATGCCACAAAAATTATTCTACAACTTCTATAAATTGGTAGGCCATGATGAACATACAACTGTCATAGCTATGAATTAATGATGGAAAGAACACCCACGTATTGGATGAAAACAAAAACTCAGCCTCTAGATCAAGGTTCCGGGGGAGCACATGAAGGATATTAGGGACGCGGACGAGGTCGAGGAGGAGGAGTACTTGGTAGAGGTCGAGGGAAAGTTATTTGCTATAATTGCAGAGTGCTAGGACACTACGCACGAGAGTGTATGAGCCAGACACGCCCGTCATGCCGGTATTGTATTCAATTTGACCACATGATAGAAGAATGCCCTATATTGATATCTAAAATGCAAGAGAAGAAGGCGCAACCTCAACAGCCTACCCAAAACCTGCAGATGATGAGGGCAGAGCCTCACAAAGAGGATCCCAATGTCAATAGCATGCTGCGAAGTGGTATGTTGACTGGTGATGATAAGGGAAAACAACTCGAGGAAGGTGGATGGGTCTGTAAGGCTCCAAAAAAAAAAGTTGGGTTTGATCTGGAACATGCAAAGGAAATTTTCACGGAAGCAAAGAAAAGCTTCACTGAAGCCTCTACCTCAGGAGGTCAGAATAGGCTATCTGAATAAGTTGACCCCTCCATGCTTACTACTTTCTTGGAGACTTTCATGAAACTATTGCGTGACAGCAGGGCTGTGAAAGAATTATAGGAGTTGAAATACAAATGTGTTGGTAGGGATAATGCTTCTGATGGGCACCACGCAGTTAGAAAGATCGACATACATAAGACAAGAACGGGACGAGAGATGAGGCTCACTGCAAAAATAGAAGAATACGAGATGGATAAAGTTATTTTGCATCTAGGGTCAGATGTGAATGTTTTGCCTAAACAAACTTGGGAAAAGATGGGGAGGCCTACGTTGCAGTGGTGTCCGATTTAATTAAGAATGAAAAATCGACATAAGATTATCTCTATGGGGAGATTGCATGGAGTAATTGTAGATATAGAAGGTGTGAGTGCGTTGGCTGAATTTGAAGTAATAAAGATTGTTGACGACAACAATCCATATCCCTTGCTCATAGGAATTGATTGGGCTATCGACATGGAAGGGGTCATCAATTTGAAGAAGCGGACAATGTCATTTGAAAGGAAAATGCTCCGCGTGGTAGTACTATTGGACCCTGCGGAAGGACTGCGCTATACTGAACTGGTCCGCAAATATGAGGAAAGCAATAATGATTTGGATAAGATATATAGGATAACAACGCGAGACCAAGATTGGGTTACTCTGACAACTGATGGACGAATTGCATGGGACCAAAAAATCTCTTGTATGTTAGATTTCGATGAAGAATTGGAGCACTGGCAGAATAGGTTACATGAAGTATCTACGCTGCAGTGTAATATGATGACTAAATCATTGCGATGTATATCATATGAGGTAAGAAGTTTACCTTATTATGATGGTCTAACTAATGTGGATACATTTGAAAGGGAAATGCCTGAGAAGGATCACTTCCAAGCGTTGGATTTGGCGTTGCGCACTATGCCTGCATGGTGGTGGGATACGCATAAAGACAATTTTGAAGAATGGCGTGACTAGAGGAGGATGATGCGGATACGATTTGGTCACCCAAAGGTACGGTTGACTGAGAAGTATGATGGGATAAATGATCCACGCGATCATTTGGAAAAGTGGACCAAAGTTTATGGAACGGAGCCACAACCCGAGTGGGTGCATATTTTCTGTCACACTTTGGACATCATCCCTATGAACTGGTATTTGGAAACAGAGCTCTGCCATGACACTACGGAATGGGATATCTTAAGAGAGGGGTTTATGAGGATGTTCAGCTTTGAAGACAGATTTGAGAGTATTGATGAAGCGCTGTAGGAGGTTAAGGCAACAATCTTCAGAATTCCATAGGATCCCTTGGAATTGATTCAACCGGATTGGAGCACCCAGCTGCGCCATGCACTGGAATGCTATAATATGACTGCTGAAGGAGAGGATGAGGATCCAAGGAATATTAACATCCCCAAGGCAGATGGTCACTGTAAAGTAGAGGGACCGCATATAGAGAACCCTGACATCACCGTGCCCCTAAAAACTAAGCAGGTAAACATTGGTACAGAAGCAGAACCGAAGTTTGCGAAGATAGGGGATTATTGGGATGATGCTATCATGGACAAAGTCGCTAAGTTGCTATGCGAATATAAGGATTTAATCCCTACCACATTTTGGACTTAAAAGGCATCATAGGCGATTTGGGAGTGATGAAAACACATTTGAAACTGGACGTGAAGCCTGTTAAGTAGAGGCCATATCGCCTTAATCCCAAATACAAGGAAAAGGTCTGCTTGGAGTTGGAAAAGATGCTTGCAGTGGGTATTATTGAACCAGTGGAGGAATCTGATTGGGTGAGTCCAATGGTCGTCTAGGAAAAGAAGCAGAAGGATGAAATAAGGATTTGCGTAGATCTTAGGAAGCTCAATGATGCTTTCATTCATGATCCTTTTCCAACTCCATTCACAAATGAAGTACTGGATAATGTTGGCGGGTAGGAGGCCTATTCATTCATTGATGGGTTCTCTGGATACCATCAGATAAAGATCACACCAGAAGATAGGAGCAAGACCACCTTCGCGATAGAATGGGGATGTTTCCAATATACAGTGATGCCTTTCGGGCTTAAGAATGCGCCGGTGATCTTCTCGCTCGTGGTCATCGCAACGTTCAAAGAGTTCATTCACAAGTTCTTGGAAGTCTATTTTGATGACTAGACAATGTTTGGGCTAGTCAAGTGCCATGTAGACAATCTATGCTTAATGTTGGATACATGTCGAAGATATCAGATTGCGCTAAACCTGAAGAAATGCCTGTTCTGTGTCCCTTTTGGGATCTTGCTGGGTCATGTGGTATGTAGGGAAGGACTCATGGTGGACCCTGCTAAGATCGTGGTAATAATTAATTTTGAGGCACCAAGGAGTGTTAACTAGCTGCACGCTATGTTGGGCCATACTGGATATTATCGGAAGTTCATCAAAAGTTATGCTCAGATTACCAGCCTATGGAAAAGTTACTAAAGAAGGATGCTACATTTTGTTGGGACGAAGAATGTCAGTGCAACCTGGATGTACTAAAGGAGAAAATGGTCACCGCGCTGATCCTCATCTTCTCGGACTGGAAGAAGAAGTTCCATGTGCATGTAGATGCCTCATGTATCACACTAGGAGTAGTACTGACACAGGCTGGTGAAGGAGAAGTGGATCAACCTATAGCGTTTGCGAGCAAGAAGTTGTCTAAGGCTGAAAAGAATTACTGGGCGACAGAGCGTGAACGGTTGCCTATGGTGTACGCGCTCTAGAGGTTCAGACATTACTTGCTAGGCAGACATTTCAAGATGTACACAGACTATTCTGCATTGAAATATCTAGTCAATAAGCCTGTTTTGAGGGGGAAAATATGCGGATGGTTGCTGTTGTTTTTGGAATATGATTTTGAGTTTATTGTGAAGCCATGCAGGTTGAACGTAGGGCCATACCATCTATCGCATATTGAAACACAGGAGGAGCCTACAAATTTGGAGGAAGGGTTGCCTGACGCACATCTCTTTGCGGTGCGTGTAGCAGATAATCACTTTGTAGAAATTATCCACTTTCTGACCACGGGGACAGCTCCAGAGGGATACACCAGCCAACAGAAGAAAGAATTGGTGGTGTGCGCAAATTTTTTTTTAGTTATTGCAGGCCATTTGTATAAGATGGGCTCATATGAAATACTTTGACGATATGTGCCCGAATTTGAAAGAAACAATATCCTTGTTGAAGCTCATGGAAGAGTTGTAGGAGGACATTATGTAGGAAAAGCAACAACGCAGAAGATTTTACGCATTGGGTTGTGGTGGTCGACGCTGCATAAGGATTCTAAAGCATATTGCAGGGAATGTGACACATGTCAGAGGAAGGGAAAGCCATCACAGAGGGATGAGATGCCTTTGAATCCACAGGTGTCATTGCAACCATTTGATAAGTGGGCGATTGATTTTGTAGGATTGATATAGACTCCTGGCAAGAAAATAGGTGTGCGCTATATCATCACCGCGACTGAATATTTGACCAGATGGGCAGAGGCACAACCTCTGAAAGAATGTATAGGGGAAACAACAATGAAATTTCTATTCGAATATGTGTTGACCAGGTTTGGTTGCCCAAAGGTTTTGATGAGTGAATGTGGTATGCATTTTCTCAATGAAACAATTAGCGCGCTGACAGAGGAGTTCCGGGTTTACCATCAAAAGAGTATGCCATACCATCCTCAGGCCAATGGAACAGTTGAGGCTTTTAATAAGATATTGGAGAATGCACTGATGAAGGTTTGCAACGCGCAATGGAATGATTGGGACGTGCACGTTCCATCAGCGTTATGGGCATATAGAACTACCTGTAAGAAGCTTACGGGCCAGACACCTTTTAGGTTGGTCTATGGTGTAGAAGCTGTAATACCTATGGAATACATTGTGCCTAGTCTATGAATAGAAATCTTCATAGGAATGGTGGACCGCAGAGCCTTAGAAGAAAGGCTCATGTAGCTGACAGAGCTCGAGGAAGATAAGTTTTTGGTTGGATTTCATCATAAGGTTAAGAAGGGACATGAAAAATCTTGGCACAATCGACACATCAAACTATGCACCTGCAAGGTAAATGATTTAGTTTTATTATATGGAAATAAGTTTGATAAGTTTCTAGGAAAATTTCAGATGCACTGGCTGGAGCCATATGCTATCAAAGAGATTACAGATGGTAGAGAAGTTCAGCTTGCGAAGTTGAATGGAGATCCATTTCCGGGGAGGGTAAATGGAAGCTGATTGAATCCATACATTGGGGATCTGGCTCAATGACTACACGAAAATAGCATAGTCTTAGCACTCTAGGTAGCTGCAAGGAGGCGCGGGACTATAAACTACATTTCCTGGTTGGTAGAGATGCACGACAAGGGGTCTACGCGAAAACGAATGCTGTCACAGTACCATAAGAAGTGTGCAGGGAGCTGCACTATTGGGGGAGAGACCGCATAGTGCAGCCGGAAAGTAACCGTTATAGTCACTGTTCATGATTTAGCTACCAAGAGACAATTAAGAGGAGAGGGGAGCAGTATTTAAGGATGAAATATTTGGAGATTTTCAACCAACTTAGCATTTATGGATAGATTTTGGGGGGAACAATCAAATTTGAATTTGAATTCACATATAAATTACGAATGGCCATCCAGTGAAAAACATTTTGCATCCTTAGAATTTTTGCGATGTGCTGTTGATTTCCTATGAATCGCTCATATTGGAAGGATTTAGTTGCAAGCCTTGCCTTTGACAAGTTATTAGAAGTAAATCATACATTCATCCTGGAAAATATGCTAGGACCAAGCCTTGCGGAAACTATGAGTACTGGAAGAAATTTTGCTTCTGATGGAGCAGTTTCAGAAGTTGTGAACATGGAGGTTCCAGCTGCTGTGCCTACCACGCTGAGGTCACTAAGAAGGACAAGCAGAAGAAGCCCATGTTGGTGCGTGATTCACCGAGGAAGTATGCAACCACCCAGGCTCAGAAGAAAGACAAACATAGTGCGAAAGAGAAGGGAAAAGTGGTGGACTTGGAGCTGAAGAGGGAATGGAGGACATCAACACCAAGGGGGTGGATCCAATATCTAAGTTGCCGGATTATACCCCCCGTGCAAAGGGACAGTGAAGGTCCCTAAGGACCCAGATGCAAGAAAATTCCTCCTTAATACACCCCTGCTACCGGAGAACATCACCTTTGAAGGTCCATGCTTGGCGCGGATTCCCCATCTCAAGCTGGAAGATTGGGATTTGGCAGACCATGAGAGGTTCCCCCACTTGGCCACAAAAAATTACATGAAGAGGGTGTTCTACAAAGAATCAGGTGTCACTGTGCTGGAGTTGGTGGAGTGGATTCGCGGAGTGAATCAGTCGGGGTTGTTGAACCTGTTATGGGTGCCCCACTACCATCGCTCCAATATCAACTTGATTGTCATTAAGAAGTTGCTAACCCTAGTGCATGATGGCTGTTTGTGGCTGAGCACGCCAATCCCCATCACTGATATGCTTATCCATCAGATCACGCTGTTACCGCACTCAAGGTTGAATCTAGCCAAGGAGTTTGGCGGAAAGACGAGTGAGCGCGACCTCACAGTGAAAATGAAGGATAAATTCAAGCTCAAGAAGAAGCTACGTGGGTACTCTATAACCTTAATCACTGATCCTACTTTGAAGGTTACCACACAAATCCTCACGGGAAAAGTTATGAGAAAATTCCGCACGAACGAGGCTCCAGTGCTAGTGATTTCTTTAGCTGCCCAGTGCACGGAGGGCGTACAGTTCAATTGGGCGCTCTACCTTTGTAGTGAGTTCCTCGTGAACTGTCGTAGGTGCAGGATGAGAGTAAAACATTCCACTATTCATGGTTGTTAATTTCCATTGTGCTCATCACTTGGGATCTGCCAGAGCACAGCCAATTACCTCCTATGGATAAGGATTTGCAAGAGTCTGCAAAATTTTCATCTCTCTGGGCCACAAAAGATGCTGCGCGGGTCATAGAGACCAGAGTCTTTTGGGTGCTGATGGAAGCGAGCATTCACATGCCCATCAACTAGAAGCTGCAATTATCACCAACCATGTTTGAACAACTTTCATGGTACATGGAGTTCAAAGCTGACTTCCACTACGTATACATCCAGGCATGAAAGGATCCGCAACAAAAATGGTTCAACCTACCCTACCTCGCTACAAATGATGCCATTGAGGAGGTCATCAAGTGTTGGCCGATAGAGTGGCACTCTCCATCCGATCTGGAAACAGGTGTTAGCAAGTACACAGAGAAGAAGAAGAAGGAAGAAACCAAGAAGAAGGTTCAGTAGTTGGCTGCGAAATGGAAAAAAGAGGCTGAGGAGAAGGTCCAGGTGGAAGCAGAGCGCGCGGTGAAGTATTAGGCCAAATAGGAAGAGTGTGGCTCCGAGCGGAGTGATAAGTCTCTGTCGCCCCAAATGGAGGAGGAAGAGTAGTCAAAATAGGGCGATGGTGGTGAGGAGGAGCATGAGAGCACTCCTTTCCATGTCAAAAGATACAATGAACAAGGAAAGGAAGGACTGCGGAAGGATTCCAAGGTGACAAAGTTGTTGTTGGATCCGATCACTTTAACAGATGACGGTATGGATGAGATAGGAGACAAGGTGCAAGATACTACAACAGAACTACTGCAGTAGTTTGAGCAGTGGCAACAAAAAGAACTGAGCACCATCAAGAAGGATTTGCGCGAGTTGCAGATTTTGAAAACTAGAATCTAGGTAGGCGCAGGGCATAAAAATGCTCCAACAACAAGTTTGGCACCAGGGACCACTCACGCAGCTGATATGGTTCGATCCCTAGACCTCCAGTTAGTTGTGTTTCCAGATGGATCTTTGAGCATGGAGGTGGCCGATGACAAGGCCATAGTGAGTTCTTTGAAGAACATCAACCTCAACCTGGCTGTGCTCCTGAATGAGTACCTGCACATGCTGCAGGCAAGAGTGATAGTAGCATTCAGAGCTCGGTAGTAGCGCGCGCTCAGTCTCATCAACAAGTATAGAGTGGACAAAAAATATATTTTCGCTGAGAAGTCAGAGGCGTTGGAGGCACATAAGAAAATCTAGGCGCAGAACGACTAACCTGCAGCCTCGGTGGCAGAAGCCTACAGAACAGTGCCCGAACTGCATATACCAGAGGAAGCACTGTTGGAGATGAAGATCAGAAAGTTGGATGCAGGTGTGCATGACACCAAGATAAAAGTGGCTAGAGTTCAGTTTGAGCTGAACTTGAATATCATTGAATTAGAGTTGAAGTCACAACCTTCAACTCCGCCAGAGGTAAGGGAACAACACGAAGCCGCTGTGAAGGATGGAGTTGCGACAGTGGATGCTGCGGTGGTAGACTGCACTACGCTTTTTGAGAAAGAAATGGAGGTAGTCATGGCTCTGTAGGAAGATCCCACCATGCAGGCCTTGAATACAGAAGCTCACGAACTCCAGCAACAATATGATGAAGTAAGGGCAATGATGCACACCATTGCTACCGCATAATGCCTTGCTAAGCTACAGGAGGCGAGACAACTATTTACACAGGTGGAAGCAACACAGAAGAGAGAGGCAGTCCTCAAGGCCAGATTGGGGCCTTGGTTGGATGAGGCCTACATCATCTCCGCCAACATTCAAGAGAAATTGGAAAATTTACAGAGTACGCAACAAAAAATCAAGGAGGCTAGTGTAGGACCAACAACAAAGCAGCTGGTGGAGTAGATCAAGCAGGCAGCCACGCAGAGTGCGGTTGAGGTAGCGCGAGTGGAGCTGGGGGATCTTTGCAGTAAGATCTTCGCGCCAACAAAGTGACTCGAGGGCAAGTCACGAGCTTTGTGTTGGGGGCTTGTTGGGATGGGGCCCCCTAGGGTCAATTTTGGGGTGAAAGCCCATGTTTTGGGGAAAAATCCCACATTTTGTTGTATAAAGATGTAAAGTCTCCGCAATTTATGGTCATGGAGCACATAGATAGTTAAAGTGTCATAAAGGGTTTTTCCCTTCTTTTATGTAAGTTGAGTCGGCTTTTGAAGATCTACACATGGTCCGCGGACCATGGGATTGTATAAATAGGTGTGTCTTAGAGATTCTAAGGCATGATCATGGTGATGGAGAAGTAATGTCTTGGTCTATGGGAGAAGTCTAAAGATTTAGTGAAGAAGAGTAGGAAGAGAGTCTCTACAACAGTGTGCGCAGGGGCCTAAAGTAGAGTCCGTAGCTGAGTGCGCAGACCCCTACAGATGAGTGTGTAGGGAAGTCTTTAGTCTGTAAGCAAAATTGAGTATTAATAAAGAAGAATATTCTAGAAATACATGTGTTTATCTCTTTACTTCTGTTTATATGAATGTACCTTATGTTATAATGGGTTTATAAAATAATGATGTATTGATGCACGACTTTACACGACTTATACTATTATATGAACACAATTACTGTTAACTATTTACATGAAGATTATCTTGATATATGTTGAAGTTATTGAACAATTAAGCTAACCTGAGTAATTATTGGGTTGTACATAATCTTTTATATGCGTAAGTAGTCAATTCACCTATTCAGGGTCTGTGAAAGACAGTTGTAAACATTTGCGTAGGTATAGAAGCTGATCAAGGATAGTTATATCGAAAGCCTTAAAGGCTTATCAATCTACGTGAAGGTAGATTTAGGGCATAAAATGACATCACGCTCATCTCTAGGTGCAGAAAATTGGTTCCAACAACCCCCCATACTGCTTCGGGTGAGACTTCAGTCCGTGCTTCGTGGATTGATGTCGAAAGGGCCAGTAGTATAGGGATTTCTTTGGCAAAACTAACTCTGAACTTGGGTTGGGATCCACTAAGCCAACACATGGGTCATAGACCAATGTTGGTCATTCAAAAGTTGTAGTCCTTGGATAGATATTTCTAATGAGGAATTGTGTGCGTCAAACGGAGATCGTATGCAAAAGTTACGACCCCAGGAAGTTTATGTACCAATTTACCCAAACGGGGCCCCGTAGTTTGGCGCTTCATCTCCTGGGTTAGGTGTTTGGATGTTTAGGGTTTTCAATTGTTTCTCAATAATAAATAGGCCTTTGAGCCTCATTGTAACGCAGTTCAAAGGAATGTAGCCGCCACATCTCTCCTCAAAGATAAGCTACCATCTCCTGAGCTAGTTTATTTCCATTTTTGTTTGTAAGCATATTTCAGTATTTTAGATTAATGAGATGAAGTATTATTTATGATGCATCTATGTATTTATGGTTATATCTATCATTTTTTGCATTCCTATTTAAATCCCGATCAAAGAGTTACCTTAAACTCCTACATGTGTTATTAGAAGGTCAACCAAGTTATGTAGACTCCTTGAATAATACTCTCCTCCATTGTATTATGTATTCCTAACTAATTTTGGTGAACCGAGGATATATGAAGAAGTAATGCAAATATAAACTAAAAATAAATAGCAGAAAGGAATGAAAGAAGAGTTGGCTTATTTGGTACAATAACAGACTTAGGGCTTGGTCGCATTGCCTTCAAGTAAAAGAACATTGAATAATAACTGGGTTTACAAGTTGAAGAAGATGGAGCCAAAAAGGTGTGCAAAGCTAGATTTTTTGTAAAGGGGTTTGCATAGAAGAAAGGTATATATTTGGATGAAATATTTTATCTTATTTGTTGTTGTTGTCAAAATGACTTCATTCAAAGCTATTTTAAGTTTACTGACAACACAAATTTGCATCTTGATTAGTTAGATGTAAGGACAAATTTTCTCCATGGGGATTTGGAGGAAGATATTTATATGCAACAACCATAGGGATATGAGGTCAAAGGGAATGAAAACTTAGTCTGTGGATTACAGAAGATCTTGTATGGTTTAAAGTTACCTCCAAGGTAGTGGTATTTGAAGTTTGAAAGGTTTATAATAGAACAAGGTTAGTGTAGACATTAGTCTAACCACTATGTTTATTTTAAGAGACTAGGTAATGGCAATTATATTATCTTATTATTAGATCCAGATGATTTGCTTGTTGCAGGTCTAAAATGCAAGATATAAATGTGTTCAAAATAAAATTAGTTAATTCATTTTCTATGAAATATTTTAGTTCTGCAAAAAATATTCTTGGTATGAGAATAACAATAGAAGAAAAATAATAAATTAACATTGTCTCAGAGTGAGTACATAGAATAGGTGGTGGAAAAATTTAAAATGAAATATAGAAACCTGTTAGTAAACCTTTGAATAGCCATTTAAAATTGAATAAGGAGATGTGTCCCAAGAGACATGAGGAGATAGACTACACGTTCAATGTTCCATATTCATCAACAATTGGTAGCTTGATGTATGTGATGATCTACACAAGGCCATATATTTCACATGCAATGCGAGTTATGAGCATGTATATGAATAATCCAGGTAAAGAGAATTGCAAGGCAATAACGTGGACTTTTAGGTATTTGAGAGGTACTACTACTCAAGAATTATTATTTGGAGGTTTAAACATTGTTCTACATGGATATATTGACTCATATATGGTAGGTAATATAGATAGCAGGAAGAGCACCATGAAGTATGTTTTACTGTAGATGGAATAATAGTTTAAGTTGGATTTCAAAATTACAAAGGGTTGTTGAAATTTCAACAATAGAAGTAGAGTATGTTGTTGCTATAGAGGATAGTGTTGATCTAATTTCATGTACCATCATCACCATCATGTATTTCTTGTCCTTAACGCAAATTTCATACTTAGCCATTTTTTTTTTCCCAAAGGAAAAATCATAATTTCCATTAATAAGAAAATGAAAATTACATGTATTAGATCCTTTCAAGCATGTCCTAAAAATATTCCGAGGATGTTGTTATGGCTATTAGATAGTAAAACCATCTATCAAAATATAAAACCATCCACATAACATGTTCATCACTGATATCTATACCTAAGTGACTATTTATACATTTGTATCAAGACTAGATAAAATATACATGACATCCAAAAAATAAATAAATAGGTGGCCTGAATAGTATCCTAGGTAGTTGCAAACTGTCATTAAATTTTTTTCTATCTCAAAACTTTTCTATATCCCATCATCCTGTCTGTATGCCAAAATCTGAAAATGGACAATGATAGTATTGGTAGTAATTCGTCCCACTGTGCTCGTGTATCATCCATGTGCCAGGAGCCTGTTGCATACCTTCTTTGGATAACTGATAAAAAATGGTATTTCTTTCCCTGTAAATATGTGAACATGAAATGTCATCAAAATGTGCTTTTATCATGAAGATGTCTTCCAAAAGATTTCTATGTGTGTGTGTGACATTTCACTTTCCGATTGAACCATTTAATGACAATTTTTGAGTCAACGAATACCTGAAGTTGTCCACACCCCTTTTCCAGTGTGAATAATATAAGTAGCTTTAAGCTGAAAAGTTCAACAAAGTTATTTGTACCTGGCCCAAAGTCGAAGCTCATTTTGAAGAAATGATTATCATTTAGGAACATGATAGCTCCCCCTCCGCTACTATTCTCATTTGTAGATCCATCAAAGTATGCCCAAGGTTTTGAGGAGTCAATCACTTCAGCTGTGATCATGCGATTTGTTCCCATGGATGGTTCTTCTGGAATGAGCTCATATATGGAAAGTAGGCAAGCTCCAAGCTTTTTAGGGTTAAACAATTGATATTTAAATATCTTCTTATTTCTTCCTATCCAGATAGCCCAACAAATTAGACTCAGAAGGTTCCATAGCTTTTGAGATTTGGGCTCCTGACACCATTCCTGCCATGCTTCATTTATCGATTCTCCTCTCCATATGTACCAGATACCTAAAGATTGATATGTCAGATTCCATATCCTATTTGTGGCCGGGCATGTTATGAAAAGGTGATCTACCGTCTCTTCTGCACATTGACATAATGAACACCATGATGGTCCCTGAAAATATCTTTTCTTTAAGTTATCGATGTAGGAATTTTGTTTGTTAGGATACACCATAATAATAATCTAGATTTTGGAGGACTTTTCAGCTTCCAAATATTGTTCCACCACCAACGTGTTTCTTCAGGTTTCTATAATCATATGCAACTAGATATCCTTCTTTGGGATTGTATATACCCATTTTTGAGTGGGTCCATACCAGTTCATCATCCCTGTCAATGATCCTAACATGAGATCTGGATAACACATTTGTAAACTCTTGCCAAGTTTGATGCCATTGTTTAGGAATATTTAGTCTTTGTGTAGTCATCCATCCCTGTCCCCATATGGAAGTGGCATCTGGGTCTGATATCTGATTGATAGTTTTTATCCCCTGACCATTTAGAAAATTTATGAGATCAAGAGGGAGAGCATACCTATTTCCACTGTCGGACCAAGGATCAACTCCTATCAGGGCCTGTTCCCCCGATCCAATTCTCCATGCCAACCCTGATTCAATTATGTTAAATGATGCTAGAACAACTTTCCATATAGTTGATACATTTGTTTTGAAGATGAACCCAATCAATAATAGACAAAGGATAAATGTACTTTCTCACGATGACTTCCGTCCAAAGACTGTTTGTCGTTATCAACCTCCAGCCAACCTTTGCAGCCAAAGCCCTTGAGAAAGTGAATAAGTTCTTGATGCCCCATCCTCCCCATTTTTTTGGTAGTGCAATGGGTCCCATATAATCTATCAAAAGAGCCTACCTTATTTTTCCCCACGCCATAGGTATTCACAACATTTCTTTCGAATTATGTGTAAAATGCCTTTCGGGATCCAGGATAGAGCCATCCAAAAGACAAGAATTGCTTCCAATACAGATTTTATAAGAACCAATCTTCCTGCCCAAGATAGCCATCTATTGTGCCATAAGTTGAGTCTTTTTTCTATCTTTGCAATCATCCACATCCAGTCAGTCTTCCTATAATCATTTGGTCTAAGCCTAAATCCAATTATTTTATGCCCTCTTCCATATCATCTAGATGAAAGGGAAATATCTCCTTGGTGTATGATATTTCATCTCTAGAACATCCAGAAGTTGTAATAGTTGATTTATGTGGGTTTATTTCCATGCCCGTTGCCTTCCTAAATAGATTGATAATTTGATGCAGGATTCGTGAATAAGAACCATGACATCATCTACAAATAGTAGATGCGATAATGA
Source organism: Pinus tabuliformis (assembly GCA_031772625.1). NCBI lineage: Eukaryota > Viridiplantae > Streptophyta > Pinopsida > Pinales > Pinaceae > Pinus > Pinus tabuliformis. The sequence goes on from CM062811.1 coordinate 1,137,609,323, forward strand.
TATATTCCCGATGATTTTCATACCTTTGAAGACCCCTCTTGATTTTGCGTCCATTATAATTCTACTTAAACCCTCCATAACAAGTAAAAACAATAATGGGGAGAGGGGACATCCCTGTCTTAAGCCTCTTTTCGCGTGAAAAAATCAGTTGTTGATCCATTTATTAACACTGCAAAGGAAGCTGAAGTGATACAACACATAACCCAATTTATAAAATTTATATGAAATCCCAAATGAGTGAGTAACATCCTAATATAAAGCCAACTAGATTTATCATATGCTTTTGCCAAATCAATCTTAAGAATCATACCCTTCAATTTCCTTGTCTTTAAGCTATGCATCACTTCCTATGCAACTCTTATGGATTCATGAATCTGACGATCATCCAAAAATGCAAACTTTTCTTTTGATATATGTTTGGATAAAATCGACTTCAACCTATTTGCAATAATCTTATAAATGCAATTGCATAAGGATATAGGCTGATAATCGTCATAGGATTGGGGCTTATCTACTTTCAGGATAAGTGAAATGAAAGTGGCATTGAATGCATCATACATTTTACCTGACGTTCTACACTCTTCCACCACCTTCAGTATGTCATTTCCAATTAAATCATAAAAATCTAGAAAAATTCAATTGGCCATCCATCTAGCCCCGGGCTCTTATCTTTCTTGAACCAGTGTAAAACTGATTCCAACTCACCAGTTGTTACCAGGGCCATTAATTTTGCATTCATATCATCGTCAACATATCTAGGAAATAGAGAGCCAGTCTGGATAATTTTGGGGAGAGATACATCTTGATGATCCTGAAATAAGGAGCGGAAATACCGCACCCCCATGCTTGCCAATTCGCTGAAGGTAGAGGCATTTTCACTGTGGGCATCTGACAATTCCCAAATAGTGTTGATAGCCCTTCCGCCTTTTGCATATTGTTGGAATAAATTTGTATTGTCATCCCCTGCTTGTAACCAGATAGCCCGACTTCTTAGTCTCCAAGTCTCTTCCCTATCCTTAAGAAACTTATTCTTCTTCAATTCTAGTTGTATAAGCCTTAGTTTTGTTTCATTACTGTCATATCCCCACCCCCATCTAGGATGCTCCATTTTCCTGATTTCCTCTACAATTCTATTAAGTTCTTCCTCATCTCACTTCCTCTTGTTCTTCACCCATTCCATTGTTTTTTGTTTGATAGTCTTCATATTTTCTTCAAAACATCTTGCCGTAGACCCCCATTCATTAATCTCAACATGTCGCCATGTGTCCCTAACCATCTATTTAAATTCTTCCTCCTTCAACCACAATGCGTTGAATTTGAACAAGGATTTTTGGCTTCCGAGATTGCCCTACCAACTCTAAATATATAGGAAAATGATCAGATACTCCCCCAATCCCTACCCATTGCCTGAACAAAGGGATTTTTTCCAATAATGTATCTCTAATCAAAAATTGATCGATCCTTCTAGCATTCGACTGATCTCTTATCCTACAATTTCTCTAGGTAGGCATAATCTTAGTCAATCCAATATCGACCAGGTGGTTGGATTCGATCATATGTGAAAAATAATTAGATAGGTGATCCTGTTGAGCGTGTGTCCCCCAAATTTCTGACAACCCCATTGAGAAATTTAAATCCCCACCAATAACTAGATTATTCACCTGCATGAAATATTTGTTCATCAATTTGTTCCAGAATCCCACCCTCTCCACACATGGCCCATAAACATTAACCAATCTGATCTCCGATCCAAATTCTTTTGAAAAAATGTCTGCAGCTAATACTCCCTCACTTCCCCATGTATTTAATACCTTCATGGTTCTACAATTTATCCCTATAGCAATTCCCCTCGATCTCCCTCTGGCATCTATGGAAAAAAATTCCCAATTACTAATCATACCCCTTAGAACATTTTCGATCTCCATACTAGCACCTAACGTCTCCTGTAATAAAATCACATCAAGCATGTCCGCCATAAACAATTGTTTCAAGGCTAGTTTTTTTTAGATAACTAGCCAAACCTCTACAATTGAAAGAGATGCACTTCATTTTGAAGCTGAAGTTGAGGCTTGTCATGCTCTAAGGACCCCATCTAAGGAAAGTTGGTGACCAACTACTATATCTTGACTGGCCTGGTGAATGGCTTTGGAAATATGAGATTGTCTACCTCGAGGAATTTTAGGGATTTTTGAAGGAGATAGCTGCCCAAGACCCCCCATTGTACCCAACTGGGAAATCCCCTGTGACGGATCTCTGGATCTAGATCTCAAGTTGTATCTAGGAATTTTATAGGAGTCAGATGATGAATCATTCAGGATAGAGATAGATGGACTAGGGGGTGGACAACAGGTTGTGACTGGTTCAATCTGACAGTGAATTACCCCCAAATAAGGTTTGGAAACCCTCCCCATCATAGAATCATTAAGAGATACAGATAATTGAAAATGAGAATCATTTCTACTATGACCAAGTATAATGGAAGGAGTACCAGTCACAGAGAGTGATGACCCTGAAGCCTTGCCGAGTACTTGAGGAGGAAAGCCATCTTGGTTGACTGGAAGATTGTTTTCCACAATCTTGTCCTGAGAACTTTGCTTCCATTGAGAAGAGTTCATCTGCATTTGTTCCTCTTTCCCTTTATCCACATCATTTCCCATACCCTTCACAATTGTCAAGCCACCAGAAGCCCAATTGCCATGATATTTTTGTACCAATGGACATTCCCTATAAATGTGCCCAACTTCATGGCAGTGATGAAAATGGAAGGGTACCCCTTCGTAATCCAGTTTCTAGTTGTGCGTGTAACCCTTGTAATGCAGAATGAGGTCTTCCACTAAACCCTCCCTTGTATCAAAAAAAACCAACACCTGAGCACAAGACATATTACCAGTCTCAATGTATGATTTATCATAATCCAGAAAATTACCCAAATTGTCTCCTATATGACGAAAGATATCCTCAGTTCAAAGATGCGTAAGGCATCCCAAAATTTTGAGCCAAATAGGTCCAACCCCCAATTTCTCCCTTTCTGGGTCAAATAGAGGTATCCATCTCTTGAAATGAATAGGCACCTGTTCAATATTCCAGTGGCTAGAAATCACCCAACAAAGATGCTCCAAATTTTCAAATTTAAGGGCGAACCATCCTCGTGATAGAACACAAATATCAGGCATCATTTTCAAATCCTTACTCCAATTCTCTTGTACCCATTGTTTCAACCGAGTAGCCGAATATCTCTGACCCCTAACCCTACCCACCAACACCCTTTCAACAGTCTCCATGATTTCGTCAAATTTTAGACCATCCCCCATAATCAACGATCTATCCTTTTCCTTTACTTTGGTACTCTTTGGCTTCTTATTCTTTATTTTTACCAAACCATCATATTGATTTCCATCTTCCTACATATTCTATGCACCATCATATTCATTGACTAAAGGAACCCCATTAGTCTGCAGGGTTTGACTTTGTAAATATTTTTCCACTAGGTTTGTTCCTACTCGAAACCCAAATTCAAGATGGTTTGGGAATTATCCACTAACTGGTGCATAAACCTTATTCTCCTACAAGGGAAACCCTACATTCCCATATCTAATGGTTGGTAAGGGACCAAGGTTTATAAATAGCTCTGGTGGGGTGAAACCCTCAACTATCGATACCCCTTTGATGCTTGGTTGTGCAAAGCATCCATCCGCGAAATTCAAAGCCTCGAGAGATATTCTGACCGCGCTGATATCTGGACCCAGGGAGAGAGGCCATTCTCTACCTTCAATCAGATAGCCTAAAAACCCTAATGTCTTGTGAGTTTAACTTACTGCTACCCCGATACCAAATTAGGGCAAAATTGAGATATGCCAGTGGTATCTAAGAAAGAAAGTAAAACATCTGTCTCTGGTGTGCCAACTGTGATATGAAAAATCGACACAGAATGATGATGTGGAGGAATCGACCAAATTTAATAGCCTTCATATGGGTCCTCTAAATAATCTACTTCATCAATCTCCATACTTTGCGAATATCCTCAAAGAATCTCTAGCTACTTTATCGCCAACATCGCCCCTGTAGTTAGTGATACGTACCTCCGTCACACTCTAGACCGAGATTCTATACCGCTTACGGCTATAAACCTAACTCACCTTATGACCCTTGCTTGTGCTATGCCACATATGGCATCTATGTTACCCTTGAAGACCCCTGTCTATAGATTGTGGTAAAATATAACCATGCCCTACTCCTTGCGGTGACCGAAAATGTGAGATTTTACATCGCAAATCCATTTCCTCCCAATTATTCTATTAATTTATGTGGTCATTTTTCTTAAAAGTAGTGTGTGAAACTTTTTCATGACATTGTGATCTGCATACCTCCCCACCTTCTGTACATTCCCTACTCCACACACTACTCACCACTACACTACTTTATACTTAGTTGGATTGAACATCTGTTTGCAACCAACTCACAAAACAAAAGAAAAGATAGATCAACGACTTATAAATTATCCTCTTCGAGGGGGGAACCTCCTTTACATTACATAAATGAACATTTCTTGGATGATACAAATGATAAGACATCCTTGATATATATAGTAATTTAAGGGGTCACAACATAATCAAAGCCTACATAACAATAATAATGTAAGGGCACAATAATAGCAATAGTGGACTTCTATGGGACACACCAATAAAAATATGGGGGATACATGGGGAAAAAAATAACAATATGGGTCTACACTACAATAACAATAAGGGGGCTACACTAGTATTATAGGGACCTAACATGCCCCTCTCCTTTAAAAAATTGTTTTCCTCAATCCCTTGAGTAGTTATGGATGCTTCTGTATAAAATTCTCATCCTCCCAAGTGGAATCTCTAGCGGGTAAGTTCTCCACTTAATGAGATACTATGAAATAAATCGATTTCGTAGCTCTTAGGTTCTTGTTTATGAATAAAATGTCACAAATCTCCATAATGGTGATGATGTGACTTCTATAGATCCCACAACCACTTTACTAAGAATTTGATAAGTATAAGGGTCACTATCATAGTCAATGTTTGGGATATTGAAACCATGGGGAATATCAACAATAACTAGGGAATAATCCCCTTTAGGTATGAGTTTAGCAATGTCTTCATAGTCACCTTGTATTACTTGATATTGAATAGTCTCAAGCCCATTCCAAATGAAATGAGTAAGAGTTGGATCAAATTCAACATTCCTAAGGTGTTGCTTCTTTAGTCTTTTGATCTTAATTTTTTCAATAAAGGTTATGAAACTATCTGGTGCTCCATTTGCATCCTTCCTCATATTTAAAACAATAAACAAATATATGTATAAGTTATACAATAAAAATAGTATACAGATGAATAAAAATGAATGTGTAAATTAACATACCATTTTAAATGCAAGATAAAAATCTTTTGGTGTTGATGTAGAACTTGAATCTGGATAGTTTCGTACAACATCATCCCAACTATCTTCATTCAACAATTTAACCATTTGTTCTTATATTTTCATGTAAACTTTGTGACTGAATAGATAAAGAAAAAAAGTTAATATAATGATATGTATAAAAAATACTATCAAGAACAATATGTTATATTTAAAAGAAAATTATAATCTAGAAATAAGTAAAAATAATTCAACAAACTTACTTTTGAAATTCCTCAGACATTTCCTCCAATGATAATTCCCTGACTTCACATGAGATAATATTTCTTTGACAAGTTTTTCATCCTTCACTCCTTGCAATGCTCTCCAAGATGTGATAGTCATATCTTCTAGAAGCTGCTTCATTTCAGGACCTGATTTATTATTGCTGCATATCAATGGTTTAGACCTTTTGACCTTCTGGTTTTAATGCCAATGTTCTCCCACATGCTAAAAATATCATTAATCAATTCGCATATCTCTCTAGTTCTAAATTTCAACTAGAAAATGTTATCAATACTTCTGAATATATCAGTATTTACTCTGCCGCCTTTTGAACTGATTTTCTCCTCAATTTGATAGCCTATTTCCATACAACATTCCTTTCGAAATTCTATAGTAGTATTTATCTTATCCCCACCACATTTTTCTTCAAATTCATTATGAATAAATCTAACCCTTTGGATGAAAGTCATAGACATCCTATATTCATTATCTGAATTATGATCCCATGCCAATAACTTTTCTTTCGTATTTGATAAACTAGCGTAAATGATACATTTCATTGTTTCAAAATGTGGGTTATTGGGGTATTCCTCCATCAATTTCCTTTGATCTTCTACAGAAAGGTTCCTCCCAAGCACATAATAATTGTATTCAAAACACTTTGACTTATCAAATGCTTCTTTGTTGGGAACTTGAACTGGATCAACAAGAAGCACATAATTAAGCACATGAGCATATGTATTGTACCTCATCAATATCTTCAAGTTGTAAACATGCAGGTGGTATGGATTTCTGATTTGATATTTACATTGTCCTTCACTTGGGTTATAGACTTTTATTACATTAAGATGAAATATATGACCACCCTCAATTAAGTTTCTCTATGTCAAGTTATGTCGAATGGAATTTTGTTTTGTTTTAATAATGGCATCCTCTAAATCAACTCCTGGTGTAGTGATTTCTCTGCTTTCTTTAGAATTTTCACTAGGATCTTCACTATTAGCAATGACTACTTGAGAATGTTCAACTTTAATTGTCTTCCTCCTAACATTCTCATCATTAACTAGAACAGAGACATTCCTGGGCACTGTTACTTTTGGTCTTTTATGGATCTTCTCCTTTCTAACATCGGTTCTAATCTCATCCTCAGTAATGGAAACATATTCTTCAATGTTAGTTTCAATTTCCTCATCTTCAAAATTAACCTGCCTACCTTTGATAGATTTATTCACTAAAGAAATTTTTTCTGATCCCTTGGATGTAGTTTTGTAGCATCATGAATTACTACTTTTTGTTTGTTTTCCATATCTTCTTCTAACCCTGAATAGAAACTGCTGACAACATTCATAATATCATACAAGGAAGGCGAACCTATACATCCATTCCCTTCCCTTATGATGATCCAGTTGATGAACCTGTCTTAGAACCACCCATAGCATGGGCAAAGATAGCAAGCAGGAGCCACTCATTGGCCATGTTCGCAGCTGTAGGGTTTAGATTACTAGGGAGCTTTACCCGTCCTTGAAGAAAGATCAAGACCCGCCTAAGCCAAGCCATGGTGAAAGCTAAAGCCCATCCCCTTTAGGTAGGTTAGGTTCCTTTCCCCCCCCCAATATGGTTAGGTTCCATTCCCCCCAATCAGTTTAGGTAGGGCAGGTGGTGGGCATAGGTAGGCGGGTTCAAATGGGTGGAACGAAAGTTCAATCAGTGTGGTTGGGCGCGTGGTTGGATTCTTCCCAAGTATCTATTATATGTCTCTAAGCCTTGATCAGCCATAGCCTAATTTGGTTTCTTCTACGCTTTCTCCCTAGCCCTAAATGGTAGGGTTTATCGGTGTCTCGGAAAAGCTTGTCTCTAAGCCTGTCTTTCCCGCTAACTAAACCTTAATGATTAGCTTCTTTCTTACCCGTCTATCTCTATATCATTTCAATCTTGACCGGCTAAGTTTTCTATCTAGCCCTTACGGTAAAGCCTGTTTACCTATAGCCATATTCTTCCGCCATCCATATATCTGTCTTTCTCTTAGCCGGAACTTGAGTGCCCTATCTTACCTATCTTTATTCTACCCAGAATGGTTTTACTTTACCACTATAGAGCCTACCGTATTTATCTCCAAGTATCTATTATATGTCTCTAAGCCTATCAATTACTACCTAGTCTCTTGCCAGCTTCGGAACTAATACCTGATCCCATAGCGCTTCTCTAACTGCCCTATCTCTGTTGGTTGAACTCTCTAAGCTTATCTGTACGTCTATAACAATGATTAGCTTCTTTCTTACCGGTCTATCTTACCCCGTACTGTCCTGGCAAACTAGTACTTACCAATGTTCACTCTGAGTCTCTCTGTCTTATCTCCAGAACCAATCATACACTTTCCAGTTATTTCCCACCTAGCTGCCTAAATATCTCTCTTGCCTGACATTATCTCTATCTCTTAGGGAAAACTAACCTATCTCTATGCTTGCCGGACTGCCTCTATAAGTAGGTCTTTCACACGCCTATCAATGCTATGGTTTCCACTGAAATGCTTACCAATAGCCTGATAACCGCTACCCTAGCCGCCTATCTTAATCGCTATACCCATCATTTGTTTCCAACCCAAACACCCGCTAAGCTTCTCTCATGCCGCTGCTTACCGGACTTACCTACTTACTAAATCCCATAGCCTTTTACCTATATTTATTCCACCCAGTATGGCTTTACTGAACCGCTTGCTGCTTACCGTCTTTATTCGTCTCTCTTATCTGTCTTATCAACAGCCTTATGCTTACCTAACTTGCCAGGACTAACTGATTCATTATCCCAATAGCCTCTCTTCTCTTCCCTGGTGTTTAGCCGTAGTTCCGGATCAACTAAGCCTATCTCTAGTAAACCTCTCTCTTAGGGCAAACTAACCTCTCAATCGGCCTTGGTTGCCACTCAAGTGCTATTAGGGCTTACTGACTTTCTCTGTCTGATCAGAATACCAACAATCTTGATTGCTACACCTAATACTGCTACCAGTTGTTCTTAGTTGCCACTCATGCCGTTGATCGGGAAACCCTATGCTGTACGGTTATGGAACTAAAGCCATTATCTAGGCTACTAGTTGATTGGGTCTAACCAAATGGGTGGGTTTCTATCTGTCTCTTGCCAGCTTTCCACTTGCCATGCCCTAGTTGCTCGGCCAGGTCCTAATATATCTTGCCGCTTACCGCCAATGCCAGGACTAACTGATTCATTATCCCAATAGCCAAAGTTTGCCAGGCTTGATTACCACTCTGATCGGAATACCAACAACCTTGATTGCTACATTGGCACTGACTAGGGACTATGAGAAGGGGCTGGCATGCTACGGGGTGGGAAATCACCTATTCTTTGGTTCATTGGATAGATATGGATGTGCTGCTTGCAGGCTTGGCTTGATTTATTAGCGGCTGCCAAAGGGAAGGGCTGGGATGAACGGATCTCCTGAAAGGGAGTCCTTAAAATAAGGTATTCTATCTAGTCCTCGTCAAGGGAAGAGAGAAACCTCTCTGGTAAAGCTTGTGTACGGAGGAGGTTATCTCGCATATAGGAACCACTCACTCTACCTGCCAGAACTAGACCTCCCTGGCTGAACTTTTATACCTTAGGCTTTAGGAGGGAACAACTATAGACCCAGGATTGGTTGGAATGAAACAAACACACCCTTACCCTTTTGACTGGCACCCTAGGACGATGCGAGGATGGATGGAGAAGGAAGAACCTGAAAGGCTCTCATTTAGCGACTTGCCTAATGACAAATGACATTGACTAACCCAGTGGAAGATTATGTCAACGACCCATGGAAACAACGGGTTTCATATGGAAAAATACCCAATTAGTGAACAGGCCGATCGAGCAGAATAGAACCTCTTTCTTATGGTATTTAGGAAGAACTCTTATTACGTATATAATATGACAGATTGACCTTGCCCCTCCTATTTCTTCTCTGGCGGCTTCGCACCTTCTTTTTTGCACGACCCAACCGAGCCAGGAGAATCATTTCTTTATGAATCTACGTCTACTTCATGACTTTTTATGGATGGTCAATAAAAAAGAGGGCGGGTAAACTTGACGAAGTGAAATATCGTAAGTAATAAGGGCTGGGTAATCATTCCAAAGGTGTAATGGGTAACCCTGCCTTCCATAGAGGTAAATGGAATAAAAAAGAGTCAATATCTCTGAGCGTACAACGAGGGAGCGTACAACGAGGGAAAGTGTTTATTGGGCCTTTTTGAAAGAAAGAGAGTATTAGGCGATCTTATCAAATGAAAACCTGAGCATAAACTTGCACTTACAGTATTGTCCCCACCTGCCTATGAATAAGAGGAAACCGATCCAAGTCCGATAGGTCTTATCTCCTGGATCTGCCCTCTCTAAAAGCAGTATTCAACTACCCGGATTGAGTCCATCGGTCCCGACCAATGTGTATCCTTGCTTTCATCATGTGTTCATGCCTAGCCCCGGTGTAGGCAGTACGTATTGCTCCGGAGTGTCCCCACCTACATGGTGTGCTCCCATCTAACCCGGCTCTAGTCTGGCAGATCTCGTTCCGGTATGTGCCCACCTCCATAGTATGTTTACACCTAACCTGGATATAGTCCAGCGAGTCTCGTTCCAGTATGTGAAGCCCACCTTACTATAGGAATTATCTAATGATTGACTGGGTAATGATCGCGGTACAGGCATCTCCCCAAGTGCATGCTATCGAACTGCCTCATTACCATAGCAGGAGTTATAGATCTCCCACACTCCTATCCCCGAAATGCCTCTAAACTGCCCCATTCACTGGCACCTGATCTGGGTCTTCTCACGCTATCCCCCTTTGAGGACTGCCTATTAACTGCCCCATTCACCGGCATAGTCTTATCCTTCTTATTTTCCCTAGATTACTACCTATGAACTGTCCCAAGTTCATCGTAGGAATTAGAGTCTCTTTCCAAACCCTTTCCCATCAGTGAATGCTTCATGACTGCCTCGCCCTCATAGCAGTAATAAGGATATCTATAACTAGGAGAAATCCCTCACCATATGAATAGTGAGTGACTCCGTCCCTCTCCTGGACAGTCGAGTGTGCTAACGCACCCTCACCATATGAATAGTGAGTGACCCCTAAGAAGTAAGGGCCCTAAATGCAGAGCCTTTTGTTTACCCATAAGCAGGGGCAGATGCAGATCCCTTTGTACCCGTGCAAGACCCATAACCCGTTGATCTATAGCCCTAGCCCGTTCCGGTTCCATTCACAATTATAGATACAAATTCAGTGCCCGTTTCTCTATAACTAACATATCGCTCAGGGCTGCGTTGATCCCGAACCAATCATTTCATAAGCATAGGTAGAGTCAGTAACTAGTATAGCAAAGGCAAAAGAGGAGACAGCATATGGGAAGGCAGTAATTGATTCGCCACCATATGGGGTTCTATGCAGTCGGTGATCATATGGTGTGGAACGAAGCTCGCGGTTAATTCTAAGAAGTAAGGTGGAAAGAAGGAAGTAGGCAGGATACGGGAGGCAGTATTTGATCTTATATATGTTAACAAAGGAAGGGCATCCAAGGAGGGTAGGCGCAATGGGGTCCTTACCCTTTATCTACGTGATAGCCTGGAGGGAGGGCAAAAGCTACAGTTTGATCCTAAGAACCACAATGACTTATATATCGCTTTCCATAATCGTTCAAGACTGCCTTTGCTGAGTTTAGCAAGTCTATGGGTTCTTTGTTGGCATTATGGTTCAGGTGTTGTCCTTGATGGCAACCCATTCAGGTGGTAGATCACTGTTCTTCATGTCAGCAGCAAAGTTTGATGATCAGCTCTCATTTTATTGAAAAATTATGAAGGACGCAGGAAGCCAGTTCAGAAGGTGCGTACCCGCAGGTACACCATGCAGGGTCCGCGTCCAGAGACGCAGGATAGCCGTTCAGGGGGTGCGTCCACCCAGTGCACACATTTCAAGGCAGTAAAAAGCACGTGGGGGTTTCTTGTGTGGTATCTAGCCGACGGTTTTGTGTTTCTATGGTGTCGGCTCGTGGTATTGTTCCTTGATTTGAGGAGGAGATTGCCTATATAAAGCAAAGGAGATCATTTGGTTTGAGCATGTCTTTTGTTGAATATCTTATGGGATGAGATCTGGTCTAGATCTAATCAAGGCGAATCTATTAATGGACCGAGATCTCTTGGCGCATGTTCAGATCTGTGGATCTGATTGTCTGGGTTACTTCTAAAGTCTTGAAATCATCTATGCCCGGAGGGACGCAGGTGCAGTAAGGGTTCAGGTGCGTCCGGGACGCAGGAGCGAAGCGTTTCAGGTGCCCCGGACGCAGGCGCAAAAGGGTTCAGGTGCGCCGGGACGCAGGCAGTTCAATAGACTCAGTTCGAGGGACGCAGGCTAGCAGTTGAGCAGAGTGCGTCCGGGACGCAGGCCAACAGTTGAGCAGGGTGCGTCCAGGGACTCAGGCCAGCAGTTGAGCAGGGTGAGTCCGAGACTCAGGCTAGCAGTTGAGCAGGGTGAGTCCGGACTCAGGCTAGCAGTTGAGCAGGGTGCTTCCTTCTCTTAAAATCTTTGTTTATCATTGTTGTGTTCTGGGTTTGGTCCTATTATTGTTGATCTGGTTACTACAGTTGATTGGGTGATTCTCTTACACTTGATGATCAATTGATGCTTATGGATCCAGTTTGAAAATTTATGAAAAGTGGTCCTTGTATGAAAAGAAGTAGGGGGTTGTAGCTCCCTTCCAGGAGAGACTGGAAAACGAGAGAGAGTTGTAGCTCTCTGCAGGTTGCAGCCTGCGTACTGGTAAAGGACTGCACCAGTACAAAACCATTGTAAAAGGAGTTTCTAATTTGAAAGAAGATAGAGACATATTGCAGCAGGTGGTTTTTTCCCCACATTGGGTTTCCACCTTACATCTTGTGTTCTTTGGTGTGACTATCTGTTTTCTTTTGTTCATGCTCATTATTTTATGGTACTGACATGCAAAAACAATTCAAAGAACAAATAAAGAAGATTTATTAAAAGAATTATATAATACTGATTCACCCCCCCTCTCAGTATTATTTCCAACAATTGGTATCAAAGCAGGTCCTTCAGAGAAGCTTGATCGCTTGAAGGTAGATCGTTCATCATGAGCAACTACGAGAAAGAAGCATCAATCAGGCCACCTGTTTTTGATGGGACAAACTTCAATTATTGGAAGGTAAGAGTTACTGCATATCTTCAATCTCTTGGTACAGAAGTTTGGGACATTATAGAAACAGGCTACGCTTTTCCTTCAGCTACTCCTACAGATGCAGCAGAGAAGAAGAAGTATGAAACAAATGCGAAAGCAGTCAGTACTCTATTAGGAAGTATATCCCAAACGGAATTCATGAAGGTAATGCACTTCAAATCCGCAAAAGAGATATGGGACAAAATGGTCACAAGCTATGAAGGAGATGAACAGGTAAAGCGTGCTAAACTTCAAACTCTCAGGATTCAGTATGAGACTCTCAAGATGTATAATGATGAAAGTGTGGCTAATTATTTTCTTCGGGTAGATGAGATTGTTAACTGTATGAAAAATTTGGGTGAAGAAATAAAAGAGGCTATTGTGGTTGAAAAGGTTCTAAGATCATTGTCCCCCAAGTTTGAATCTAAAGTATCTGCAATAGAAGAAAAGGAAAATCTACGAATTCTTACTATGTCTCAGCTACATGGAATTCTAACTGCTTATGAAATGAGAAAGGGAGGTCCATCAGACAGAAGGGAAGCTGCTTTCAAGGCATCAGGCAAAGAAGATTATTATGAAGCAAGCCATGTTCCAGAAGAAGAGGAAGAAGAATCAAATTTTGTCAGAAATCTTCAAAGGGGTTCTGGAAGGTTCAGAGGTAAGCTACCTTTCAAATGCTTTGCTTGTGGAAGAGTAGGTCATTATGCTGCAAAATGTCCCTATAAGGATAAAGGAAAGGAACCTGCTAGATGGAACAAGAAACAAAGTGCAAATAAGAAAAGCTACTACACCCATGAAGATAGTGATGGTTTATCAAACAGTGATGAAGATGAACAAGGTAATAAATATAAGTTGTTAATGGCATTTGAAGATGATGATTATGAGGATGCTGTAGATGTGGATAACCTTTATGATGAAATTACTAGACTCAAGAGATGTATAGAAGAAAAGAACATGATCATTGATACTCTACAATTTCAAATTGATGAAAAGGAAAAACATCTTGAAAAATTAGAAGGTGAAATTGTTGGTCTTAGAAAAGAGATTGAGAAAACAAAAGCTATTAATCTCAAGTTTGTCAAAGGATCTGAAACTTTGGATGAGATTATCAGTGTGCAGCGGTCTCCACTAAACAAGACAGGTTTGGGCTATAATGGAGAAACTTCTCAAGCATCCACTTCAAAAAGTTATCTTGATGCAGCAAGAAGAAATGAGCAAAAGCACAATGAAGATCATCAGGTAAAGCAGGGACAAATTACAAACAGAAACTATCAGGGGCAATCCATCTTAAGGGTGAACAAAAGCTACAACCAGCCACAGGTAAAATCTTCTCAGTTTGGTTCAAGAATAGATGAAAATAGAAATTACAATCAGTTGGCTGGTAGATTCAATAACCGCAGAAGCTTCTTCAATGGACAATGCTTTTCTTGCCATAACTTTGGTCACAAAGCAGCTCAATGTGTTGCATATAAAACAATCATGACTAGGGAAGCTCAAAAACAAAGAAGTATGACAGGGATTACAAAAAGGACCTATAACAACTTTTCGGCTCTTGAAAATGAAGTTGAATGTTCTATTTGCAATAATTTTGGTCATGAAGACTCTGAATGCAGGAGCAGGTTTCAGGAGAGAAAGGAACAAGAGCGGAAAAAGGAACAAGCCTCAAGCACCAAAACATGGAGAATAAAGGAACCTCAAACAGAAAGATGTGGGATAGCATTTTATGCAGAGGGACAGGAAAATCTATGGTACATTGACAGTGGATGTTCGAAGCATATGACAGGTGATAAAGAAAAACTTGAGTCTTATTCTACTTTAGAAAAGGGAAAGAAAGTCTCTTTTGGAAATGATACTCCTGCAACTATAAAAGGAAAAGGTATTGCTCCTTTAAAAGAAAAGGTCAAGGCTGGAAATGTTTTGTATGTTGATGGATTGAAGCATAATCTACTAAGTGTCAGCCAGATGTGTGATCAAAGAACCGAGGTTATATTCAGATCAAATGGATGTCTTGTTCGTGATCTTGATACAGGTAAAACAGTGCTCAAAGGCAAAAGAACTCCAAATAATCTGTACATATTTGAAGAAGGACAACAACAATGCTATCTAAGCAAGGATGAAGAGCACTGGTTATGGCATCGAAGGTTGGGACATCTAAGCTTCTCACAAATAAGGAAAGCATGCAAATATCAGGCAGTTCGCGATCTTCCAGATATCAAAATTCCTGACAACACCATATGCAAATCATGTCAGTTTGGAAAACAAACCAGAACTAACTTTCCAGAGAAAGAAGGATCAGCTAGCATGCCTCTTGAGCTAGTACATACAGATACATGCGGTCCTTTCAGAAAAAGGACACCTCGAGGAGAAGAATACTTGATATTATTCATTGACGATTTCTCCAGGTTTGTTTGGTTAGGACTTATGAAGCACAAAGATGAAGCATTCGAAAAATTCAAATCCTTCAAAGCCTTGGTTGAAAATGAATCAGGTCACAAAATTAAGTGCCTCAGATCCGACAGAGGTGGGGAATTTACTTCAAATGAATTTTTCGATTTCTGTGAAGAACATGGGATAAGAAGAGAATTCTCTACAGCAAGAACTCCCCAGCAAAATGGAGTTGTGGAAAGAATGAACAGAACAATCCAACAAATGGCTCGTGCTATGCTTGATGAATCAGGAACTCCCGCAACTTTCTGGGGTGAAGCTGCACATGCTGCGGTTATTATTCTCAACAAAACAAATGTCCGGGTAAACAGCACTCAAACTCCTCATGAGCTCTGGAGTGGTAAAACTCCTTCGGTAAAGCACTTCAAAATCTTTGGGAGCAAATGCTATATCAAGAATACTGATGAGCAGCTTGGAAAACTTGAACCTAGAGCAGATGAAGGCATTCTTCTTGGTTACTCTCCACATAGCAAAGCATACAAGTGCTACAATAAAAGACTTGGCAGAATTATTGATAGCATTGATGTGGTGGTTGATGAGAAGGGATACATTCCTAGGCAAGTTCATCGGGAAGATATCGAAGAAGATGAAGGCTACCCTCACAGACAGAATGATGAAGAAGAAGAACCTCAAGAAGAACCAGAGGAGCAAACAAGAATAGAAGAAAAGACTCCATCCAGATATGTTCAGAAAAACCATCCAGAATCTCAGATTATGGGACAGAAAGAAGCAGGTGTACAAACTAGAAGAACAGTTGCAGAAGCCTCAAGCTATTTGGCATTACTCTCCTCGACTGAACCACAAAATGTGAAGGAAGCATGCAAAGATGAATGTTGGGTGAAAGCAATGGATGAAGAACTTGAGCAGATCGAAAAGAACAACACTTGGGAGCTGGTTCCTAGACCAAAAGATAAGAATGTTATCGGGACAAAATGGGTCTTCAAAAACAAATTGAATGAAAATGGAGAAGTAATTAGAAACAAAGCCAGACTTGTTTGTAAAGGGTACGCACAGCAAGAAGGAATAGACTTTGAAGAAACCTTTGCTCCTGTTGCAAGACTTGAGGCCATCCGAATGTTCCTTGCTCTCTCAAGTTTTCAAAACTTCAAAGTATTTCAAATGGACGTGAAATCAGCCTTTCTGAATGGAGACTTGGAAGAAGAAGTGTACATTGAACAGCCAGATGGGTTCATTCTTGGAAATGATCCAAATCTTGTATGCAGATTGAAAAAGGCCCTCTATGGTCTCAAACAAGCTCCAAGGGCTTGGTACTACCGCTTGGACAAATATCTTCATCAACAAGGGTTCTCAAAAGGTTCAGCAGATAGCAATCTTTATATAAAAATTGAAAATGAAAAATTGCTAATACTTGTTGTGTATGTAGATGACATTATTTTTGGCAGCAATGAAGAAGCGATGAGTAAAAGCTTTGCCTCGGTCATGCAGAAAGAATTTGAAATGTCTTTGCTAGGAGAACTGACATATTTTCTTGGTTTGCAAATCCAACAAAAAGAAGGAGGAATCTTTTTATCTCAAACCAAGTATCTCAAACAGATTTGGAAGAAATATGGTATGGAAGATGCAAAACTAGTATGTACACCCATGGTCACAGGATGTAGCCTCAGTGCAAATGATGAATCTGCAGCAGTACATCAACCAACCTACAGATCTATGATTGGAAGTCTACTTTATTTGACAGGTACCCGACCGGACATCATGCATGCAGTTGGAATAGTTGGAAGATTTCAGGCAAATCCGAAGGAGACTCATCTTCAGGCAGTGAAGAGAATTTTCAAATATCTTCAAGGGACTCAAAATTATGGCTTATGGTATCCTAGAGATACAGATCTTACACTTCATGCTTATACAGATGCAGATTGGGCCGGAAGCGTGGATGACAGGAAAAGCACAAGTGGTGGTGCGTTTTTTATGGGTTCCAGACTGGTATCTTGGTTCAGCAAGAAACAGAGTTCGATTGCCTTGTCTACAGCTGAAGCGGAATATGTTGCTGCTGCATCTTGTTGCACCCAACTCCTTTGGATGATGCAGACTTTGCAGGATTTTCAAATCACTTGTACACCACCAATCCCTATCTTATGTGACAACACAAGTGCAATCAGCATCTCAAAGAATCCCGTTATGCATTCAAAAACCAAGCACATACCAATCAAGTACCATTTTCTCCGGGAACAAGTACTTGAACAGAAGATCAAGTTGGAGTATGTTCCTTCTAAGGAACAAGTTGCTGATATTTTCACCAAACCATTGCCCAGGGACACTTTTGAATACCTCAGGAAAAAGCTGGGGGTTGTTGATGCATCATCTTATTGTTGAACCTCTTCTTATTGGTGATACAGGCTCAGGGGGAGCACATAATGCATTGTTGGCATTATGGAGGATGGTCAGAAGAAGATCTTGGAAATTGCTGCAATATGTCTCTATCTCTTTCATGGTGGATTATGGTTCGTCGCTGCAGATCTGGTTCATATTCAGGGGGAGCATGATCTTAGGGGGAGCATACCCTTTGCCCTTGATGTCAAAGGGGGAGAATGAAGCTGAAGATTATGAGGTTGCCATCAAGTCCAAAGGGGGAGATTGTTGGCATTATGGTTCAGGTGTTGTCCTTGATGGCAACCCATTCAGGTGGTAGATCACTGTTCTTCATGTCAGCAGCAAAGTTTGATGATCAGCTCTCATTTTATTGAAAAATTATGAAGGACGCAGGAAGCCAGTTCAGAAGGTGCGTACCCGCAGGTACACCATGCAGGGTCCGCGTCTAGAGACGCAGGCCAGCCGTTTAGGGGGTGCGTCCACCCAGTGCACACATTTCAAGGCAGTAAAAAGCACGTGGGGGTTTCTTGTGTGGTATCTAGCCGACGGTTTTGTGTTTCTATGGTGTCGGCTCATGGTATTGTTCCTTGATTTGAGGAGGAGATTGCCTATATAAAGCAAAGGAGATCATTTGGTTTGAGCATGCCTTTTGTTGAATATCTTATGGGATGAGATCTGGTCTAGATCTAATCAAGGCGAATCTATTAATGGACCGAGATCTCTTGGCGCATGTTCAGATCTGTGGATCTGATTGTCTGGGTTACTTCTAAAGTCTTGAAATCATCTATGCCCGGAGGGACGCAGGTGCAGTAAGGGTTCAGGTGCGTCCGGGACGCAGGAGCGAAGCGTTTCAGGTGCCCCGGACGTAGGCGCAAAAGGGTTCAGGTGCGCCGGGACGCAGGCAGTTCAATAGACTCAGTTCGAGGGACGCAGGCTAGCAGTTGAGTAGGGTGCGTCCGGGACGCAGGCCAACAGTTGAGCAGGGTGCGTCCAGGGACTCAGGCCAGCATTTGAGTAGGGTGAGTCCGAGACTCAGGCTAGCAGTTGAGCAGGGTGAGTCCGGACTCAGGCTAGCAGTTGAGCAGGGTGCTTCCTTCTCTTAAAATCTTTGTTTATCATTGTTGTGTTCTGGGTTTGGTCCTATTATTGTTGATCTGGTTACTACAGTTGATTGGGTGATTCTCTTACACTTGATGATCAATTGATTCTTATGGATCCAGTTTGAAAATTTATGAAAAGTGGTCCTTGTATGAAAAGAAGTAGGGGGTTGTAGCTCCCTTCCAGGAGAGACTGGAAAACGAGAGAGAGTTGTAGCTCTCTGCAGGTTGCAGCCTGCGTACTGGTAAAGGACTGCACCAGTACAAAACCATTGTAAAAGAAGTTTCTAATTTGAAAGAAGATAGAGACATATTGCAGCAGGTGGTTTTTCCCCACATTGGGTTTCCACCTTACATCTTGTGTTCTTTGGTGTGACTATCTGTTTTCTTTTGTTCATGCTCATTATTTTATGGTACTGACATGCAAAAACAATTCAAAGAACAAATAAAGAAGATTTATTAAAAGAATTATATAATACTGATTCACCCCCCCTCTCAGTATTATTTCCAACAATTGGTATCAGAGCAGGTCCTTCAGAGAAGCTTGATCGCTTGAATGTAGATCGTTCATCATGAGCAACTACGAGAAAGAAGCATCAATCAGGCCACCTGTTTTTGATGGGACAAACTTCAATTATTGGAAGGTAAGAGTTACTGCATATCTTCAATCTCTTGGTACAGAAGTTTGGGACATTATAGAAACAGGCTACGCTTTTCCTTCAGCTACTCCTACAGATGCAGCAGAGAAGAAGAAGTATGAAACAAATGCGAAAGCAGTCAGTACTCTATTAGGAAGTATATCCCAAACGGAATTCATGAAGGTAATGCACTTCAAATCCGCAAAAGAGATATGGGACAAAATGGTCACAAGCTATGAAGGAGATGAACAGGTAAAGCGTGCTAAACTTCAAACTCTCAGGATTCAGTATGAGACTCTCAAGATGTATAATGATGAAAGTGTGGCTAATTATTTTCTTCGGGTAGATGAGATTGTTAACTGTATGAAAAATTTGGGTGAAGAAATAAAAGAGGCTATTGTGGTTGAAAAGGTTCTAAGATCATTGTCCCCCAAGTTTGAATCTAAAATATCTGCAATAGAAGAAAAGGAAAATCTACGAATTCTTACTATGTCTCAGCTACATGGAATTCTAACTGCTTATGAAATGAGAAAGGGAGGTCCATCAGATAGAAGGGAAGCTGCTTTCAAGGCATCAGGCAAAGAAGATTATTATGAAGCAAGCCATGTTCCAGAAGAAGAGGAAGAAGAATCAAATTTTGTCAGAAATCTTCAAAGGGGTTCTGGAAGGTTCAGAGGTAAGCTACCTTTCAAATGCTTTGCTTGTGGAAGAGTAGGTCATTATGCTGCAAAATGTCCCTATAAGGATAAAGGAAAGGAACCTGCTAGATGGAACAAGAAACAAAGTGCAAATAAGAAAAGCTACTACACCCATGAAGATAGTGATGGTTTATCAAACAGTGATGAAGATGAACAAGGTAATAAATATAAGTTGTTAATGGCATTTGAAGATGATGATTATGAGGATGCTGTAGATGTGGATAACCTTTATGATGAAATTACTAGACTCAAGAGATGTATAGAAGAAAAGAACATGATCATTGATACTCTACAATTTCAAATTGATGAAAAGGAAAAACATCTTGAAAAATTAGAAGGTGAAATTGTTGGTCTTAGAAAAGAGATTGAGAAAACAAAAGCTATTAATCTCAAGTTTGTCAAAGGATCTGAAACTTTGGATGAGATTATCAGTGTGCAGCGGTCTCCACTAAACAAGACAGGTTTGGGCTATAATGGAGAAACTTCTCAAGCATCCACTTCAAAAAGTTATCTTGATGCAGCAAGAAGAAATGAGCAAAAGCACAATGAAGATCATCAGGTAAAGCAGGGACAAATTACAAACAGAAACTATCAGGGGCAATCCATCTTAAGGGTGAACAAAAGCTACAACCAGCCACAGGTAAAATCTTCTCAGTTTGGTTCAAGAATAGATGAAAATAGAAATTACAATCAGTTGGCTGGTAGATTCAATAACCGCAGAAGCTTCTTCAATGGACAATGCTTTTCTTGCCATAACTTTGGTCACAAAGCAGCTCAATGTGTTGCATATAAAACAATCATGACTAGGGAAGCTCAAAAACAAAGAAGTATGACAGGGATTACAAAAAGGACCTATAACAACTTTTCGGCTCTTGAAAATGAAGTTGAATGTTCTATTTGCAATAATTTTGGTCATGAAGACTCTGAATGCAGGAGCAGGTTTCAGGAGAGAAAGGAACAAGAGCAGAAAAAGGAACAAGCCTCAAGCACCAAAACATGGAGAATAAAGGAACCTCAAACAGAAAGATGTGGGATAGCATTTTATGCAGAGGGACAGGAAAATCTATGGTACATTGACAGTGGATGTTCGAAGCATATGACAGGTGATAAAGAAAAACTTGAGTCTTATTCTACTTTAGAAAAGGGAAAGAAAGTCTCTTTTGGAAATGATACTCCTGCAACTATAAAAGGAAAAGGTATTGCTCCTTTAAAAGAAACGGTCAAGGCTGGAAATGTTTTGTATGTTGATGGATTGAAGCATAATCTACTAAGTGTCAGCCAGATGTGTGATCAAAGAACCGAGGTTATATTCAGATCAAATGGATGTCTTGTTCGTGATCTTGATACAGGTAAAACAGTGCTCAAAGGCAAAAGAACTCCAAATAATCTGTACATATTTGAAGAAGGACAACAACAATGCTATCTAAGCAAGGATGAAGAGCACTGGTTATGGCATCGAAGGTTGGGACATCTAAGCTTCTCACAAATAAGGAAAGCATGCAAATATCAGGCAGTTCGCGATCTTCCAGATATCAAAATTCCTGACAACACCATATGCAAATCATGTCAGTTTGGAAAACAAACCAGAACTAACTTTCCAGAGAAAGAAGGATCAGCTAGCATGCCTCTTGAGCTAGTACATACAGATACATGCGGTCCTTTCAGAAAAAGGACACCTCGAGGAGAAGAATACTTGATATTATTCATTGACGATTTCTCCAGGTTTGTTTGGTTAGGACTTATGAAGCACAAAGATGAAGCATTCGAAAAATTCAAATCCTTCAAAGCCTTGGTTGAAAATGAATCAGGTCACAAAATTAAGTGCCTCAGATCCGACAGAGGTGGGGAATTTACTTCAAATGAATTTTTCGATTTCTGTGAAGAACATGGGATAAGAAGAGAATTCTCTACAGCAAGAACTCCCCAGCAAAATGGAGTTGTGGAAAGAATGAACAGAACAATCCAACAAATGGCTCGTGCTATGCTTGATGAATCAGGAACTCCCGCAACTTTCTGGGGTGAAGCTGCACATGCTGCGGTTATTATTCTCAACAAAACAAATGTCCGGGTAAACAGCACTCAAACTCCTCATGAGCTCTGGAGTGGTAAAACTCCCTTGGTAAAGCACTTCAAAATCTTTGGGAGCAAATGCTATATCAAGAATACTGATGAGCAGCTTGGCAAACTTGAACCTAGAGCAGATGAAGGCATTCTTCTTGGTTACTCTCCACATAGCAAAGCATACAAGTGCTACAATAAAAGACTTGGCAGAATTGTTGATAGCATTGATGTGGTGGTTGATGAGAAGGGATACATTCCTAGGCAAGTTCATCGGGAAGATATCGAAGAAGATGAAGGCTACCCTCACAGACAGAATGATGAAGAAGAAGAACCTCAAGAAGAACCTCAAGAAGAACCAGAGGAGCAAACAAGAATAGAAGAAAAGACTCCATCCAGATATGTTCAGAAAAACCATCCAGAATCTCAGATTATGGGACAGAAAGAAGCAGGTGTACAAACTAGAAGAACAGTTGCAGAAGCCTCAAGCTATTTGGCATTACTCTCCTCGACTGAACCACAAAATGTGAAGGAAGCATGCAAAGATGAATGTTGGGTGAAAGCAATGGATGAAGAACTTGAGCAGATCGAAAAGAACAACACTTGGGAGCTGGTTCCTAGACCAAAAGACAAGAATGTTATCGGGACAAAATGGGTCTTCAAAAGCAAATTGAATGAAAATGGAGAAGTAATTAGAAACAAAGCCAGACTTGTTTGTAAAGGGTACGCACAGCAAGAAGGAATAGACTTTGAAGAAACCTTTGCTCCTGTTGCAAGACTTGAGGCCATCCGAATGTTCCTTGCTCTCTCAAGTTTTCAAAACTTCAAAGTATTTCAAATGGACGTGAAATCAGCCTTTCTGAATGGAGACTTGGAAGAAGAAGTGTACATTGAACAGCCAGATGGGTTTATCCTTGGAAATGATCCAAGCCTCGTATGAAGATTGAAAAAGGCCCTCTATGGTCTCAAACAAGCTCCAAGGGCTTGGTACTACCGCTTGGACAAATATCTTCATCAACAAGGGTTCTCAAAAGGTTCAGCAGATAGCAATCTTTATATAAAAATTGAAAATGAAAAATTGCTAATACTTGTTGTGTATGTAGATGACATTATTTTTGGCAGCAATGAAGAAGCGATGAGTAAAAGCTTTGCCTCGGTCATGCAGAAAGAATTTGAAATGTCTTTGCTAGGAGAACTGACATATTTTCTTGGTTTGCAAATCCAACAAAAAGAAGGAGGAATCTTTTTATCTCAAACCAAGTATCTCAAACAGATTTTGAAGAAATATGGTATGGAAGATGCAAAACCAGTATGTACACCCATGGTCACAGGATGTAGCCTCAGTGCAAATGATGAATCTGCAGCAGTACATCAACCAACCTACAGATCTATGATTGGAAGTCTACTTTATTTGACAGGTACCCGACCAGACATCATGCATGCAGTTGGAATAGTTGGAAGATTTCAGGCAAATCCGAAGGAGACTCATCTTCAGGCAGTGAAGAGAATTTTCAAATATCTTCAAGGGACTCAAAATTATGGCTTATGGTATCCTAGAGATACAGATCTTACACTTCATGCTTATACAGATGCAGATTGGGCCGGAAGCGTGGATGACAGGAAAAGCACAAGTGGTGGTGCGTTTTTTATGGGTTCTAGACTGGTATCTTGGTTCAGCAAGAAACAGAGTTCGATTGCCTTGTCTACAGCTGAAGCGGAATATGTTGCTGCTGCATCTTGTTGCACCCAACTCCTTTGGATGATGCAGACTTTGCAGGATTTTCAAATCACTTGTGCACCACCAATCCCTATCTTATGTGACAACACAAGTGCAATCAGCATCTCAAAGAATCCCGTTATGCATTCAAAAACCAAGCACATACCAATCAAGTACCATTTTCTCCGGGAAAAAGTGCTTGAACAGAAGATCAAGTTGGAGTATGTTCCTTCTAAGGAACAAGTTGCTGATATTTTCACCAAACCATTGCCCAGGGACACTTTTGAATACCTCAGGCAAAAGCTGGGGGTTGTTGATGCATCATCTTATTGTTGAACCTCTTCTTATTGGTGATACAGGCTCAGGGGGAGCACATAATGCATTGTTGGCATTATGGAGGATGGTCAGAAGAAGATCTTAGAAATTGCTGCAATATGTCTCTATCTCTTTCATGGTGGATTATGGTTCGTCGCTGCAGATCTGGTTCATATTCAGGGGGAGCATGATCTTAGGGGGAGCATACCCTTTGCCCTTGATGTCAAAGGGGGAGAATGAAGCTGAAGATTATGAGGTTGCCATCAAGTCCAAAGGGGGAGATTGTTGGCATTATGGTTCAGGTGTTGTCCTTGATGGCAACCCATTCAGGTGGTAGATCACTGTTCTTCATGTCAGCAGCAAAGTTTGATGATCAGCTCTCATTTTATTGAAAAATTATGAAGGACGCAGGAAGCCAGTTCAGAAGGTGCGTACCCGCAGGTACACCATGCAGGGTCTGCATCCAGAGACGCAGGACAGCCGTTCAGGGGGTGCGTCCACCCAGTGCACACATTTCAAGGCAGTAAAAAGCACGTGGGGGTTTCTTGTGTGGTATCTAGCCGACGGTTTTGTGTTTCTATGGTGTCGGCTCGTGGTATTGTTCCTTGATTTGAGGAGGAGATTGCCTATATAAAGCAAAGGAGATCATTTGGTTTGAGCATGTCTTTTGTTGAATATCTTATGGGATGAGATCTGGTCTAGATCTAATCAAGGCAAATCTATTAATGGACCGAGATCTCTTGGCGCATGTTCAGATCTGTGGATTTGATTGTCTGGGTTACTTCTAAAGTCTTGAAATCATCTATGCCCGGAGGGACGCAGGTGCAGTAAGGGTTCAGGTGCGTCTGGGACGCAGGAGCGAAGCATTTCAGGTGCCCCGGACGCAGGCGCAAAAGGGTTCAGGTGCGCCGGGACGCAGGCAGTTCAATAGACTCAGTTCGAGGGATGCAGGCTAGCAGTTGAGCAGAGTGCGTCCGGGACGCAGGCCAACAGTTGAGCAGGGTGCGTCCAGGGACTCAGGTCAGCAGTTGAGCAGGGTGAGTCCGAGACTCAGGCTAGCAGTTGAGCAGGGTGAGTCCGGACTCAGGCTAGCAGTTGAGCAGGGTGCTTCCTTCTCTTAAAATCTTTGTTTATCATTGTTGTGTTCTGGGTTTGGTCCTATTATTGTTGATCTGGTTACTACAGTTGATTGGGTGATTCTCTTACACTTGATGATCAATTGATGCTTATGGATCCAGTTTGAAAATTTATGAAAAGTGGTCCTTGTATGAAAAGAAGTAGGGGGTTGTAGCTCCCTTCCAGGAGAGACTGGAAAACGAGAGAGAGTTGTAGCTCTCTGCAGGTTGCAGCCTGCGTACTGGTAAAGGACTGCACCAGTACAAAACCATTGTAAAAGGAGTTTCTAATTTGAAAGAAGATAGAGACATATTGCAGCAGGTGGTTTTTTCCCCACATTGGGTTTCCACCTTACATCTTGTGTTCTTTGGTGTGACTATCTGTTTTCTTTTGTTCATGCTCATTATTTTATGGTACTGACATGCAAAAACAATTCAAAGAACAAATAAAGAAGATTTATTAAAAGAATTATATAATACTGATTCACCCCCCCTCTCAGTATTATTTCCAACATTCTTTGAGTGGAGAAGCATGGAAGGTCGCAGTCGGTCTTCTGAGTGGTTTACTTGTCCCTACTTGCTTGGTTGTGGTTATCCTAGGGATCTAGTATCATGCAATATGCTCCCGAGGTGTCTTCGCTCGATCTTATGGAGAAGTAGTAGCACAATGTAGGTAGTCCTATGGTCTAGCTCCTTCGCCTGGTTGCAGTCTCCTATTATTATCCGTCTTTATCTGGTCTTTTATATATACGGGAGCCTGTTTATGCGCTATCCAATAAGGTAGGAAAATAAATCTTAGTTCAGTATCATAGTCAAGACAAAGGTAGCATGGGTTGTAAAGACATAGAGCGGGTTTCAAGCCCCTAGCATACCCTTAACCTGTGGAATATCCAGTCCCAGTCATCCAATTCCAGTTCCTTCCATTCGAGAGTCAGTAGTTCCCATTCCAGCTCCATATCGAGCAGCAGATCCTGCAATAGTAGTAGTAGACCCAGCAGCATCTAAGCCAGGTCTTTCATATATTGATCCATACCTTGAGCATATCCAGTACCCGGTGAAGAGCCAGCCACATCAGTGGCATATCCACCAGCAGCGCTAGTAGCATTATAGGTAGCATATGTTGATCCATCGGTGGCAGGGCCAGATGCATAACCTTTCACTTCAGTGGCATACCTTCCGGATCGAGATAGAGACTTAGCGGCATCAATAGCAGTGGATCCATCCGGAGCTGGCAGAGCCACCAGCATAGGCGAGGGCGAGGGAATCAAAGCAGGCAAAGACATAGGGGGTGGTTGATCCTGCGGATTGTGCGGAGTAGTTTACCCGATCCGATCGAGAACCCAACATTAGTAGCGGAGGAAGCAATGGCAGAGCTAGTTTTTTCAGTCAAAATGAAGCTGATCCTGTTGCTCATACATATCGAGATCGATAACGGGTTAATCCATAGGAAAAGGTTACATTTCGTCCTGCTCCGGGTTTCTGCACATCCCCCACAGCTCCGGGAATAGATTCACCCGTAGGGGATTATCCAGACCCAGGTGCAGATACATCTTGAGATCGAGATGGAGACCCATGTCCAATTGTTGGAGATCGAGCGAACCTAGTGGCTGAACCCCCCATTTACCTAGCACTCATTGATATTGAATCAGTAAATGACAAGATAAGGTGCCCCGGGAGCTTGTGCCCCCCCCACCCCCCCATTTGGAAATAAGGGAATTCGGGCCTGTAGCTTTCCCCGCCCCCCCTTCGTCGGGTGGTGCTTGTGGGGGGGGTGTTCCACCCGAGGCAGAAATTGGGCTTGAAGCGCGTTCTCTCGCCAACCCAACGAGTCGACTGCTGATGGCTGTTGGTCACGGCTACTACCGAAAAGCTCCAATGAATATGAATCTTTCACATGGAGGAGTGTGCATTTTCATTATGGGTGTGATTTTGTCGCGCGACCCGTGGCTGGCTTATGTTTCGACCATAATTGCTGGAGGGCCCACGCCTCCTATTTCTTCAGGACGGGCGGCGTGAACTCCGGTTCAATTCGGGTATTCAATCCTGCCGCTGAGATGCTCAGTTGACTCCTGAACCTTTATTGATAGGAAGATGGCTCATCCCCAAATTCGTGCATGAGGGTCGGGAACTTTGGATGAACAAATGTGAATGGGTGTAAGCCCCGCTGCTCGGAGACACCCAGTGCTGACCACATCGAGAGACACTAGTAATCACCGCAGGTAACGCCAGTTGGCGAAGTGGCGTTAAGCATCCCCAGCGATACGGAAAGAGAGGTCGTGATGATACCATCTATGTCCGTACCGCTCCTTGTGGAGTAGATCTCGCATCCAACCATTTGATTGACCAGGGAACGAGATAATTCCCACTAAGCCCCGGTTCAACCGGCGGGCCAGCCGGGCCGTGAGCGCGGTGGGAACAGGATATTCCCAAAAAGCAAAAACCTCCAGGCTCGCCAATGAAGGGCCCTGATGTTGGCAAAGCCAACCACGCCCCCCCTCCTTTTTCCATAAGGATGGGTAGGGCCGGGGGGGGGGGGTGGAAGCGGACGTGGGGACTCGGGGCCAATGGCGAGCGAGGAATGAGATGGGCAGTTCATTTGGATCTATCTCCGCTCTGATAGGAAAAAAAGATTGGTCAGACGACAATTATTATTTTTTAGCCGCCGCTTACTATATTATATAAATACCGTATATCACACACATAACGTGGGGAGGGGGGAGGGAGAAGAAGCTTGCCTCTTCACAAGCTTCTTCTATCCCCCCACCGTGGGTTTTTGGCCAGATCTTCCCGAACTCTAACTCTGGCAGGTAAGATGAAATGAATGCCTTCGAACATAATTGAAAGATTTTCAATAAAATTTTGTCAAAAAAATTATCATATGTCAATAAAAACTAAGTTATAAAAATATAATGAGACAGTTACAATAACACAAAACACAAATATAAATAACAATACTTACCATTTCTTTTGCAATGTCATTTATAATTTGTTTACACAACTTTGTAGATTCCTCTGTCGTGTCATACAATGACAATGATAACTGATATTTAATCTTGTCATGTGACTTGGGTGGTTTTGTAAGTACATAAAAAACTTCAGTGTTCGGTATCAAACACATGTCTATGACCTTTCCCAACACCTCATAAATTCCACTATCGTTAGGGATATCAACATATAGATATATTTTCACATCTTTGCCTTCTCTATATTTCACATACCATACATTTTCTGTAAGCTTCACTTCTTTTAATTTCTTCCGATATGAAATTGTCTTCTTATTGTCTGGGGCACTTGATAGATTTGTAGTTATTAGCTCAGGTTTATTTCATTCAACAGTGATTTTTGAGGATCCACTTTTAACTTTAGTAGTCTTTGGTCCAGAAAGATTCACATAAATCTTCTTTGATGCCATTTTCCTGTGAAAAGAAATCAGTAAATTACAAAAAAATAGCTTAAATTAACAAACAAAACAATAAATGATAAATAATTTTGTAAAACATAACCTTTAAAAAAAAAAGAAAATAAAGAAAATAAAAAATGCAGCCCCCTCCCACCCCATCCCCACGGGCTCGTTGGGCCATGGGGGTGGGTGTCACCGGTGAGCACAATCAGTGTTTAAAATAATATTGAGAGGGGGGGGGGGTGAATCAGTATTATCAAATTCTTTTCAATATATCTTCCTTATTTATACTTTGAATAATTCTTCAAATATTGATCATTACTTTGTATGTCAGTATCATAAAATAATGAGCAGGAACAAGGAAAGCAAATAGTCACATAAAAGAACACCAGATATAAGGTGGAAACCCAATGCGGGTGAAAACCACCTGCTGCAATATGTCTCTATCTTCTTTCAATTAGAAACTCCTTTTACAATGATTTTGTACTGGTGCAGTCCTTTACCAGTATGCAGGCTACAACCTGCAGAGAGCTACAACTCTCTCTCATTTTCCAGTCTCTCCTGGAAGGGAGCTACAACCCCCTACTTCTTTTCTTTCAAGGACCACATTTCATTAATTTTCAGACTGGATCCAAGAACATCAAATAAACATCAAGTACATGTGAATCAACCAATCTCCTTATGCAGTCAAACCAATGAGCCACCCAAACTTCTCAGAATGCTGTAAACAGAAAACCAACACCAGTATCCTAAACCCAGAACACAACAGCAAATAGAAAACAGGCAGCCAACAAATATTTCAAAATAGGTCCGCAACTTCACCAATATAAACCTGTGGATACCCGCACTTCACCTTCAGCTGTGCTGCGTATACCCACACTTCGTCTTCTTCTGTTCTGCGTACCCCGCACTGTGCCTTCAGCTGCTCTGCGTATGCCCACACTTCGTCTTCTTCTGTTCTGCGTACCCCGCACTGTGCCTTCATCTGCTCTGCGTATGCCCGCACTGTGACTTCCTCTGTACTGCGTGCCTCGCACTGCGCCTTTAGCTGCGCTGCGTATACCCGCACTGCGCCTTCTTCTGTACTGCGTACCCCCGCACTTTCGCTTTAGATCACCTGCGAACCTCTGATTAGGGCCAAATTAACAGTCCTCCAATGTACTACAGACAGTCAGATCCACAGATCTGAGCATGCGCCCGAGAGATCACGACTTGGCAATAGATTCGCCTTCAAATTTTACCTTGATTTAGATCTAGCTTTTAAAAACTGATAACCCAAAATTCAGATCTTAAGATATTCAACTTTCAAAAAGATATCACAGCCAAGTGATCTCCTTCCCTATTTATAGTCAAGCCCTTATTCACACCATGGGATAAAACCATCAATAACCAATACAAGGGATTCAAACCGGGGCTAAAATAGATCCTATACCACGGGCCAAAACCATAGGATCATGAACGACGGGCTAAATACCACGGGCCAAACATAAGAAACCCCACGTGAGCGCACTTCTCTGCCTTGAAGTGAGTGAACTGGGGGACTGCACTTTC
The DNA here is from genome assembly GCA_031772625.1 of Pinus tabuliformis. Taxonomy (NCBI): domain Eukaryota; kingdom Viridiplantae; phylum Streptophyta; class Pinopsida; order Pinales; family Pinaceae; genus Pinus; species Pinus tabuliformis. The sequence continues at coordinate 1,137,639,548 of CM062811.1, forward strand.
TGAACGAGTAACCTGCGAGAATGACCGCACTTCATGAGCGACGTGCCTGCGGGTCCGCACCTTTTGAACCATTCACCTGCGAACCTCTTAATTTCCAACATTTTGAGAGCCTGAACCAAAACATTTCCACTAGAGTGAGTTGCCATCAAGTAAAACACCTGAAACATAGAGCCATACCAGAATCATAATGCCAACAATCAGGCCCACCATGCCCACTGCAGACGTAGTGGCCTTCTACCTGCCATGAGCCTATCAGGTAAACCTAGCTCATCTAAAATTTTAATTTCTAAAAAAAAATTAAATTTCATTAAACCTATTGAATTTTAAAACTTGCACATAGCAAAAGGGAAACTAACCTTTCAAATGCGATAATATTCCGTTGAATATGTTGTTGATAACAATGTAGCTGCTCCACAAATTCATTCCAAGTCTTTTAATGAACCTTGAAGAGCCTTGATGTGATGTGAGGAATAGTGATAATGAAATTTATGATATAATGGAAATTACAAAGTTGTTTTACTGCACGGTTAATGTGGGATTAATTTGTCTTTATAAAAAATTTAACCTGTAAATTTTGTTATGGCGATATAGGGAACTATGATAAAATGAAAATTATGGAATTGTTTTACCGCACGGTGAATGTGGGATTAATTTGTTTTTATAAAGACTTTAACATATAAATCTTGTTATGGCGATATAGTAAATTGTGATAAAGAGAACATTACGTAATTGTTTTACTGCATGGTGAATGTGGTATTAAATTTTTTTTTTTACTATAAAAACTTAACATATAAATTGTGTTATGGCGATATAGCAATTTAGTTTAAAAGTGTGATAGAAGATATAATAAAAATTAGAAACAACATTCAATTTTCTAGTAAATGTTATATAGTTTAAGTAAAAAATTAATTTAGGTAAAAGATTTAGTTTACAATTTTAATTTAAAGATTTAGTTTACAATTTTAATTTAAAGATTTAGTTTAAAATATTAATTTCATAAGAAAATTTTAGTTAAAATGTTTCAATCAATTGTAGAAGAAAATTATGGAGGAAAATACATGAAAAGAAATTTTTGGAGGGAAAATTTTCGGCGAAAAGTTTTGGAGGGAGAAATTTTGGCAAAATTTTTTGGAGGGAAACTTTTGAGGGAAATTTTCATTATTTAAGATATATATATTATCATTAGGAGAGAGTGAATTTGTATCATTCAGCCTCTTCTCTTTGAAAGGCATGGATGGTTTTGATAGTGCAGTTTCGCTTTATCAAGTATCAACATCTTCATCATGTAACAACTCTATTCATATTGATGAATATAAAGGAAACTCTTCCACTGTGAATAGAGATTCAAATCTTCCACTTAGGCCTAATCCTAAGGACTATGAGAGAAGCACTAGTGAAAGACAAGATGAAAAATTTCAAACAAATAAATTGTCATGGTTTCCACTTAGTCCTAATCATATGGACTATGAGAGCAACAGTGATGAAGAGCATGATGAATATTTTCAAATACATAAAGGGTCGCGGTTTCCACTTAGTCATAATCATATGGACTATGAGAGCAACAATGATGAAGAGCGTGATGAATTATTTCAAGTGAATAGAGTTTCACGTTGTCCACTTAGTCCTAATCCTATGGACTATGAGAGCAAGAGTGATGAAGAGCATGATGAATAATTTCAAATGAATAGAGTGTCACGGTGTCCACTAAGTGTTGGCTTGTTGGGGCCTGACCTAGGTTTAGAGGTGATTTAGCCAAACAAATCTCGGTACTGCTGGCCCTTTCAGCAATATTCCATGGAGCGCAGACTGAGGTCTCACCCAAAGTAGTATGGGAGGGTGCTGTAACCAGGTTTCCGCACCCTAGAGATTTCTGATGAGTTCAAGTGGTTCGCGGTTCGACCCTGCGCACACGTTGCTATGTGTGCTTACCTGTACATCGCAGCCTGAGATGTTGCCTTCACGCAACCCTACTCGGGGGACGAACACTGTTATTACCCAAGTCCTTACTAGTATTCCACCGTTAGTTGATTAACTTAGCTTACTTGCATGTGGGAAGTATACTTAACAATATAAATCATTCATACAAGTGCGCACAGTAAATAAACAATATATTTGCAATGGATATCAAACATGTAATAACTTAAGAATAGATACACAGAATTTGGATAAAACTTCTTTTATTATTCTCTTCGTTAGTTATAGACTTGACTCTAACTTGCGCACTCAGCTGCAGGGGTCTGTGCACTCAGCTGCGGACAACTAGGCCTCTGCGCACTCAGCTGCAAAGCCTTTTCCTACTCTATGACCCAAGGCACACCTAGACACTTGCTTTGTGCTTCTACTTCTCTATCTCATACTTTTCTCTCACTAACTCTCTTTTACACTTAGAGCCTCGCTCTGTTTATAAAATCCCATGGTCTGTGGACCATGGATAGGCCGACATTACATTACAAACTAGGGCGGAAAACCCTATCACTCTAACATACTTTCGCGCCTGGAATTCGCGGGGCTTTACAACATCATTCGGTCAAAAACATGGGCTTTGAGCCCCAAAACATGCCTCGAGGGGATTCCATGCCCAACAGGCCCCCAACACAAACATCGTGACTCGCCCTCGAGTCACTCTGTCGGCACGACGATCTTGGCATGGAGTTCCTCCAACTGTCCTCGAACTGTGCTGATGTCGGCAACGCACTGAGCCGCTACTTGCTGGATCTATTGCATCCTCTGTTCTGAGACCTTTGTGTCTGGGGCGCTTCTCTGCATTAATGTGTGCATCCCCTGTATGTGCGCCATATTTCCTTCGATGTTTTTTGTGATAGTGAAAGCCTCGTCGATCCACGGCTGGATGCACGCTTTGAGAACTGCCTCCTTATGTCGTGCCGCGTCCACTTGTTCCTTCAGTGCCTTGGCTTGCTACATCCTTGCAAGCCATTGAGTGAGGACTATTGTCTGTGCAGTTCCTCTGACACTGTCGTATTGCTGTTGCAGTTCTCGTGCCTTTGTCTCCAGGCACTGGATGTTGGGGTCCTCCTGCAGAGTTGTGAGGACCTCAAGTGTTTGCTCCAAAAAAGTGGTACAGTCTTGCACTGCACCTCCAATTTCTTCCAATCCTGCTACAATAGCACTAACGCACTGTTCTCGGAACTCTGGGGGAGTGGAAGGCTGTGCCTTTAACAGTAACTCGGCGTTCTGAAGATTTAACTCTAGCTAAACCTTGGTCATTTCTTCTCTAGCCTCGCGGACTCTGGTTGCCAACCTGTGAATCCGTACCTCTACTAGTAAATCTGTTGGGATGGCCATCTCCGGGATGCGTCGATAAGTATCATCTACCACCTGCGCCAACTGTTGGTTCTGCAACACCAATTCATCGCACGTAGACTGAGCTCTTCCATGTTGATCTTTTGTTCGCTCAGAACTTGGATCGCGCGGCTCTCCCTAGCGTGCAGCTCTGCCATTATCCCATCCTATAGCAGATACAATGTCTCTCGCGGATGGGAAACTAAATTAAGGCCAAGGCCTTTGATCATATTAACCACAAATTTTTCGGTCTCATTCGCTGCTAGTAGGGCTCCTTTCGGTAACACTATGGTGTTTTCCATCCGTGCGCACAACATCTGCTCTACTGCCGAGGATCTTGCTACGAGGTGGGTCAAAAGGGTACCCACCTAAGGGGGCCGCACCTGTAACTCCTGTAGCTGTGCCTTGAGGGCCCCCAACACAGTCTGGTGCTCCTGCATAAAGTCCTAAAGGGCCTCATTTGTGACATTGCGAACCGTCTCGCCGATGTCATGGAGGTCACCTTCAGTTAAGGTGATCGGGTCAATGGCCAACTTCGAGGCCTTGACCTTCTTCCTCAGTCCTGTTCTCTCTGCCATATGTGGGCACTTCAGTTGTGTGGACGTGGTCCCTGGGTCCACGCTCCCTTCTATTGTTTCTGCTTCCTTTGCCTCCTACCCCTGTGAGGACGTTGCTTGGTCCTCATCCACCTTCACTGTTGCTTCTTCTTTCGCCTGTGCTACTACTACTGCTTCTACAGCCTTTTTCTGCTCTATGGCTTTTTGTGTCGCTTCTCGTGCTGCCCTTTCCTTAGCTGCTGTTGTTTCCTTCCACCTTTTATCGGCAAATTGTGTGACGCATAGCTTGGCATCGTCCTTCTTCTTCTGTGCTGCCGCCTTCTCAATTTTTTCCAGGTCTGGGGTGTGCCATTCCGAAGGCCATGTCTCCAAGACAATGAAGATGGTGCTGTCAATGGCTATAAAGGGGAGCTTCGTCCACTGCTTCATTGTATCCTTGCGCACTCTGATGTATTCATTATGCATGTCGGCTTTGAATTCTACAAAACTCTGTAGACTGTTGTACACCATAGGTGATAGGCGTGGCCGCCGATTGATCCACATCCGGATGCTCATCTCCATGAGCACCCAGAAGATTTTGGTGTCGCGTATCTGTTTCGCGTCCTTTGTGGCCTAGAGCGAAGCATACTTCACGACCTCTGGTAATTCTTTGTCAATGTTTGGGAATTGACTGTCCTCCAGTAGTTCCCCCGCTATGAGCATTATGGATAAAAACAACCACGCATAGTGGAAGGTTTTACCCTACTCCTAGGCTTCGTGACAGTTCTTAAAAAATTCCTCACAGAGGAATTCAGACTAGTTGAACTGGACCCCCTCTACATACTGCTCGGCTAATGCGACCACTGGTGCCGGTACCTCATCGACACGACACTTCCTCATGACTTTTCCAGCCAAGAGTTGGGTTGCTACGCATGCCCCTTTGTCCTTGATGCTAGAGATGGTGTGGCCCCTCTTCTTCTTCTCCAGCTTGTATTTTGTCTTCATGGATTTTGCAAGGGCCAAATCAGTTCCCTTTCCTTTGGCTAGAGTTACGGGGTCCTTTCCTTTACAGGGGAGCCAAAAAATGTGGTGGATTAGGTCTACTATGATGGAGATAGGCTCCTCCAGCCATATATGCCCATCATGCACCAGGCAGAGCAGTTGCTTGATGACGAAAATGGTGATGGGTGCATGGTGGAAATGCAGTATCCATAGTAAGTGCAACAACCCAGCCTTTTCCACACCACGCAGCCACTTCCACGGTTGTAAAATTGTCACCACCCCCTCATTGTTGTGCTTCATAAGGTTCTTGGTCTCTAGGTGAGGGAATTGCTCATGGTCAGTGAGCTCCCAATCTTCAAAATTCATGGTTGACAAGTGGCCCAGGTGCATGCCTTCAAACACTCTGCCATCTAGGAGGAGCGAAGTTTGGAGTGAACTCTTGGTTTCGTCCAGGTCCTTCGGCACTTTGGTCTTCCCTTTCCGTGGAGGGACATAGGCGGGCAGTTTTGTTGCAGAGCATGTAGGTTGAATATCCTCCTCCATATATTTGTCTTCTTCGACTATGATGGTCAGGGCCTGCAGATCTTCTTCTTCCTCATCTGTGTCGATCATGACATCTTTCCTTTTTTCTGCCATTAATAGCTTGCTGCATAGTGAGTTCCTCAGGGACACGCGTACAAGGGCCATTACTTGTTTATCTTTCTTGGGCCTCAGCGTTCGTGGTGATTTGAGGATTTCTGCCACAACCCCAATGCCTTCTGGAACATCCTCCACCATTGGGGTCTGCATGGCCTCGTCGACAGTTACCACTTCAATTTCTAGACCATCCTTAGTGGCTGTCATCGTATCTAGGTTGTATTCTGTCACTCGCGAACTTAGGGGCTTAATTATTGCTCGGATCTCAATGCTCAGTGCTCTGCTCAAGTGCTCAATTCTCAAATGACCAAGTGTTGTTCACTGGCTTGCCCTTTGTGTTTTATAGCACATTTTGAATTTGAATTCGACTATTCCCCCCAATTTTTGGCCATTAATGCTCTCTTGGCGGCAAATTTTCCTAAATCTTGCCCATAAATTGCGTCTTAAATGCCCGCCGCCTGCTCCATTTGGCCTCAAATCGAGAATCCCATCATGAATAGTGACACCAATGGTCACTTTCCGACCAATCCTCGTGGCAGCGAAGCTCTCCATGCATGGTCACAGAACCTATGATGCTTTGCTTCTGTGCACATTCCCAATATCACGCAGCTTCCGGATAGAATAGTTTATAGTCCCGCGCTTCCTTTCAACTGCCTGGAGCGCTAAGACTGTTCTTCCTGTGGCTAGTCAGGTGGTCGCACCACCCATGTGGGGCTCCATCCCATCCTCCATCATGGTTCACGGAGAATCCACACCTTCCATTGTTGTGATCGGCATCGCGCACTTTACTACTTGCAACACGCTACCTTGGTCACTACATTTGGCGATATGCAATCCAAGCCAAGGCAACAGGCTAACCAGTTCCCGACGATAGTTCTCCCACTTGTCAATATGATCATATGCACCTTGCCTTACCATCCTCAGTTTTTCAATGAGAAATGCTTCCTTTATTTCATCTTCCAGCTTCTTGACCTCCACATCCATCAAAACACTTTTCTCCCTTATCCGTACCTGATCTTTTTCAAGTTCGTGAAGTCTAAGGTTTCCCTGTCAGATTTATTCCTCAAGTATTATGTGTTATGTTTCTCGCGGTTATGTGATTCCTTCATTCCAGGCTTCACAGACTGTCGTATCTACGGGTGATGCTATGCGCACACTAGGCTTCACATGCTCCATAGGGATTACAACCCCTGCTTCATTGTTTAGCTCTAGAAGTGATCATGCGGTCAGGGTTTTGCACATGGTCCTATAAGCCCATAGAACTGCTGGTATGCGCAAGTCCCAGTGAGTGCGTCTCTTATGGTGGACCATGTTCAACACTTTTCACACCTTGTTAAAGGCTTCTCCGTGTATAACCTTCAGCGTGCTTGGTCTTATCATACTTCGTCGTTCGCGCCCTTGTCATGCCCGCTCCTGCTTATTGGTCCTAGTTTCGATCGTGAGGACGGTATGCATTCGTGCAGGTTGCGGATCTTATGCCTATACCCATCTGGAGAGGTGGGCATGCAGGCTGTTTTGTCCATCATACTTGGCTACCATCCGCAGCTAAGGCTTTCCAAACTGTATAAGCATCATTCTTGTGCAGTCACGCTAGTTCTCAAAACTTCTCTGATGCGTACCCAACCATCTTGTGGGTGTAGCGCACTGTGCCCATTTCAGAGTGTCAAAACACTACTGTTCTAGCACCTATTTTTCAAATTTGTTCATGAAGTCATCTACTGCTATCAACCCGTCATACATGGGTAGATCCCTTACCTCTTTTGTCACGTAGCATAGTGATCTTACCATCATGTTGCAATTGAGTGTGGTTACCTCGTGTATCCGGTTCTGCCATCGTTCCATTTCTTCATCTGAATCTGATGTGCAGGAGCTCTCGCGCTCCCACAAAATCTTTCCATCCACAGTTGGATTCACCCAATCCTGTTCCTGGGCGGTTATCTTGTAGATACAGTCTAGATCATCGTTACTCTCGTCGTCGCACACTGGCTCTGTGTAGCGCGATCCTTCCGCAGGGTCTAAAGGTACCACTATGCGCAATGACTTTTTCTCAAAAATCATTTTGCGCTTCTTTAGATTTATCACTCCGTTCATATCAGTGGCCCAATATATTCCTAGTAGCGCGGGATAGGGATTTCTATCATCGACAATCTCTATCACTTCGAAATCTGCAAGCGTGCTCGCACCTTTGATATCTACCATTATTCCTTGCAATCTTCCCATTGGTAGGATCTTCTGCTAGTTCGCCATTCGTAATTGAATAGGGGACCATTGCAACGCGGGCCTGCCCATGCGCTCCCATGTCTACTTTGGCAATACATTCATGTCCGATCCTAAATCCAGAATCACTTGATCCATTTCATATTCCCCGATTTGTGCAGTCAATCTCATCTCCCTTCCTGTTCGCATTGTGTGCTTCCCGAGCTTCCGGACTATGCGTGGTTCTCTTGTCCCAACGCACCTAGTGATGAGTTCCTACAGTCCCTTCACAGCCTTGCTGTCATGCAACAACTTCATGCATGTCTCCAGAAAGGTAGTAAGCATTGATGGGTCCATCTCCGGTTCTAGTTTGTCTTTACTACCTGAAGTGGAGGCCTCCATGAAGCTCTTCTTAGCTTCCATGAATGTCTCCTTCGCATGCTCCAAATCAAACTCTAGTTCCTTTGTAGGAGATTTGTGAACCCAAGCACTCTCTGTGGGTTGCTTGCGCTTGTCATCTTCTGTTGTGATACTGCTTCAGAGCACGATGTTTACATTCGGGTCCTCCTCGCGTGGCTCAGACCTTGTTATTCGCAGGTTCTGAGTCGAGGGAGGCTAAAGTATTCCTTTATCGTGCAACCTTGCTATTAGTGTAGGGTAGTCCTCTATCTCATGATCAAACTGGGTATAATATAAACATGATGCTCTCGTCGGATTTGTACAATCGTGGGCATAATGCCCCGACCCTCTGCAATTGTAACAAACTAGCTGTCTGCGACCCCTTCCTAGTCCCATTCCACCTCGACCTCGTCCGCGCCCTTGAGAGCTAGTGAGCACCATCCCTGCATTTTGATTGAGAGCTCATGTTTCAGTCTGAACTCTGTAGGCAGGAGTCCGATCCATCATCAGTTCATAACTTCTACAGGTCCATTCATCATGGCCTACTGACCTATAGAAATTACAGAACCACTATTGGGACATCTGGGTATACTTTTGTAATAGGTGACAGTGATCTGTAGCGTGCTTCCTTCCTATCTGGAAAATCGCACACCATAATTTAGGCACCGCGCTCGGTCCTACTTGTGCCTCTGGTATTAATGGCATCGGCCCTCCTCCCGCTAGGTAGTTCACGAAGACTAGACAATGGTCCTTGTCATGCCCCTGGCCTTTTCATTTTATGCACCATACCTCCTCGCGCGCCTCTGGGAGAGTTGTCCTGTCCTGTTTCAAACTCTGCATTTCCAGACACAAGTTTTTCAGTTGCGCATGGATTTGTTGGACTCTTGGGATAGGATCTTGTATTGGGGTTTTGTGCATTCTCATTGCAATCTCCAAAGCTTTGGCCTGAGTGGATAACTTCTGTTGCGACAACGCTATCCTTAGATGCAACATTAGCGATGCTACAAACCATGCATGATGTTATCCATTCGTCAAGGTCATTTGGATTCATGAATCATGCCCTTCAGTCTCTGATCCAGTTCCCAGGGGGTCTCGCCTGGAAGCATCGCGATTTCCTTAAACCTGATAATCGACTGTGTCTTCGATTTTGGCCTACTAAATTCCCGGTTCAGTACAACTTGGATATCAACGACCCCAACGTTTGGATTGTAATTAGAGTGATTAATGTACCATGTGAGTGCACGATCCTGCAACATGCTTACTAGTGTTGCCTTCTTTATGTTTTCATCCATGACTCCTTGCGCTTCCCATACAACCTTTACCACGAACCAAAATTGGTCCCGACCTTTGTTCCCTACTCCTATGAACACCGAAAACTTTATTGCGATCGCCATATTGAACTGTGGTGGTGGAAGAGGTGGTGTGGGTGGAGATGGGGATGAAAATGTTGAGACTGGCGGTGGTGTAGGTGGAGGTGGTATGCGTGGAATTCGCTGCCTTCTCAGACTGATCACACTTCTTGGTGAAACTTTCGCGAGCTCTTCCTCGCTTTCTCACTAAGGCGAAAGAAAGGGGCTATTTTCTATCTCTATGTTGCCTTCATTTCTATAGATCCTCCCACTTCGCGTAGCCCCAAACATCAATTTATTCACATAACCCGCTTTTCACACAGTAGCATTTTAATCCAAGTGTTCAAAGATTTAATGTACTTACCTCGCGGTCCTTTGAGGAAGTGTCGTTCCACCTCACTGTAGCTGACTAAAGTATCTACCGTGAACTCGGTGATAAACCCTCCTATAATTTGATCAAGCCAATGGTCCACAATGTGCACAATCTTATCTTCCGATGCTTCTAGTCTGCGCACCAACTCTGGAGTCCACACAATCGGTTTATCGAGCCTACACCTTCCCTGACTGTCTGCTAGCTTCACGATCCACTCATGCAACCTAGAGGGGAAGGATGCAAAGAAAATTTCGTGGATTTCCATATATAAGTAGCGCTCTAACCACTGTTCCTTTGATACTCACAGATTCCTGTTTTCCTACGCCGCGAACTCGTGAATCTTTCTATCCAACCACCCTTCAATTTCTTTCTTTATCAAATTCCAGTGACACGACATTAGACATCTCTTATGCAGATCGAGGCCCCAACAACAGAACCATTTGTTGGCTTGTTTGGACCTGACCTAGGTTCAAAGGTGATTTAGCCAAACAAATCCCGGTACTACTAGCCCTTTCGGCAACAATCCACGGAGCGCACACTGAGGTCTCACCTGAATTAGTATAGGAGGGTGCTAGAACCAGTTTTCTGCACCTTGGAGATGTCTGATGAGTTCAAGTGGTCCGCGGTTCGAACCTTTGCGCACGTTTCTATGCACACTTACTCGTACCTCGCAGCCTAAGATGTTGTCTTCACGCAACCCTACTCGGGGGCCAAATGCTGTTATTACCCAAGTCCTTAGTATTCCACTATTAGTTGACTAACTTAGCTTACTTGCATGTGTAAAGTATACTTAGCAATATAAATCATTCATACAAGTGTGTGCAGTAAATAAAAAGTATATTTGCAATGGATATCAAACATGTGATAACTCAAGAACAGATACACAGAATTTGGATAAAACTTCTTTAATTATTCTCTTCTTTGGTTACAGACTCGACTTTTCCCTGCACACTCAGCTGTAGGGGTCCGCACACTCAGCTGCAAAGCCTTTTCCTACTCTACGATCCAAGACACACCTAGACACTTTCTCTCTGCTTCTACTTCTCTATCTCATACTTCGCTCTCACTAACTTTCTTTTACACTTAGAGCTTCACTCTATTTATACAATCCCATGGCTACACACCATGGGTAGGTTGACATTACATTACAAACTAGGGCGGACAACCCTATGACTCTAACATACTTACGTGCCCGGAATTCACGGGGCTTTACAACATCATTCGATCAAAACGTGGGATTTGAGCCCCAAAACATGCCTCGGGGGTATTCCATGCCCAACACTTAGTCCTAATCATATGGACTATGAGAGAAACAATGATGAAGAGCCTGATGAATAATTTCAAATGAAAAGAGTGTCACGTTGTCCACTTAGTCCTAATCCTATGGACTATGAGAGTAGCAGTGATGAAGAGCACGATGAAGAATTTTAAATGAATGGAGTGTCACGATGTCCACTTAGTCCTAATACTATGGACTATGAGAGAAGCGGTGATGAAGAGCATGATGAATATTTTCAAATAAATAAAGAGTCGTGGTTTCCACTTAGTCCTAATCCCATGGACTATGATAACAACAGCGATGAAGGCTAGGATGAAGAATTTTGAATAAATCGAGAGTCACATTTTCCACCTAGTCCTAATCCTAAGGATTGTGAGAGCAGTAGTGATGAAGGGCAAGATGAAGCACTTAGTCCTAATCTTAAGGACTATAAGAGAAGTAGTGATGAAGGGTAGGATGAAGAATTTTCAGTAAGTAAAGAGTCACAGTTTTGACGTAGTCCTAATCCTATGGACTATGAGGGCAACACTGACAATGCACATAATGAATAGTATCCAATAAACATCAACTCAAATTTTCCATTTAGTCCTAATTCTAAGGACTATGAGGGTAGCACTGAAGAATATAGAAATTTTGAATAATAAACACATATTCACAGAGATTATCCCGATTATACACTATTGCGGAATACATGCATAATACATAACCTCATCTACATTGATCATCAATTTAGCAGCATTAAAAACAATGAAACATCAATCGCATGCGCACATTAACACAGTATGTAACCCGGGGAAAGCTTACAGCTGAAAACCCCACACTATCTGTATATTAATGATTGAGAACATGTAACATTACATAGTACAATACTCCTCACAAGTATCCAGCACTATCTCCACCTGTTACACACAATACAACTCAGATCTGATCTCCAAATCTCCCCTGCTGCTTTGCCTGCCTCTACTGCACAATCCTGCAAGAGAATGAATGATGAATGGCTGATCCAAACTCTTATTTACCTTGTGAAAATCACTCACAATGGAAATCACATGAGCACATGCTATTCTACTGGGCATATGCAATTCTCATGGGCATACTCAATCCTTTGATTGTGCAAAGTCTCATGCACAACTATAGTCACAACTGATAGCAATCTCAACCTCTAACATCTGTCTCCACTGAACTGTACATGCACTGAGTTAATTGATGTATTCTTCAGTTGCTTTATGAGTTGATAATTAGTGAATTAACTAATAACTAATTCACACAACTCATCACTTAGTCTATTGGCCAGTTAGACTAAATACAACTAGTTCAACTAAGTCAAACTGAACACAACTCCATTAACTGCTCATCCAACTCCACAGAACTCAACCACATGAGTTCTAACTGATGTCCTACATGCAATAGCTCAAGTGACCCACAAAGAAAGTGTATTTCCTTCTGACAGCTGCATGTGCCACATCTGTAGCTCAAACTGAAGTGCTCCAAGAGGATAAGATAAAGTTTATAGTCTAAATATTATTATGAGACAATATTATTTGACTTTTCTATTTTTGACTAGTAGTCTAAAAATAGACTCTGATCACTCCTGTTGTGATCCAAAAATGGGTGTCCATCTATTTTTCCCAACATGACCAATCATCCATAAACAACATCCTGCAACTCATAGACCATGATCCATATGTCTAAAAATAGACATAGTCTAAAAATAGACTTTGCGCCATAATTTTCCTGCGGGCCCACTTAGTGAAGGTGACTCCTTTCCACTAAGCTCCATCATCTTGTTACATTCTCAACAAACATTTCTTGTTGCACACTTTTCAACACTCCCTCTCAACAAGAAAGGCTTCCTCTCAAACTCGATCCCGTAACTCTGGAATGTTCTGCATGCAACACATCTGCCCGGTCCACTTTGCTCCAACAACACTTCGAACAAAAACACTCCCAACTGACCACTCTGTTGGGCTAGGAACATACTCTGATGCTGAAGCTCTACCTGCTACCGACAAGTGCCCCTTCTCTGACATCTGTGCTACTGCAACATCTCCATGCATCTCGCACCATTGCACACCTCTCTGTGCCACCTAGCACTGTGCAAAACACTTGCGCCTCTCACATTGCTGTAGCCTGCATGCTATGCGCTGTCCTGGGATTCCCTGCATTGCCGCTCTCTTTGCTGCTCCATCCACATCTGTCTCTACCCAATCAATTAGTTCCTGCTACTACACATTGGGGCTCCCGTAGCAAGGTCTCATCCAAGAGGTTGGGTACCTCAAGGATCCTGCCCCTCCTCCTTGGGACGATCAATCCACATCACCCCACCTCCTACCTGGAGGTATGGCTGCATACGATCCCTCAGCCCACCTGGCTCGAAGTTTCCCCCTACTGGAGGTCTCTGCATGAGTAGATGTCTCTACTTGATCTCCTCTCAGCTTCCCTTATTGTGGCTGCTCCACAACCTCTTGAAGCTGCTGCACTAATCATGGCTCCTCCACAATTGTCTGAGACTTCTTCTGGCTCTCCATGTTAAGAGGTAATATACCCTCCCTCTCAACCACCAAGTCTCCATTAGTTGCCTCGCTGCTCAAGGCTTTGCATGCATCTTGAACCTCAAGAGCATATAGGTTCTTGACCCATGAACCAATCTACTTCACCTATCTAGTGATGATGTGTCTAAGAAAAACCTTTCCCTTACTGAAGACTACATCATAGCCTCTGTCTTCCAGCATCGCGATCGACACCAAGTTTCTCTTCAGTCTTGCTACATACTTGACATCGGTCAAGGTAAGGCGAGATCCATGCTCCATCTGAAAAATAACCGTGCGTACACCTGAGACACTATACTTCTCATCATTACCCATCGCTATGAGTATCTGGAGATCTTTCTCCTCCAAAGTACTGAACAAACTTTTGTCACCGACCATGTGGAAAGAAGCTCCATTTTCAAGAAACCAACCAGTTCCCATCATGGATGAAACCATGCATGCGAAGAGTGTGAAGTCCAACTCAAACTGTGAAGCAATTGAGGCTGCCTCACCTTCAGATCCTTCCTCGGATCCCTTCTTGGACTTCTTCTTTGGGAAATTAGTAGCATAATGGCCCAACTCATGAAAACAAAAGCATCGCACCTTCGACTTTTCAACCTTCTTCCCATCATTGGAAGAACTGGATTCAGAAAGAGAAACCTTCCCCTTCCCCTTCTTCACCTTACTTGCTAAGGCACAATTCTCCTCATCATGCATAGTTGAAGAACTGTCTCTGGTGCGCCGTCTAATCTCCTCTTGCATAAGATCAAACCAAAGTCTCTCCCATCCTGGCAATTTCTCCCTTCCATTCACCGAGTCCTGGTAGCTATGCCAACTCTTACAAAGGCCAAGGAGTGCTAGGCTCACCATATCCTCATCCTCAATAGTTACCCCCACACTTCCCAGCTTATCCCGACATTGGGTGAACTTCGTGAGATACTGGGGTATACTGTCTCCATTCTCACACCTAATGTTTCTGAGTTTATCCTTGAGCGCCAAATTCCTCTGGTCACTCTTGCTTTGGAATAATACTGTCAACGTTTTCCACATCAAATATGGAGAAGCCTTTCCATGGAGGCTGAACACAATGTGATCCTTCACGCCCTCCAACAGAATCCTTCGACACTTTGTTGTCTTCTTTTTCCAAACCACAGCTTCAGCAACATCAGTAGGCTTTGGGACCTTAGGCTCTATGAACTCCTTCAGCCCATTGTCATCTAATACCTCCTTCATCCTGTCCTTCCATGCAATATAGTTCGAGCTGCCCTCAAGGGCATACTCCAATCGCAATCCGTTGAAAGACATTTCAACTTTGACACCAAGAAAACACTGCTGCAAATTTGAATTCCACCAGCTCAAAAAACTCAACCGCTTCTGATCTAAAATTCGTGAGAACAAACTATTTCTCGTACAGAGATCGATTGTATGGGCATTCATCAGATATCTCACCTTCCAAAAGAAGGATGAATCCAGAGGCTACCTGGCCCGATTACAGGTTCTGCCTGAAGAAATAAAATGTAAACACTTTCTGAATAATAGATCTGATGATCAATCCTCGCTTTGATATCCTGTATAACTTCTTCTACAAATTAGCTCGCTCTGATACCATGTAGAAATTTTGAATAATAAACACTTATTCACAAAGATTATCCCGATTATACACTATTGCGGAATACATGCATAATACATAACCTCCTCTACGTTGATCATCAATTTAGCAGAATTAAAAACAATGAAACATCAATCGCATGCGCACATTAACACAGTATGTAACCCGGGGAAAGCTTACAGCTGAAAACCCCACACTATCTGTATATTAATGATTAAGAACATGTAACATTACATAGTACAATACTCCTCACAAGTATCCAGCACTATCTCCACCTGTTACACACAATACAACTCAGATCTGATCTCCAAATCTCCCCTGCTACTTTGCCTACCTCCACTGCACAATCCTGCAAGAGAATGAATGATGAATGGCTGATCCAAACTCCTATTTAACTTGTGAAAATCACTCACACTGGAAATCATGTGAGCACAATCTATTCTATTGGGCATATGCAATTCTCATGGGCATACTCAATCCTTTGATTGTGCAAAGTCTCATGCACAACTATAGTCACAACTGATAGCAATCTCAACCTCTAACACCTGTCTCCACTGAACTGTACATGCACTGAGTTAAATGATGTATTCTTCAGTTGCTTTATGAGTTAATAATTAGTGAATTAATTAATAACTAATTCACACAACTCATCACTTAGTCTATTGGCCAGTTAGACTAAATACAACTAGTTCAACTAAGTCAAACTGAACACAACTCCATTAACTGCTCATCCAACTCCACAGAACTCAACCACATGAGTTCTAACTGATGTCCTACATGCAATAGCTCAAGTTACCCACAAAGAAAGCGTATTTCCTTCTGACAGATGCATGTGCCACATCTGTAGCTCAAACTGAAGTGCTCCAAGAGGATAAGATAAAGTTTATAGTCTAAATATTATTATGAGACAATAATATTTGACTTTTCTATTTTTGACTAGTAGTCTAAAAATAGACTTTGATCACCCCTGCTGTGATCCAAAAATAGAAGTCCATTTATTTTTTCCAACATGACCAATCATCCATAAACAACATCCTGCAACTCATAGACCATGATCCATATGTCTAAAATTAGACATAGTCTAAAAATAGACTTCACGCCATAATTTTCCTGCGGCCCACTTAGTGAAGGCGACTCCTTTCCACTAAGCTCCATTATCTTGTTGCATTCTCAAAAAGCATTTCTTGTTGCACACTTTTCAACAAAGAAGGGAAAGATGAAGAATATCCTCCAAGTCAGTATTTCAAAAGCACAGATGCTCATAGTGAGTATAACATTCCTCATAATGATGATGAAAATGCTTATACAAATGATGATCCAATGATGGAGATGTTTCCAGGAAATATTGTATTGAGGAGTAGGAGCAGACCTTTTCGTATCAATCCAAGATGTTATAGTTAAACAAGGGGTAGAGTAGAATATTTGATGAGAAGAAGTTCTATCAGTGCTCTCATTTAAAGTGAATGTTGTCAAAAAGATTTCTTGAAACATATGGATTTCAAGTTTGCATTACAGAAAAGGAAGAGATATTTGTCAATGAATAAAAGCATGCAAAATTCATATTTAGTGGGGTGCTTGCAATCTACATTGTCAGGTTATGATTATCATATTTGGTCTTTATTTATCTGTAGAAAGGCTTTCAAAATGTTTCATTCAATGGGTATTTTTTATCTATCAAGAATCCAAGAAAATTTGGAAAAGGATCCCACATTTTATTTAGAAGTATGTCATAAACAACAGTTTGGTCCATTATCAAATACTGCAATGTCATGGATGAAATATTTCTTTTCAAAGAATGGAGAGTGTATTCCAAAGAGAGAGACAATACATATTCCAGATAATTTCTCAAGATGAGAAATCTACAACTTATACAAAGAATATGCAGAAGGTGCTAAGGGACATGGTCGATTGAACAATATCAATATTGTTTAGATAATCTTCGGAAAAATCACATAACCAATCTTTTGTCGACGCGTTTCGAACCAACTAGTGTGGTTCATCGTTAGGACAAGTTGAAGAACCAATCCGGCTTAGCTTGATTAAATAGAGTGTGCAGAGACTCCAACAGCTATAATGCTAACGGCTAATTTTGACCTAATGATCCTGGTCAAACCCCTAAAATAGTTAATTAATATTTCTCGAAATAGGTAAAAAAAAGGAATTCATTCGTTAATTAAAAATAGATAAATTATTATTATTATCTCAAATAATAAGAGAATTCATAGTATAATATTAATATTTTAATTATAATGGTCATTAATAAATTATATCTCATAATATATATTAAATAATATATATTTAATATTATTTCAATATAATTTAAATACAAGTAAAAGGTAATCAATCACTATTATTTTTAGAATTTAGTTACACTAGTTAATTGTGTAATAATTATTTAATGGTCCTTGGTAAGTTAGATCTTCATTATTTTGTTTTCTAGAATATATCATATTTATTATTTAAATATAATGGTCCATTAAGATAATAAGTTATATAAAATAATATATGTTTATTAAATAATCTATATCTACTTAATAATCTATAATTCCAAACAAATTGTTAAATCAATATTATTCCTAGAATTTAGATACAATAGGTACATACCATAATTTAGGGTTGTTAAAGCCAAGTTTATTAATAATAGTATAACTAATATTATTGGTATATCATAATTTATCCTTTAAACCTAATGGTCAAATAATCAATATTAGTTCAATATTTATTAAATTCAATAAATTAAAGGTAACTAAGACCTTAGGTAAATATATTACTACTTACAAGATAAATACCATAATTTAGGGTTGATAAAGTCCATGTTTATTACTATAACTAATATTATTGGTATATCATAATTTATCCTAATGGTCAAATTTTTATTAATAATCAACATTTATTCAATATTTATTTATTCCAAAAAATATTAAAGTTAACTATGTCATTAAGGTTTAAAAAGGGGTTTTTTAGACATTAGTTAAAGGGAAACTCAATTCTAAGGTTATAATAGACATAATTAGAAATGTATAAATAATGAAATTATGGAAAAAACAAATCTAATCAAATATGCGCAATAGTATCATAAACAGGTTAAGGTTAATACAATAATTAGCCCGAAATTAATTCATAACTTATTAATGACTCAAACACTCCATAATAATAGGACAAATCTGCCAAAAGAAAAATTAAAGGAGGGGGAAGACAGAAACCCTAAGACCTAACAAAAAGGGAATGAGGAGGCTAGGAAGACAAGGCTGGGACCCAACAACTGCTAATCTTCCAGCCATCATCCCTATTAAGATTGTTCGGCCTTTTCTCAATCTCCAGGGCCTCTCTAAATTTGCGATGGTGAAACTGAGCAATTTTGGTAATGACTTGAGCCTCCTCTATACATACATGATGCATAGTCTTTCCCGCATGCTCAGCCAGGGCTGAGGACTTGGTCCTCCCATGTCTTAAGTCAGCCGAATGCTTGCTAATCCGCTGATTGATAGAGCGACCAGTCTCACCAATATAAGGGGTCCCACAGGAACATGGAATGACATAGACGCCCTTCATGTCCTTAGGGTCAATCGGGTCTTTCATAGACATGAGGGATCCACGGATAGTATTGAGAGGTCTAAAAGTTGCGGGCACATCATACTTCCTCAGAATCCTCGCAATCCTGTCCGTGGTTCCTTGGATGTAAGGAAGGTTCACACCCATGCTATGATCATTAGGAACCCTTCGGATTGAAGGCTCCTTCTTGGCCCTGAGGAAGGCTTTTTGACCGAGGTGCCTATTGTAACCATTCTTCTCAAAGACTTCTAGGAGGTGAGCCTTCTCCGTTTCCAGGCTCTCCTTATCCGAAATTCTAACAGCACGGGTGGCAAGCGTGCTAAGAACCCCTAGCTTCTGAGCGGGGAAATGATGCGAAGAAGCATGCAAGTATTGCTCAGTATGCGTCTTCTTTCTATACAACTGATGAGAAAAGGAACCATCCACCTTCTTAGAGATGAGAACATCCAAGAACGGAAGACAACCATTATCTTCTTTTTCCATCGTGAATTTAATGGCGGCGGATTGGTTATTGAGGTGACTGAAGAAACGATCCAGCTCGTCAGGACCATGAGACCAGACAACACCAGTGTCATCAACGAATCCTTTCCAAAGCTTTGGTAAGAGACGAGAGGAGGCCAAAGCCTTAGACTCAAACTCCTCCATGAAGAGATTAGCGACGACAGGGCACAAGGGGGAGCCCATGGCAACTCCGCAAGTCTGCTCATAGAATTCTCCCTCGAAGCTGAAAAAGGTAGAGGTAAGGCAAAGCTCAACTAACTTAGCCGTATCAGGGTCAGTTAGCTTATTAATTACCTTCATGGCCTCATTGATAGGAATGCAAGTATAAAGAGAGACCACGTCGAAACTTACCAAAATGTCCTCGGGTTCAAGATTAATTTTCTTAAGATCCTCAATAAAAGAAGCTGAGTCTTTGACAAAGGACTCAGTCTGCCCGACCAATGGTCTCAACTTTGCAGCGAGGAACTTGGCCAGGAGGTAAGTCGGACCACCGATGGTATTGACAATGGGTCTCAGGGGGACCCCATCCTTATGGATTTTGGGAAGACCATAAATCCTAGGAGTGATGGGGTTACCCTCAATAAGTTTCTGGGCTAGAGGAATCGTGGAATTGCACGACTTGATCGCAAGAGCAACTGCTCTGGAAACCTTTTTGAGGGGATTCTTCGAAAGCTTCTTATAACTCCCACTATTACAAAGATGGTCAAGCATCTTATTTCTGTAATCCTTTCTATCCATGATAACGACAGCCCCACCTTTATCAGCTTTTAAGACCACGACGTCACGATTTCCGTTCAAGCTCTTCAGAGCCTCAAACTCAGCCTTGCTGATATTGCTACGGGGAGGCTTAGCCCTCCTCAAGGTAACGGCACAATCCTGCCTAATCGTGCCTTTAATCTTATCAGGAAGGTTCTTAATACCATATTCTACATCGCAAATGATGTCTTCAATCGGGATTTTTCTGGGTGCTAAGGCAAAATTAAGACCTTTCCCTAAGAGATTAAAAACCGCAGGCGGAAAGGAAAAACTCGACAGATTCACCACCTTATTGTCCTGAGGTAGGGAACTCGAATTACCCATTGACATACCATTAACATCAGTCCTACAATAACGGCTACCAATCCCATCCAATACTTTATTACCACGACCACTATTACTATTATATTCTTTAATAAAATCGCAATTAGGAATATCGACTACATCATTGTTACTTTTACATATTACAACATTATTACTATAATCACAATTGTTTATAATATGTTCATTCCTCTCGTTATTCAAATTAACATTAGCACTAATATTCTGGCCCGAATTTGGGTCTTCATTACTAGAAGAGATACTCACGGTCTCATTATCCACCGCAACGCTCTGCTGGAAAGACGCACCAGGAAACACCGACTCCAGCTCATAGACGGCCGGATCACTCCGCACATTAGAATGGCCTGCTCCCTCCGCGCATATCAGCTCATCAGAGCCTCCGCGCAGATCTAAACCCGTTGACCCACTAATAGCAATGCCGTCCGGAACAGAACCTACGCGCAGCTCTTCATTCACTGAGACAGCAGCAATACCATCTGACTGCTGCGAACGGATTGGAGAGCGAACAATCGAACCCACTGCTTGGTTGAACAGACTTACGGGCCCTCGGTTACCGCAGACTGCTTCAATGTTCGAAACCTTGCCTCTATTCACACCACCGCTTCCTCTCACTAAACAAGAGCCAGAGGTTGGCGGTTCAAGACCAACAGAAGAAGGGCCGCTTAAAACCCAAGCCCTTAGGGAGGAGACCTGGTTAAACGAGACACGACTGCCTGAACCCCGATCATCGAAAAGACTGGACTCCTGAATCGTACAGCCCGAAAGTTTATTAAACTTCGTGGACTGTCTGAGCTTGAGGGACTCTTCCAATCTCAGGGATTTCAGTGCCGAACAGGCATCAATCCTGGACCAGAGAGAAGCAGGGAAAATATTCGCCAGCTCCAAATGAGCCGCCAGAAGAAGTCTGGATCGATGATCCAGATCCCTCCTTACTCTGCTAATCTCAGATCTGATCAACCCTAAGCTAGCCTTCAGAAAAATGCCATGATTTTTTGGAACATTGAGATTATGCTTAATCGGGGCAAAGTTAGGACTAACCGAGGAATCTCTGCAACGTTTAAAAAATACGAGATCAAATTTCAACTTAGTAACCTGCATGCGTGACCGCTCGAATTGATGAACCTTCTTAGCAGCGGCTTCTCCGTGCAGGGAAATTATTAAGGAGTTTAGACTTCTGTGATCCATAACATTGTTTAGATAATCTTCGGCAAAATCACATAACCAATCTTTTGTCAACGCGTTTCGAACCAACTAGTGTGGTTCATCGTCAGGACAAGTTGAAGAACCAATCCGGCTTAGCTTGATTAAATAAAGTGTGCAGAGACTCCAACAGCTATAATGCTAACGGCTAATTTTGACCTAATGATCCTGGTCAAACCCCTAAAATAGTTAATTAATATTTCTCGAAATAGGTAAAAAAAGGAATTCATTCGTTAATTAAAAATAGATAAATTATTATTATTATCTCAAATAATAAGAGAATTCATAGTATAATATTAATATTTTAATTATAATGGTCATTAATAAATTATATCTCATAATATATATTAAATAATCTATATTTAATATTATTCCAATATAATTTAAATACAAGTAAAAGGTAATCAATCACTATTATTTTTAGAATTTAGTTACACTAGTTAATTGTGTAATAATTATTTAATGGTCCTTGGTAAGTTAGATCTTCATTATTTTGTTTTCTAGAATATATCATATTTATTATTTAAATATAATGGTCCATTAAGATAATAAGTTATATAAAATAATATATGTTTATTAAATAATCTATATCTACTTAATAATCTATAATTCCAAACAAATTGTTAAATCAATAGGTACATACCATAATTTAGGGTTGTTAAAGCCAAGTTTATTAATAATAGTATAACTAATATTATTGGTATATCATAATTTATCCTTTAAACCTAATGGTCAAATAATCAATATTAGTTCAATATTTATTAAATTCAATAAAATATTAAAGGTAACTAAGACCTTAGGTAAATATATTATTACTTACAAGATAAATACCATAATTTAGGGTTGATAAAGTCCATGTTTATTACTATAACTAATATTATTGGTATATCATAATTTATCCTAATGGTCAAATTTTTATTAATAATCAACATTTATTCAATATTTATTTATTCCAAAAAATATTAAAGTTAACTATGTCATTAAGGTTTAAAAAGGGGTTTTTTAGACATTAGTTAAAGGGAAACTCAATTCTAAGGTTATAATAGACATAATTAGAAATGTATAAATAATGAAATTATGGAAAAAACAAATCTAATCAAATATGCCCAATAGTATCATAAACAGGTTAAGGTTAATACAATAATTAGCCCGAAATTAATTCATAACTTATTAATGACTCAAACACTCCATAATAATAGGACAAATCTGCCAAAAGAAAAATTAAAGGAGGGGGAAGACAGAAACCCTAATACCTAACAAAAAGGGAATGAGGAGGCTAGGAAGACAAGGCTGGGACCCAGCAACTGCTAATCTTCCAGCCATCATCCCTATTAAGATTGTTCGGCCTTTTCTCAATCTCCAGGGCCTCTCTAAATTTGCGATGGTGAAACTGCGCAATTTTGGCAATGACTTGAGCCTCCTCTATACATACATGATGCATAGTCTTTCCCGCATGCTCAGCCAGGGCTGAGGACTTGGTCCTCCCATGTCTTAAGTCAGCCGAATGCTCGCTAATCCGCTGATTGATAGAGCGACCAGTCTCACCAATATAAGGGGTCCCACAGGAACACGGAATGACATAGACGCCCTTCATGTCCTTAGGGTCAATCGGGTCTTTCACAGACCTAAGGGATCCACGGATAGTATTGAGAGGTCTAAAAGTTGCGGGCACATCATACTTCCTCAGAATCCTCGCAATCCTGTCCGTGGTTCCTTGGATGTAAGGAAGGTTCACACCCATGCTATGATCATTAGGAACCCTTCGGATTGAAGGCTCCTTCTTGGCCCTGAGGAAGGTTTTTTGACCGAGGTGCCTATTGTAATCATTCTTCTCAAAGACTTCTAGGAGGTGAGCCTTCTCCGTTTCCAGGCTTTCCTTATCTGAAATTCTAACAGCACGGGTGGCAAGCGTGCTAAGAACCCCTAGCTTCTGAGCGGGGAAATGATGCGAAGAAGCATGCAAGTATTGCTCAGTATGCGTCTTCTTTCTATACACCTGATGAGAAAAGGAACCATACACCTTCTTAGAGATGAGAACATCCAAGAACGGAAGACAACCATTATCTTCTTTTTCCATCGTGAATTTAATGGTGGCGGATTGGTTATTGAGGTGACTGAAGAAACGATCCAGCTCGTCAGGACCATGAGACCAGACAACACCAGTGTCATCAACGAATCTTTTCCAAAGCTTTGGTAAGAGACGAGAGGAGGCCAAAGCCTTAGACTCAAACTCCTCCATGAAGAGATTAGTGACGACAGGGGACAAGGGGGAGCCCATGGCAACTCCGCAAGTCTGCTCATAGAATTCTCCCTCGAAGCTGAAAAAGGTAGAGGTAAGGCAAAGCTCAACTAACTTAGCCGTATCAGGGTCAGTTAGCTTATTAATTACCTTCATGGCCTCATTGATAGGAATGCAAGTATAAAGAGAGACCACGTCGAAACTTACCAAAATGTCCTCGGGTTCAAGATTAATTTTCTTAAGATCCTCAATAAAAGAAGCTAAGTCTTTGACGAAGGACTCAGTCTGCCCGACCAAGGGTCTCAACTTTGCAGCGAGGAACTTGGCCAGGAGGTAAGTCGGACCACCGATGGTATTGACAATGGGTCTCAGGGGGACCCCATCCTTATGGATTTTGGGAAGACCATAAATCCTAGGAGTGATGGGGTTACCGTCAATAAGTTTCTGGGCTAGAGGAATCGTGGAATTGCACGACTTGATCGCAAGAGCCACTGCTCTGGAAACCTTTTTGAGGGGATTCTTCGAAAGCTTCTTATAACTCCCACTATTACAAAGATGGTCAAGCATCTTATTTCTGTAATCCTTTCTATCCATGATAACGGCAGCCCCACCTTTATCAGCTTTTAAGACCACGACGTCACGATTTCCGTTCAAGCTCTTCAGAGCCTCAAACTCAGCCTTGCTGATATTGCTATGGGGAGGCTTAGCCCTCCTCAAGGTAACGGCACAATCCTGCCTAATCGTGTCTTTAATCTTATTAGGAAGGTTCTTAATACCATATTCTACATTGCAAATGATGTCTTCAATCGGGATTTTTCTGGGTGCTAAGGCAAAATTAAGACCTTTCCCTAAGAGATTAAAAACTACAGGCGGAAAGGAAAAACTCGACAGATTCACCACCTTATTGTCATAAGGTAGGGAACTCGAATTACCCACCGACATACCCTTAACATCAGTCCTACAATAACGGCTACCAATCCCATCCAATACTTTATTACCACGACCACTATTACTATTATATACTTTAATAAAATCGCAATTAGGAATATCGACTACATCATTGTTACTTTTACATATTACAACATTATTACTATAATCACAATTGTTTATAATATGCTCATTCCTCTCGTTATTCAAATTAACATTAGCACTAATATTCTGGCCCGAATTTGGGTCTTCATTACTAGAAGAGATACTCACGATCTCATTATCCACCGCAACGCTCTGCTGGAAAGACGCACCAGGAAACACTGACTCCAGCTCATAGACGGCCGGATCACTCCGCACATTAGAACAGCCTGCTCCCTCCGCGCATATCAGCTCATCAGAACCTCCGCGCAGATCTAAACCCGTTGACCCACTAATAGCAATGTCGTCCGGAACAGAACCTACGCGCAACTCTTCATTCACTGAGACAGCAGCAGTACCATCTGACTACTGCGAACGGATTGGAGAGCGAACAATCGAACCCACTGCTTGGTTGAACAGACTTACAGGCCCTCGGTTACCGCAGACTGCTTCAATGTTTGAAACCTTGCCTCTATTCACACCACCGCTTCCTCTCACTAAACAAGAGCCAGAGGTTAGCGGTTCAAGACCAACAGAAGAAGGGCCGCTTAATTGCGATTTTATTAAAGTATATAATAGTAATAGTGGTCGTGGTAATAAAGTATTGGATGGGATTGGTAGCCGTTATTGTAGGACTGATGTTAAGGGTATGTCGGTGGGTAATTCGAGTTCCCTACCTCAGGACAATAAGGTGGTGAATCTGTCGAGTTTTTCCTTTCCGCCTGCGGTTTTTAATCTCTTAGGGAAAGGTCTTAATTTTTCCTTAGCACCCAGAAAAATCTCGATTGAAGACATCATTTGCGATGTAGAATATGGTATTAAGAACCTTCCTGATAAGATTAAAGACACGATTAGGCAGGATTGTGCCGTTACCTTGAGGAGGGCTAAGCCTCCCCGTAGCAATATCAGCAAGGCTGAGTTTGAGGCTCTGAAGAGCTTGAACGGAAATCGTGACGTCGTGGTCTTAAAAGCTGATAAAGGTGGGGCTGCCATTATCATGGATAGAAAGGATTACAGAAATAAGATGCTTGACCATCTTTGTAATAGTGGGAGTTATAAGAAGATTTCGAAGAATCCCCTCAAAAAGGTTTCCAGAGCAGTCGCTCTTGCGATCAAGTCGTGCAATTCCATGATTCCTCTAGCCCAGAAACTTATTGAGGGTAACCCCATCACTCCTAGGATTTATGGTCTTCCCAAAATCCATAAGGATGGGGTCCCCCTGAGACCCATTGTCAATACCATCGGTGGTCCGACTTACCTCCTGGCCAAGTTCCTCGCTGCAAAGTTGAGACCCTTGGTCGGGCAGACTGAGTCCTTCGTCAAAGACTCAGCTTCTTTTATTGAGGATCTTAAGAAAATTAATCTTGAACCCAAGGACATTTTGGTAAGTTTCGACGTGGTCTCTCTTTATACTTGCATTCCTATCAATGAGGCCATGAAGGTAATTAATAAGCTAACTGACCCTGATACGACTAAGTTAGTTGAGCTTTGCCTTACCTCTACCTTTTTCAGCTTCGAGGGAGAATTCTATGAGCAGACTTGCGGAGTTGCCATGGGCTCCCCCTTGTCCCCTGTCGTCGCTAATCTCTTCATGGAGGAGTTTGAGTCTAAGGCTTTGGCCTCCTCTCGTCTCTTACCAAAGCTTTGGAAAAGATTCGTTGATGACACTGGTGTTGTCTGGTCTCATGGTCCTGACGAGCTGGATTGTTTCTTCAGTCACCTCAATAACCAATCCGCCGCCATTAAATTCACGATGGAAAAAGAAGATAATGGTTGTCTTCCGTTCTTGGATGTTCTCATCTCTAAGAAGGTGTATGGTTCCTTTTCTCATCAGGTGTATAGAAAGAAGACGCATACTGAGTAATACTTGCATGCTTCTTCGCATCATTTCCCCGCTCAGAAGCTAGGGGTTCTTAGCACGCTTGCCACCCGTGCTGTTAGAATTTCGGATAAGGAGAGCCTGGAAACGGAGAAGGATCACCTCCTAGAAGTCTTTGAGAAGAATGGTTACAATAGGCACCTCGGTCAAAAAGCCTTCCTCAGGGCCAAGAAGGAGCCTTCAATCCGAAGGGTTCCTAATGATCATAGCATGGGTGTGAACCTTCCTTACATCCAAGGAACCACGGACAGGATTGCGAGGATTCTGAGGAAGCATGATGTGCCCGCAACTTTTAGACCTCTCAATACTATCCGTGGATCCCTCAGGTCTATGAAAGACCCGATTGACCCTAAGGACATGAAGGGCGTCTATGTCATTCCGTGTTCCTGTGGGACCCCTTATATTGGTGAGACTGGTCGCTCTATCAATCAGCGGATTAGCGAGCATTCGGCTGACTTAAGACATGGGAGGACCAAGTCCTCAGCCCTGGCTGAGCATGCGGGAAAGACTATGCATCATGTATGTATAGAGGAGGCTCAAGTCATTGCCAAAATTGTGCAGTTTCACCATCACAAATTTAGAGAGGCCATGGAGATTGAGAAAAGGCCGAACAATCTTAATAGGGATGATGGCTGGAAGATTAGCAGTTGCTGGGTCCCAGCCTTGTCTTCCTAGCCTCCTCATTCCCTTTTTGTTAGGTCTTAGGGTTTCTGTCTTCCCCCTCCTTTAATTTTTCTTTTGGCAGATTTGTCCTATTATTATGAAGTGTTTGAGTCATTAATAAGTTATGAATTAATTTCGGGCTAATTATTGTACTAACCTTAACCTGTTTATGATACTATTGGGCATATTTGATTAGATTTGTTTTTTCCATAATTTCATTATTTATACATTTCTAATTATGTTTATTATAACCTTAGAATTGAGTTTCCCTTTAACTAATGTCTAAAAAACCCCTTTTTAAACCTTAATGACATAGTTAACTTTAATATTTTTTGGAATAAATAAATATTGAATAAATGTTGATTATTAATAAAAATTTGACCATTAGGATAAATTATGATATACCAATAATATTAGTTATAGTAATAAACATGGACTTTATCAACCCTAAATTATGGTATTTTTCTTGTAAGTAGTAATATATTTACCTAAGGTCTTAGTTACCTTTAATATTTTATTGAATTTAATAAATATTGAACTAATATTGATTATTTGACCATTAGGTTTAAAGGATAAATTATGATATACCAATAATATTAGTTATACTATTATTAATAAACTTGGCTTTAACAACCCTAAATTATGGTATGTACCTATTGTAACTAAATTCTAGGAATAATATTGATTTAACAATTTGTTTGGAATTATAGATTATTAAGTAGATATAGATTATTTAATAAACATATATTATTTTATATAACTTATTATCTTAATGGACCATTATATTTAAATAATAAATATGATATATTCTAGAAAACAAAATAATGAAGATCTAACTTACCAAGGACCATTAAATAATTATTACACAATTAACTAGTGTAACTAAATTCTAAAAATAATAGTGATTGATTACCTTTTACTTGTATTTAAATTATATTGGAATAATATTAAATATAGATTATTTAATATATATTATGAGATATAATTTATTAATGACCATTATAATTAAAATATTAATATTATACTATGAATTCTCTTATTATTTGAGATAATAATAATAATTTATCTATTTTTAATTAACAAATGAATTCCTTTTTTTACCTATTTCGAGAAATATTAATTAACTATTTTAGGGGTTTGACCAGGATCATTAGGTCAAAATTAGCCGTTAGCATTATAGCTGTTGGAGTCTCTGCACACTCTATTTAATCAAGCTAAGCCGGATTGGTTCTTCAACTTGTCCTGACGATGAACCACACTAGTTGGTTCGAAACGCGTCGACAAAAGATTGGTTATGTGATTTTGCCGAAGATTATCTAAACAATGTTATGGATCACAGAAGTCTAAACTCCTTAATAATATCAATATTTTGTGAAGATATGGAAGAAAAAATTCAACAGTGTTCGTATTCCTAAGAAGACAAGGATGGGGATTTGCAGTGCATGTGCTTCTCTTAAATAAAAAAAGGGATAAATGTAAAGGGTTAGAAAGAGGTAAGAATTCATAACTTTAACTTTTATAATTGTATAGCCATCAACTATGAAAACGTATTTCTTAATGAATTTCTTTTATGTTGTGTAGATTCCATTGTCAAAGCACTTCAAGAGGATCGCGAACAAAAAACAAGTGAAAGGAAAAATTTGTACAGGCATTGAAAGAAGTGTCATGATAATCCAAATAAATATTTGGGTTCGATAATTGATGGTATTGACCAAAAGAGAACATTTCTACCACATTTTTTTCACACACCCAAAAATTTACAGGAGGAAAATTTTATTTAGTATCACTTGGTCGGTTGTATGGTCTTCAATGCGAAAATGTTTCCAAAGGTATACCTCACAGCTCCAAATATTCATAATGATGCAAATCTGACAATAACCATAATTCATGATGTGCTTTCTCATTAGCCTCGTAATATTCTTGAAGTTTTGTATCTACACTTGGACAAAACTTGTTGTGAAAACAAAAATCAAATTGTTTTTGGATATCTAAACATACTTGCTGAATTGAGAATTTTTCAGAAGTTAAAGGTTAGTTTGCTTCTTGTTGGGCACACTCATGACCATATTGATAAGATGTTTAGTCATTTTTCAATCACATTGAGAAGGAAGGAAGTTGGGAGCTTGGCATCATTAATTGAATGTATTAAGAAATCATACATGCCACAACCTACTTTTGATGTGTTGGAGGAAACTATTGACATGTGAAGGTTTATTCTGGGATAGCATGGTGAGGAGAAATGCATTGAACAAACTAATGAAATTAGCTTCCACATCAATTTCGTATATAAAAAAATGATGGGAAGACAATAATATGGGGCAAGAAGTATTCAACTACTGCAGAATGGGCACCATCATCAGGTTTGGCATTTTTGAAATTCGTTCCAGATCATCCAATATTTGTGTCAAATATATTTTTATTACAATCAGTTGTTGAAGTTCACAACGCATGCAGGAATAATAGAGATATAAATTATTTTGATTGCTAGAAGAAATTAAAAAATGTATTAGATATACATATGAGTACTTTGATATTGTTGATTCAGTTTGGTGGGAGTATTTTTACATAATCAAAGTGATATCATTTCAAGAACAAAAAATGAAGATATACCTTTGAAAAATCCATTTATTTGGCCACAAAATGTGTCAAATGAACACGAGGAAAGAAACATTGTTTAACATAAACAATCTCAAGGTATTATTAATTCTTCATAGGCAGAGGAAAGAGAAATGTATATTAGTTCCAAAAGATCTTGTGCACAACGTGAAGCCATGGAAGACCTTTACAGGGGATCATCAGGTGTTGATCTAGAGTGTCATTGATGTCAATATGGAAATATTCTGGATACTAAATAATGATGTGAAGTCAAGCAGAACATATCCATAAAGAAATAGGAGCAAGAAGCCAAAGAGGAGAAGCCATCATGAAGCCAAAGAGTAAGATGAAGAGTTCATCGAAAGCCATAAAAAAAAGAGCTATCGGAGTAGTGTATTGGAAGTCATAGGAGTGAAGAAAAACCACAGGAGCGATGAGCCAAGACAAAGCAGATCCATTGGAGGAAGGAATAAACTGTGGAAAACTCTTAAAATGTTCACAAAACATAAAAAAAAAAACTAGAGGAGTTAACATGTCAACATAGATCATATCGGTAGGATCTATTACATGCCACCGCACAAAACCCCTGATTGAAATTTGAGTTGTGGACTCGACTTTCCAATAGAACAAGCTCTAATATAATACCGCATCTGCCACTATCAGAAGTTATGTATCGCAAGTCAAAATTGTCATTGCCAAAACCTGCGATTGCGATACCATTGTAGACCCACTACATCATTGTAATACACCTCAATAGAATATCACATCTGTCGCATAATCGCAAACCATAAGGTTCATTATGTATCACCGCCTGAAATCTGCCAATTGTGATATTTACTGCAGACCCGATGGTTCTATTACAATACTCCATAATACAATATCGCATCCATCGTATAAAATTTCATATCACAAGTCGTAAAGGGATGTCACAATAAAAACTACGATTTTGATATAAGGTGTGGACCCGATTGCTCCATTATAAAACACCGTAATATAATATCACATTTGCGTATCGGAATTTTCATATCACAAGGCTTAAAGGGATGTAACATTGAAACACCGATTGCGATATAATATGCGGACCCGACAGATCCATTAAAATACACCTTTATGTAGTATCGCGTTCGGGTATTAGAAGTTACACAAATCATAAAGGGTTGTCGCCCTGAACCGTTGGGGATAAACCCCCGAACTGCAGATTGCGATAGAATTTGTGGATCCGATGGATCTATTGAAAATTGTTTAATGTTATATTGCATCTGCCTCATCAGCAATATGAGTGTCGGATATATCGTTAACGTTAAAGGTTGCAACTGCGGGACCTCCAAAAGTTGTGATTTCGATTACGATTGATGACATGGATGTGGGACCTGTTGTTGTATTCAACAACCCCCCATTTGTTAATGATAGTAGTTAATGTTACATTTATAAATGGGGACTCTTTAAATAGTTTCATCCAAAACACAAAACTTAGCATTTAGTCATTTATTTTATTTTTTCAATAAAGAAAAAATAACAATCAAAACCTTTTTGGTAACTACTAAAGAATTACCTTTTCATATATAGCATGTCTAAAACCCACCAAAGGACCTTTCTAAAAAACCTACAAAATCAAGAAAATTGATTAAATAAGGGCTCCATGGTCTAAATTATCATAAAATCCGATGAAAACAGAAGTCCTTAAGCTTTTTAGGCTTAAGTCTTGCATCACATATCACGACTTATAAATAACTCTCCCTTAAAAACGATATAACGAAATTTGCGAGATGCAAAAATGTGATGGCGCTTTGAATTTTATCGCATCGCATTTCGGGCATTCAAGCAAACGCTTTGCACTTACCACCAGCCAATATTGTGAAATGTGATTGGTGCCTGAATCCACACCTTAGAATATTAAAAGTAAATATTTCGATTCTGTCAAGTTTATTGCATACGATAAACCTAGCTGTTAGCTATACGTCAAACAACTAATGGACGGCTCACATCTCGCATCTCACAGACACATAGCAAGAGGTAAGACTGCTAAAAGGCACATCTTGCGATATTGCTTTGAAAATCACACAATCGATATCATCGTAGTACAATGGCTCACCACCCTAGAAGCTTTCATCTCGTTTTATGGTGAAAACATTTATGAGAAATAAAGCTAAGGGATAACGAATCATTAGTGGGCATTAGTGGGAAATAACTGCATTTATGTGTGAAAATCCATTTAGATTGATATGATATCTTGTTACGTGCATTCAAATAATGCTTCTTTTACCACCTTTACAAGCTATCTGCATTATTTCATTTTTATGTTCATCTTTGTGTGTTTGATAGCTGTTGTTCTTCATTTCGAGAAAAACCGACAGAGTAGAGCATTGATAACAATGGGGAAGAAAGGCAAGGTCGTAGCCTCTGAGAAGATAGAGATGACTCCGCTATTCATAGATACCACATGTAGCAGAGAGGGAGGAACCTCTACATGGGAGGCTATGTACAACATACTAGAGGAGGAACAATCGAGAATTATGGAAGCAAACGTTACAGTTGACGGACGAGATTCCTCAGACGCTTCCATGCTAGAGAAAACTTGCTTGTTTTTGCACCGCATAGCCGCTCCACAAAAGATAATCCCTTATAATGACATGGTAAAATGGGTTATCAATGAAGCCGACATTTCAAACAGAGAATTCAAGACGAGAAGCCAAGAGGTCATCGAATATTTTACCCCGGATAACCTACAGCTTATGTACCACCTACCAGAGCCACAGGTCATCTATAATAGGCAATTCGTAGAGAAGTTTTCTAAAGATAACAATGACCCAGTGGATTGCACCCGCGCTTGGTTGAATAATGAAGAGAAAATCAAGAAAGACAAAATTGGTATGTACACTACTGCGTCTATTTGTCCCCCTTATAGTTTTGCATCGGCTATGTTATGTAGACTGTTTGGCAGACCAGATAGTACTAAGTTCTCCATAGAGTGGTTGTTGTTAATAGATGCAGTCGTTAACACAAATATAATGAATTGGGCCCAATTCTTGTCAGACAATTTAGAAAAAACAATTATCGAGTATAGAAGGAGAATAAGTATTGCTTCGAGGGTTTACCCTCCATTTTTTATGAGAGCCTATGTTATGGATGCTATTTGTTTCAAAATTCCCCATCATGGGATGGAAATGAACTGTTCGAAATCCACTTCCCATTCACATGCACCACAAGGTCATGTGGGAATCCAATTTTCAACCACATTGTTTCAAGATCTGCCATGGAGTTATGCTCCCTATTCACAAGCGGATTTATAATCGAGATGCTCCCATGTTTTCCCAAGAAGCTGAAGTTGACATCCTCCCAGTGGCAAGATGGTTCGGGGAGGAAAAATTTACATATATCAGAGTTTTTGGCAGCATCACTTCCCCCCATATCCTCCCATACTATGTTCCAGATAAATTAATGGCAAGGGAGATAGCCTATCAAACAACTAGTGAGGGAGGAATGAGCCATACACTGAAAGAGTAAAAAAAGACCATTTGCGTGCATTCCCTATACAGTGCGGAGCATTTGCACTACACGACCTACGACATGCGTTCAAAGAAGCAGAGAACATTCTATCTATGCAATTACCCAAATTCTCTAGACGACAGTATGACCCGTTTGGCACTATCAAGAATTTCACCACTTTGGTGAAAATAAAAGTATTTACTAATGAGGAGGATATTTTTAATGATATATTTTTGCAGAAAAACACCTTTAAAGAGTTGAAGCATATGGCACAACTACCTTTTGACCATGAAGATTTGGAAAAGTTTTACAGTTACGGAGAAAGAAGGCTGGCAATGGTCCCATTGGATCAATTATTAATTGAACCAATAAGGGAGCCTACTCCCAATATGACTATAGAAGGTGACTCCAAAGAAAATTCCAAATATGATTCTAGGGCAAAGTCTCAAGAGAAATCTATTTGGGAATTGTGACAGTCATCACAAAATGGTAGAAGCAAAAGCATCGAGTCAATAAAGGATACAACCCAATCTACATAGAAGATAGCTGAAGAAGCTTCAGCTAGCAAGCAGGTTGAAATCCCTACTACCTCTGCACAACCAATAAAAACCATGGTAATTGACTTAGAGGAAGAGTGGGATAATTTTAATAAAAGTCTCAATATAGAGGAACAGGTGCCAGAGTTGCAAACTCCACAACAAAAAACAGCTTTGGAAATTATAGTGGAAGAAACTGCAAATGAACAAGAAGTAGAACATATCCTTGTTACCCCCACCTCCGAAATAATTTTGAGAATTGAAGA
Organism: Pinus tabuliformis; assembly: GCA_031772625.1. Taxonomy (NCBI): domain Eukaryota; kingdom Viridiplantae; phylum Streptophyta; class Pinopsida; order Pinales; family Pinaceae; genus Pinus; species Pinus tabuliformis. The sequence continues at coordinate 1,137,673,838 of CM062811.1, forward strand.
AATACCCCCTCTGGATGTATTCTATAGCCCATAGCATAAGGTCATGGTGAAAAGGCAAAGAAAGAAAAGAAAATTGGACTCTATAGCTGTTACTACCCATGAAAATGAACTAATGGATGTTCAATGGAAGGACTCGCCTGTCGATCCATTTGCCAACCTAACTAGACTCTCGCAGTTTGCACGTGATTATGCTACAAAGAACATAGACAAAGCAACAAAAGTCCAAATGTTGCTTAGAGAAAAGGAAAATAAAATAACGTCGCTTAAGCAACAACTACAACAAGTTAAATTTGACCAGCAGGTAGAGATACAGTTGGCCAATCTTCAATAGGTATTTGAACAGATGCAAATAGAACATCGAACTAGCTTAGCCAAGAAGGAATCACATGTGTAGGCAATAACTGATCTACATAAAGAGAATCCAAAAATTGATCAGTTTATTACCGAAGCACTTAGACTTTATTTCCAGTTGACACATCGGAAAGAATTACTGTGCCAGAAGATTTCACACTGGAAATCTTATTGCGAAACAAGTGATAAAATGACAAGTCAAGTCGTAGAAACGTGACTTGAATATAATGATATCTTTAAAAAGGTCTCTGATTTCATCGCCGGGCAAAATACAGAGGAGGGGAGAAAAGCCGACCTGCCCAAGCTAGAAGAATCACATAAGGAAATTCTATTTTCAAGCTTGGATTCTCAGCTTAAAGAAGTAGAAAAGGCAACAACAGACGCAGTGGCAGCAACAAAAATTATCATAGAAAATATCAATGAGAATTTGCATGGTGCTAATTGTTGGCATTATGATTCAAGTGTTGTCCTTGATGGCAACTCACTCAGTGGATGGTACAGGTGCTCAGAGGTTGGTACAGGTGATGGCAACTTAATCAGAAGACAGATCTCAGTACAGCATGCCAAGGAAGCTCATACACGCCGTTTCGTTAAGCCCAAGTCGTGTGTACACGCTAGTTCGATTCAGAAAAAGCGCGTGTATGTGGAAAGGTTCCTTTGGTTCATGGTGGTTAGTCCTTGGAAGTTGTGCCTATGATTTCGGACCATTATGTCTCGACGGGCGTGTCGATCCCTAGTTTTAAAGTTGATGGTATTGTGTTACTATGGTTTTGGCTCTTGGTATTGAGAAAGGCCTAAGGCTATATAAGGAGAAGAAGATCATTAGGCAAGATCATCTTTCGACAAGGCATGAATATCTAAGAGAGAAAGAGATCTGATATGCAGGTTCTGAGTTGCATGATCTAAGCCAAGGAGAGATCACATCGGTTAATGGAAGACTAGATCTAAGGATAGATCGGGATCTATTGGTTTGAAATGCACTATCATGATATGGTTGATTATGCGTATTTCTAGATCTGCATATTGTCGCAATGTTACGTTCTGGGTCTAACTAATGTCTGGTACAGCTGCAAATTGAGAAAGTTTATTTTTAGATCTGTACGCAGGTTGGCTTCGGTAAAAGAGCGTGTATACGCGGGTTCTGCTCATTAAAGTAGCGTATATCTTTTGAATCTTGATTTGGGTTTACAGTGGGGTCTGACTGTTATTGCAGAGTTCTGTAGTCTGCTCTGTGTTCTGGTAACTGGTGATTGACAGAGTTCAGTGGTTCAGTGATTCAAAGTTTGGTTGTTTTATGGTTCAATGATCTGTTGTGGAAATTGAATGAATTGTGGTCTTCAGATTGTAATGTTGTGCTTCAGGAATATCCAAGTCTGAAAATGTATGAAAAGTGATACCTGGAAGAAGGAAGATTGTAGGTCAGCACCTACGTACTAGTATCTTGGCTAGTACAAGAGCAAAGGGGGTTGGAGCTCCCTTCCAAGGAAGTTTGGAGAACGAGAGAAGGTTGAAGCCTTCTGCAGGTTGTAGCCTGCGTACTGGTATAAGGCTGCACCAGTACAAAAGATTGTAAACTGAAGTTTCATATGAAAGAAAGATAGAGACAACTTGCAGCAGGTGGTTTTCACCCACATTGGGTTTCCACCTTATATCTTGGTGTTCATGTGTGTGGCTTTTTATCTGTTCTGTTATACTGCACATGTTTACTGTTAATATGATGAATAATGTCCTGATGCACTTAATTGAAGAATAAGCTAACTAAATTGTGAGTTTTCTGCTTATACGCTGTTTTACTTCGTCACAGTAGCGTGTACACGCTGGTTCACTTAACTGAAGTAGCGTATATGTTTCTGGGCATTTGAAAAGTTTGATTAATCTGATAATACTGATTCACCCCCCCTCTCAGTATTATTTCCAACAATTGGTATCAGAGCAGGTCCTTCAGAGAAGCTTGATCGCTTGAAGGAAGATCATTCATCATGAGCAACTACGAGAAAGAAGCATCAATCAGGCCACCGGTTTTTGATGGAACAAATTTCAATTATTGGAAGGTAAGAGTTACTGCATATCTTCAATCTCTTGGTACAGAAGTTTGGGACATTGTAGAAACAGGCTATGCTTTTCCTTCAGCTACTCCTACAGATCCAGCTGAGAAAAAGACATATGAAACAAATGCAAAAGCAGTCAGTACTCTATTAGGAAGTATATCTCAAACAGAATTCATGAAGGTCATGCACTTCAAATCAGCAAAAGAAATATGGGACAAAATGATCACTAGCTATGAAGGAGATGAACAGGTAAAGCAAGCTAAACTTCAAACACTCAGGATTCAATATGAGACTCTCAAGATGTATAATGATGAAAGTGTGGCTAATTATTTTCTTCGGGTAGATGAGATTGTTAATTGTATGAAAAATTTGGGTGAAGAAATAAGAGAAACTATAGTAGTTCAAAAGATTCTAAGATCTTTATCCCCCAAGTTTGAATCTAAAGTATCTGCAATAGAAGAAAAAGAAAATCTCCGTGTTCTCACTATGTCTCAGCTACATGGAATTCTAACCGCTTATGAAATGAGAAAGGGAGGTCCATTTGACAGAAGGGAAGCTGCTTTTAAAGCATCAGGAAAAGAAGATTACTATGAAGCAAGCCATGTTCCAGAAGAAGAGGAAGAAGAATCAAATTTTGTCAGAAATCTTCAAAGGGGTTCTGGAAGGTTCAGAGGTAAGCTACCTTTCAAATGCTTTGCTTGTGGGAAAGTAGGTCATTATGCTGCAAAATGTCCTTATAAGGATAAAGGAAAAGAACCTGCTAGATGGAACAAGAAACAAAGTGCAAATAAGAAAAGCTACTACACCCATGAAGATAGTGATGGCTTATCAAACAGTGATGAAGATGAACAAGGTAATAAATATAAGCTGTTAATGGCATTTGAAGATGATGATTATGAGGATGCTATAGATGTGGATAATCTCTATAATGAAATCACTAGACTCAAGAGAGGCATAGAAGAAAAGAATGTGATCATTGATACTTTGCAATTTCAGATTGATGAAAAGGAAAAACATCTTGAAAAACTAGAAGGTGAAATTGTTGGTCTCAGAAAAGAAATTGAGAAAACAAAAGCTATTAATCTTAAATTTGTCAAAGGATCTGAAACTTTGGATGAGATTATCAGTGTGCAGCGGTCTCCTCTAAACAAGACAGGTTTGGGCTATAATGGAGAAACCTCTCAAGCATCCACCTCAAAAAGTTATCTTGATGCAGCAAGAGGAAATGAGCGGAAGAACAATGAAGATAATCAGGTAAAGCAGGGACGAGTTACAAACAGAAACTATCAGGGACAATCCTCCTTAAGGATGAACAAAAGCTACAACCAACCACAGGTAAAATCTTCTCAGTTTGGCTCAAGAATAGATGAAAATAGAAATTACAATCAGTTGGCTGGTAGATTCAATAACCGCAGAAGCTTCTTCAATGGACAATGCTTTTCTTGCCACAACTTTGGTCACAGAGCAGCTCAATGTGTTGCATATAAAACAATCATGACTAGGGAAGCTCAAAAACAAAGAAGTATGACAGGGATTACAAAAAGGACCTATAACAACTTTTCGGTGCTTGAAAATGAAGTTGAATGTTCTATTTGCAATAATTTTGGTCATAAAGACTCTGAATGCAGGAGCAGGTTTCAGGAGAAAAAGGAACAAGCCACAAGCACCAAAACATGGAGAATAAAGGAACCTCAAACAGAAAGATGTGGGATAGCATTTTATGCAGAAGGACAGGAAAATCTATGGTACATTGACAGTGGATGTTCGAAACATATGACAGGTGATAAAGAAAAACTTGAATCTTATTCTACTTTAGAAAAGGGAAAGAAAGTTTCTTTTGGAAATGATACTCCTGCAACTATAAAAGGAAAAGGTATTGCTCCTTTGAAAGAAAAGGTCAAGGCTGGAAATGTTTTGTATGTTGATGGATTGAAGCATAATCTTCTAAGTGTCAGCCAGATGTGTGATCAAAAAACAGAGGTTATTTTCAGATCGAATGGATGTCTTGTTCGTGATCTTGATACAGGTAAAACAGTTCTCAAAGGCAAAAGAACTCCAAATAATCTGTACATATTTGAAGAAGGACAACAACAATGCTATCTTAGCAAGGATGAAGAGCACTGGTTATGGCATCGAAGGTTGGGACATCTAAGCTTCTCACAAATAAGGAAAGCATGCAAATATCAGGCAGTTCGCGATCTTCCAGATATCAAAATTCCAGACAACACCATATGCAAATCTTGTCAGTTTGGAAAGCAAACCAGAACTAACTTTCCAGAGAAGGAAGGATCAGCTAGCTTGCCTCTTGAGCTAGTCCATACAGATGTATGTGGTCCATTTAGGAAAAGGACACCTCGAGGAGAAGAATATCTGATATTATTCATTGATGATTTCTCAAGGTTTGTTTGGTTAGGGCTTATGAAGCACAAAGATGAAGCATTCGAAAAATTCAAATCCTTCAAAGCATTGGCTGAAAATGAATCAGGACACAAAATCAAGTGCCTCAGATCTGACAGAGGTGGGGAGTTCACATCAAATGAATTTTTTGATTTCTGCGATGAACATGGGATAAGAAGAGAATTCTCTACAGCTAGAACTCCTCAGCAAAATGGGGTTGTGGAAAGAATGAACAGAACTATCCAACAAATGGCTCGTGCTATGCTCGATGAATCAGGTACTCCTGCAACCTTCTGGGGTGAAGCTGCACATGCTGCTGTTATCATTCTTAACAAAACAAATGTCCGAGTAAACAGCACTCAAACACCTCATGAGCTTTGGAGTGGTAAAACTCCTTCCGTGAAGCATTTCAAAATCTTTGGGAGCAAATGTTATATTAAGAATACTGATGAGCAACTTGGCAAACTTGAACCTAGAGCAGATGAGGGCATTCTTCTTGGTTATTCTCCACATAGCAAAGCATACAAGTGCTACAATAAAAGACTTGGCAGAATTGTTGACAGTATTGATATAGTGGTTGATGAGAAGGGATATATTCCTAGGCAAGTTCATCATGAAGAAGATGAAGGTTACTCTCAAAGGCGAAATGATGAAGAAGAAGAACCTCAAGAAGAAGAAGAATCTCAAGAAGAACCAGAGGAGCAGACAAGAATAGAAGAGAAGACTCCATCCAGATATGTCCAAAAGAATCATCCAGAAACTCAGATTGTGGGGCAGAAAGAAGCAGGAGTACAAACAAGAAGGACACTTGCAGAAGCTTCAAGCTACTTGGCTCTACTCTCCTCCATTGAACCACAAAATGTGAAAGAAGCATGCAAAGATGAATGTTGGGTCAAAGCAATGGATGAAGAACTTGAGCAAATCGAAAGGAACAACACTTGGGAATTAGTTCCTAGACCAAAAGATAAGAATGTAATAGGAACAAAATGGGTCTTCAAGAATAAGTTAAATGAAAATGGAGAAGTAATTAGAAACAAGGCCAGACTTGTTTGTAAAGGGTATGCACAGCAAGAAGGAATAGATTTTGAAGAGACCTTTGCTCCTGTGGCAAGACTAGAGGCCATCCGAATGTTCCTTGCTCTCTCAAGCTTTCAAAACTTCAAGGTATTTCAAATGGACGTGAAATCAGCCTTCCTGAATGGAGACTTAGAAGAAGAAGTATATATTGAGCAGCCAGATGGGTTCATTCTTGGGAATGATCCAAACCTTGTATGCAGATTGAAAAAGGCTCTCTATGGGCTCAAACAAGCTCCAAGGGCTTGGTACTATCGGTTGGACAAATATCTTCACCAACAAGGCTTTTCAAAAGGATCAGCAGATAGCAATCTCTATATAAAAGTTGAAAATAACAAATTGCTAATTCTTGTTGTTTATGTAGATGATATTATTTTTGGCAGCAATGAAGAGACTATGAGTCAAAACTTTGCCTTGGTTATGCAGAAAGAATTCGAAATGTCACTTCTTGGAGAATTGACATATTTTCTTGGATTGCAAATCCAACAAAATGAAGGAGGTATCTTCTTGTCTCAAACCAAATACCTCAAGCAGATCTTGAAGAAGTATGGCATGGAAGAGTCAAAACCAGTATGTACACCCATGGTTACAGGATGCAGCCTCAGTGCAAATGATGAATCAGCAGCAGTTCACCAACCCACTTATAGATCCATGATTGGGAGTTTGCTTTATTTGACAGGTACTCGACCAGATATTACACATGCAGTAGGAATGGTTGGAAGATTTCAAGCCAACCCAAAGGAAACTCATCTTCAGGCAGTCAAAAGAATCTTCAAATATCTTCAAGGGACCCAAAACTATGGCTTATGGTATCCTAGAAATACAGATCTCACTCTTCATGCTTACACAGATGCAGATTGGGCTGGAAGTGTGGATGATAGGAAAAGCACAAGTGGAGGTGCTTTCTTCATGGGTTCCAGATTAGTATCTTGGTTCAGCAAGAAACAAAGTTCGATTGCCTTATCTACAGCTGAAGCAGAATATGTGGCTGCAGCATCTTGTTGCACACAACTTCTTTGGATGATGCAGACCTTGCAGGACTTTCAAATCACTTGCACTCCACCTGTCTCTATCTTATGTGATAATACAAGTGCAATCAGCATTTCAAAGAATCCAGTCATGCACTCAAAGACCAAGCACATACCAATCAAGTACCATTTTCTTCGGGAACAAGTGCTTGAGCAGAAGGTCAAGTTGGAGTATGTTCCTTCTAAGGAGCAAGTTGCTGATATTCTCACAAAACCACTGCCCAGGGAAACTTTTGAATATCTCAGACAAAAGCTGGGAGTAGTTGATGCTTCATCCTGTTGTTGAAGTTTGTTTGTTCTACAGAAAAGTTGGTATACGCAGGTTACGGAAGGGATATGAGCGTATACACGCGGATTCATGCTGGGTAAGTCGCGTGTATGCTGGACGCTTGTTGCAGAAAGAATATCCGCGTACATACGCTGTTTTATACAGGATAAAACGCGTATATGAAGTTCTGAACAGCAAGGGAAAACTCTGAAGTTCTGAACAGCAATAGGAATGTCAGAATTATTCAGGCACAGTTTCAGGGAGTGCAACAGGCACAGGTTCAGGGGGAGCAGCTCAAAAGTCTCATAAAGCATTGTTGGCATTCAGATGTTTTGGTTGTTGGTTTCAGGAGAAGGAGCTCAGAAAGAAATTCTAGTTGCTGATCTAACAAGATGTTTATCAGATGCTGCTGGTGTCTTTCCTAAGTCTTGGTCTAGATCTGTTGTCTCTATGTCATGTATCTCTCTTGTCTCTTTTATGGTGTCAAGGTCATGTAACGGCCTTTGTTGGTTTCCCCACTATGCCTGGGATGAATGCTGTAATATAATTGGTTGTTTCTGATATGTTATGGTTGTATGTATTGAGTCCTTTGATGATAGAAAGGTCCCTTATGGTGTATAAGTCTTGGTTCTTGTTGAAGAACATCTTTTGCAGATCTGGCCTACTGTCAGGGGGAGCACGAGTCAGCACAGCCAAGCAGAGGTATCAGCATGTCCTCAGGGGGAGCATAGCCCTTTGCCCTTGATGTCAAAGGGGGAGAGTGACTTGGTGTGGTGGTTGCCATCAAGTCCAAAGGGGGAGATTGTTGGCATTATGATTCAAGTGTTGTCCTTGATGGCAACTCACTCAGTGGATGGTACAGGTGCTCAGAGGTTGGTACAGGTGATGGCAACTTAATCAGAAGACAGATCTCAGTACAGCATGCCAAGGAAGCTCATACACGCCGTTTCGTTAAGCCCAAGTCGCGTGTACACGCTAGTTCGATTCAGAAAAAGCGCGTGTATGTGGAAAGGTTCCTTTGGTTCATGGTGGTTAGTCCTTGGAAGTTGTGCCTATGATTTCGGACCATTATGTCTCGACGGGCGTGTCGATCCCTAGTTTTAAAGTTGATGGTATTGTGTTACTATGGTTTTGGCTCTTGGTATTGAGAAAGGCCTAAGGCTATATAAGGAGAAGAAGATCATTAGGCAAGATCATCTTTCGACAAGGCATGAATATCTAAGAGAGAAAGAGATCTGATATGCAGGTTCTGAGTTGCATGATCTAAGCCAAGGAGAGATCACATCGGTTAATGGAAGACTAGATCTAAGGATAGATCGGGATCTAATGGTTTGAAATGCACTATCATGATATGGTTGATTATGCGTATTTCTAGATCTGCATATTGTCGCAATGTTACGTTCTGGGTCTAACTAATGTCTGGTACAGCTGCAAATTGAGAAAGTTTATTTTTAGATCTGTACGCAGGTTGGCTTCAGTAAAAGAGCGTGTATACGCGGGTTCTGCTCATTAAAGTAGCGTATATCTTTTGAAGCTTGATTTGGGTTTACAGTGGGGTCTGACTGTTATTGCAGAGTTCTGTAGTCTGCTCTGTGTTCTGGTAACTGGTGATTGACAGGGTTCAGTGGTTCAGTGATTCAAAGTTTGGTTGTTTTATGCTTCAATGATCTGTTGTGGAAATTGAATGAATTGTGGTCTTCAGATTGTAATGTTGTGCTTCAGGAATATCCAAGTCTGAAAATGTATGAAAAGTGATACCTGGAAGAAGGAAGATTGTAGGTCAGCACCTACGTACTAGTATCTTGGCTAGTACAAGAGCAAAGGGGGTTGGAGCTCCCTTCCAAGGAAGTTTGGAGAACGAGAGAAGGTTGAAGCCTTCTGCAGGTTGTAGCCTGCGTACTGGTATAAGGCTGCACCAGTACAAAAGATTGTAAACTGAAGTTTCATATGAAAGAAAGATAGAGACAACTTGCAGCAGGTGGTTTTCACCCACATTGGGTTTCCACCTTATATCTTGGTGTTCATGTGTGTGGCTTTTTATTTGTTCTGTTATACTGCACATGTTTACTGTTAATATGATGAATAATGTCCTGATGCACTTAATTGAAGAATAAGCTAACTAAATTGTGAGTTTTCTGCTTATACGCTGTTTTACTTCGTCACAGTAGCGTGTACACGCTGGTTCACTTAACTGAAGTAGCGTATATGTTTCTGGGCATTTGAAAAGTTTGATTAATCTGATAATACTGATTCACCCCCCCTCTCAGTATTATTTCCAACACTAATCTAGTGGCAGAGTCCATTCCAGGGTTCCTTCCAAATGTGAAACAGCTTAAACAACAATGGAAACAGGCAGTGGAAGAAAAAGCGGAAGTGTTAAGGCAAACAACTAGGCTAGACTGGGAGGCGTATTGGCAACATTTGGTCAAGCCTCACAGCCAATGGATGACCCTGTGATTCCTAATCACTTCTGCCGAGAAAATGGTGCCAACACTGACCAATGCTGTATTCAGTGGACAGTTGAAAGCCGAAGTCGGCTAGCCTACACATCTGAAGCCTATGGTGGATATTTGTGATCTAAAGGATCAAATGCAACATAGTTAGTCACCTTGTTTACTTTAATTTTGATTTTATTTTTGCATAAATTGAGGCAAGTCGTTTAAACCTCCTCAACTATTTTTGTAATAATCTATTTTTAGTTTTATAGTTTTAGTATTTAAACCCCTTTCATGCATTTAGAGAGGGGTCCAAAATTTTATCAGAAATTCTACAAAACATGCACTTCTATCCCTTTGAGGAAGTTCTGGTGAAATATATGGAACAAGATTTATTTTCATCTAATTTAGCATCTTCTACTGAAATTGCACTTTTGTACTCTTAGATGATGTTGAATGGATTGAAGATAGATCAATATTGCTGAAACACGAGTAGGACGTATTATAAATGGTACTTTTATCTTGTAATCCTTTTTACTTATGTATTAAGCAATCATTTCTTTCCGAATTATTTATGTATGCAGGTCTGAATTTTGATTACCATTATTGCACTTCTGTATGATGATGATCTTTATTTTATGTTGAATATATGAATAACTCTTTATGCGATATATTTCTCACAATCGTTTTGGCTAACTTTTTATATGAAACGATTATTGTTAAAACATATTCACTTCTAATCGTAATTGAATGATCTTTATTACCAATTGCTTTTAGAAATTATTGTAGATTGCATATATCAAGTTTATCCCGAGTATATTATGATTAGATAGTTTTTAAAATTAGAAGTTAAATGCATTTGTGATTGATTAGTTTAGACTAGATTACTGTTAGCTTAAACATTACTCTAAAACATCACACATCACCCCATTTAGCACAAGTATTAAACAGATTGGGAAACTGGTCCCATTATCCCCATTCAGAGCCACTACTCCAAACGGAAAAGGAGCTGCCAACCAAGGTCCGGACCGGGTGGTTTTCCCCCATGTTGAGGCAACATTTTTCGAGGCTTCAACAAGACCTCATGTGGGTATGATCTCTCCTAAGAAATTTTCCATAAATAAAACAAGTTTATGAGTAATTGGATGAATATCCATAAGGCATCCTTTCCTTCCAAATGAACGTGTCTTTTGGGTATTGGGAAACCTGTATAAATACAAGTTATAATACCTCACATTAAGTATCGATCGGGCATCTGGCAAAGAGAAGAATTAAAAATTTTAGAACTCGTGAACTTGAAAAGATAGAGGAAGCTGAAGGTCAAGAAGCCGAAGGTGTAGAAGAAAACGAAGGTTTAACAAAAGTTGAAAGCTAAGCAAAGAAGGAAGCATAAGACAAAGAAGGAGGAAAATATTTTGACCTGATTCATCTTGGAAAGTTTGGACCCAAAGTGAAACCATAGCACAAACAGTGACCTGTTGCAAAGACTACAAGAACATGATTTTGTAAAGAAGTCCTTGGAAGCAGTATAATACAATCAAACATTTCTTGATAGAGTAAACCTATAGGGTCGGAGCCCTTGGGGTTGGTGCCTCAAAATTGGAAGGATTGGTGTCCTTGGAGTTGGTGCTTCTAAATTCAAGGTTGGTACCTTGGTAAGATAGGGTCGAAGCCCTAGAGGCTGGAGTCTCATCAAAGTCCAAGTTGGTGCTTGGAAAAATTCACAGATATTGTATTCAATCTTTTTCTATATTTAATAAAATCATTTCTTAGATTAAAATTGTAAAAAATCTAAACTGGTAATAATAACAATTGAAAAAAAATATTGATTCATCCCCCTCTCAATATTTCCAACAATTGGAATCAGAGCCAACTTCTTCAGAGTCATCCTAATAGCTAGAAGAAGGATTCTTAGTTACAATGAAGAATCAAGAAAGGACAGGAAGGCTTCCCTTGTTCGATTGTACTAATTTTGGGTTTTGGAAAAAGAGAATGTCTTACTACTTAATGTTCCTTGGACCTGAAGTTTGGAATTTTGTTTTTAATGGGTACAATTCCCCTCCCACTCTTGCTACTAATCAATATGAAAGAAAAGAGTACATCGAAAATGTTAAAGTTCTAAATTCCATTACGAGTGGAATTACTGATTCTGAGTTTATGAAAGTCTTGAATTGTGACTCGGCCAAAGAAGTATGGGATAAGCTAGTTAGATTAGATGATGGGGACTCTAAGGTTAGAAGGAAAAGCTTCAAACTCATAGGAGGCAGTTCGAAAGTCTGAAAATGGATCATGAAGAAGATATTGCATCATACTTCCTTCGAGTATTTGAAGTAGTCAACTCTCTTAGAGGATAGAGAGAAAAGATTGAAGAAAGCAATGTTGTTCAAAAGGCCTTAAGATCTGTCCCAGACAGATTTGACTCCAAAATAAGTGCTATAGAATAAATGAAGGAACTAAACACTCTCAAAATGGATGAAATTCATGGAATCATCACTTCCTATGAGATGAGAAAAGGAATCCCAAGTTACAAAGATGCAACATTCAAGGCCTCAAAATCAAGAAAGGGAAAAGGATGGAATACCAGCAGTGATGACTCTGATGTTGAATCCGAATTGGAGCATTTTGTATGAAGAATAAAGAAAGGATCCAAGCTAAAAGGTAAGAATCCTCTTATTTGTTTCAACTATGGAAGAATAGGTCATTACATTGCAAATGTCCTCATAGGCATGGCAATGATAATGAGGAAGGAAGGATATACAAAAGGAAGGATTTACTAAGAAGAATTTCCCCTGTAAACAATATGAATCTAATGAGGGTGAATATGTGGTCATCAAGAAGAAATCATCCAAAGACATCTTCCATCACAAAGAAAGTAATGATGAATCAGATGAAGAGAATGACTATGTTGGAAGCAAGGAAGTACTATTTATGGAATTCATTGAAGATGATGAACCAATATAGGAAAATGAAGAAGATATAAATGAATTACTGATAAGAACCATTGAAGAAAATGAGGAGTTACGAAAGAAGGTTATCTCTCTTAAAACGGACAAAGAGGAAGCTAAAAGAAGGGAGGACATTATATGTAAAAGACATGAAGCCGAAATAGTATCTCTCAAAAAGGAAATGGAACAAATCAAAAGAATTTTTCAAAGTTCTCAAACTCTTGATCACATTCTCAACACTCAGAAATCTTAAAGTGACAAGTTCGGGATCGGTTTTTCATCAAGTGCTAAGGATAATACAAGAATCTATGCCAATGTACTTCGCAGCAATCCAAAATAAGAAAAATCATCTCATCAAAGGCCCGACTCAAATCCAAAGAATGAAGAAAGAGAAACTCCAAGCAAGAAGGATTATTCAAATCATGGCTATTATAACAGGTACCAAACTATATTTCTTGGACATTGTTATTATTGTAAAAAAATTGGTCATTAAGCTAAACATGTCATGACTCGTAAGAATGAAGCACCAATATTGAAGGATCAGACAAACAAACCATGTAATCTCAAAGGGAAAGGACAAATCAAGACCTTCAACTCGTTTGATCCTTTGGCAAAATTTGATCCAATTTTATTATTATGTAATGATAATGGACATAGAGAACAAAATTTCCCCCTCAAAAGTAGAGAAGCAAAAGATGAAAATCCCAATATGGATAAATGTGGTCTAGATTTATGTGCTCACAGTGAGGAAAATCTTTGGTTTGTGGATCGTGGGTGCTCCAGACATATGACTAGTGACAAAAGGAAGTTTGTATCATTAAACAAAAAGGAAATGTATCCTTTGGGAGTGGGTCTACCAATTTCTGGAAAAGGAATCGCTACCCTTATTAATGGAAAAGGAAAGGCTCAAAATGCTTTGTTGGTAGATGGGCTCAAACACAATCTCTTGAGTGTTAGCCAAATCTGTGATCAAGGACATAATGTTGTCTTCAACACTAAATTTTTTGAAATAAGGAATTCTTCTTTAAGAGAACTTCTGGCAAAAGGAGTTAGAACATTAGATAACGTCTACATTCTAAACAAAATTCAAGAAGATAAATGTTATATAAGCCAAACATATGAAAACTGGTTGTGGCATAAGCGACTGGGCATACAAGTTTCGATAACTTGATCAATATCAACAAAATCAATGCAGTAAGGGACATTCCAAAGATGTCCAAACTAGATCAAGTTTTATGTGGCCCATGTCAACATGGCAAGAAAAACAAAACCAACCACAAGACTAAAGGGTTCTCCACATCAAAACATCTAGAGATCATTCATGAAGATTTATGTGGGCCAACCATAACTCTAACACTCCAAGGAGAAAGGTACACTAGTACAAAATGGCTAATTAGTTACTAAAACAACGACTAAAATTTGCATATAAATGATTATTTTTCAATTGGTGACCAGTAGTAGCTAATTTACAGTATCTTATAACGCGACCAACTTTTAGTCGTTTTTAGTTTAGTCATTAATTGATTGTCTCAATTTTATCGTCTAGCAGTGTATTTAGTCATAAATTTAGCCATTAATTTAGTTATTGGTTTAGTCATTAATTGCCACAATTAATGACCAAATATACAACAAAATATATTACTATATGATCATTTGAGAAACCCAATTAATTACCAAAGAAATATGACAAAAATGTTGGTCGTGTTATAAGATATTGTAAATTAGCTACTAATAGTCATATATATGAAAATTTTATTCGTCGTTTGAAACCAATTAATGACCAAAGAAATGTGACTAAATTTTTGTCATGTTATAAGATAATGTAGATTAGCTACTAATAGTCGTATATATGCAAAATTTAGTTGTCATTTGTAATGAAAAATTATTCATTTGCAGTACTCATTTATATTTTTTTGGTAGTTTCATATTCATTATATCAATGACTAATTTAGTAGTTTATATTCATTTCATTATTTTCATTAATAATCATTATAAATAACTAATTTAGTTGTATATTAATTTTATTTGTATTCATCATTAATCAATATAAAATACTAATTTAGTAGTTTTAGATTGATTTTATGTGTTCATTATTAATCAACATAGATTAATTAGTACGATTTTGTGACTAAATTTAAAAAACGTCATACAATGTGAATTGGTTCATCTAATATGAAAATTCAAAATTACAAATGTTAGTTAAAATACTAAATGATATCAAGTGCAACTATAAACAATTTCAACCACATAAATTATATTATAGGAAATGTTGAGTATTACAATATGAGTTTCCAACTTAACATTGGATGAACTACAATTTACACATGAAATGTTGTTTCATCACTATAAAACATTATCATTGTGCGTCAAGTCATTGCAGGTGAATTCACCAAATATGAAGACTTGAACATCAATCTCTATGTGTGTGTCTTATGTGGGATATTGGATTTAAGGGAACCACTATACCGGTTCTCTTCTCTCTCTTTTTGCATTTCTCACTCCAGTGTTAGTGTTCTCCTCTTTCTTCAAATCCTGCTGCTTACCATCAATGCTGAGTTCCTTTTTTGAAAACAAAAGAACCTAGAATGTAGAGTGTAAGACATGAAAGATGATAAACAATAGAATATAAATGAAAGTAGACTATAAAGGATTTATATTACATATACCTCAACATCAACAATGTTAAAGCCATTCTTCCCCATAAGAGCAAGAAACTCGAACAAGTTTTCTTCAGTTGAGCGATAGTGGCCACTATGTGGCCAGATGACTTGTATAAACAAATTAAAGTCACCATAGAAAAGAACACCTTAGTAACTTAGTATTCAACCTTTAGGGAAAGCTTAGGCACAATCATGCCAACTAAGTTACATGCTAAAAAGCTCAAGCTGTAAATAACTTGTTAAAACAAATAATCTGAGGTGTGATGTCTAATCCTTGTCATTTTATTCGCAACAACAATTTGTTGTCTAATGCATGAAATTGGTCAAGTATATAAATAACATGTTCTCAAATAACAACATGAAAGTAAACTTTTCTAATAATAATGAAAATCTTTCAATACAAAACAATTAAAGGATTTCAATCAATATCATGTAATATTAATTTCATCTTCAGGCTTTGGTTGTTTGTTTAAACAGACATAATACCAAGTACTTTCAATTTCATAGTTAAAATACAAAGAAAAATCGAAATAAACGTTCAAAATACAATCAAACAATAAATAGAGGACATGATGTAATGGACATTGCAATTATAAAAAAAATGTTTACCTATCCATCGATATATTATCATACATTCCTAAAACATTTGCTTGCCCAAAATAACCGTGAGGTGAAGGAATCACAACATTAAAAACCATAGGAATACTTAATAGAAACATTTCCAAAGTCGATGGCTGAAGTTCTTGAAGGATCTTCAACAACAAATGAATCATATCCAAGACATGATCTTTATATTGTCTCCCCATCCTTTTTCCAATCACATTTCATGTAACCTGCCCACACCAGAGTCAAGTAACAATCAAATGAAGGAATTGACATTTGTTTTTATCTTTTATATGTATAAACTTTGAATATAATTTGTTTTGGTAATGTATTAATTCATATTTAAAGCCTTCCTATCATGAGAATGTATCAATCAAGTAGAACATTAGAAAAAATGACCTCAATGATGTCCTCTAACAATTTCTACAATATCAATATTTGTCTTGCTGTGATATATTGGATATAAAAAAGAACATATCTGCAAATGAAAAGGCCATATATTACTTATGTTCAGACTATGTATATGATGTATTCTTAGGTAACTTTTTAGGATGTCCCTCTACCTTTACCAAAGTGGATTGTAGCTTGGTTAAACTCTTTATTCTTTCATTCAACATCAATTTCTGCAAGATAAATATCACACATTATTCTTTCCCATTTCTCAACATGCTAGATATGATAAATTGAAAGTCACATAAAAGCAAGAGGAAACCATTTCCTAACCAAAACAAATAAACAAACAATGCCTCTAATAAAACTTCACACCTCATAAATTACTCTGCCATGTGCTCAAAATAAAGGTGATATTATTTGCATCATCTTTAGGTCATATTTAATGGGATATTCTTATTTTTACCATGATTTCAATTTGGTGCTAAAAGAAATATATAAATCTAGGTTATTATCAGTGAAATTCAAGTATAATTCAAAAAAACAACGTCATTATAAGGTATGGAGATAGAAACATCTTCATAACTAGGATTCTCTATTTTAATTTGGTTTGAGTTGACTTGGTAATGAATATATAGTTTTCTCTAAAGAAGTGAAATAGAAAGATGGGAATTGAAATAACCTTGTGAATTTTTAATTAATTCATATTATATATCTCTAAGACAACCAGGTCATTCTTCTCTGTTATTTGATAGAGATTTATTGGCATAGAATAATAATGAATTAACTATCAAACACAATGATGCAAT
Organism: Pinus tabuliformis; assembly: GCA_031772625.1. Classification (NCBI taxonomy): domain Eukaryota; kingdom Viridiplantae; phylum Streptophyta; class Pinopsida; order Pinales; family Pinaceae; genus Pinus; species Pinus tabuliformis. Next base: position 1,137,690,846 of record CM062811.1, read on the forward strand.
ATATTAACCAAGGAAAGAAAAATGACATGGCTTTGGTATTTGTGTGCTCGAAGGAAATCCAACAATAGTTGTGTTCTTTCTTTATCATGAAATAGTATTGAAGACAAATGTTGGTTCAGAAATCGAACTTCGTTACCAATAGGAGATGGCCGTGTTGGGTAAGGAAAGGATGAATTGAAGGGCTGAAGATATAACTCCAATACAAAGTTATCCTTGTCACTACAAAATAAAAAGTTGTCATCATTTTCTTATCAAAGTAAAAAGAAAAGTGAGATTGTATTTGTGCACTTGTGATAGTATATGAAAAAGAGAGGACTAGTGGAAATCATAGTGTGTTGTCCCATTATTCAACCTAAAATAAAACTTATATATTCAGTTGTTGACTACGGTGGAAATCAATTGTAAAACCCACTCAACTTGATCTTTACATGACATAGTCGTAATGGACTAGTAGAATAGAAGCATGCTAACTCATAAACAAGAGATGATAAAAAAGAATAATGGAACATCCACATAATTGGCATGAATAAAATTTCCACAGTATTCATCCAAAAAATGAGAAGAACTTATGGCAAAAGAACATATCATTAGTGTTTTGTACCCTCCTTAACACATGTAGCCTAGGGAAGTAGAGGAGGCCAAATGTAGCAGGATTCCAATTGTGTGGGATATAAAAATAGAAATGTGGAAAAACATGCCTGCCAATTCATGAAATCTCACTCTAAATAATACAACAAATTGAGGATAGTAATGATGAAAAAAGATCATGTATTAAGATCAAGCCCTTATTGGTCATGAATTAGCAAGGCAACTGGTAATTTTTACTCGTAAAAAAATATATCATAATTAGTGTAATGACTGTGTGAATATTTTTGTGATTTTTTTTACATTTATATTATGGCATCCTTGCAAGAGAGAGTTATGAAAGTTCTCCAGGTTTGGTCAGGCTGGTTTCTCCTTTCATATGCTTATGTGAATGGACAAAGAGCTACCTTTCTTCAGTTTGGAAGTTCAGGTGTCCCTCCCTTTCATTCAATATGTGGAGATGCCCCATTGAGGGACCTTGATAGTCCTAAATCCAATCTTACATACATAAAATATGGATCTGGTCCAAAACAAGATGTTTCTATGGTGATTGGAGAGGGAGCAACAACTCGAGAATTGTTTAGTATTCCTCTTGTGGAGCTTGAAAGATAGTGTAGGAAAAATGGTTTATCTATTTGTGGTGGTAGGGAGGTAATGTTTTTCGATTGCTTAGCTTAGAAGAATAAGTGAAGAATAAGAACCAAGATCAAGATGAGGATTTCAGGTATGGGTATAACTTTGCAATCAGAGGGAAGCATGCAAGAGAAACTGATGCTTATATACAATTTGGAGGGGGAAGGTGGAGCACGGGTAAAGAAAGAAAATCCATACTTTATGATGATAAGTACTATATATCATTATCATCATCTAGGAAAAATGTTCAGGAAGAACCATCTTTACAGTCATGGGTTGTGGAACGTGAATCAATGGATACCTATTGCAGTGGAACTTTACCAAAAAATGTTGGTGTCGTGATGGTAGTGTCACATGATGTGCCCCCAAAAGTTCAAAATATTCTAGGCAATGTCAAGGAAAATTTCTTTCTCTACTCCTTAACTCATATTTCGCCCCATCCACATTTTGATAGACCAATTATCAAGATCATAGAATGATATTTTCTTTAATGAAGGAGTCTAAGGGCTAACAATTTAAGGATATGATCAATTTTTTTAAAAAATGGACAGTCTTGTCTGACTTGCAAGGACTTGGGTGTCAAACTTGCTGCCAAGCCAATGTTATTCACATGTCAAAATTTTGAGTATGACTTGGGGTTGAGTTTGAATGAGAGGATTTTTCTTAATATTGTTTAGTCAAGGAAAAGAACCAAATTTAGAGTCCATTTGAATTATGATTCATGAAGCATAGTAACAGAGTTGGTGAGCTTAATAGGGCTCATCCTTGTCGTGATGTGTTACATTCGAATGACATGAATGCATGAATTTCAAAAGGCTGAGATATGATATAAATCTTGGGGAATTTTGACAAAATAAATAACCCAAACCTCACACTTCAGATATGCTATAAATCTTGGGAAATTTTAACCAAATACATAACCCAAACCTTAAACCTAGTAGTGTGAAATCCATTGTTTGAAGTGTGGCTACTGAAAACAAATTTCTTAAATACTTTAAAAAATTAGCATACGAATAATTTATAAAAGCATGGAATTTAGTTGTCAATCAAATGTCAAATCGGATAAGAATTAAAGCGATAACCCGCAATGACAATCCAAAATTGACAAGACATATTGGACAAATGTTCAAAACTCATTGGGAACATCCTAATCCCACTGGTTGCTCATCTAAAGCAACCGAAGATGTTATCTTACCTGGGAAACATGGAATGATAATGATATAAATGAAAAAAAGATAAATAATTAAAATTGACTATTAGAACCAACGCAAACAATGAATGATAAACAAAATGAAAATGGGGCAAAATTTTGCATACCCACTCCATGAGACTGCCATCCGCTTCCATACTCGATGTTGCCCAAGTCTAAGTAAGTCATTCCATTGGTGTCCACATCCTCGTATCCACAGTAGAATTCATCCTCGTATCCACATACAACCTGCATTGGTCATACCCTTTCGTAAAGAAAAAAATAAAAGAAAATGAAGCCCAAAAGCCTTTTTACTGGTCAACGGTTTAAATATTTTGAAGCGTGTATTTAAAAAGAAGATTCTCATACCAATATCCTTGCTTTCTTTGAAACTCTATTCAAATACATCACTTCCTCCAAAAAATTTACATATCGTGGATCATCATAATTCAAGTCATCAATTAAACGAAGTTCTATCATCTCTAGAGTAGGGGTGCTCTGAAGAAAGCAACCTAATACACTGATTTCCCTATCATGAAATTCAGTTATGTCTACATAAACCTGTATATATGGAGATGAGAGAGTGGGGATCTGAGATGTCGAGGTATGGGATATTTTGAAAGTTCCTACATTGCATTTCAAAACTAGAATAAGCCAACTCTGCACTCATTTACGAGGTAAAAGACATAAATATTCATTATGAACATCATGGAAAAAAACCATGGAAGAATTTTATGGTCTTTTCACATCTTATAGCAGGTTAAATTTTTTAATTTAGGTAGTGTATATTTTCATTAAGGAATAGATATGAAACAAAGTTGTTACTTAGTTTTGTTTCATATCTATTGGATATACTGAATCTGCAAACAAGACATAATAATGAACCAAAACATAATAGTCAACCTAAGCTACATCAATATATGATTTGTATAATTTTTTTTTTATGCTATACCTGACAACTAAGTAGAAAATGCAAACATTCTTAAACATTGAAACATGTTGTTCGTTTCCCATGTAAAATAAAAGCAGAAATTATGTTTTTACCAAGATAATGTTGTCATCCATTAACAAACATTGGAGATTAGGAAGCCTCTCGAACAACAAATTGAGAAGACACATATTTATTTAAGCAAAGGCACAACACATATGACCAACTCCTTTAATGATTTAAAGCTCCCCATCATCTCAATCAATATGTCCACAAAGAAATTGTATGCATTATCGAGATATGAGTCCATTTCCAGTAAGGTCAAATTACTTCCACGTTGCATATTGAGTCTCAAGATAGAAATCTCTTGAAAACGTACCCCATTCACTCTCAAATATTTTATCATGTATGCCCCTGCATACACATACAAGACAACCTGGGTTTACAGTGGTTTATATTTTATCCACATACAACCTGCATTTACACTAGTTTCATTGTAAAGCATTGAAAGTAGTAGTAATATTCATACTTACATGGTTGTAGTTTGAAGCAATGTGATTGAAGAGGTTTTTTCTAGATCTAGCGGTTATTTAACACAAATTTAGTGATTCCTCTATTGAGGACCACAAATGTAGGGAGTGAACAGAAGGTCGAATACTGACGATAAAATATTCTTTATGGTTTGGCCAGTCAAGTGGACGTCCGATCAAATTAGATGAGCATACAACTAAGCTTCAAAAGGGGTCCTATGCAAGTGCTTTTAAATGATATCCCTTGGAAGCTTCAACATAGTACTCAGTATCATCATACAAAGGACCACCCAAAAATAGACCATCTAATCTTGTCGAAGTTTGAAGAACCAAGTCACCCTTTTTCAGAAGACCATTGCTACTGTCATTTTGAGAAATTATTTTAATGTCAACACCTGGGATTGCTGGCAGCACTAACCCTGAATGTACTTTCCTAGGCACCCCACAAAAGAAGGAATATCAGGTTGGCACCCATTAGTTTTAATAGCAACATGCTGACTTCTTGGATAAAACAAGACCTTTTCAAAACTATTTTTCTCACTAGCATTCCTTTTATCTCTCAGAACAAAGACCATTTCATCTTCAAGATTGGCCCAATGAGTGTACTTATATACAACAATGTTTCTTGGTCCATTAACACTTGAAATAAGTTTGACATTATTGATCATATCTATAAATGCACCGTCCTTTTTCCATATGTCTACAGTAATTCTTCAACTCATTTTATTTGGGATAAGAACTTGAATCAACATGTATTTCACCACTCGATAGATATTTTTCACCAGTCAAATATATAGGATTATGGTTCAATACATTGAATTCTAATGAAGCAATTCTAAAGAAAATGCACAAGTTCAAGAAATGAAGCATGTGCACACGAGAAACTTCTAAGCAGATTTTCTACCATCCTTTCTCAATCAACAAATTCATTAGTTCCTTGTTTGGCTGTACGATGTAAGAAGCCATAGGATGAGTAGACATAATACGCAACCAATAGCATTTTTGGATAAACATTATCTCTGAATGATAAGAAACACTAACATTGACATCAATAAGCTTTCTCTCCCAACACCAGTCATCATCCCAATCTAACAAATCATATGAAGGTCCATGTTTTACCTCAAGACGTAATGCACCAGGGAGTACTTTCTCAAATATGAAGTCACTACTCTCATTTGTTAAACTTAAAAAGTTAAGCTTCTCTAAACCTAGAGTTCAATAGCCAAATAAGTAAGTGATATAGAAACCAAGGAGTCACATCCTTCCTTGCATATCACTGATCCATGGATATCAACATGGGCCTTTATAAATCCAATGCCAAACATTGGTCTAGTTGTTGTCACATCAATATGTGATGGTGAAAATTGAAGACCAGAATCATGTTCTGCTATTGTGGTCAATGGGGATATTCGATATTAACATGGTTGAACCTCGAAGCAGAAGTTTCCCATATCATCAATCCTCTTTAGTTGAGGCTTAACATTGTATGGCCCATGTGTGAAGCCAATTTGATGTTTGCCATAATAGCCATTTGTCACTAATTTTAGGGAACCACAAATATTATAATGTGTTTCTTCTATCTTTGGGATTGAAGCCATGTTTGGCACAACCATGAAATTCTCCAAACTGCTAAACTCGAAGTGATCCTTCTCAGCCTTGATTGTGTAGTGTGTTGATGTTGCATGATCAAGTTTGTAATATCCCTGGACATCTGTTGTAGCTCTTTCTTGTCCATCAACTAATATATTAACACCTTCAAAACATACTCCTTCAGAAGTCACCACAAGTCCTCCAACTGAGAAACTTGTGACCTGAAATGGATGAGATATATTAACATGACTGTGCTCAACAAGAACATCTATAGATGGAAGTGAAACATCAAATATTGTATTCTAACCCTTGTAGAATGTCAACAACCTTTATTTTCCACATGGAATAAAATTAAAATCAAATTTCCCATATGCATCAGATATTGCATGACAAAGCACTTGATTTGGCAAAGGAGTGTTGGAAATAATACTGAGAGGGGGGGTGAATCAGTATTATCTAGCAATTTAATAAATCTTCCTTATTTGATCTTTGAATTATTTTTGCATGTCAGTACCATAAAATAATGAGCATGAACAAAGAAAAACAGATAGTCACACCAAAGAACACAAGATGTAAGGTGGAAACCCAATGTGGGTGAAAACCACCTGCTGCAATATGTCTCTATCTTCTTTCAAATTAGAAACTTCTTTTACAATGATTTTGTACTGGTGCAGTCCTTTACCAGTACACAGGCTGCAACCTGCAGAGAGCTACAACTCTCTCTCTCTCTCGTTTTCCAGTCTACTCCTGGAAGGGAGCTACAACCCCCTACTTCTTTTCATAAAGCATCAGATGATCAAAAAGTACATAACAGTTACAGTCCACTACAGATATCAGATTAGCAATAACAGAAGTAACCCAGAACACCTTATCAACAGAGAAATTCAATCAACAGAATATCTTAAGACAGAGACGCAGTTTTTCGTTCAGTGGCCTGCGACCAGACGCAGTTAACCTTCTGCTCCCCTGCGTCTACACGCAGATATCCTTCTGCTGCACTGCGTGCCCACGCACTGTTCCTTTAACTGCTCTGTGTTCTGTTGCTTCAGAAACGCATCCAGAAACACTATCGCGCCACGTCTTTCTGCTACAGGGACGCACCCAAAAACACTATCGCGCTGCGTCCTTCTGCTACAGGGACGCACCCAAAAACACTATCGCGCCGCGTCCTTTTGCTTTAGAGACGCACCTGAACCTTGATCGCTCTGCGTCCCCACGCAGATCTCCAGTCACTGAACTGCGTCCCAGACGCACCTGAACTTCGTCTGCCCTGCATCCCCACGCAGATCTCCAGATTCTGCACTGCGTCCCGGCGCGCTTTCCTTTCACTGTACCTGCGTCCCTTTGGGTATGAATGATTTCAAGACTTTAAGTGTAACCCAAACAGTCAGATCTACAGATCTTGATCTTGCGCCAAAGGGATCTCAGTCCTTCAGTAGATTTTCCTTTTAGATCTAGACCAGATCTCACCCAATAAGATATTCAACCAAAGACATACATAAACCAAATGATCTCCTTTGCTTTATATAGGCAAGCTCCTCCTCAAATCATGGAACAATACCACGAGCCGACATCACAATAACACAATACCGTCGGCTAGATACCAAGAGTAAAACACAAGAAACCCCCACGTGTGCTTTTCTCTGCCTTAAAATGTGTGCACTGGTTGGACGCACCTCCTGAATGGCTGGCCTGCGTCTCTGGACGCGGCTTCTGCATGGTGTACCTGCGGGTACGCACTTTCTGTAAGGTATACCTACGTCCTCCTTATTTCCTTCAATATTTGATAGCTGATCATCAACTTCTGCTGCTGACTTGAAGAACAGTGACCTGTCACCTGAATGGGTTGCCATCAAGGACAACACTTTAGTCATAATGCCAACAATCTCCCCCTTTGGACTTGATGGCAACCTCACAAACTTCAGCTTCATTCCCCCTTTGACATCAAGGGCAAAAGGGGTATGCTCCCCCTAAGAACATGCTCCCCCTGAATATGAACCAGATCTGCAACAAAGAACCATAATCCATCATGAAAGAGATAGAGACATATTGCAACGATTTCCAAGACCTCCTTCTGACCATCCTCCATAATGCCAACAATGCATTATATGCTCCCCTGAACCTGTACCATCAATCAGAAAAGATTCAACAACAAGATGATGCATCAACAACCCCCAGCTTTTGCCTGAGGTACTCAAAGGTGTCCCTGGGCAATGGTTTGGTGAGAATATCAGCAACTTGTTCCTTAGAAGGAACATACTCCAACTTGACCTTCTGTTCAAGCACTTGTTCCCGGAGAAAATGATACTTGATTGGTATGTGCTTGGTTTTTGAATGCATAACCGGATTCTTTGAGATGCTGATTGCACTTGTGTTATCACATAAGATGGGGATAGGTGGTGTACAAGTGATTTGAAAATCCTGCAAAGTCTGCATCATCCAAAGAAGTTGGGTGCAACAAGATGCAGCAGCAACATATTCCGCTTCAGCTGTAGACAAGGAAATCGAACTCTGTTTCTTGCTGAACCAAGATACCAGTATGGAACCCATAAAGAACGCACCGCCACTTGTGCTTTTCCTGTCATCCACGCTTCCGGCCCAATCTGCATCTGTATAAGCATGAAGAGTAAGATCTGTATCTCTAGGATACCATAAGCCATAATTTTGAGTCCCTTGAAGATATTTGAAAATTCTCTTCACTGCCTGAAGATGAGTCTCCTTCAGATTTGCCTGAAATCTTCCAACTATTCCAACTGCATGCATGATGTCCGGTCGGGTACCTGTCAAATATAGTAAACTTCCAATCATAGATCTGTAGGTTGGTTGATGTACTGCTGCAGATCCATCATTTGCACTAAGACTACATCCTGTGATCATGGGTGTACATACTGGTTTTGCATCTTCCATGCCGTATTTCTTCAAAATCTGTTTGAGATACTTGGTTTGAGATAAAAAGATTCCTCCTTCTTTTTGTTGGATTTTCAAACCAAGGAAATATGTCAGTTCTCCTAGCAAGGACATTTCAAATTCTTTCTGCATGACCGAGGCAAAGCTTTGACTCATAGCTTCTTCATTGCTGCCAAAAATAATGTCATCTACATACACAACAAGTATTAGCAATTTGTCATTTTCAACTTTTATATACAGATTGCTATCTGCTGAACCTTTTGAAAAACCTTGTTGATGAAGATATTTGTCCAACGGTAGTACCAAGCCCTTGGAGCTTGTTTGAGACCATAGAGAGCCTTTTTCAATCTGCATACAAGATTTGGATCATTTCCAAGAATGAACCCATCTGGCTGTTCAATGTACACTTCTTCTTCCAAGTCTCCATTCAGAAAGGCTGATTTCACGTCCATTTGAAATACTTTGAAGTTTTGAAAACTTGAGAGAGCAAGGAACATTCGGATGGCCTCAAGTCTTGCAACAGGAGCAAAAGTTTCTTCAAAGTCTATTCCTTCTTGTTGCGCATACCCTTTACAAACAAGTTTGGCTTTGTTTCTAATTACTTCTCCAATTTCATTCAATTTATTTTTGAAGACCCATTTTGTTCCGATAACATTCTTATCCTTTGGTCTAGGAATCAACTCCCAAGTGTTGTTCTTTTCGATTTGCTCAAGTTCTTCATCCATTGCTTTCATCCAACATTCATCTTTGCATGCTTCTTTCACATTTTGTGGTTCAGTAGAGGAGAGTAATGCCAAATAGCTTGAGGCTTCTGCAACTGTTCTTCTTGTTTGTACACCTGCTTCTTTCTGCCCCACAATCTGAGATTCTGGATGATTCTTCTGAACATATCTGGATGGAGTCTTTTCTTCTATTCTTGTTTGCTCCTCTGGCTCTTCTTGAGGTTCTTCTTCTTCATCATTCTGTCTTTGAGGGTAGCCTTCATCTTCTTCGATGTCTTCATGATGGACTTGCCTAGGAATGTATCCCTTCTCATCAACCACTACATCAATGCTGTCAACAATTCTGCCAAGTCTTTATTGTAGCACTTGTATGCTTTGCTATATGGAGAGTAACCAAGAAGAATGCCTTCATCTGCTCTAGGTTCAAGTTTGCCAAGCTGCTCATCAGTATTCTTGATATAGCATTTGCTCCCAAAGATTTTGAAGTGCTTTACCGAAGGAGTCCTGCCACTCCAAAGCTCATGAGGAGTTTGAGTGCTGTTCACCCGGACATTTGTTTTGTTGAGAATAACAACCGCAGCATGTGCAGCTTCACCCCAAAAGTTGCGGGAGTTCCTGATTCATCAAGCATAGCACGAGCCATTTGTTGGATTGTTCTGTTCATTCTTTCAACAACTCCATTTTGCTGAGGAGTTCTAGCTGTAGAGAATTCTCTCCTTATCCCATGTTCATCACAGAAATCGAAAAATTCATTTGAAGTAAATTCCCCACCTCTGTCGGATCTGAGACACTTAATTTTGTGACCTGATTCATTTTCAACCAAGGCTTTGAAGGATTTGAATTTTTCGAATGCTTCATCTTTGTGCTTCATAAGTCCCAACCAGACAAACCTGGAGAAATCGTCAATAAATAATATCAAGTATTCCTCTCCTCTAGGTGTTCTTTTCCTGAATGGACCACATGTATCTGTATGTACTAGCTCAAGAGGCATGCTAGCTGATCCTTCTTTCTCTGGAAAGTTAGTTCTGGTTTGTTTTCCAAACTGACATGATCTGCATATGGTGTTGTCAGGAATTTTGATATCTGGAAGATCGCGAACTGCCTGATATTTGCATGATTTCCTTATTTGTGAGAAGCTTAGATGTCCCAACCTTCGATGCCATAACCAGTGCTCTTCATCCTTGCTCAGATAGCATTGTTGTTGTCCTTCTTCAAATATGTACAGATTATTTGGAGTTCTTTTGCCTTTGAGTACTGTTTTACCTGTATCAAGATCACGAACAAGACATCCATTTGATCTGAAAATAACCTCGGTTCTTTGATCACACATCTGACTGACACTTAGAAGATTATGCTTCAATCCATCAACATACAAAACATTTCCAGCTTTGATCTTTTCTTTTAACTGAGCAATGCCTTTTCCTTTTATAGTTGCAGGAGTATCATTTCCAAAAGAGACTTTCTTTCCCTTTTCTAGAGCAGAATAAGATTCAAGTTTTTCTTTATCACCTGTCATATGCTTCAAACATCCACTGTCAATGTACCATAGATTTTCCTGTCCCTCTGCATAAAATTCTATTCCACATCTTTCTGTTTGTGGTTCCTTTATTCTCCATGTTTTGGTGCTTGAGGCTTGCTCCTTTTTCTGCTGAAACCTGCTCCTGCATTCAGATTCTTCATGACCAAAGTTATTGCAAATAGAACATTCGACTTCATTTTCAAGAACCGAAAAGTTGTTATAGGTCCTTTTTGTAATCCCTGTCATACTTCTTTGTTTTTGAGCTTCCCTAGTCATGATTGTTTTATATGCAACACATTGAGCTGCTTTGTGACCAAAGTTATGACAAGAAAAGCATTGTCCATTGAAGAAACTTCTGCGGTTATCGAATCTACCAGCCAACTGATTGTAATTTCTATTTTCATCTATTCTTGGACCAAATTGAGAAGATTTTACCTGTGGCTGGTTCACCCTTAAGATGGATTGCCCTTGATAGTTTCTGTTTGTAATTCGTCCCTGCTTTACCTGATGATCTTCATTGTTCTTTCGCTCATTTCTTCTTGCTACATCAAGATAACTCTTTGAGGTGGATGCTTGAGAGGTTTCTCCATTATAGCCCAGACCTGTCTTGTTTAGAGGAGACCACTGCACATTGATAATCTTATCCAAAGTTTCAGATCCTTTGACAAACTTAAGATTAATAGCTTTTGTTTTCTCAATCTCTTTTCTAAGACCAACAATTTCTCCTTCTAGTTTTTCAAGATGTTTTTCCTTTTCATCAATCTGAAATTGTAGAGTATCAATGATCACATTCTTTTCTTCTATACATCTCTTGAGTCTAGTGATTTCATCATAAAGGTTATCCACATCTATAGCATCCATATAATCATCATCTTCAAATGCCATTAATAACTTATATTCATTACCTCGTTCATCTTCATCACTGTTTGATAGACCATCACTATCTTCATGGGTGTAGTAGCTTTTCTTATTTGCACTTTGTTTCTTGTTCCATCTAGCAGGTTCCTTTCCTTTATCCTTATAAGGACATTTTGCAGCATAATGACCTACTCTTCCACAAGCAAAGCATTTGAAAGGTAGCTTACCTCTGAACCTTCCAGAACCCCTTTGAAGATTTCTGACAAAATTTGATTCTTCTTCCTCTTCTTCTGGAACATGGCTTGCTTCATAGTAATCTTCTTTGCCTGATGCCTTGAAAGCAGCTTCCCTTCTGTCTGATGGACCTCCCTTTCTCATTTCATAAGCAGTTAGAATTCCATGTAGTTGAGACATAGTGAGAATCCAGAGATTTTCCTTTTCTTCTATTGCAGATACTTTAGATTCAAACTTGGGGGATAATGATCTTAGAATATTTTCAACTACTATAGCCTCTTTTATTTCTTCACCCAAATTTTTCATACAATTAACAATCTCATCTACCCGAAGAAAATAATTAGCCACACTTTCATCATTATACATCTTGAGAGTCTCATACTGAATCTTGAGAGTTTGAAGTTTAGCTCGCTTTACCTGTTCATCTCCTTCATAGCTCGTGACCATTTTGTCCCATATCTCTTTTGCTGATTTGAAGTGCATTACCTTCATGAATTCCGTTTGGGATATACTTCCTAATAGAGTACTGACTGCTTTTGCATTTGTTTCATACTTCTTTTTCTCAGCTGGATCTGTAGGAGTAGCTGAAGGAAAAGCATAGCCTGTTTCTACAATGTCCCAAACTTCTGTACCAAGAGATTGAAGATATGCAGTAACTCTTAGCTTCCAATAATTGAAGTTTGTCCCATCAAAAACCGGTGGCCTGATTGGTGCTTCTCTCTCGTAGTTTCTCATGATGAACGATCTACCTTCAAGCGATCAAGCTTCTCTGAAGGACCTGCTCTGATACCAATTGTTGGAAATACTACTGAGAGGGGGGGTGAATCAGTATTATCTAGCAATTTAATAAATCTTCCTTATTTGATCTTTGAATTATTTTTGCATGTCAGTACCATAAAATAATGAGCATGAACAAAGAAAAACAGATAGTCACACCAAAGAACACAAGATGTAAGGTGGAAACCCAATGTGGGTGAAAACCACCTGCTGCAATATGTCTCTATCTTCTTTCAAATTAGAAACTTCTTTTACAATGATTTTGTACTGGTGCAGTCCTTTACCAGTACGCAGGCTGCAACCTGCAGAGAGCTACAACTCTCTCTCTCTCTCGTTTTCCAGTCTACTCCTGGAAGGGAGCTACAAACCCCTACTTCTTTTCATAAAGCATCAGATGATCAACAAGTACATAACAGTTACAGTCCACTACAGATATCAGATTAGCAATAACAGAAGTAACCCAGAACACCTTATCAACAGAGAAATTCAATCAACAGAACATCTTAAGACAGAGACGCAGTTTTTCGTTCAGTGGCCTGCGACCAGACGCAGTTAACCTTCTGCTCCCCTGCGTCTACACGCAGATATCCTTCTGCTGCGCTGCGTGCCCACGCACTGTTCCTTTAACTGCTCTGCGTTCTGTTGCTTCAGGGACGCATCCAAAAACACTATCGCGCCGCGTCTTTCTGCTACAGGGACGCACCAAAAGCACTATCGCGCCGCGTCCTTCTGCTACAGGGACGCACCCAAAAACACTATCGTACCGCGTCCTTTTGCTTTAGAGACGCACCTGAACCTTGATCGCTCTGCGTCCCCACGCAGATCTCCAGTCACTGAACTGCGTCCCAGACGCACCTGAACTTCGTCTGCCCTGCATCCCCACGCAGATCTCCAGATTCTGCACTGCGTCCCGGCGCGCTTTCCTTTCACTGTACTTGCGTCCCTTCGGGTATGAATGATTTCAAGACTTTAAGTGTAACCCAAACAGTCAGATCTACAGATCTTGATCTTGCGCCAAAGGGATCTCAGTCCTTCAGTAAATTCGCCTTTTAGATCTAGACCAGATCTCACCCAATAAGATATTCAACCAAAGACATACATAAACCAAATGATCTCCTTTGCTTTATATAGGCAAGCTCCTCCTCAAATCATGGAACAATACCATGAGCCGACATCACAATAACACAATACCGTCGGCTAGATACCAAGAGTAAAACACAAGAAACCCCCACGTGTGCTTTTCTCTGCCTTAAAATGTGTGCACTGGGTGGACGCACCTCCTGAATGGCTGGCCTGCGTCTCTGGACGCGGCTTCTGCATGGTGTACCTGCGGGTACGCACTTTCTGTAAGGTATACCTGCGTCCTCCTTATTTCCTTCAATATTTGATAGCTGATCATCAACTTCTGCTGCTGACTTGAAGAACAATGACCTGTCACCTGAATGGGTTGCCATCAAGGACAACACTTTAGTCATAATGCCAACAAGGAGCTTCTTTGAGGGAACTTCACCTCATGGACATCATCTAAATAAAGGTATACATGAACACCTAAAATATGGTTACCCTGAGAAACAAATAAGCTATCCATATCATAACTTGAAACATAAAAGATGTCATCTATTACTATATTTCCAAAGCCCAACTCCATCTCTCGAGAGCCTCTTTAGACAATTGTTAAGAGAACATGAGAATCACGTATTTGAAAGAGAATATTATAGAAAATATACTCTATAAACCTCAATCGTTGTACCTCATGCGTAGCGCCATCGTATCTAGGATCGACATTAGGTATGACCTTGTATATTCTTCCTCTACTTAATAATTGGCTCACAGAGCCCGCTCTTTCCACTTCTTCATGTTTGATTTCATGGAGGGCTACTGTTTCCTCTGGGCACTCATCCTTAAGGAATCTCCAAACTTATTCTGCGTATCAAACAAAGGCAAAGAGAGAAAAATATCATGGCCTTTCCTTTTTGAAAAAAAATGTAGTGGGATTTGATATGACCTAATATTTGTATATTGCTCGAGGATTGATGAAGTTTATGTATTAGTGATGGGAAACAACCAACCTATATTTCCTTGGAGTAATATTTGTAAATGTGTAACTACCTCCCTGCGACGTAAACACATCATTAACGAGATCATTTTTTGTGGAAATGAGTTCAACGTTCACATTGGCATGACCTCCATTTATATCTGGACAACTTTCTGCTCCAACAACCCCCATCACTCTCCCAAAAATAGTGAATTCAGTGAAGTGAAAATTGATGTCTTCATGGCCATTGTAACCATTGTGATCCACTGATACATATTCACCCATTTAAGATATATTCACCAAGTTAGGGAATATGAATATTTCCGATGTAATTTTTCTACTCGATAATCTTAACATCAAATCCCAAACTGTCTCGTTCATCCTCACATCAAATCCGAAATCGTCTCATTCATCTTTAGAGAGCTATTGAAACAATTTTTTAGGATTGTATCGAATTTGCCCAAATATATTAAAAAATTATTAATGTATGCTGCTTGATTACCAATCAAAATGTTTAAAACAATATAGCACCAATAAATTTGTATTTCATCTGCATTGCACATAATTCACCTTCCTTCATAGAATGCATATGGCATATAGATGGATCGCAGGTGATTCAATTGTTGTAACATATATTTTGTAAATGATCTTGATAACCCCACTATCACAATCACTTTGCAATGATTCATTTTATGTACTTTTATTTATTTATTTATGATTATGGTAAATGGATAATTATTTAGATTAAATAACGAATCTACTCCTTGAACAAAGATTATATGCAGGAATTATATGCAAAGTAAAAGTAAAATTTAAATGAGTAAATTTTTAACTTTTCAAATTCCACTTATATTCATCAAAATTTCGAATAAGAAACACAGAGTATTTTTACAACTTACGTTTCGCGAACTAACCATTGTGTCCAGAGCCTGCCCATAATTCTCCATAGTATTAACACAGGTCAATTGCTTCAACAATTTTAATGGGTTTCCTTTGCGATCAATGTAGGGATTACATTTAAAATGTTCAAATATTATTTTTTAAAATTCTTGAATGAGATTTACCACCGAAGAAGCAACCTGATAAACCTTTAAGCCATGCTTTCCTGTGTGTTTAGCCATGACTGTTAAAGTTGCATTTGTAACCATGTCTTCTGATATTTACAATTTGAATTCAACCAAAAAAAATAACACATTTATGAGAAAAATGATAATGGTTTTTTGGGTCGAAGTTTTGAAGATATATATGGAAGATTTGATCTCCCAAGAGAAATAAATAATGTAGAGAAGCTCTAAAAAAATCAAATAAATATGATTTAAATAATTAAAAAATGTCAAATCTAAGTTTGGAACCATCCACTATCATCTTCCAGATATAGATGAAAAACGTAATCTAATAAAAAAAAATTAATATGGAAATACTCCAGAAAATCTAAAATTAATTAGGAAATGCTTTTTCACACTTTGTTAAGAGTTACTCACCAGATCTAAAATTAATTACGAAATGCTTTTTCACACTTTGTTAAGAGTTACTCACCAGATCTAGCACAGTATATGGATTGGCCAAGAAGCAAGATAGTTGACCTTTGACCTTTGCCATAGTGCGTAACGATTGGATCAATCATTCTGCAAGTTGAATATTTGATTTAGCTCAACAACAATGTGAGAGTAATCGAGCATCGGATCTGAAGGTTTCCTCAACTTTGTCAAAGACCAACTTTCGAAGAAACCTCGACATCCATTGATCCATCGGTAGCGGTTCAAACTGCCAGACATGTAACCAACATCTGAAGCACCCACCATGTTTCCATTACAAGGAACTTCGAATCTAAAAACCTATTAGTTTTTTTTCCAGTTTTCAGCAGCGCACTGCATCTCTCTTTCTCTAGTTCCCAACTAGTTGTTGCTAGTTCAATGCCCATAGAATGTTACTGCATCTCTCTTTCTCTAGTTCCCAACTAGTTGTGCTAGTTCAATGCCCATAGAATCTAAAATCACTCTGATGGTTGACATGTCGGTTTTCAGGGGCACCAAACACATGGATCTACTGAAAATCCAGCTGCACAATCTGGATCAGTTTTATTTTCCTAGAGATTTGGATAGGTGTGCCAGATGTAAAACAATGCCTTTACATTTCCATGGATCAGTTTGATCTTCTTAGAGATTTGGATAGGTGTGATAAATGTAAAAGAATGCCTTTACATTTCCAATTATCAAAGCAAGATGATCTATAACCCCTACGGTTTAGAGAAAAATCACCCAAAACCCCAAAAATCACCCAAAACCCCAAACCCTAAATTTACGGCACTTTAAATTATTAAATTATTTGTAATTCAAAGTTTAAATAAAATAATTACAAATTTCTTTACTCTTTTTGAAAATAGATAGCAACTTTTCATTCAAATAATATTATTTTAACTTTCAATTAATTGAAATTTATTTTATTTTAGTTAATATAAAATTGTTTTTGGTTATTTATGTATTTTTCAAATTTATTTGTAATTTCATATTAAAAATAAAATAATTATTCTGCCCATGGGTAAATCTTGCGTATAAAATTAAACTTGTAAACTTAAATGTAAATGTAAACATGTAAACTTAAATGTAAATGTAAATGTAATATTTAACATTTAACATTGTTAATCTATTTAAAAATCAATCTGATTATTATTATATATAAACACAACATAAATTTAAAATATAAAGAGGTAGATCTCGCGTAAAAACGTAAACATGTAAACTTAAATGTAAGTGTAAATGTAATATTTAACATTTAACATTGTTAATCTAATGTCGACCGTATTTAAAAATCAATCTAATTATTATTATGTATAAACACAACATAAATTTAAAATCTAAAGAGGTCCATATTTAAAAATCAATCTAATTATTATTATGTATGAACACAACATAAATTTAAAATCTAAAAAGGTTTACGAATAGTAAAAAAAAGAGCTATTGTAAATAAATAAAAATATAAATAAACGAGAAGTATGGTAAATAAATAAGACCTTTTTTTTTATTAACTCCAAATGTATGGTACTTTTTTTTTTTTTTTTAAATAAACTAAAGGTATGGTAAATAAATAAAACCTCTTTTTATCTTTACTCCATTAACCTCTTTATATTTATGAAAACTCAAAAAATAGGTTTTATTTAGGTGGGACACATAATTATTAATTATTAATACCATGGGCCAGTTACCATATTTATAAAAGAGGTATGATAAATAAATAAATATAAAAGAGGTATAAATATGTATGGTAAATAAATAACAACATATCAAATAAGATTAGAAATCAACATCTAATACCATTGTAAATAAAAGAAATATGATAAATAAATAAAAATATAAATAAACAAGAGGTATGGTAAATAAATAAAACTTATGTTGGCATTATGATACAAGTGTTGTCCTTGATGGCAACTCACTCAGAAGCAGGTACAAGTGATGGCAACTCAATCAGAGGACAGATCTTAGTACAGCAGGACAAGAAAGAGATATACGCAGGTTCATTAAGGAAAATCAGCGTATACACGCAGGTTGGCTTCAGTAAAAGCGCGTACATGTGAAAACGTACCTTTGGTCCGTGGCGGTTAGTCCTTGGAAGTTGTGCCTATGGTTTTGGACCATGGTGTCTCGATGGTCGTGTCGATCCCTAGTTTTGAAGTTGATGGTATTGTGTTACTATGGTTTTGGACCATGGTATTGTGAAGGGCCTAAGGCTATATAAGGAGAAGATCATTAGGCAAAGAGGGTGTGAAGTAAGGTGTGTCTGACGAAGTGAGAAGATCTGGTATTGCTGGTTATCTATTCGGACGCTTGGCAAGGGTCGGATCTGACAGCGAAGGTATAAGTAATTATTTCTAGATCTGCACGCGGGTTGCCTTTGGAGAAAGCGCGTATACACGCGCTTTTAGTATAGCGAAGTAGCGTATGCATAATAAGATTTGATATTTCAGGTTGCTGTTGATTCTGGTGGTTGTTGCAGAGTTCTGGGCTCTGGTTTGTGTTCTGTGTTCTTGATGACAGGGTTTCAGTGATTCAGTATTGGGTGATCTAGAGAATTATGATGCAAGTATAAGTTGATGATTGTATTGCAGCAGTGTTTGTTTTGTACTCATGGATCCAATCTGAAAATTGATGAAACATGGTCCCTGTAGGAAAGAAGGTTGTAGCCTTCTGTAGGGTCAGCACCTACGTACTAGTAAATGGATAGGCTAGTACAAGAGCTGAGGGGGTTGTAGCTCCCTTCTAGAAGTAGTTGGAAAACGAGAGAGGGTTGTAGCCCTCTGCAGGTTGTAGCCTGCGTACTGGTAGAGGACTGCACCAGTACATTGTAAAAGAAGTTTCTTCTTAAAGAAGAAAGAGACGAATTGCAGCAGGTGGTTTTCACCCACATTGGGTTTCCACCTTATATCATGGTGTTCATGTGTGTGGATTTTGTGTGATGATCTGTTCAATTATACTGCACCTGTTTACTGTTAATATGGTTAATAATGTTCTGATGCATTTACTGAAGATAAGCTAACTGAATCATAAGATTTCTGGATATACGCTAGTTTCTTTAGACACAGTAGCGTGTACACGCGGGTTCACTTAACTGAAGTAGCGTATATGTTTCTGAGTATGAAATTTGTAAAGGTTTTACTGATCTGATAATACTGATTCACCCCCCCCCCCTCAGTATTATTTCCAACAATTGGAATCAGAGCAGGTTCTTCAGAGGAAGCTTGATCGCTTGAAGGAAAAGATCCATCAGAATGGCTAATCCAGAAAGAGAGGCACACATCAGGCCACCAGTCTTTGACGGAAACAATTTTACCCACTGGAAGATAAGAACGACTGCATATCTACAATCGCTTGGAGCAGAAGTTTGGGGAATCGTAGAAGGAGGATACAAATTCCCATCAGCAACTCCTACAAATCTAGCAGAGAAAAAGCAATATGAGCTCAATGCCAAAGCTGTTACTGTCCTATTGAGTAGTTTGACACAATCAGAATTTATGAAGATCATCCATTTCAAATCAGCTAAGGAAATATGGGACAAAATCATTACAATCTATGAAGGAGATGATCAGGTAAAAAGAGCAAAGCTTCAAACTCTCAGAATCCGGTATGAAACTCTTAAGATGCATAGTAATGAAAGCATAGCTAATTATTTCCTGTGTATGGATGAGATTGTAAATTGTATGAGGGATCTGGGTGAAGAATTTGAGGAAGTTGTCTTAGTTGAAAAGGTTTTGAGATCTCTGTCTGCTAAATTTGATTCTAAAGTATCTGCCATATAAGAAAAGGAGAATGTGCAGAAAATCACCATGTCACAGCTTCACGGGATCTTAACTGCTTTTGAAATGCGACAAGAGGTACCATCAAAAGCCGCATTCAAAGCGTCAGAGGAAGAAGATGAGGTAAATTTTGTCAAGAATCTTGAACGGGGAACTGGACGGTTCAAAGGTAAGCTACCTTTCAAATGTTTTCTATGTGGTAGAGTTGGTCACTATGCTGCTAGATGCCCTCATAACAAAGGAAAGATATCTGAAGAAGATGGTAGAAGCTATTATACCCATATTAAAAGTTCATTCAATGATAGTGAAGATATTAGAAGTCTCATGGCACATGAAAAGAAGAATGCTTCATCCAATAATAGTGAAGATATTAGAAGTCTCATGGCACATGAACAGAAGAATGCAGAAACTGAAGAAGTTACCAAATTAAATGTACAATTGGAGACAGAAACCAGGGTAAGGGAGTAATTGCAGGATATAGTAAAGGATCAGAGCATAACTATTCAGAGACTTGAATCAAAGATCCTCTCTCTAAAAGAAGATCTTGAAGATTAAGAACATGAAGTGATCAAAATAAAGCGACAAGTGGAAGAAGGAAGAAAAGCTGAAGAAGACCTAAGGAATCAGTATCTGGAAAAGGAAGAACAACATCAAGTTGAGGTAAATATCTTGAAAGGTAAATTAGAAGAAAAGGATAAGCTTTTATGATTTCAAGATAGTACTAAAGTCTTGGACGATATTCTTAATAGTCAAAGGTCTCCTGCTATCAAAACTGGTCTTGGTTTTCATGAATATGTTGAAGGTGAATCTAGTTCACAAGGTGAGGCAAGAAACTCTAATAAGAAATCTGAAATGCTGAACAAGGAACAACCAAGGAAAGAAATTCCTCAAGGAAGATCCTTTACTCCTAACTATGGAAGTGATAGACGATTATTTCCTCCACTGAATAATGTTGAATGTTATGTATGTCATAATCTTGGGCATGTTGCAGCCAGATGTAGAAGTAGAATGATTCAAGACCATTACAAAAGATCATCGCATCCCAGGTATTTTAGAGGATATTGCTTTGCCTGCAATGCATATGGACACAAAGCAATTGATTGCGATAGAAGGAACATGAAATATGTAAGATGTTATACATGCAACAAATATGGGCATAAAGCAAGGGAATGCAGAAGCAAATTTCAAAATTCAAAACGAGAGGACCATACATCATCACAGTTCCAGGAATTGAAGAAGACAGAGACAGAAAGGTGTGGCATAACTCAGTCAGCTGACATAACAGACACAGGGGAATCTGAAAGTGATGAATTTCAGTATTCCATCTTGCATACGCTGATATAATGAAGACAAGTCGCGTATATACGTGAGTTACAGGCTGCAAAGTCGCGTATATGTAGAAAGGGCAGCAGAACAGACCCAGGAAATGTTTCAGTCATGGTTGGCTCAAGCTCAGGGGGAGCATAAAGGGCAGCAGAACAGACTCAGGAAATGGTCATGGTTGGCTCACGCTCAGGGGGAGCATATACTTCAAATAATTCATTGTTGGCATTATGGTTAGAAGTTGCTGATGAAACTAAATGATACATCTTGTTGTTTGATCAAAGGAATGGTATTGCAGGCTTATGCGTATGGTACAGATCATATATGATAAATGATAGTTATTGCTGGTCTTAGAACCTGCATCTGCTCAGGGGGAGCATGGATGGATTGATACAACTTGGCATATACAAAGGGGAGCCAAATCAGAAACTTCAGCATGTACTCAGGGGGAGTATGGACAGCAGAAGGTATACCAAAGAAGAGAATATCTTGGTCCGCCCTTTGCCCTTGATGTCAAAGGGGGAGAGTGACTTGGTGTGGTGGTTGCCATCAAGTCCAAAGGGGGAGATTGTTGGCATTATGATACAAGTGTTGTCCTTGATGGCAACTCACTCAGAAGCAGGTACAAGTGATGGCAACTCAATCAGAGGACAGATCTTAGTACAGCAGGACAAGAAAGAGATATACGTAGGTTCATTAAGGAAAATCAGTGTATACACGCATGTTGGCTTCAGTAAAAGCGCGTACATGTGAAAACGTACCTTTGGTCCGTGGCGGTTAGTCCTTGGAAGTTGTGCCTATGGTTTTGGACCATGGTGTCTCGATGGTCGTGTCGATCCCTAGTTTTGAAGTTGATGGTATTGTGTTACTATGGTTTTGGACCGTGGTATTGTGAAGGGCCTAAGGCTATATAAGGAGAAGATCATTAGGCAAAGAGGGTGTGAAGAAAGGTGTGTCTGACGAAGTGAGAAGATCTGGTATTGCTGGTTATCTGTTCGGGACGCTTGGCAAGGGTCGGATCTGACAGCGAAGGTATAAGTAATTATTTCTAGATCTGCACGCGGGTTGCCTTTGGAGAAAGCGCGTATACACGCGATTTTAGTATAGCGAAGTAGCGTATGCATAATAAGATTTGATATTTCAGGTTGTTGTTGATTCTAGTGGTTGTTGCAGAGTTCTGGGCTCTGGTTTGTGTTCTGTGTTCTTGATGACAAGGTTTCAGTGATTCAGTATTGGGTGATCTATAGAATTATGATGCAAGTATAAGTTGATGATTGTATTGCAGTAGTGTTTGTTTTGTACTCATGGATCCAGTCTGAAAATTGATGAAACGTGGTCCCTGTAGGAAAGAAGGTTGTAGCCTTCTGTAGGGTCAGCACCTACGTACTAGTAAATGGATCGGATAGTACAAGAGCTGAGGGGGTTGTAGCTCCCTTCTAGAAGTAGTTGGAAAACGAGAGAGGGTTGTAGCCCTCTGCAGGTTGTAGCCTGCGTACTGGTAGAGGACTGCACCAGTACATTGTAAAAGAAGTTTCTTATTAAAGAAGAAAGAGACGAATTGCAGCAGGTGGTTTTCACCCACATTGGGTTTCCACCTTATATCATGGTGTTCATGTGTGTGGCTTTTGTGTGATGATCTGTTCTGTTATACTGCACCTGTTTACTGTTAATATGGTTAATAATGTTCTGATGCATTTACTGAAGATAAGCTAACTGAATCATAAGATTTCTGGATATACGCTAGTTGCTTTAGACATAGTAGCGTGTACACGCGGGTTCACTTAACTGAAGTAGCGTATATGTTTCTGAGTATGAAATTTGTAAAGGTTTCACTGATCTGATAATACTGATTCACCCCCCCCTTCTCAGTATTATTTCCAACAACCTATTTTTATATTTGCTCCATAAATCTCTTTACACTTACTAACACTCAAAAAATAGGTTTTATTTAGGTGAAGCCTATGGGCAAAATACCATGGGCCAAATTATTATTAATACCATGCAAAAAATTCTATTAAACATAATATTACTATTAAAAGATTATTATTATTATTATTATTATTAAATCTAATATTCATATTAATATATCATAATATTGATATTATTAAATATAATAACTTTGTTTTAATCCAATATTAGATTTTTAATATTATAATATATATTTATATATCATGATATATATTAACTCTATTTATATGGGAGGTAAGAACAAAGACATAAAGTTATAGAGGTGGAGAGATAAAGGGAGTGACAAGGGATAGATGGAGATAAACTGAAGGAGAGGGGAGAGGTGGAGTGACAAGGGAGAGATGGAGATAAACTGAAGGAGAGGGGAGAGGAGGAATAAAAAGAGAGAGGTAGAGAAGGGTAAAAGAGGGAGAGGGAGACACAAAGATGGAGGGGGAAGAGAGAGGAGAGTGGGAGGGAGATAGTGAGAGGATTGGAGGGAAGAGAGAGAGAGAGAGAGAGATGGGAGAAGAGAGATAAACGTAGGAGAGGAAGGGTGAGAGAGGAAGGATGAGAGAGAGGATGAGAGAGGGAGGGATAAAGATATGGAGTTGGAGGGGGATACAGGGAGGGAAGAAGAAAGACATAGAGAGTGAGAAGTGGAGAGAGAGAGAGGGACTGACAAGGGAGAGTTGGAGAGAAAGAGTGTATGTCTAGGGGTGAGATAAAGAGATAAATAAGGAGAGATAGAGAGAAGGAGAGAGGGAGGGATATAGTAACATATGTAGAGAGAGAGAGAGAGAGAGAGAGAGAGAGAGAGAGAGAGAGAGATGGGGAAGAGATAGGATTGGAGGGAAAAGAGAGAGAGAGAGAGAGAGGGTAGAGAGAGATAGAGAGAGTGAGAGAGAGGAAGAATGAGAGATAATACTTGAGAGAGAGAAGGAGAGTGATGGGGTAAGAGAGAGGATTAGAGAGAGAGAGAGAGAGAGAGAGAGAGAGAGAGAGAGAGAGAGAGAGTGATGGGGGAAGAGAGAGGGAGGTAGGAGAGAAAGGGAGAAAGAGGAAGTACGAGAGAGAATATTTGAGAGAGAGGAGAGAGGGATGGATAGGGAGATGGAGTTGGAGGGGGAGAGAGGGAGGGAAGAAGAAATACATAGAGAGTGAGAAGTGGAGAGAGAGAGGGAGTAACAATGGAGAGATGGAGAGAGAGTGTGTATGTTTGGGGTTGAGATAAAGACAAAGAAGGAGAGATGGAGAGAATGGGGGAGAGAAGGAGAGAGGGAGGGATATAGTAATAGAGTTGGAGGCTAAAGAGTAAGAGAGAGAGAGAGAGAGGAAGGAAGAGAGAGAGGATGTGAGAGAGTGGAGTGAGGGAGGGAAAGAGAGATGGAGTTGGAGGGGGAGAGAGAGGTAAGAAGAAAGAAATATAGAGATAAAGGTGGAGAGAGAGAGAGAGAGGGAGTGATAAAGAGGTTGGAGAGAGAGGGAGAGAGGAAAGAAGTAGGGAAGAGAGATAGAAGTGGGGGAGAGGGAGAGAGAGAGAGAGAGAGAGAGAGAGAGAGAGAGAGAGAGAGAGGTACATATATTGAATAAATAGAGTGTATGTTTTGGTGGTGATATAGAGAGGCAAATGGAGATAGAGATATAGATGGAAAGTGAAGAGA
Organism: Pinus tabuliformis; assembly: GCA_031772625.1. Taxonomy (NCBI): domain Eukaryota; kingdom Viridiplantae; phylum Streptophyta; class Pinopsida; order Pinales; family Pinaceae; genus Pinus; species Pinus tabuliformis. Next base: position 1,137,715,574 of record CM062811.1, read on the forward strand.
GGAAAGAAGAGAGAGATGGAGAGAGGGAGGGAGGTACAAAGAGATTGATAGATATGAAGTGAAATAACATGTGTGTTTTGGGGGCTGAGATAGAATGGAAAATAAGGATAGATGGAGGGAGATATAGATATATATGGGGGGGGGGAGAGGGAAGAATATTTCTTGCACTAGATACATTGATTTCAGTGTAGACGTTGATTTCTAATCCAATTTGATTTCTTGCAGTAGATGCATTGATTTTAGTGTAGATGTTGATTTCTAATGATATTTGATTGCTTTCACTAGATGCATTAATTTCAATGTAGATGATTTCTAATCCTATTTGATTGCTTGCACTAAATGCATTGTTTTCAATGTAGATGGTGATTTTTATTCCTATTCGATTGCTTGCACTAGATGCATTGATTTCAATGTAGACGTTGATTTCTAATCCAATTTGATTTCTTGCAGTAGATGCATTGATTTTAGTGTAGATGTTGATTTCTAATGATATTTGATTGCTTTCACTAGATGCATTAATTTCAATGTAGATGATTTCTAATCCTATTTGATTGCTTGCACTAAATGCATTGTTTTCAATGTAGATGGTGATTTTTATTCCTATTCGATTGCTTGCACTAAATGCATTGTTTTCAATGTAGATGGTGATTTTTATTCCTATTCGATTGCTTGCACTAGATGCATTGATTTCAATGTAGATGTTGATTTATAATAATGTTTGATTGCTTGCACCAGATGTATTGATTTCAATGTAGACGGTGATTTCTAATCTTATTTGATTGCTTGCACTAAATGCATTGATTTCAATGTAGATGGTGGTTTATAATCCTATTTGATTGCTTGCACTAGATGCATTGATTTCAGTGTAGATGTTTCTTTATAATCCTATTTGCTTACTTACACTAGGTGCATTAATTTCAGTGTAGATGTTGGTTTATAATCCAATTTTCTTAAGTGCACCAGATGAAGTGATTTGAGTGTAAATGTTGATTTCTAATCTTATTTGATTTCTTTCATTAGATGCAGTGATTTTAGTGTAAATGTTGTTTTATAATCTTGTTTAATTGCTTGCATTAGATTCATTAATTTCAGTGTAAATATTGATTTAGGTTTTGATGTAATTGGATGTATGACGGTACATTAATTTTAAAGTGATTGGACTAACATTGTGCATTGATTTCAGTGCAAGCACAAAAAATTGTTGACAATGTACATTGATTTTTGTGTTATATTAATTCAACCTATTAATATTGGAGAGAAGGAGAGACAAGGAATGATGTTTACTACAATAGATTGAGCTAAAGATTTAAATGGTTTATGGTTTAACCTATCCTTTTCATACAATCGATATGAAAATATGACAATCAATATTAAAAGATGACAAAAGTAAAAAAGGGTGACAATAAGAATAATAGAAGAAAATAGTTTTAGATTAACCACAATGAAGACTATTTGTAATTGACTATATTATTATTATTATTATTCACATTTTCTATCATTGAACACTATTACATTGTCCCTTTACATTCAAAATTTATATTTCATCATTTTTCATCATTAAAACCATTATCATCACAACAAACTGGGGAAACTAAACAAATTTAAAATTAAAATATACAGATTAATCTGAGACATATTAGCATATTTAAAATGATTATATTAATATTAGATGAATTTACGTATTATTGATAAAATTAACAATATGTTTGTTAGATTTTCTTTGGCTGCACATGACTGAAACCAACCTAGATCCATCTTAACTCCACATCTACCAAGCACTGAGAGGGATCAAATATCTCGAGGTACAAACCTTTCCTCAAGTTTTTCACTTAAAAAAGAGGTTTTCACATCAAGAGATGTGATCCCTCTCATCGCTTGATAGATCCAGAGTTAAGATGGAACTAGGCTAGCTTTATTTTAAAATTGAGGAAATTACAAATATTTTTGAAAGTAATTTTTAATTAAAATAATAATTCTTTACTTTCAATTACATAAATTGATGTAAAACTAGCTTGGATCTATCTTAATTTTAGATCTTAATTTTGGTTTTATCAAGCGCAGAGGGGATCAAATCTCTTTTCACTTTGAAAAAAGGTTTGTATATGAAGAGATTTTATGCCTCTCACACTTGGTAAATTAGGAGTAATATGATTGAATTATTAATTATAATTATAATTATTAATTTTATATTTCACTTTACTTATTTTTATTTTTATAATTTACCCCAACTTTATTTTGCTTAACATTTTTCACATTAAATTGTATTTTACGGAGTTTCCTCGAATTAGATGTTAAAATCAATTTTTAAATAAAATAAATTGGCTATATTTTTTAATATTAAAAGTTATTTTTAATTTGCCCCATGGTGTAGATTAGTTGATGATAGAATGGGTTGTTAAGACATTTCTTATGATGTTATTGGTTTAAACTTCGATTAGCTTAGTGTGCCACGTGTGAGGCAATGTGGGTACACTTGGAACCGATTGTGGTAGTGGATAGAATCGATCCTTAAGTAGAAACATGCTATAGTTTTCTATACTCTCATATACAAAAAATAACAATAGTAATAATATTATTATTTTTAAAATTTTATTGAATTAATTATTTATGAAAATTAGATTTTATTAAAAACACATGACTTTATTGGAAGTATTTTAGGTGATGGAAATAAAGGAAACTAATTTTCTTGTAAGCATTTTCTAAATTGTATCTCCACTCAAACAATCTCATAGAAAAAAAAAGTCTTGACCCCACCCATCAAGCAAGCCACCCAATGTCACCTTGGTGGCCTTCTCTCACTTTTTAGACTACAAGAAGGATATCCTTATCTAGGGGGGAATCCTTAAATATCAAGCTAAGCTAGGTCATTGAGTAATGAAAGGAATTTACTTAACGAAGACTAGTGATTTGACACTACTCACTCTCAAAGTAAAAGGTCAGGGATAAGTTTGCGAATAGTCAAACAAACCATGAATTATTGAGAAATTTTGAATGATTTTAATTACACAACTATGCTTATTCATGCAACCAAATTATACTTGAAAAATGAAAGATAAAGCTTGCTCAATTAACCATATAGCATGAGTTGCTAGTGAAGCATATATACAATGGCACAATAAAAATAGAAAATGAATCATAAATTATATATACAAGTAAGGGATTAGATAATTCATTCATCGTATTCATGAGCATTGGAGTTTGAGAGTTCGTTATCATCATTAAGATACCATTCCACAATTAAGAGATCATACACCAACAATATTAACTATGTTTGGGACAACAAAGAGTTATGTGTTTGCGATGACAAATAAAGGAAATATTAAAACTTCTTGTTGTTTCTAAGGACAATGAAGACAACAAAGTTGAATGTGGACTAATTACACATTTGTAACATTCAAATGTGATCCATTTATCATCATGAAAGTTGCATGAAGGAAATTTGGTAGTGGTACTAAGTGAACATTCTTTGATCAAAGTTCATACCCTCTCCTTAGCACTACCACTTTGCAAGACGAAGAAGAAATATGAAATATATGTGCAACCAACTAAATAAGTTGGAAAGGTTGTTGCAACATATATAGGTGGTCATGTCGTGTTGCAAAAGGAGGTGTTGGCCCACTCCCCTTTTCGATAATTTGTCAACCTTTGAATTTGATTCCCTGTGAATGTGATCAAATGATATGACCCTAAATATTCTAATAAGCTCCATAATTTTAATCATCCTTTGATCCAATAAAGAACTGTACAAGGAAGTATAACCTTTAACCCAATCTAAAACAACCTTTGAATCCCCTATGACTTGTAATTTTAGAATGTTGAAGTGATGCAATTAAAATGACTAATTCATATTATTGTAGTTTTTTTTAGGTAGTCATATTTTTTTTCCTAGACTAAATTAGTCATTTTTAGTAGTATTACTTATTAGCTAGTCATATATTTTAAGTGGTGACTAAAATAGTAATTTATGTTAGTAGTTTTAGTTGGGTCTCTTAATATTGCTAATTTTTGGTAGTATTTCACTTGGAAAAGCTGTGGTGACCAACTTTTTTAGTCACCTAGTCACTAATTTCACCATTTTATACTAGTGGTATTTTGCTTCATTTTTTGATGACTTACTAGAATGATGTGGGTATATTTCATAAAATATACATATGAAGCATTTGAATGTTTTAAGAATCTTAAAGCTCTTGTTGAAAATGAAAAAAAATCCAAAATTAAATGTCTTAGAATGGATAAAGGAGGAGAATTCACATCAAAAGAATTTGAAGAATTCTGTGAAGAACATGGAATTGAAAGAGAGCTCTCCACTGCTAGAACACCTAAGAAAAATGGGGTAATTGAAAGGAGAAACGAACTGTTCAATAAATGGCAAGAACCATGTTACTAGCCACTGACTTGCAGCAAATTTTTTGGAAGGAAGCAGTTGGGATAACAGTTTATACCTTGAATCGAACTCAACTAAGACCAAATAATGAGAAGAATCCTTATGAATTATGGAAAGGAAGACCTGCTTCAGTAAAATACTTCAGGATTTTTGGAAGAAAATGCTTCATAAAGATCAATGATGGCTTACTAGGAAAATTTGATTCTCGAGTTGACGAAGGAATATTTCTTAGGTATTCTACTAGAAGCAAATCTTACAAGTGCTACAATAATCGATTATGGAAAATAGTGGAAAGTATTGATGTGAAGATTGATGATGGGCTTCCAGAAAAGAAAATTGAAGATTATGAAGTTGACCCCTTTATTGAAGAAAGTGAAGAAGAACCTGAAAAGGAAGAAAAAGATCAAGAAAAACAAAAATAAAAGGAACCATCTCAAACTCCTTCAAAAGTGAAATTCCTCCAAAAACATCATCTAGAAGAGTATATTATTGGCAATGTAGATGAAGGAATACAAAACCGAAGAAGGATGACAAGTACATGAAAGAGAAATGATGTTGATCTCTTATCGATGATAGAATCAGAAACTTTTACTCAAGCAAGGATCCTCATTGGGTGGAAGCCATGGAAGAAGAAATGTCTCAAATCGAGAAAAATGAGACATGGGAGCTGGTACCTTTCCCAAAGGATAAAAATATAATTGGAACTAAGTGGGTGTTAAAAAAAATGAAAGAATATGGACAAATCATCATAAATAAGGCAAGACTTGCCTGTAAAGGTTATTCACAAATTGAAGGAGTCGATTTTGAAGAAACCTTTGCATCGGTAGCTACTATGGAATCGATAAGGATGTTCTTGGTATTTTCATGCTCAAAAGGATTCAAAGTCTATCAAATGGACGTAAAATCAGCATTTTTGAATGGGGAACTCAAGGAAGAAGTCTACATGGAGCAACCAAAAGGTTTTGATCTAGTAGAAGGAAAAGACTTTGTATGTAAGTTGAAAGAGCAATTACACAGTTTGAAATAAGCTCCCAGAGCATCGTATGCAAGATTGGATCACTATCTACAACAAACAAACTTCAAAAAGGGGGTGGCACGAAGTAATCTCTACATGAAGTTGGATGAGGATAAATTACTAATCACCCTTGTATATGTTGATGATCTGATTTTTGCTAGCAATAATGATGAAATGAGCCATGAGTTTGCTCCCAACATGTCAAAAGAATTCAAAATGCCAATGATTGGTGAGCTATCCTAGTTCCTTGGACTACAAGTATCGCAAACCACAACAGGTATGTTTATCTCTCAAACAAAATATCTCAAAGACATGCTTAAAAGATATGGAATGGAAGAATGTGCACCTATGAGCACACTGATGACCACAAACTACAAATTAGGAAAAGATGATGAATCCCCCCCATAGATGCAACTCTTTATAGGTCAATAATTGGATCTCTCTTATACTTAATTGCTACAAGGCCCGACATTATGCAAGTAGTGGGAATGGTGGGAAGATTTTAATTAGCTCCTAAGCAATCCCACATGTTGGCTGTGAAAAGAATTCTCAGATACTTGAAAGGAACTCTTGATTTTGGTCTTTGGTATCCCTAAAACACAAATACTACAATGATAACTTATACCGATGCTGATTGGGCTGGAAGCATGGATGATCGTAAAAGCACCAGTGGAAATGCATTTTTTATGGGAGATTTCTTGGTAGCCTGGCTCAGCTGAAGCCGAATATATAGCCGCAACTAACTATTATACACAAATACTATGGATGAAGGAAGCTTTGAAGGATGTCAACATAGAAACTAAACAACTAATCACCATCTATTGTGACAACAGAAGTTCTATCAGTCTCAATAAAATTCCAGTGATGCATTCAAAGACCAAACATATACCAATCAAGTATCATTTTCTCCGTGAACAGGTGGCTGAACAAAACATCAAGTTGGAATATATCAATACTAAGGAATAGATTGTAGATATTTTCACCAAACCTCTTCCTTGAGAAGCATTTGAACATCTCCATCAAAAGATGGGGGTTATTTCTTTACCATCACACTAAACTGATTCTTAAGATGTCACATGATAGGGGGAGTAGTTTGACAGGGGGAGAAATTCAATAGGGGATGTCCTTATGCACTCTTTTTCCATTGATGTCAAAGGGGGAGAGAAGAAGAATATTGTCATCAATGACGAAGGGGGATATTTTTGAACTAGATTGTCATTGATGTCAATATAGAAATATTCTAGTTACTAAGTAATGATGTGAAGCCAAGCAGAGAGGATCTGTGAAGCAACAGGAGCACGAAGCCAAAGAGGATAAGCAATCGTGAAGCCAAAGAGTAAGAGAAAGAGTTCATTGGAAGCCATAAAAAAAAGAGTTATCGGAGCAGTGTATCAGAAGACATAGGAGTGAAGAAAAACCACACGAACGACGAGCCAAGACAAAGAAAATCTATTGGAGGAAGAAGTAAACCGTGGAAACCTCTTAAGAATTTCACAACACATAAAACAAAGTATAGGAGTTAATATATTGGCACAGATAATATTGACGGGCTCTATTACATGCCACTGCACAAAACCCCCGATTGCAATTTGAACTGTGGACTCGAATTTCCAATACAAAAATCTCTAATATAATACTGTGTTCGCCACTATCGGAAGTTACGTATCGCAAGTCATAAATGTCACTACCCAAAACCTGCGATTGCGATACCATTGCGAACCCGCCGCACCATTGTAATACAACTCAATAGAATATCGCATACGTCGCATAATTGCAAACCATAAGGTTTATTATGTATCGCCGCCCCAAATTCGCCGATTGCGATATGTAATGCGGACCCAATGGTTCCATTACGATATGCCATGATACAATATTGCATCCACTGTATAAACTTTCATATCACAAGCTGTAAAGAGATGTCACAATAAAAAATGTGATTGCGATATAAGGTGCAGACCCGATTGTTCCATTATAAAACACCCTAATGTAAAACGTCGATTGCGATATAATATGCAGACCTGAAAGCTCCATCAAAATACAACTATATGTAGTATCGTGTCTAGGTATTGGAAGTTACACAAATCATAAAGGGTTGTCACCTTGGACTGTCGAATGTGATAAACGCCCAAACCTCCGATTGTGATAGAAGCTATGGATCCGACAGATCTATTGGAAAGTATTTAATGTTATATCATATCCACCTCATCGGATATATGAGTATCAACTATATCGATAACGTTAAAGGTTGCGATTGTGATTGATGACGTGGATGTGGGACCTCATGTGGGTATGGTCTCTCCTATGAAAATTTTCATAAATAAAGCAAGTTTATGAGTAATTGGATGAATATCCATAAGTAGCCTCTCCTTCCAAATGAACATGTCTTTTGGGTATTGGGAAACCCATATAAATACAAGTTATAATACCTCACCTTAAGTATCGATCGAGCATCGGGCACAGAGAAGAATTAAAATGTTCACAACTCATGAACTTGAAAAGACAGAGGAAGCCAAAGGTCGAGAAGCGGAAGGTCTAGCAGAAAACGAAGGCGCAACAGAAGCCGAAAGCCAAGCAAAGAAGGAAGTAGAAGACAATGTAGGAGGACAATATTTTGACCTGATTCATCTTAGAAGGTTCAGACCCAAAGTGAAGCCATAGCATAGACAACGACCTTCTACAAATACTATAAGGACAAGATTTTGTAAAGAATTCCTTGGAAGCAGTATAGTACAATCAAACATTTCTTGATAGCGTAAATTTATAGGGTCGGAGCCCTTGAGGTTTGTGCCTCATAATTGGAAGGATTGGTGTCATTGGAGTTGGTGCTCCTAAATTCAAGGTTGGTACCTTGGTAAGATAGGGTCGGAGCCTTAGAGGTTGCAGCCTCATCAAAGTCCAAGTTGGTGCTTGGAAAAATTCATCAGATATTGTATTCAATCTTTTTCTATATTTAATAAAATAATTTATTTGATTAAAATTGTATAGAATCTAAATTGGTAATAATAACAATTGAAAATAAATATTGATTCACTCCCTCTCAGTATTTCCAACAACGGGATATTAAGGAGGGTTGCATGATCGTAGTGCTAGTAGATGGAGATCCTAATGACTATCCATTCTGGGTTTCTAAGGTTATAAAGGTCATTACAGAAAATGAATATGTTGCAGGTGTTGAAGTACATTGGTATGCCACAAATACACACCCATTCAATGGTGTGTATAAGGCAGAGATGGTAGTTGATAAAAAGTTTGGCGGAAAGATAAAAATAAAGGGTACAAATATAAATCGTCGTTGCACAGACCTCTTAAAATTGGAGGATGTTGACATACTTGTTTATGAATTAAATTTAAAAAGAGCGGAACTCTTCGCTTAAGACGATAGAGATTCTGAAGAGGTTGTTACCAGAAGGAACATTGTTGAGATGGAAGTTTGTTGAACTAGTCATAGATCCAGAAAATTTTTGAAACCTGAAATGGTGGGCATGCATGTGGACTCAGATGGGGCACTAGTTGATGAAAGAGAATAATATGGAATATCTTCATCTGCATCCATTCATTCATCTGAAGATGTGAATTTTGATGGTGTGCAAGAAAATATTTGTGACTTTGAATAACTATCTAAAACAATTTATATCACTGATGTTTGCATCATATCTTGAAATAAATTTTTTGATTTCCATATAGTATTAAATGAAGCTATGAGTCATTTTTATGTTTGTTGGATTATATGTTTTAATTATGATGAATTTTATTGTTTAGAATATCTACAATGAAACAATAACTTAGAGATATAATTTATGTTTCATTCAATCTACAAGTAATGACATTTTGATTAATTTAGTCATGTAATTTATTCATAATGTCATGGTTTTTTAATTTTATGGTTGAAAATTTTCCAATTTTTTTGTATCTTTAATGTTATGGTTGAAAACAATTAGAATTTTAGTGATCTTTAGTGTCATGTTATTATATGTTTAACAACATGGATGAAAACTGATAGAATTTTAATGTGTTTCAGATCCCATTATTTTATCTTTATCGTCATTACTAAAAAATGTTGAAATTATACCTAGGAAAGAAAAATGTTATTCTACCAAAAACATTAGTGTTTTTTTCCTCAAAAACAACTGTTTTTTGCACACAAAAAATCGGTTTTACTGCCATTTTTTAAAAATGTTGAAAATTGACCCTAAAAAAAACATCGTTCTAGTATACACACTTTTCGTTTTTAGCACTATTTTTCATGTTTTTTGGGGGTTTTTTGGCTAGAGTTTGTGTTTTGAGTTTATAGTTCCCGTTTCAAAGTTTACATTGTTTAAACCACATTAGGCCACATACTATGAAAAACACCTTCTACTCCTCTTAATAAGAATAATATAATGAAAAATATGAATTAATGCAAGAGAAGGGTAGTTTTAAGGCTGGAGGATGAAATTTTATTCTTTAAAATGTACCTATTGATGGGACTCATCAATATCCATTGATGAGTTACCCAGAGCTATGACTGACTTCCCATATGATGGTTGCCCACATCAGGTTGATGAGGTTCTAGGAGACACAGAGGTATCCATTATTGATGAGGTGTCAAGAGACATATCCACCATTGATGAGGTGCTAGAAGACACAGAGGTATCCAAAGTTGTGACCCAATTTACAAATGATATCTACCCACAATAGTTTCAACAACTTCAGGCTGACCTTCTAGAATTGAAAAAAACGGCCATGATAGTCCCAGAGACCATTCTGTAGTAGAATGAGGAGCTGGAGGGAATGAGAGCAGTTTGTTTCGAGTCAGTGGCCAAGCTAACTTGTGTTGTGGTACAAGTAGAGGAGTAAACATTGGAGCATCAAAGAAACCCTCTTTAGGGATACGTAGATGGGGCTTGCAACACTGTTTAGCTACCTCTATACATTGGAGAGAGAGGCCCATTTACCTAGTCAGATCTCATGTATTGACCAGGAGAGTGAGATGAGGTGACATGAGTAAAGTAGGGTGCAACATTCACATGTTGAGGTTGTTATGCATATGGGTAAATGTGCATTTGATCCTTCCCTGGGGCTTGGATGGTGAGATATTCAAAGTTGGTACCCGTGGAGTGGGCTAGACCTATGTAAATGATTGTAATCCAAAGTGAATATCAGCAGGAGCTTTCAAGAATTAGGGATGTTGGAGGCCCAAGTTGGCCTTGGGATCCAAGTGGGGTTTCCTATCATATGCTAGAGATGTAGGATGCCTATAAAATTGGTGGTATAGTTGACCCAAAAATTGAGTGCATACATTCTCTAAGGGAGTTCTAGTCGGCACTGGTGGCCAATCAGTTTGTGAGCAGACTCCATGGGTTGTTTGAGGATGTTGGTTGTGCATGGTGTCGCAAGATGATTAGAATACTCCGGAAGGAGCTTGTTAGAGGAGGTGGAATGGGTAGGCCATCATACAGGGCATTTTATGGAGATGATGTTCTCCCGTTGACGTATTGGGGACAAGAGCTATCGAGGATTGAAACAATAGTGCTATCCCCTCTAGCAAGTGTGGAGTTAGGTTGCTGAAGTCTACCAGGGAAGATGAGGAGATATGACAAACATCATAGTGGGTTCACTCGTAGAGTGGCATATACTTTGGCACATGCGAGATACCATATGATACAAGGTGGTATGACAATAGGTAATGGTACTCAAGAGTGCACAAAGATATGTCGTAGAGTCCAATTTTATGCAGAAGGATGCAACCTGATGCATATAGACCTAATTGTAGGCCCTAACATACAATGGTGTATAGGGGCATGAAAATATGAGAAGTGGCATGTAAAGGAGCACAGGGGTGTATGGTGATGTGTCGTGGTGCATGGGTTTGCAACATGGAGTATGATGAGTGACTCACACCACATTGGGTTTGAGGGTGGAGTAATAGATGCTTTGGTACATGTGGTACACTAGAGGATACGGGGTGACACAGTATAAAGTGGTGGTAATCGATGGTGTACAGTGGTATGCCACAAGGCACAACGTACACAAGAGTGTATAGGGACACATTGGTGTGTGCAGTGGCATATGGTACTGCACAATGAGATCCTGGGGCATTGCCTCCAAGAAGGACTCTTGACAAGGACATCAGGAATACCATCGGGTTCAACTTACCCAAAGTCAATGAGGGGATGGATGAGCATATGGGGAAATCATGTTCAGTGGAGACAAATCTTCTATTGAGTTATCAGTAGATTCTAGGTAGAGAGAGGGACATTTGTAAGATTATTCTTGAGTATCCCTATGGGCTCTTGATCTACCATTGGGGACCAACACACCTTTCACTCTCTAGCATTTCTTACGGTCGTAGAGAGTTTGGTTGCTACCCCTTGATGCTCTCACTACAGGTGGAAAAACATGATAGGCTAACTTGTGACATTTGGATGGGACACAATGTATCTAGAGAGAGTATTCTCAATGACGACATTTGTTCAGGTCATGAGTTGATGGATACAGGCTTAGGGTTTGTGTTGTTTACCATAGAGGTAACGTATGTTCCTCCCCTGAGATCACACTTAAGGATATGATTTCTAGGGAGCCGAATGATGCACTTTTGGTAGGAAAAACCGAGGTGATGGTAGACTTTGTTTACAGGAGGGTGTCTAGACTCTAGGCTGTGTCCAGGTGCATCATCAAGAGTTGGGATAATAGAATTTGTTGTGTGGTCTGGGAGGAGTAGAATAGTTTGACATATAAAGGATTGATTATTGATGATTGGTGGCCATCTCATTACATACACGAGTCAGAGACAAGGCACATATGGGTTCTAGAAGATAATGGGGCTTCATAGTGGAAACTAGTGAGGAGTGGGAGTTGTGAACTTCCAGTGTGGCTATGGGATTAAGGGATCAAGTTAACTCATGGATCGCTCCACTTCATGGTGAGTATGGCCATGATATCAGATGATTTAGTTCATTCTCCGGTTGGCACATGGGGGATCGTTGTGGTCTTCATCATATGGCCAGACATGTTGCTTCTCATGATCAAGGCTAGCCATGGAGTGGTAGACTTTGGCATTACTGAGTTGCCCTTGAAGGTCGCACATAGCTTCAATCACGATCAATATTGTGATTGAGAATTATAAGAGGGTATGAGCATGTTCAACAGTTAGTCATGATCGAGGTGTTGCAATGTCAGCATGATAGTCTCATGCTACGATGGGCATGGAATCTTGGCATCACGAGATTTTCCAATTCAGCTACCCTTAGGGATGAGCTGGTTCTTATAGGGGAATATCATTCATATCTTCCATTGGGTTTTAGTGGTTTGTTGTTAGCGTGGGGGAATTCACCAGCATGGTGGTATGATCAGTAGGAGGATCTTAGGGGAAGCTCATGCGGGTGAATATTCATCTCCATAGGGGTTGGATTGTATCTTCAAAAGCATATTCCTCAAGTACATGAGATTGGTTACTCAATAGGGAAACATCACAAGGGTTGATCACGATTTTATATTATCATGATTTTATACTCATGGATAGTATGGGGAGGGATTTTGGTGCTTATGCCTAGTTAGATGGCGGGTGGAGCAAGGGGCGCTTCACATTGACTAGGATGGCTTGGGATCTTGGTATCGAGGGATTCCTTTATGATAGGATAGTGCATGGGATAGGGATGACTCAGTGGCACATTTGGGACCTTGGTATTGTTTGCAATGAAATTTTGGGACAATAGAAAGGGGGAGTGCTTGTTCGGGCATTACTTGAGGACAAGCAATATTTAGCGAGGAGGACTGTAATATTCCCAATTTTTGTGAGTGTAAAATTGCTAAAGGGTTTTTCCCAATTTTGATCAAAAGGGGGAAAATATTATTTTTATTAGAAAATTTCAGCAAAATAATATTTTATTTGAGAATGCCAACAAATATTATTCTATTAATATTTATTAAAATGGTGGCAAAAAGCTATTAAGTGGAAAATGGGCCCCAACAATAAAATAATATTAAAAAGGAGTCTAGGAGCATGGGGAGAAATTATATAAGGAGGAGAGACTCATTTGTTGGGCATCTTTTAACTATTACACTTCACATTTCGTCTTCTTTTGGATTTGTTTAGAACAAGGGCCAGAGTATTGTTTAATATAGAAATTCTAGGCAAAATTCCACCCTAATTTCAGAGAACTTCGAGTGTCTAGTGAGAAAGTTGGGGAGTCCATTTTTCGAGCTTCCATAGAGCTTATTACTTTTGTTTACCCAATTTTGTGTATTTTATGGGCATGGAAGCAGTTCAAAGTGTCCATTTGAGAATAAACTACAGAGGGTTGGAGTACCAGAGAATTTGTTGGAGATTCTCTCATTTGAGCCAATGATTTTGCAGTGCGTTTGCAGGACTAAATAGTTGGAGCATTGTGGTACCGATTATATTATTTGGAGCAGTGTGCAGAGCTGGACAGATAGGGGAATTCACACTAATTGGGGTTTTCAAGTCAACTAGAATCTTCCTGAGATTTTTCTAGGTTTTGTAAGAAGAGTCTGTGGTTAAAATTTCATAATTGTCTGAGCAATATCTGGGTTGGAAATCAACATTACTTCAACAGTGTGTTTAATTAGTGTGAGTGGGTAATTCTCACCACTTGGGGGGTTTGATCTTGGCTTGGGGTAAAGGTAAACCATTTTTGGGTTTATGGGTTTGCTATGAGGAGCTCTGAGTTAAATTTTCAGATTTTTCTGGGTACTTTTAAGGGCAGAAACTTCGATTCTTCTTCTTTAGCAGCTGCAACAATATTTTATGGGTAGTGCATGCTACTTGTTTAGGTCATTTCCAACACTAGGTTCTTCACATTTTCACATGGGTTTTGGATTGCTTGTAGAAGCAAGCCTAGGTTCTATTGCTCTCATTTATATGTACGATATATTTCATATTTAATAAAATAGCTCAACACTTTCACATTATTTCTTTGATATTGTGTGAAAAAAAATTATTTGTTGTTGCTAGTTCATGTTTTGGTAATTATTGTTAATTTTCCAATTAAAAATATTACATTGATACACAATGGACCTCAACTCTTTATGTCAAATGCAATGGGACAAATCTTCATGTACATCAACTGTTTTCAACAACAATAATAATGCACACTACAAAACATTGCCAAACTTATTCAAAGCTAAAGCATATTAATCATCCCATCCATGAACAATTTTCATAGGAAAAATATCTTATAATAAAATAAAATAAAAAAATATTTAAAATATTAAAAATGATATTCTTATATTTTACCATTTTCAATATATATATGGAAAATTACCAAAATACTTTTCATATATAAATCCATGTTCAAATTTTAGGATTATTTAACAAAAATAATTGCACTTTCAAAGCTAAATAATTTTGAAATTATAAATAAATATAGTTTATAATTAAAGTAAAAACCCTAAATTCAAATGATTAATAAATAAATATAAAAGATGAAATCAGTAAATATAAAACATAAAATAAATCTGAAATTTTTAGACTTTGGGATTCTCGCAATAAATTTGGGCTATGCTTTTATATTAAAACGCATTTCCATACGTGACACCATAATGTTTGATGATTTTTTTTTTTGGTGTCTTGTATGTCCTGGAATTTTTATTTCCATGTCTACCTTGATTTTATATATTTTTTGATATTAAGAAATAATTGATTTTTTCTAAGAAATTTTGAGGTTTAAAATGGGTCTCAAAATAAAAATATACAACCAAAATCAAATTTAAAAGAACTAATAAGATTCAAGATAATGATGTCAACTATAGGGATGATTCCATTTTTTTGAGTAAAAAAGTTAAAAGATTAGAAGATTAAAAAAAAAAAACTATTCTTTCAAATCATATTTTCAACTTATCTCCCTACGATTTTACTCAAGTTTCGAGCAGAAGCACTTGTTGGATGCATAATTTAATTCATCATACAAGGAGTATCCATGTTACATATTTTCGATTGACCGTGCTACATTAAAAATGAAAAATACATTAAAAACATTATTATAATCACATGTTTTCATGTATTTCTCATTTTTCAGGTAGCAGGGTCCATTGAAAGTATGCAACATAGGTTCTCCTTGGATGAAGAATTAATTTTTTCATCCAACAAGTGCTCTTGCTCGAAATTTGAGTAAAATCGTAGGGATATAAGTTGAAAATACGAGTTGAAAAATAGTTTTTTCCTTTTTCCTCTAAAATTTGATCATGTACTCTAATATTATTTTATCACTATTATTTTATAATATTCTTTAGGATACCCATTTTAGACCTCAAAATTTCTCTAATGATATTTCCAGCATGAGCTACGACCGTTGGAGATGATCTTCAGACATGTATACATGGTCCAATCGTTGAAATAAACTGCCATGGTTTTAAATATGTGTTCTTGAAATGCTTTAACTACTATTTTAGAAAATACTGCTGGTGCATTTTTTAGCCCAAAAGCCATTACTCTATATGAAAAAGATCAAAATTTGTGACAAATGTGGTTTTTTCTTGATCTTGTTTTGCAATGGGTACTTGTTTGTACCATAATAAGGCATCTGTAAATGAGCAACACTCATGCCTTGCTACCTCATTTATAATTTCTTCGACAAATGGAGTTGGAAATGGGTCAATTATTGTTAATATATTTGAGCCACAAAAATTGATGCAAATTATTAATCTTGTTGAGTTGTGCTTTTTAGGCTACATGACCATGAGAATTTCCCGCTCCAACTTTTCTATCAGGTAGATGATGCTGACAACCAACATACCTTATATTTGGACAATCAACTTATATTTATGAGAACATTAATATGGTCTTTCCTTTATAGGCTTAGATCCTTGAATGGGATCGATTTTCATCTCCCTCATTTCTTTCAAGAGTCCCTTGAAGTATTTATAATCACGTGCAAATACATCTTGATATTCTTTTAGTAAGTTGATGAATTCCATAGCTTGCTAGTCTGGCCAATAGTCACTAAGTCAAGCTATTTTTGGTTGGTTGTTGTTTGATATATCAACTTCTTTAATTTTAATCTCTACATCCATTTAGTTAGGGGCCTTTGACTCATCGATCTTTTGGTCCTTGATTTTTATCTCTTGGTAGGAAGGTGGAAATATACAATTTATTAGGCTTCTCACTTTCCTCTTTAGACACTTTAAGTATTGTTTTGATTTTTTTGAAATTTTCTGGATGATCCTTTTTCCAACGAAAGCTTTGGCCTAGAATATAGGTATTTTCCATTTCCAAGTGATTATCTATTTTTTGTTGTGATGAGAAACATACTACATGATTAAATGTAGAATTCGATGAGGGGTTGACTTCTATTTTTCTTTGTTTTATTTGTTTAGTAGGAGTTTCTTTTTTCAAAAATTCTTTTGTTTGATGAGTTTCTTCAACCAATTTTTCCTCCTCTAGTTGAAATTTGAAGTCTCTAATAAAATTATTCTTTGAATTTGCTCCATTGTAGTAAGCCACCCTAAGCTTCCTCAATATTATACCATTTATTTAGAAAACCGTTGAGAGTACTGAGACACATATGGGGCTAGATATTCTTATCCCCATAGCTAACCCTTTTCCATTCTACTTCACATAATTGAATATTTTCTACAAGATTTTGACTTGGTTTGCTGTTGGGTTGTGTTATATTCTTTCCACGACTAGCCCACATAGTTAACCGGGGGGTTAGAGGGGGGACAGAGCCCCCCCTTCGTTGCGCCGATTGTGTATTGGGGGGGTCACAGGGGTTTGAGGGGTGCAGGTAACCCTGCCCTGATTTTTTTTTTTCTTTTTGGACCCTATATTAGGTTGGGCGGACCTACCTATGGTTTTGTGCATGATTTTTGCACATGGTTTTGGACGATATGGTTTTCGGTCCATGGTTTTGGACGCGATGGTTTTCGGTCCATGGTATTGGATGCTTCGGCATGTATAAATATATATTGTAGCATTGAAAGGAAAATAATGAAAAATCAAGCTAGTAGTCCCGGTTTTGGGATCCAGGGGAAAATCTCTGTGTATATGTGTTTTATGTGTTATTCTTTTGCATTTTTTATTTTTTGTGTTTTAGAATTTGTATGTAGGTAATTTTTGTACAAGGTTAAAACCTACATTTGCAAGTTAGAACATTTGCTTGTGTCAACAACTTCTGTCCTCCAAAGCGATCAAAAACTTATGTCATTGTTATTATCTGAGTTTAGCGTCGGGAAACACATTCATCCAACCATCTTGTCACCTATCTAGTAAAAGTTTGGACTATACTTTGCATTCTTCCTTTCTCTCCTATTTACTAGTCACTTGTTCGATGTGATTTAGAAGAAATTCTTGCTTTTTAAACCTTAGTGGTGTACACAATCCTTCCTTAAGTCAAATGATGTAAAAATGTAGGAGTTTCTTTTAAATTTCTTTCTTATATGACGGGGACTACTTTTATCATGAAACAAGGTCAAACAATTTTAGACTCGTAGTTCTCAATTTTCCATTTGTAAATCTTAGTGTCTTAATTTTGACCAATGTGTAGAATTCCTGCAAAAACTCTGATAGATCTAGAATTCTAGTTAAATTAAGCACAACTAATTTGTTGATATTCAGGAGAGGAGAGAAATAATTTGCTCCATAAAATCAATGTATTAAATTAATGAACAATAGTAATACATGAGCAACCAAACCTCTAATCCAAAAGGGAGGTGGTTATATAGAAATTGTTGAATCTAGAAAACTAGGAAAAAACTAGTAAAAAACTAGAAAAGGCTAAGAAAAGCTAAAGGGAGGCCTAAAATAGCAAAAATGACTCAAGACAACCTATGCCAACTATCAGCCATGAGGAAAGCATGAGGAGGGGCGCATTTTCCAAGAAAGGTAACTTTAAAACATGCTAAAATGGTTCGGGGGACCAAATCCCTTGATTTAAGGGGGAATCTTCATGTGGGGCGCCAATCCTCAAATAACTCAAGTAGATGAGGTGTGGTTAGGTGTGAACATGCAATTAGATGTCTAAATGGTTTAGGATAGTGGTTGGACCAATATTTCCATAATATTAAGCCTTTAAAGGCAAAAAACAAGGGAAAGTTGGTCCACCAAGGTAGTTTACCAAAAACCAAGTGTGAACATGATTTTTAGTGCATGTGGCTAAGTCAAGGATACTTAGGCTAAAAAATAAATGTAGATGTTAGGATTATATTCCAAAACCCCCCCTCAATCCTAACTCACTTATCTAAACTGAGTCCAGGTCAAGATGCCATGTTAGGTACTCAGGTACAATAAATAAAAGATCCTCATGAAATGAAGAAAGAGGGAAAATCTCGTGGGAAATCCCCCCCCCCCCCCCCCCCCAACCACGAAAAAGAAGAGGAAAAAAGGGCTAAGTGGCTAGAAGGGCCTACTCAGTTGTCTCCACCACTCCAATCATAGCTCTCAGTTCTGAAAACTTCTTTTCAGTGAAAGAATTGGTGAAGATGTCTGCAACCTGTTGCTCAGTGGGGCATGGATCAGCTCGCGGATGTAATGCATGTGAATCGCGATGTGCTTCTTCCTCTGCCTCTGAACTAGATCAATTGATATCTGAATGGACCCTTGATTGTCACAAAATATGACAGTCGGAAGTGGATAATGAATACCAAACTCAGAGATAATCCCTTGCAACCAAACAGCCTGTGTAGTTGCATTCACTGCACCTCTATACTCTGCCTCGACTATAGATAAAGAAATCATGGATTTCTTCTTGCTAGAACAACAAAAAGGCCCTGAAACAAAGCTGAAAACATAAGCATAGGTGGACTTGCGGTCTGTACCATCGCCAACCCAATCAGAATCTATGTACCCAATCAGTGAAAGTGGGCAATCTGCATTATAAAAAATACCAAAACTGGAAGTACCTTTCACATATCTAAGGATTCCGTTTGTAGCTTTCCACTGAAGCTCATTGGGTCCCTGCATATATCTAGAAAAAGATCCTACTACAAAAGATATATCAGGTTGGGTGTGAGTAAGATACAACAAACTCCCAACCAACTGTCGATACAGTGTACTGTCCACCAAAGGTGTAGTACCCGCATCCTCAAATCTAATCCCTGAAAGAAAGGGAGATGTTGTTGGCTTGCATTCTGTCATCTGAAAGTGGACAAGTAGATCTGATGCATACTTAGACTATGCCATCTTGATCCCTGAAGTAGACTAAGAAACTTCAAGACCAAGAAAGTAGTGCAACAGTCCCAAATTTGTCATGGAAAATCGATCGTGCAATGCTGATTTTGTCGAATCAATAGCTGAGGTAAGGTTCCATGTCATCAGTAAATCATCTACATAAATTACTATCAGCAAAAGGGAATCATCATGTTGCAGCAAATAAACATTCGGATCAGATTTTCATTGAATGAATCCAATGGAAAGCAGGAAAGAATCAATCTTTGCATACCAGTCTCTGGGAGCCTGTTTTAGGCCATACAAAGATTTCTTTAATCTGTAAACGAGGGAAGAGTTCTGAATGTGTCCTTGTGGTTGCAACATATATATATCATCCTTGAGATCTCCATGAAGAAATGCACTCTTCACATCCATGTGATGAACTTCCCATCTGCGAGAAGCATCAATGGCTAAAACTAGTCGAAAGGAGTCAATTTTGGCAACAGGTGCAAATGTCTCTGTGTAGTCTATGTCATGTACCTGTGAGTGTCCTTTTGCAACAAGTCAAGATTTGTACTTGCTGATCTCACCATCTGCAAAAATATTTTTTTGATAGATCCATCGGCATCGAACAAGCTTTCTTCCTTTCGGAAGTGGAACCAAGTCCCATGTGTTGTTTTCCATGAGAGCAAAGTATTCTTCATCCATGGCAGCCTCCCAAAGCGGGTTTCCAGCAGCCTCAGAGTGTGACTGTGGATCTGAACCAAGTGTCATATAGAAATGTATGGGAAGCAATGGTTCAGTGGCAGCCAGGGCTTGAGTAGCCCCAAAAAACTGTGATCTAGTCCTTCTCACATCCGCAGGATCACTGACTAGTTCACCCGCATCTTGCAGGGTTTTCTCTGCCCAAGTTGGTAGCTGAGTTGGGGCAGCCATGACCTGCTCCTCATCCTTTGAATCAGACCCAAGAGGATTCTCTTATGGCTTCTTTGAAGTGCTTGAAGAAGTTTTGGACTCCTCCTCATCAATGGCAACAAGCGGTTCCTCGACAGGGTCTGCTGAAAAATAATGCAGTGATTCTTTTTCAAACTTCACACTTCGAGCTACGAGGAATTTTTTAGTGTGAGAGTCCAGCAATCTATATCCTTTGACACTTTCAAGATATCCAAAAAATATACATTCAACACTTTGAGGCTCCAAAGCCTTCCTCTTATCTGTCGGAATGTGAGTCCAT
Source organism: Pinus tabuliformis (assembly GCA_031772625.1). Classification (NCBI taxonomy): domain Eukaryota; kingdom Viridiplantae; phylum Streptophyta; class Pinopsida; order Pinales; family Pinaceae; genus Pinus; species Pinus tabuliformis. The sequence continues at coordinate 1,137,736,290 of CM062811.1, forward strand.
GTTCATGAACCAAAAATGCGAAAGTGCGACACTTTCGGTTTCTTACTGGTCCAACATTCAAATGGAGTGGTGCCTTTGAGTGATTTGTGAGGAATGCAGTTCTGAATGTATGCTGCACAATTAATAGCTTCAGCCCATATCTTAGAAGCTAATGATTTGGATTGTAGCATACAATTGGCCATCTCTTTTAACAACCGATTTTTCCTCTCCACGACACCATTATGTTGTGGTGTATATGGCACTGTGTGTTGTAGCTGTGTACCTACATCAATACAAATTTGCTGCACATCTTTGTTGACATACTCCCCCCCATTATCAGTATAGAGAATCTTAATCTTACACCTAGACTCATTCTCAGCAAGTGCTTTAAATTCCATAAGGCATTCAAATACTTCCGATTTAATTTCAGAAAAAATACCCAGGTAAAGCGAGAGAAATCATCTATGAAGGTGAGTACATTTCGAGCCTTATTGATTGAAGGCTATGGGAATGGGCCTGTGATGTCACTATGAATCAGCCCAAGAGGTGAAGAAGCTCTCTGTGCCTTCCCTTTGTCAAACTTTTGCTCCGGTTGCTTGCCAAGAATGCATCCTTGACATACACCACTTGTGAATTTAATAACGGGCAAACCTTCTACCATGTTTTCCTTGTTGAGTTGATGCAAGTAATTATAGTTTAGATGGCCAAATATTTCATGCCATAACCTGTTGATATCATTAGATTGTGATAGAAATAAAATGCTAATGGATTTAGGAACAAAGTGGGAGAACAAATACAAATGAGAACCGTGATCTGCAATTCCACGTGCAAGTTGTGAGCCCGTGGAAATGTTGGTAATCACTGCGGAGTTCGGAGTGAATTCCACCTTCCTTCCAGAGCCGGAATGAGTGATCTGATATATCGAGAGAAGATTTGCGGACAGTGAGGGAACATGAAGCACATTTGTGAAGCAGATCCCTGCAAGGTCTACAATTCCTTCTCCACACACCTTTGTGGGTGTGGCATCTCCCAAGTAAATTAGGGATCTAGTGCTTTCTTTGATGGAGGAAAATTCATCTTTTGATGCAGCCATATGGTTCGATGCACCTGAATCAAGGATCCAAGCTAATGGAGTGGATGTTACAACCATTAAAGCATTACCATCTCGTGCTTTCCCTCTCCCATCTCCCGTTCTGTTATCATCCTTCTTCTTTGCATTCTCGGGCACGGTGAGATTGTGTTGTTGCAATTGCTTAGCCATCTCATCGATTGTTTTCCTCATGCAATTTTCTTCGGGATGAAAACCTTTGGAATAGTAGCTGCAAAGTGTTCTTTCCTTCTTCTTCTTACCCTTAGGAAAAGAAGAGCTCTCTGAAGATTGTACAGGTCTCTCCTTCTTCGATTCATTAAATTTACCCTTCCCTTTTTGCTTGTCTCTTCCACTGCTCTTTGGAGCATCAATAGCCACAAGTGATTGGTTCTGTGAACGCTTGATGGCACCCATTTTGACTAACTTAGCTTACTCTTGAGTCAATGCTGCAATGAATTCATTCAATGGAGGCATTTCCCATTTTTCCTGAGTCAATTTAGATGCTTGAAAAGATGATACAAATATGGAATATTCAGGGCCTAATTTTGAGAGAATCGAAAGGATGAGTTGATCTTCCTCTTTCTTGAATCCACATGCATCAAGTTTAATGAGGAGGGATTTAAAATTGGTGAAGTATTCTTGCAGGTTACTGAAATGAGTTGGACTGAGGGATATGAGTTCATTCTCTAGTTGATGCACTCTCATTTGATCCTGCTTGCCGAATAGTCCTTCTAATGTGGTCGAGGCTGCATCAGGAGTAGTGGCTCTTTTGACATGAAAGAGGGGTTCTATGGAAATTGATAGGCATATCAGCCCACTTAATTCATCTAATTTATTGAAATACTTGATCTTCTCCACTGCAGAAGTCAGTTCAGTCTTCATTCCCATTGTTACCCTGTAAAGCCCTTTGCTTGAGAGGTGCAGAGTAATCTTTGTCTTCCATTCGAAGTAATTGAAAGGATTTAGAACGAGTTTTGTGGGCTGAGAGAGATGATCCATTGCTACTTGCTGTGCCTCTTGATGATCTATTCCTACAAATAAAACCGTGTACAATCCATTAAATTCGAACCAGCTCTGATACCATGTAGAATTCTTGCAGAAACTCTGATAGATCTAGAATTCTAGTTAAATTAAACACAAGTAATTTGCTGATATTCAAGAGAGGAGAGAAAGAATTTGCTCCATAAAATAAATGTGTTAAATTAATGAACAATAGTAATACATGAGCAACCAAATCTCTAATCCCAAAGGGATGTGGTTATATAGAAATTCCCGAATCTAGAAAATTAGGAAAAAACTAGTAAAAAACTAGAAAAGGCTAAGAAAAGCTAAAGGGAGGCCTAAAATAGCAACAATGACTCAAGAAAACCTATGCAAACTATCAGCCACGAGGAAAGCATGAGGAGGGGCACATTTCCCAAGGGAGGCTCTTTAAAGCATGCTAAAATGGTCTAGGGGACCAAATCCCTTGATTTAAGGTTGAATTTTCATGCCGGGCGCCAATCCTCAAATAACTCAAGTGGATGAGGTGTGGTTAGGTGTGAACATGCACTTAGATGTCTAAATGGTTTAAGAAAGTGGTTGGACCAATATTTCCATAATATTAAGCATTTAAAGGCAAAAAACAAGGGAAATTTGGTTCACCGAGCTAGTTTACCAAAAACCAAGTGTGAACATGATTTTTAGTGCATGTGGCTAAGTCAAGGATACTTAGGCTAAAAAATAAATGTAGATGTTAGGATTATATTTCAACATATCCTTGACTTAGCCACATGCACTAAAATTAATGTTCACACTTGGTTTTTGGTAAACTAGCTCAATGGACCAACTTTCCCTTGTTTTTTGCCTTAAAAGGCTTAATATTATGGAAATATTGGTCCAACCACTTTCCTAAACCATTTAGACATCTAAGTGCATGTTCACACCTAACCACACCTCATCCACTTGAGTTATTTGAGGATTGGCGCCCCACATGATGATTCCCCCTTAAATCAAGGGATTTGGTCCCCTGGACCATTTTAGCATGTTTTATAGTTGCCTTCCTTGGGAAATATGCCCCTCCTCATGCTTTCCTCATGGCTGATAGTTGGCATAGGTTGTATTGAGTCATTGTTTCTATTTTGGGCCTCCCTTTAGCTTTTCTTAGCCTTTTCTAGTTTTTTACTAGTTTTTTTCCTAGTTTTCTAGATTCAAGAATTTCTATATAACCACCTCCCTTTGGGAATATAGATTTGGTTGCTCATGTATTACTATTGTTCATTAATTTAATACATTGATTTTATGGAGCAAATTCTTTCTCTGCTCTCTTGAATATTAGCAAATTACGTGTGTTTAATTTAACTAGAATTCTAGATCTATCGGAGTTTCTGCAGGAATTCTACATGTTGGAATATAATCCTAGCATCTACATTTAGTTTTTAGCCTAAGTATCATTGACTTAGCCACATGCACTAAAAATCATGTTCACACCTTCTGGTAAACTAGCTCGATGGACCAACTGTCCCTTGTTTTTTGCCTTTAAAGGCTTAATATTATGGAAATATTGGTCCAACCACTTTCCTAAACCATTTAGACATCTAAGTTCATGTTCACACCTAACCACACCTCATCCACTTGAGTTATTTGAGGATTGGCGCCCCACATGAAGATTCCCCCTTAAATCAAGGGATTTGGTCCCCCAGACCATTTTAGCACGTTTTAAAGTTTTCTTCCTTGGGAAATGAGCCCCTCCTCATGCTTTCCTCGTGGCCGATAGTTGGCATAGGTTGTCTTGAGTCATTTTTGCTATTTTAGGCCTCCCTTTATCTTTTCTTAGCCTTTTCTAGTTTTTTACTAGTTTTTTTCCTAGTTTTCTAGATTCGTGAATTTCTATATAACCACCTCCCTTTGGGATTAGAGGTTTGGTTGCTCATGTATTACTATTGTTCATTAATTTAATACATTTATTTTATGGAGCAAATTCTTTCTCTCTTCTCTTGAATATCAGCAAATTACTTGTGTTTAATTTAACTAGAATTCTAGATCTAGCAGAGTTTCTGCAGGAATTCTACATGGTATGAGAGCTAGTTCGATTGTACACGGTTTTATTTGTAGGTATAGATCATCAGGAGGTGCAACAATCAGAAATGGATCATCTCCCTCAGCCCACAAAACTCATTCTAAATCCTTTCAATTACTTCGAATGGAAGACAGAGATCACTCTGCTCCTCCGAAGCAAAGGGCTTTACAGGGTAACAATGGGAATGGAGACTGGACCGACTTCTGCAGCGGAGAAGATCAAGTAGTTTAATAAATTAGATGAAGGAATTGGGCTGATATGTCTATCAATTTCCAGAGAACTCCTCTTTCATGTTAGCGGAGCCACTACTTTCAATGCGGTCTGGACCACATTATAAGGACTATTCGGCAAGCAGGATGAAATGAGACTGCATTAACTAGAGAATGAACTCATATCCCTTAATCCAACTCATCTCAACAACCTGCAAGAATACTGCACCAAGTTTAAATCCCTCCACATTGAACTTGATGCATGTGGAGTTAAGAAAGAGGAAGATCAACTCATCCTTTCGATTCTCTCGAAATTAGGCCCTGAATATCCCATATTTGTATCGTCTTTTCAAGCATCTAAATTGACATAGGAAAAATGGAAAATGCCTCCATTGAATGACATCATTGCAACATTAACTCAAGAAAAAGATAAGTTACTCCAAATGGGTGCCATCAAGCATTCAAATAACCAAGCACTTACGACTACTGATGCTCCAAAGAGCAGTGGAAGAGACAAGCAAAAAGGGAAGGGTAAATTTAATGAATTGAAGAAGGAGAGACCCGTACAATCTTCAAAGAGCTCTTCTTTTCATAAGGGTGAGAAGAAGAAGGAAAGAACAATTTTCAGCTACTGTTACAAAGGTTTTCATCCCAAATAAAATTGCATGAGGAAAACAATTGATGAGATGGCTAAGCAATTGCAGTAGCACAATCTCACCGTGCCCGAGAATGCAAAGAAGAAGGATGATAACAGAACGAGAGATGGGAGAGGGAGAGCACGAGATGGTCATGATTTAATGGCTATCACGTCCACTCCATCAGCTTGGATCATTGATTGAGGTACATCAAACCATATGGCTGCATCAAAAGATGAATTTTCTTCCATTGAAGAAAGCACTAGATCCCCAATTTACTTGGGAGATGCCACACTCGCAAAAGTGTGCGGAGAAGGAATTGTAGACCTTGAAGGGGGCTGCTTCACAAATGTGCTTCATGTTCCCTCGCTATCTATAAATCTTCTCTGGATATATCAGATCACTCGTTCCGGCTTTGGAAGGAAGGTGGAGTTCACTCTGGACTTCGCAGTGATTACCGACATTTCCATGGGCTCACAACTTGCACATGGAATTGCAGATCACGGTTCTCGTTTGTATTTCTTCTCCCACTTTGTTCTTAAATCTATTAGCACTATATTTCTGTCACAATATAATGATATCAGCTGGTTATGGCATGAAATATTTTGCCATATAAACTATAAGTACTTGCATCAGCTCAGCAAGGAAAACATGGTAGAAGGATTTCCCGTTATTTGTATTGATGTAGGTATACAGCTACAACACATAGTGCCATATACACCACAACAAAATGGTGTCGCGGAGAGGAAAAACCGATCATTAAAAGAGATGGCCAATTGTTTGCTACAGTCCAAATCATTAGCTCCTAAGCTATGGGTTGAAGCTATTAATTGGGTCTGATTCATAGGATGAAGATTAGGTCATGGATTTTCCAACTCCGCTGCCAATTTGGGCAAAGAAAACCCTACAAGATGCTGGTGAACTAGTCGGTGACCCTGCAGATGCGAGAAGGACTAGATCATAGTTTTTTGGGGCTCCTCAAGCCCTGGTTGCGACCGCACCATTGCTTCCCATAAATTTTTATATGAAACTTGGTTCAAATCCACAGTCACACTCTGAGGCTGCTGGAAACCCGCTTTGGGAGGCTACCATGGATGAAGAGTACTCTGCTCTCATGGAAAACAACACATGGGACTTGGTTCCACTTCCGAAAGGAAGAAAGCTTGTTCGATGCCGATGGATCTATCAAAAAAATATTGTTGCAGATGGTGAAATCAGAAAGTACAAAGCTCGACTTGTTTCAAAAGGATACTCACAGGTACATGGCATAGACTACACAGAGACATTTTCACCTGTTGTAAAGATGGACTCCATTCGACTTGTTTTAGCCATTGCTGCTTCTTGCAGATGGGAAGTTCATCACATGGATGTGAAGAGTGCATTTCTTCATTGATATCTCAAGGAGGAGATATATATGGAGCAGCCATAGGGATACATTCATAACTCTTCCCTCATTTGCAAATTAAAGAAATCTTTGTATGGCCTAAAACATGTTCCCAGAGCCTGGTATGCAAAGATGGATTCTTTCCTGCTTTCCATTGGATTAATTCGATGCAAATCTGATTCGAATGTTTATTTGTTGCAACATGATGATTCCATTTTTCCGATAGTACTCTATGTAGATTATTTACTGATGATAGGGAACCTTACCTCAGATATTGATTCAGCAAAATCAACATTGCACGATCGATTTTCCATGAAAGATTTGGGATTGTTGCACTACTTTCTTGGTCTTGAAGTTTCTCAGTCTACTTCAGGGATCAAGATGGCATAGTCTAAGTATGCATCATATCTACTTGTCCACTTTCATATGATAGAATGCAAGCCAACATCATCTCCCTTTCTTTTGGGGATCAGATTTGAGGATGTGGGTACTACACCTTTGGTGGACAGTACACTGTATCGACAGTTGGTTGGGAGTTTGTTGTATCTTACTCACACCTGACTTGATATATATTTTATAGTAGGAGTTTGTTCCAGATATATGTAGGAGCCCCATGAGCTTCACTGGCAATCTGCAAAGATAATCCTTAGATATGTGAGAGCTAATTCCAGTTTTGGTATCTTTTATGTTGCAGATTGCCCACTTTCACTAATTGGGTACACAGATTCTGATTGGGTTGGCGATGGTACAGACTGCAAGTCCACCTCTGGTTATGTTTTCAGCTTTGGTTCAGGGATTTTTTTTTTTGGTCTAGCAAGAATCAATCCACAAATGCTTTATCTAGAGCCGAGGCAGAGTATAGAGGCACAATGAAAGCAGCTACACAGGCTGTTTGGTTGCATGGGCTTCTCTCCAAGTTTGGTATTCAGTATCCACTTCCAACTGTCATATTTTGTGACAATCAGGGGTCCATTCAAATATTGATTGATCCAGTTCAGAGGTAGAGGACCAAGCACATTGAGATTCACATGCATCACATCCATGAGCTGATCCATGACCGAGTCATATCACTGTAGTATTGCCCCACTGAGCAACAAGTTGCAGACATCTTCACCAAGTTTTTCACTAAAAAGAAATTTTCAGAACTGAGAGCTATGCTTCGAGTGCTAGAGACATTTGAGTAGGCCCTTTTGGCCACTTATCCCTTTTTTCCTCCGGGGTGGGGTTCCCACGAGGCTTTCCCTCTTTCTTCATTTTATGAGGATCCTTTATTTATTGCACCTGAGTACCTAACATGGCATCTTGGCTGGGACTTAGTTTAGATAAGTGAGTTAGGATGAAGGGGGGGTGTTGGAATATAATCCTAACATATACATTTATTTTTTAGCCTAAGTATCCTTCACTTAGCCACATGCACTAAAAATGGAAAGGGGGGAAGACTAAAATAATTTCTCCAAATGCATTTGGCTCCACATTGCCTTTATCCCCTTGAAATATTTGACATAGTCTCCTTGTTTCAATATCATCATCTCAAGGTTATACCTAGGTTTTTCCTTCTCGAGAGTCAAGAGGAATTATAATTTTTTCTTGTTTCATTTTAATTTTATTATGTCTCTTTCTAAGGAAATTGTTGTTTTCAGTTTTTGATCCCACGGTTTTCTGACCAGAGTTGAATATGTTGGTATTCCATCGGATAATTTGATTATCTCAAATTTAAAAAAGGTTTAAATTTATATTATTGATGTTTTTACTTATCTTAGCATTCTCATAGGTTCTATGAATATCTAGTTTTCTAGTTTGAGATAGTAAGTCGTTCGATGCAAAGTTGGCCTTATTAATTTTATTCATGTTTCTCTAGGAAGGATGTTAACTTGTGATCCAAAGTCGACTATTGTAGAAAATTTCTACAAAGCCAACACGGATAAATCTAGCTCTGATACCATGTAGAAAATCTGTATGTAGGTTAACCCAATAATGCAATATAAATCAAAGCAGAATACTATAACCTACTTCTACTATCAATTTGCAGAAGCTTAAAGATCGAGATGAACAATATAACCAGAAGAAGAAGAATCAATTGCACAATACACATGAAAATACTTTGGGGAAAGCTTCAGCTAAAAACCCCACTATCTGTATTATCATACAAGGTGGAAATACATAGGAATTATACAAAGCCTTAGCTCTCATAACTAGCCAGCTCTCAGTACAATCCTCACAGATGCTCACATGCAATCCTGGCTTCTCTTAAGCCTTCCTCTCTACCCTCCAAGCTCCTATTTCATTGCGTTGTTCCTCTGGGATGATCCTCCTTCAACTAACTAGAACACTTTGATCTCACACACTGTCAGAACTGCACAATCCTCAAGGAATGATGCCTTGACTGCATGCATGAGTTTTCTTTATAAGAAAACACATGCAACTGATAGTACACTGTCCTTGACTTTAATCTCAACTGGGTCTTTCTCAGAATAGACATGCATGAGTTTCTGATGAGGGAATCTTCAATTAACTGGAGTACACTAGTTGAGTGCATGCATGCATCAACTGACTGTTAACTCTCTATTAGTTCCTCAAACAGTTTGAAACTAATTTAACTGGACTTAACTCAGTAAACTGAGTTAACTAATTACAACTCAAATATAAATCAATCTTATCTCCTTAATTTAAGGGATAACTCTTGCATGACTTCAGAAATACTTCTAACTTGAATTTCTCCAACTAATTAATTCAAAATGAATTAATCAATTATTTTCAAGTAGTTGTTAAGACTAAATTTGATTTTAATTTAATTCAAGGACAAATTAAATTGGAATATTCTTGTTGCCACATTTCAACACTCCCTCTGAACAAGAAAGGGATTATCTGACACCCCGATCCTGTCTCTATGGAACTCGAATTTACACTTTGAAAATGCCTTTGTCAAAATATCGGCATCTTGCTCCTCTATTGAAATATACTACAACAACATGATCCTGTTGGTATGTGTTATATTCTTTCCCCGACTAGCCCACGTAGTTAAGCGGGGGGTTAGAAGGGGAGCAGAGCCCCCCTTTCGTTGTGCCGATTGCATAGCGGGGGGAGTCATAGAGGGTTTGAGGGGTACAGGTAACCCCACTCTATGGGGTCCAGGGCAGCGCCCTGGCAAATTTTGGTTCTGGACCCTATGTTAGGTTGGGGGGACCTACCTATGGTTTTGTGCATGTTTTACGCACATGGCTTTGGATGCGATGGTTTTCGGTCCATGGTTTTGGATGTGATGGTTTTTCGGTCCATGGTATTGGATGCTTCGGCATGTATAAATATGTATTGTAACATTGAAAGAACATAATGAAAAAATCAAGCTGGTAGTCCCAGTTTTGGGATCCAGGGGAAAATCTCTGTGTATATGTGTTTTATGTGTTATGCTCTCGCATTGTTTATTTTCTGTGTTTTAGAATTCGTATGCAGGTAATTTCTGTACGGGGTGAAAACCTACATTTGGTATCAGAACTGTTTTGGCTTCAAGGGGATGCCTTTGTTGCTGAGGGGTTTCGCTCAAGCCTGTGGGAGACCTTGTTCAGTGGGAGATCTGCGGGATCGATTCTAGTGGTGAAAGAAGATGACGAGCAATGGAAAGATAGAGATCAAGGAATTTAATGGTCAGGGTTTCGAGTTGTGGAAACTCAAGATGGAGGATCTATTGGTGGATAAAGATCAGTGGATAGCGGTAGATCCGGGTACTAAACCAACAGGAGTGTCTGATGAAGAATGGAAGAATTTGGATCAGAAGGCAAAGAACACAATACGATTGTGTGTCTCAGATTCAATATTGCTGAATGTATTAAGGGAAGCTACGACGAACGCTTTGTGGGACAAGTTAGGGACTTTGTACCAATCTAAGTCTCTGGTGAATAAACCGTTCCTGCAGAAAAAGCTGTATAACATGAGGATGAAAGATGGAGACTCAGTGACAGAGCATCTGAACACATTTAATAATGTGGTAAGTCAGTTAGCATCTGTTGATATTAAAATTTCAGATGAAGATAAGTGCATCAGTTTGTTGTGTTCTCTACCAAATTCGTGGGATAATCTGGTTATTGCAATAGGTAGCAATGAAACTGCCTTGCAATTTGATGAAATAGTCTCATCCTTGCTGACGGAGGAGATGAGATGGAAAAATATGGAGAGCCAAAATGGTGATGCCTTATCTGTACGAGGATGGTCCTAGAATAGAAACAAAAACAAGTCATCGAGTGGGAGATGTAAATCTAGAGGGAGATCTAAATCTCTAGGAAAACCTGTAAAGGTGGTGTTTTGGAAATGCGGAAAGGAAGGGAACTACAAAAGGGACTGTAAATCTAAAGATCCTGACAAAGGAAACGTATCTGATGAGGCTCCTTCTGTAGAGGCGAAAACCACCTCAGATGAAGGTGGGGATGTGTACTTGGCTTCTTCAAGTACACATGTAGATCATGAGGCATGGTTGATTGACTCAGGTGCATCCTTTCACTTCAATCCCCATAGAGAGTGGTTCTGCGAGTATGAGAAATACGATGGTGGTGATGTCTTCTTAGGGGATGATAAGAAGGCTAGAATCATTGGTCGTGGAAAAGTAAAGTTGAAGTTGCAAGGTGGCAGGGTTAGAACACTTCCGGTTGTTCTACATATTCTTGCATTGGCCAGAAATTTGATTTCTGTAAGCAAGCTGGATGATGCAGGTGTAAAAACAGTGTTTGAGAATGATACCTGCAAGATGGTTCGGGTAGAACTGGTATTGATGCGGAGAGTTCGGATTGGAACTCGGTACAAGCTGCAAGGTAGCGCTATTGTTGATGGGTGCAACAGTTCTGTGGTTCCTGAAAGTGGAGAAGAAAATCTAGTGGTCTCTGGAGAGAAGACCATGTTGTGGCATCAAAGGCTTGGACATATTGGATAGAAGGGCCTTCGAATACTTCATGGTAAAGGTATGGTAGAAGGTATGAATAATAGTTCTCTGGATTTTGATTTCTGTGAAAATTGTGTATATGGGAAGCAGAATCGGGTGAGTTTCCCCTCTGGTGGTAAGAGGGCGAAACAGATATTAGAGCTTGTGCACAGTGATGTATTTGGACCTGTGAAGATTCCATCACTAGGTAAGTCTGTGTACTATGTATCATTTATAGATGACTTCTCAAGGAATACATGGATATATTTCCTTAAGAAGAATTTGAAGTCTTTGATAGGTTTAAAGAATTTAAGGCTCTCGTGGAAAACTAGACAGAGAAGAAGATAAAGGTGCTGAGGACAGATAATGGTGGAGAGTTTTGTAGTAAGGAATTTGAAAAATTCTGTAATAAGTGTGGTATAGCACGACAGAATACTACTCCATATACACCTCAGCAAAATGGAGTTGTGGAAAGAATGAACAAGACGTTGATGGAAAGGGCAAGAAGCATGCTCAATGGTGCAGGGTTAGGACAGGAATTCTGGGAAGAGGCGGTGGAGATAGCACGTTACCTGGTCAACAGATCACCTTCATCAATGTTGGAGGATAAGACTCCACAAGAGGTATGGAATTGTAAGAAACCGTCTAGGAATTTGAAAAGTTTTGTAAGAAGTGTGGTATAGCACGGCAGAATACTACTCCATATACACCTCAGCAAAATGGAGTTGTAGAAAGAATGAACAAGACGTTGATGGAAAGGGCAAGAAGCATGCTCAGTGGTGCCGGGTTAGGACAGGAATTCTGGGAAGAGGCGGTGGAGATAGCATGTTACCTGGTCAACAGATCACCTTCATCAATAATGGAGGATAAGACTCCACAAGAGGTATGGAATGGTAAGAAACCCTCTCTTTCACATCTGAGGGTATTTTAATGTGATGCATATGTACATGTTCCAAAGGAGAAACAAACCAAGTTGGATAGTAAATATGAAAAGTGCATCTTTATTATGTATAAGGATGGTTTAAAGGATTATAAGCTTTGAAACCCAGTAACAAGGAAGGTTGTGTACAACCAAGATGTGGTGTTTAGAGAGGTGAAATATGTTATTAAACATGAACTCCAACCAAAGGAACCTGGGAAGATAGAGTTTGAGCTAAAGGAGGAAGAATAAGACTCTATAGCAGAGGAGGAATCAGAAGATGAAGAGCCACAAACTCCAGGTGTGAGAAGATCAGTTCGAGAAAGAAGGAAGCCAGAAAGGTATAGTCCATCTACTTTCTGTTCAAATTTTTCTTTATCTATTACTGATGATGATCCCAGAACTGTGAAGGAAGCAGTAGATTCAGAGGATACTATGGAAAGAGGCCATGGTTGATGAAATGGCATCTTTGCACAAAATTGAGGCTTGGGATCTTGTGGAGTTGCCTGCTAGAAGGAAACCCATTGGCAGTAAATGGGTGTTCAAGAAGAAGAGAAATGCAGTAGGAAAGGTAGAGAAATACAAAGCTCGGTTGGTAGCAAAAGGTTATTCCCAGGTGCCAAGAATTGATTGTGGTGATATTTTTTTCTCCTATTGCCAAGGTAAATTCTATTAGATTACTTTTATCTGTTGCTGTTGCTTTTGATTTTGAGGTAGAACAAATGGATGTGAAGACAACATTTCTTCACGGGCATCTGGAAGAGGAGAACTACATGAAGCAACCTGAAGGCTTTGCGGTGAAGGGTAAGAAAGAACTGGTATGCAAGTTAAAGAAGTCTCTGTATGAGTTAAAACAGTCACCAAGGATGTGGTATAGGAAATTTGATTCATTTATACGGGGACTTGGCTTCACCAGAAGCAAAGTAGATCACTGTGTGTATTTTAAATTAATTGGTGACCTTGTTATTTATCTGGTCTTGTATGTGGATGATATGTTGCTGGTTGGAAATGACAAAGAAATTATCCGGGATTTGAAGACCCATTTGTCCTACAAATTCGACTTGAAAGATCTTGGTGATGCAAACTATATTTTGGGCATGGAAATTAAAAGAGATTGGACAAAGAGGAAGCTCTGGTTAAACCAGAGGAAGTATGTTGAGACAATATTGCAGAGGTTTAATATGAAGGATAGTAAACCGGTGAAGGTTCTTATTCCTGTAGGTGTAAATTTATCTACTGAACAGTGTCCCAAGACACAAGAATAGGAAGAGGACATGTCCTATGTTCCATATGCAAGTGCACTCGGTAGCTTGATGTATGTGATGGTCTATACTAGACCAGACATTGCACATGCAGTGCGAGTATTGAGCAGGTTTATGTCAAAACTGGGGAAGGAGAACTGGAAAATAGTGAAGGGGGTTTTCAGGTATTTGCGTTGCGCTAGTGATTATGGTTTGTGCTACCAAGAAAGACCAGGGTTGGACAGAGTGTTGGATAGGCTTTGTTAAAACAGACTAGGATGGAGATCTGGATCAGAGAATATCTACAAGTGGGTATGTGTTTAACCTATTTGGAGGTGCAGACAGTTGGATGAGTAAGAAACAATCTGTAGTGGCACTATCAACTACAGAGGCAGAATACATGACAGCCACTCATGCAAGCAAGGAAGCAGCTTGGTTGCAAAGATTGTGTTCAAATATGGGGTTAGTATAGGGAGCTATAAGGATAGAATGTGATAGCCAAAGTGCAATTTTCTTGGCAAAGAACCCTGCATATCATTCAAAGACAAAGTACATTGATGTTCAGTATCACTTTGTGAGGGATATGATAGAAGACAAAAAGGTGTTGTTGGTAAAGGTGGACACTTTGAAGTATACTGCAGATGCATTGAAAAAATATGTGAGCTCTGAGAAGTTCTCTTGGTGTAGAGAAACAATGGGTGTTGCAGGGCTGGATAAATGACTAAGCTTTCTTGTGGCCCCTTGTGGAAAGAAAACAACAAGTGGGAGAATGGTGGGATGTGTTATATTCTTTCCACGACTAGCCCATGTAGTTAACCGGGGAGTTAGAATGGGGGCAGAGCCCCCCATTCGTTGCGCCGATTACGTAGCAGGGGGTTTGAGGGGTGCAAGTAACCCCACTCTATGGGGTCCATGGCAGTGCCCCATAAAATTTTGGTTTTGGACCCTATGTTAGGTTGGGCGGACCTACCTATGGTTTTGTGCATGTTTTTCGCACATGATTTTGGACGCGATGGTTTTTCTTTCCATGGTATTGGATGATTTGGCATGTATAAATACGTATTGTAACATTGAAAGGAACATAATGAAAAAATCAAGCTGGTAGTCTTGGTTTTGGGATCTAGGGGAAAATCTTTGTGTATATGTGTTTTATGTGTTATGCTCTCACATTGTTTATTTTTTATGTTTTAGAATTTGTATGCAGGTAATTTCTGTATGGGGTTAAAATCTACAGATCCTCCCATCATCATCAACTTGCTTTACCTTGTAAAGCCAAGGGGAACTCACAACTGACTTTTTCTTTGGTCTCGGAAGCACATCCCAAACACTGTTACAAACTATGGAGTCATACTCCTCCACCATAGCATCAACCCAAATCAGCTACTGCACTGCTTCCTCAAAGGAAGATGGCTTGATCTCAACACATTCCCCAACAAGGGCCATGTATCTAGTGTACCTCTCAAGTGACCTCCTCTATTTGTGTTGAGAAGATGGTGCTCCCACTTTCTCTCTCGCATCCTCCAACAATTTTCGGCTTCTCTTGTGCCCATCCATCCATCTGTAGAAGACTCTGCTTGAGTGGATGTCTCCACTCCTGGAACCTCTGCATGCGGCTGCTTCACATAAGTCTGAGGCTCCTCCTACTTAGGAACCAAAAGTTCCTCCACAGCCTGTAGTTGGAGCTCCGTCTCAAGGGAAACTCGCATGGCCTTTTGCTCATCAAACTTAAGATCTCTGCGAGCCATTGTCCTCCGATTGGTAGGCAAGTAAACCTGATAGTTGTGAGGTGTATCAGTGTACCCCACAAGTATCCCCAACTCTGCTGTCGGCTCAAGCTTCTTCTGTGCATCCTTTGTCACGTGGAAATATACTGATGAGCCAAATATCTTGAAGTGACCCACATCTGGTCTCTTAACGGAGAAGCTTCCTCTGGTTTCTTCATCCCAAGTATGTTATGCGGGCTTCTATTATGCAAATAGACCGCTGTGTTGCATGCCTCATCCCACAAGTGAAGTGGTAGGCCTTGGTCATGCAACATTGCCCGTGATACCCCTAAAATAGTTTTTTTCTTCCTCTCGGCCACCTCGTTCTACTGTGGGTTATGAGGTGCCATCAACTCTCGTTTAATTCCTTCCACTGCACATAATTCCTTAAACTCTTGAGAGACATATTCTCCACCGTTGTCGCTTCTCAAGGTGTTGATCTTCTTCCTTGACTCTTTCTCGACCAAAGCTTTGAACTCACAAAACTTTGTGAAAGTTTTGTCCTTCTTTTGCGTGAAATAAATCCAGCATTTACGAGAATAGTCATCAATGAAAATAAAATATTACCTTTGCTTCACTGTGGATGCCATCGAGAATGGTCCACACACATCAATATGAACTCGCTCTATGATAGCCTTTTCTCAACTGTCTTGATCATGAAAGGAAGATTTGGTGTACTTTCCCAAGGTACAACCTTTGCATGTGTCAACTTGCTCAAGTTTACCTTTGGAAAGTCTTGTAGATATCTGCCGCATTAACTTCAAAGCCCCATGATGTAAATGGCCTAATTGCCCGTGGCACAACTTGCCAATGTCTTGGCTTTGCACCAATTCTGCTTTCATACTCAATGTTGCACAATCATCTACCTCTAGTTTATATAGATTCTTCACCCGAATCCCTATCCTCTTGTCTGACCCGTGGCTATGTGTCTTAGGAATTCCTTTCCTTTACTGAAGACAACATCATAGCCTTTTTCCTCCAACATTGCGACCGATACCAAGTTCTTCTTTAATCCAGGCACATACTTCACATCTATCAAGGTGATAGGAGCTCCATGCTCCCTCTGAAGAGTAACCGTGCCCACTCCTGAAACACTATACCTTCCATCGTCACCCATCTCTATGCGCATCTTGAGGCCTTTCTCCTCCAAGGCACTGAATAAATTTTTATCACTGGTCATGTGGAATGAGGCTCCACTGTCAAGATACCAGACACAACTCATGATTGATGACACCATGCATGTGATGAGGGTAAAGTCCATTTCGAACTGAGAGGCTAATGCCTCACCTTCCGATCCTTCTGAGGATCCCTTGTTGGACTTCTTCGATGGGCAATTAGTCGCATAATGTCCCATATCATGACAATTAAAGAATCTCAATTTAGACTTGTCACCCTTCTTCCCTCCATGAGAAGAATTCAATTTGGAATGGGAAGCCTTCCCCTTCCCTTTCCTTGCCTTACATGCTAAGACCATATTTTCTTCATCATCATTCTTGAATGAAGAACCATCTCGTGTGCTCCTCCTGATCTCCTCCTGCATCAGATTTGACCACATTTGTTCCCAATCCGACAGTTTCTCCCTTCCATTCATAGAGTCATGGTAGCTATTCCAACTCTTTAGAAGGCCAAGGAGAGCGAAGCTCACCATATCATCATCGACAGTAGTTATTCCCACACTGCCAAGCTCATCTCTGCAGGTGGTGAGCTTGTTCAGATATGTGGAAATAGTATCACCCTTCTCCATCTTGATTCTTCGAAGCTTATCCTTGAGCGCCAATTTCCTCTGGTCGCTACTGTTTTGGTAGAGGTCCTTCAATGTCTTCCACATTGAAAATGGAGTATCCTTCCCATGGAGACTCGAGACAATATGGTCTCAAACTCCCTCAAGGATGATCTGTCTCGCCTTCGCCACCCACTTCTTCCACTCAGCCTACTCTTGTGCATTAGTTGAAGCTGACTTTTGGATTTCTTGATCAATGGAATCCTTCAAGCCATTGTCTTCTAATACAACCTCAATTCTATATTCCCATGCTATGTAATTCGAGCTACCTTCCAAGGCATACTTGAGTCTCAAGCCATAGAATGCCATTGGCCAACCTTGAAGTATGATATGAATTCGATTTTCACCTGCAACCACAAACTTCAAAATTTGAATTCTCTTCTCAGTATATTATTCACAACTCCGATACCATGTAGAAAATTTCTACAAATCCAGCTCAGATAAATCTAGCTCTAATACCATGTTGAAAATATGTTTGTAGGTTAACCTGATAATGCAATATAAATCAAAGTAGAATACTATAACCTACTTCTACTATCAATTTGTGGAAGCTTAAAGATCGAGTTGAACAACATAACCAGAAGAAGAAGAATCAATTGCACAATACACATGAAAATATTTTTTGGAAAGCGTCAGCTAAAAACCCCACTATCTGTATTATCACACAGAGTGGAAATACATAGGAATTATACAAAGCCTTAGCTCTCACAACTAGCCAGCTCTCAGTACAATCCTCACAGATGCTCATAGGCAATCCTGGCTACTCTCAAGCCTTCCTCTCTGCCCTCCAAGCTCCTATTTCCTTGCGCCATTCCTCTGGGATGATCCTCCTTCAACCAAGTGGAACACTCTGATCTCACACACTGTCAGAACTGTGAAATCCTCAAGGAATGATGCCTTGACTACATGCATGAGTTTTCTTTATAAGAAAACACATGCAACTGATAGTACATTATCCTTGACTTTAATCTCAACTGCGTCTTTCTCAGAATATACATGCATGAGTTTCTGATGGGGGAATCTTCAGTTAACTGGAGTACACTAGTTGAGTGCATGCATGCATCAACTAACTATTAACTCTCTATTAGTTCCTCAAACAGTTTGGAACTAATTTAACTAGACTTAACTCAGTAAATTGAGTTAACTTATTACAACTCAAATATAACTCAATCTTATCTCCTTAATTTAAGGCTTGTCTCCTTAATTTAAGGGATAACTCTTGCATGACTTCAAAAAGACTTCTAACTTGAATTTCTCCAACTAATTAATTCAAAATGAATTAATCAATTATTTCCAAGTAGCTATTAAGACTAAATTCGATTTTAATTCACAATTTAATTCAAGGACAAATTAAATTAGAATATTCTTGTTGCCACATTTCAACAACTATGACTTGCTTTTATAATATATTCATCTATCTCAAAATATACTTGAGGACCTTAGTCATCAAGATGTTTACCTTGAGATATTTGGCACAAGTTCTTTAATTTATTTTCTCCTCATTATAGTCTTTCAATATGCAGAGGAGCTTGATCAAACGCCTAAATGATTTTTCTTCTTTTAATAATTCAAAAAATTATTCGAATATATTATCTTTCTTCAGATTTTGTTATTAGCCTCTTTTTAAAAAAATTCAACTCTGTTTTCCATTGTATCATTATGTTGTTCCATATTTGAATATTGGGCAGTTCCTTTTAGTGTTTATAATATTTTTTTTCTTAAATTATTTTCTTTACATGCTCTAGATTTGGTGATGACTTGGAGGTTTTTGGAGTTTATAACCTCTTGATTTGGGAAAAAATGGAGGAGGTTTACATCACTTTTATTCATTATTTTTTCTAAAATTTCAAGGCAATCTTCCAAAGAATGATCACCCAGTCTACACATATTGCAGAATTTTAGGTTAGATTTGTCTTTCACAGGGCAGCTAGGCACAACATGGCCCTCTTACCAACACATGAAGAAGTAACTTCTTCCCCAACCTCAACCTCAACCTTGAAATCGTTCAGTATATCCACCTCTTCTTCCTCCAAATCCTCCTTTACCATTTCCTCTTCCTCCTTGTGTTTCCGGGTCATTAAATTGATCAAACACCTGTGTATGATACATAGTATGATAATTAGGCTTGTTTTTTCCATTCAATTGACACTCTTGTGTGGAATGAGTGTTATATTCACATATGATACACCATTTAGGCTTTGCATTTCTTAGATTATACTATAACTCTCTAGTAGTATGACCCGACGCATCTTGACATTTGTCACAATATATATCTACCTAAACACATCATACTTCTTAATCAAAATAATCTACAAATTTTAAATTTTCGTTTGTGTGCCCTTCGGTTCTATAGTTGGTGCACCATAGGCTATTTTTTAGAAAATATAAGCTTAACAATGACTACTACAACTATTCAATATATATATATATATATATATATATATATAGATATATATATATATATATATATATATATATATATATATATATATATATATATATATTATTTATTTATTTTTATTTTTATTTATTTATTTTCTTTTTCTGATGTTTTGTTATTCAAGGAGGAGTTTGAGAGATATTCATCATTTGTTTCAATACATTGGGACTTTTTCAATGCTTCCTCACATGATGTGACTTCATGCGTTCTTAGTGGCCCTCAAATTTTTTTAATAGCCCAACAACATAACATTGAACCAGTAGAGCTTCATCAATGTTATATGGGATTTGACTTATCAATTCCATAAACCTTTTATCATATTCTCTTACTAATTCATATAGTCTTTCTTTGATTTCTTGTAACTTTTGTTCCACAAGATGTTTAACATCTTGGGATTTGAAGAACGAGAAGAAGTTGTTTTTGATGTCATTCTTACTTTTAACTTGGTTTTCTATTAAATCCATAAACCATGTCAGAGATTTTTTCTGAAGTCTTATTGTAAATTATGCCATCTATTTGTCCTCATATGTGATAGCTTTCTAGAATTTCTCACACATGAACCAATTCTTTTAGGATCTTCATATCCCTCATAGAGGGGGGTATCGTTTAATCCTGTATCTATTTGAGGTGGTGTATTATTTGATATTTTCTTTGGGGTTGGGTGTTGGCTTGATAAAATGGGTTGCTTTCCCAATAGTCAGGTTAGATGAAAAATTCCATCTAATATATCAACCTTGAAACTTGTTCATTGAATGATGTGAGGGGTATTCACTTTCTCTTCAACTTCAAATTTTACCATGTTGTTGTTATATTGGCATCCTTTATTAAGTTTTTGTTAGATTGGCATCCTTTATCTATGTATTCAATGAACTAGTGTAACGTCCCTTGTCAAAAATCCATGTAATAAAGTTAATAAAGGAAAAATAATAACCATGGTCATGGGACACATATTCCAAGTTGAATGTTGGGCAAAAACATAGCGATGGGATGACTTGTGATTAATTAATGGCCATGGAAATTGGAAAAGGCTTTGGAAATGCAAAGTGGCATTAAATGACAATTTATTTATGAAAATAATGGAGATTAGGAGAAAAGGGAGGTGAAAGGTCACATGTTTCATGTGAGGAGGAAAATGAAGGAAAATAATGGAAAATGAATAAAATAGAGGCCTAATTAATAAAAAGGCTTATTAGGATCAATTTGTAGCTTTTTCATAGTTCAATTTTGGAGCTCTAATTTTCTACTCTATCTCTCTCATACTCTTGGACACTTAGAGTTTTCTTCGAGAACTCTTGGAGGAGTGTAGCATACTTGGAATTTGGAGAAAGAAGGAAAATGAAGACCGGGAAAGTGAAATAGGACATAGAGATCAGCAACAGCGAGTTTTTCTTACAGGTACCAAGTTGCATGTATGATGTCCTTGTTATTTTTGGCATGCCTGGCACATGCATGTGGTTTATTGGTTATGATTTGTCATTGGCATGGAGGATTTCCTGGATTGATGATGGATTTTCCTAGCCTTTCCATTTCCTAGATAGCCATGGTGTTGTGGGTGTCTTTCCTTTTGTTTTCTAGTTGGTTCTCATGTTCCTTATGGATGTGGGTTGATTTACTAGTTCCTGGAAGCTTTGGTTGGACAAATTCTCTGGAAGCCCTATAACATCTTGGGTTGAGTTACTAGTCCTTGAAGCCTTGGTTGGAAAAACACTCTAGAATCCCTTGGTGGGTTGAGTTACTAGTTCCAGAAGCCCTGGTTGGACAAATGCTCTGGAAGCCTAGTAACAAGTATGGGTTGAGTTACTAGTCTTGGAAGACCTGGTTGGAACAAACGCTCTGGAGCCCTGGATAACTTGGGTAGATACCAATATGGTGATGGTTAGTGATGTCCAACCATGAGGTGGAATCACTAGTTGAGGGTTGAAGTGGCTTGGCCTCTGGAATCCCTGGTTTTGTTTGAATGGTTCCATAATATCTGACATTCATGTTTAGAATATGGCACAGGGGTGATTGGCTGAAAGAAATATTTGGTTAAGCCAATCTATAGTTGGGTGGTTTGTGGAAGTCCCAAACCTAGTTGGATTATGCATTCATTAATAAGAGTTCCTTCTCCTTGGTATTTCATGTGTAAATGTGCATGTTCATATATGATTCTTATGATTGTTATATCCTTAATATTTTTGTTGGTTATATGTTGGTTATGAATATGTTTTATGACCAAATTGATGTATGACTCTCATCATGTTTTTATTAGAAAAAGAATGAACAATGAATAAATGACCTAATAGATGATAATGCAACTATTGTGATAAGGCATCAATTCTTCCTTACGAATCTCAGATAAGTATGAGACCCCTATGCTCAGATCTATTGTTATGACCTATAAATTACATATTTGTGACATGTTTGACAAAATGCCTTTCATGGCTAGTAGGGGTAAGATCAAGTACTTGTACCAATGATTGCATTAGTAGCCTTATTTGATTGTTATTTATCATCTCAGAAAGTTTCATAAAGTTTTGCGCAGTGGCTTGAGTCCTCACCATGAAAAAGTGGCACAAAATCCAAGGTCGTTGGCTCAGAACTTGCCGAAAAATTCCATAGTCATTGGCATGACTTGTTGTGGAAGAGACTGGAAGGCCTCATCCACATGCATGGATTGTCATGGGAGCGAATGAGGGTCTAGATTAGTGAAATGTCAAGTTGTCTCATGGGTTGGTCACCTGGAAGGGTTGGTTGGCTTTTGAAGGTTTTGTAGCATCTGTGAAAGGTCATAATTGTTAGAAAATTATATATTACGGAGCAATGGAACACATAAAATATTGCAGAAATATAAACACAGAAAACGCACAAAACAAGAGAGACAAAGATATACGTGGTTCACCCAGTTTGGGCTACGTCCACCCCGAACAGCCAGTCCTTCCTTTCTATTATCCATCAAAATGAAGAGACACAACCTACAACAAATCCGCTGTAATATCCTCTGTTTTCTCTCACA
The DNA here is from genome assembly GCA_031772625.1 of Pinus tabuliformis. NCBI lineage: Eukaryota > Viridiplantae > Streptophyta > Pinopsida > Pinales > Pinaceae > Pinus > Pinus tabuliformis. Next base: position 1,137,758,689 of record CM062811.1, read on the forward strand.
GTCTCACCTCTCTGTTTCTCGCTCACCGAATACACATCTATCACACAACCTCAAATACAATACCCTCATATAAAGAGAGGGGTTGCCTTCTAGGGAAAAAAACCCTAAACTAAACATAAGTTCTACAGTCAGATCATCCGCCTAATGAATGACCCAGATTGACTAGAAATTACTATACTTTTACAAGGCAATTTTACAGCTGTTTTTAGCTTCGGGGGCGCTACCCCCGAAACCTCCCGCCAGGGGGGGGGCTCCCAAATGTCACAGTCGCCCCCCCTGGAGCGAATATTTTACGGGCGGCGTTGCTGCCCCCATTTTGAATTGGGGTCCTATGTGGCGATACCTTTGAATATAGAAGATAATCAGGCTCCACACCCAACAATCTCCCACTTGGAGACTGATTGTAGCAACTCCACCGCTGCTCCATTTGTTGGACAATGACTCCTCTTTGGACCTGGCTATTTCTCATCTTCATCTTCATCCTTGAAGACCAACTGAAACTGAGCATATTCTCAGTTTCTCCCTGGTTACAACTTTGTTAGCATATCTGCAGGATTCTGGCTAGTGTGTATCTTTTCCAGCTTCAACTCTCCATCTTCCAACACTGATCGTATGAAATGGTACTTGAGCTGTATGTGTTTAGTCCTAGAATGAAATGTTGAGTTCTTTGCAAGATGAATGGCACTTTGGCTATCACTGTATAATGTGCCCATATCATGCTCCTTACCCAATTCACCCATAAACCTTTGTTACCAAATCATTTATTTACTAGCCTTTGTAGCAGCAATATACTCTGCTTCTGTTGTTGAAAGTGCAACAACACTTTGGATTTTTGAAACCCAACTGACAGTTGTTCCTCCAACAGTAAATACATATCCTGTAGTGCTCCTCCTGTTATCTCTGTCACCTGCCATATTTGCATCAACATATCCTTGTAGGGAGATGTCTGAACCACCAAAGCATAATGCTTGATTTTTGGTACCTTTCAAATATCTGAGAATCCATTTCACTGCCATCCAATGTTGCTTTCCTGGATTGTTCATGTACCTGCTTACAACTCCCACTGCATGTGCAATATCAGGCCTTGTGCAGACCATTGCATACATTAAGCTTCCAACTGCTGATGCATATGGAACTTTAGACATATAATCCATGTCTTCTTGGGTCTTTGGGCACATTTCCTTGCTAAGTTTGAAATGGCTAGCAAAAGGTGTACTAACTGGTTTTGCATTGTGCATGTTAAATCTTTTCAACACCTTTTGTATGTACTCATTCTGAGACAACGTTAATTTACGATTTTTCCTGTCTCTAGTTATTCTCATACCAAGGATTTGTTTTGCAGCTCCCAAATCCTTCATTGCAAATGAATTTGCCAATTTTCTTTTGAGCACATTTATTTCCTGCATGTTAGATCCTGCAACAAGCATGTCATCTACATACAATAACAATATAATATAGCTGCCATCATTTTGCTTTTTCAAATAAACACAATGATCAGAGTGACATCTAGTATAACCTTGTTCAGACATGAACTTGTCAAATTTTAGATACCACTGCCTTGGAGCCTGTTTTAAGCCATACAAGCTCTTCTTCAACCTGCATACTAGTTTCTCCTTCCCTTTCACCTCATATCCTTGTGGCTGCTGCATATATATCTCTTCCTCCAAATCCCCATGGAGAAAGGCTGTCTTTACATCTAACTGCTCAAGATGCAAATCTTCAGCTGTTACAAGACTTAAAATGGTTCTAATTGAAGTCATTTTAACAACAGGAGAAAATATTTCATCAAAATCAATACCTTTCTTCTGTGCAAACCCCTTCACCACAAGTCTAGCTTTATACCTTTGTTTTCTTCCATCTTCTTCCTTTAGCCTGTAAACCCATTTATTCTTCAATGTAGTTTTTCCTACAGGCAACCTCACTAAATCCCAAGTCTGGTTATGCATTAAGGAGTCCATCTCTTCTTCCATGGCTACCTCCCACTTCTTCCTGCTTTCAACCTGCATTGCTTCTTCATAACATTCGGGTTCACCGGAATCAGTCAACAATAAATAATATAATGAAGGAGAGTATCGTTCAGGGGGTCTACTTAACCTGGTAGATCTTCTAACACCACTTTTAGGTGTTTTTGGTGCCTGTTGTTGTTGTGGTGGTTGTTGTTGTTGTGGTTGTTGATTATTATTATTCTTCATGCACCTTTCCTTTTTCAGTGATTTCATCAAGAAATGCGTATTCCTTGTTTTCCTTTTCCTGTTTCTTTTCCTGCAACTGATTCTTATACAAGACCTTTTCATTGAATATTACATCTCTGCTCCTAATGATTTTGTGATTTTCGTAATCATATAAGCGATAACCAAAATCATTAACACCATATCCAATAAAGGTACATTTCTTTGACTTTGCCTCAAGCTTTTTTCTATTTTCTTTATCAATATGGACAAAGGCCTCACAACCAAAAGGCTTTAAAATAAAGTAGTTTACCTTTTTACCCGTCCATGCTTCCTCTGGAACACCACCATCCAAGGAACTTGAAGACCCTCTGTTTATTAGATAAACAACAGTATCTACAGCATCTGCCCAAAACTGTAAAGGCAATCTTGCATGCAATCTCATGCACCTTGCACGCTCCATGAGTGTTCTTTTCATCCTTTCTGACACACCATTTTCTTGTGGTGTTCTTGGAATTGTCTTCTCTCTGTGAATTCCATGCTTTGAACAGTACCTATCAAAATCTTTGCTGCAATATTCACCTCCATTGTCTGATCTAAGACACTTCAATTTCTTTCCTGTCTCAATCTCAACCAAAGCTTTCCATTTCTTGAAAGTATCAAATACATCAGATTTATTCTTAATACAATAAATCAAAGTTTTTCTAGTTGCATCATCAATAAAAGTAACATAATAACGAGAGCCACCGAGAGATGATACCTGAGCAGGTCCCCATACATCTGTATGCACAAGCTCTAATTTTTCATTCTTCTTTTCTTTCCCAACTTTGAGAAATCTGACTCTCTTCTGTTTTCCATAAATGCAATTCTCACAGAAGTCCAAATCAACATTCTTCAAACCCGGCAACAAATTCCTTGAGTGAAGAATCTTCATCCCCTTTTCACTCATGTGTCCGAGCCTATGATGCCATAATCCTGCATCTGCTCCTTTGGAAGTTAAAGCATTAACAGAGTTAGAAATACCATTACATAAATACAATGTACCAACCTTTTCGCCTTTTGCTATTATCAGGGCTCCTTTGGTGACCTTCCAAGCTTTATCTATGAAAGTTGTCACACAACCTTCACCGCCTAACTGCCCTGTTGAAATCAAATTTTTCTTTAGATCTGGAACATGCCTTACCTCCTTTAATAGCCATTGGTTTCCATTCTGCTGTTTTACAAGAACCTTACCCATTCCAATGATTTTACAGGGTTTATCATCACCCAGATGAACTTGTCCAAAATCTCCTTGAACATAGTCATGAAAGTATTTCTTATCAGGTGTGGCATGGAATGAAGCCCCTGAATCTACCACCCAGGAATCAGTAATATTTTCAAAAGAAAGAATCAAAGCATCTTGTAACACCTCACCTGTCACATTTGCTTCATGATTGTTTTCTTGTTGTGCATCTCCTTCTTTTCCCTTCTGAGATCTACATTCTTTCTTTAGGTGTCCTTTCTACCCACATTTCCAGCACACTATCCCCGATCTGGACTTGGATCTGCCTTTCCTTGATTTACTGCGATATCCTAAGCTCTTTCCTCTTTCCATTTTTCTTCCTCTAGACTCTGCACTCAAAGCATTTCTCGATGTCTCACCGGAGCTTTTCCGTCGCATTTCCTCGCTAAGGATAGCACCGAAAACATCATCAAACTTTAAAGTACTAGATCCAGAAACGGAGTTACTAATGGCCATTACCAAACCATTCCAACTTTCTGGTAATGAGCACAAGAATAACAGAGCTCTAACTTCATCATCAAAGTTTACCCCTACAGAACTTAACTGACTTGTAACTGTATTAAAATCATTTAAATGGTTTGCAACAGATCCACCTTCCAACATATTCATATTAAATAATCGTTTCATAAGAAATACCTTGTTTGAGGCCGAGGGTTTTTCATATAGTTTCGACAATGTCTGCATCAAACCCTCTGTCGTGGTTTCCTTCGAAATGTTGAAGGCAACTGACGCAGCGAGGCACAACCGTATTATTCTAAGTGCCTTTCTATCGAGAAGGTTCCATTCTTTGTCTTTCATACCCGTCGGCATCTTTGTTTTTCCACCCAATGGTAGGTATAGATCTTTCTGATACAGATAATCTTCCATCTGCATCTTCCACAGCGAGAAATTTTGGCCGTTAAATTTCTCGACCCTAAACTTACCATCTTCCGCCATTGCTCCCACTCGAACCAGGAACCCTTCTTTCCTGCGAGTTTATCAGCCAAATAGACCTTCGGCTCTGATACCAGTTGTTAGAAAACTATATATTACGGAGCAATGGAACACATAAAATATTGCAGAAATATAAACACAGAAAATGCACAAAACAAGAGAGACACAGATATACGTGGTTCACCCAGTTTGGGCTACGTCAACCCCGAACAGCCAGTCCTTCCTTTCTATTATCCAGCAAAATGAAGAGACACAACCTACAACAAATCCGCTGTAATATCCTCTGTTTTCTCTCACAGTCTCACCTCTCTATTTCTCGCTCACCGAATACACATCTATCACACAGCCTCAAATACAATATCCTCATACAAAGAGAGGGGTTTCCTTCTAGGGCAAAAAACCCTAAACTAAACATAAGTTCTACCGTCAGATCATCCGCCTAATGAACGGCCCAGATTGACTAGAAATTACTATACTTTTGCAAGGCAATTTTACAGCTGTTTTTAGCTTCGGGGGTGCCCCCCCCCCCTGGACCCCCCTGCAGCGAATATTTTATGGGCGGAGTTTCTGCCCCCATTTCGAACTGGGGTCCTATGTGGCGATACCTTTGAATATAGAAGATAATCAAGCTCCACACCCAACAATAATGATTTTGTTTTGTGGGTTCCACTTCCTTAACTGTACTTGGGGAATCAAATAACATCATAGTATCCCATCATCACATGTTTACCCCGGCGGACAAGTTAACTTGGGTAAATGTGGGAGGAGGGTGTTATAGAGTGGTATCAGAGCATGGTTCACCCGTTGGACTGCATGGGTAGTGTGCGTTGGACATGCATACACATGGGTTGCATATGTGTTCTTCATGTTTGTGGTCTATGTGCTTTTTATGTATGCATGGTGTTGGTCATGGTTTCATTTGTGTTTCCATGTAAAATTTTATGGTGTTGTTTTTGGGTGTGGTTGTCATAAATGCATGTCGGTTGTGCATTGGTCATTCATGTCAGTGTTTATGTGTTGTTATCAATACATTGACATGGTTATAATTGTCATGCATGAGGTCATGGTATGTGGTTGGTATGGACATGCATTGATGATTGGATAATGATTGAAATGATTTTAAATTTTGATATCATTATGTTTATATATGTATTGTGCTAATCTAGTTGGTCTTGTAGATGATATATCCTCCCCTGAACTAAAATGAGGTACGTTGGTTTGTTTATGATTTTCTTTAGTTGACATGATATACCTTGCAAGAAGAGAAGATCAAAGGTGACTAGCAAGATGGTAGACTACAGCTTATGACATTCTCCCCATAGATCATATGAGTAGCATGGTGAGGGACATTCTCCTGACATAGTAGACACTTTGAGAAGTTTGAAGGAATAAATAAGGAGTTTTGAAGAAGACAATGACCGAATAATTCAATCACAAGAGAGAATTGTTAGGGTAGAGGAGAAACAAGCAGAAGTCAATGCATTAATTCTTCAGATCTTGTCAGAGTTGCATAGACAATGACCACTTAGAATCAATCATGGATAAGAGGATAGGACTAATGGGGCATATGGTAGCAAGTCACATGGTGGGAACATGTTGGATAGAGATGGAATATTCTTGGATACACTTGATAGACATGGAAAAGGGCATGGGCTTTACTCTAGTTCTGGTTAATATAGGAATCATGGTCATCTTCGTTATCATCCTTATAGGAGGAGTGATAGGGGATATTTGTTGGATGAGTTCAAGAAAGAAAAACCACCTACATTTTATGGAGAAATGAAGTCATGGGATGTTGAAGCATGGTTGCTTGGGATGAATAAGTTCTTTAGGTTGCATGATTACTCAACGAACATGAAGGCCAAGGTAGATACATTTTGGCTAAAGGTAAAGTAGATATCTAGTGGGAAGATGTAAATAATGTCAGAGGTATTCATGAAGAGGAGTTGGCCTAGAGTGAGTTCAAGAGACTATTCAGGAAGAAGTTTCTATTGGAGAGATACTATGACGATAGGGAAAAATAATTTTATGAGATGAAGATGGGATCTATGACCGATGAGGAGTACACTTGTATATTCTTAGATTTATTGAGGTATATGCCTTGCCTCAAGGAGAATAAGGCCAAGATCATATGATTCATCAATTAGTTTTCGGTAGCATTCAAGGACAAGATTGAGTTTGAGGAGCCTACATCATTAGAGAAGCCCATTCGAAACCTAAAGAATTGTTTTGAGAAATCAAAGCACAGATATGAGACTAAGAAAAAATGGAAAGGTAATGAAAAGAATAAAGGAAAATGGGAAAAGAAGAGAACAAGACCTCAAGATACAAGTAACAAAGAGAATGTGACACCACGTCATAAGTTCAATGCATTTGATATAGGACAAGGATTTTGGTATGAGGAGAAAAATGAGGGTGCGAGTTGGAAGCCTTTGCAGTGTTGGACTTGTGGATGAAAGCATCACAGGAGATATTTTCCACAACGTCAAGGTGGTATACTGCAGATCTACAATGCTCGGGAGGCACAGATAGTGGGAGATGTTGGACAAAGTATTTCTCATATTTATGCAGCACTGGATAACAGGTAGGTAGATCACCAGGCATCTATTATCAAGATGGACGGTAAGAATTTTGATCAAGTTGTTTCTATTTTGATTGACCCTGGATCTACTTATAGTTATGTTAATCCTGACCTGGTGGATAAGTGTGGTTTGAATAAAGAAGTTCATGTAGAGTCTTGGTTGGTGTAGTCAGTCATAGGTACAAAGAAGAGAGTTCATTACTGGGTAAGATCTAGTGCATTTGAGTTGAATGGTATGCCTACATCGACACATTTGTATTTATTGTCATTAGGATCATATAGAATGTTGTTGGGCATGGACTGGTTGTATCTTCATAGGACCAAGGTATACTATTATGACAAGGCTATTGAGTGTCTGGATGACAATGGGGAAAAAAGAGTCTTACAGAGTAAGAAGAAGGAAAAATTAGTTAGAATGGTGACATCTATGTAGGTGAAGCAGAGTCACAGGAAAGGGTGTGTTTTATTCATGGTGCATATATCCAGTGACAAAGGTAAGGAAGTTGAGGATGCAGACATCTTGAGTAGGTACCTAGTTTTACAACAGTTTCAGGATGTGTTTATGGTAAATATTTTATATTTGTCGCCTCATAGTGAAGTGGAATTTTCAACTGAGTTAGTACCAGGGGCAACAACAACATCAAAGGCACCTAATAGGATGAACACACCAGAGTTGGTGGAATTGAAGTTGTAGTTGTAGGAGATGCTTGACAAGGGACACATTAGGCCAAGTGTATCACGTTGGGGTGCACCAATGTTGTTTGTGAAGAAGAAGGATGGTACTCTTAGGTTATGCATTGATTATAGGTAGTTAAACAAAGTGAAAATCAAGAACATGTATCTATTGTTGAGGATTGATGACTTATTTGACCAGTTGAAGGGAGCAAAAATGTTCTCAAATATTGACTTGAGATCCAGATATCATCAGGTATGCATTAAAGAAGAGGACATCTACAAGACTTCTTTCTGGACCAGGTATGGGAATTATGAGTTTATTGTAGTTCCATTTGGTTTGACATACTCTCCAACTACTTTTATTTGCTTGATGAATAGTATATTGTTTCCTTATCTGGCCAATTTTGTTATTGTATTCATTGATGATATATTGGTATATTCTAATAATGAGGAAGAACATGCCAAAAATTTAGCAGCAGTATTGAGATTGCTGAGAGAGAATCATTGTATGCTAAGCTCAATAAATGTAGTTTCTTTTAGACAAAGGTACACTACTTGGGGAGTTTGGTTTCCAAGGAAGGCATAGTAGTGGATCCAAAAAAGAGAAAGTTTATCATGGAGTGGGTGGCTCCTAGGAATGTGGATGAGGTAAGGTCCTTTATGGGGTTAGAAGGTTATTATATAGGTTCATTGGGAGCTTCTCACATATTTCTTATCCTATTACACCATTGCAAAGGAAGCGTAAGAAGTTTGAACGAATAGAGGAATGCATAGCCAGTTTTGAGTAGTTGAAGTAATTGTTGACAAATTCTCCAATTTTAAAGATTGCAGATCCAGAAAAATAGTTTGTGGCATGTAAAAATTCTTGCAAGAGAGGTCTTGGTGGAGTCCTTATTCAAGAAGGATAGGTAGTATGCTATGAATCAAAGAAACTTAATGAGCACGAGCAGAATTATACAACACATGATCTTGAGTTAGCAGTGATCATCCATGCTTTGAAGATGTGGAGGCATTATATTATTGGAAGGAAGTTCATCTTGATGAATGATCACATTGGATTGATGTATCTATTTGAACAAACAAATCTGAATTCAAAACAAGCTATATGGTTGGCCACGATCAGTGAGTTTGAATTTGAGATCAGTTATGTAAAGGTCAAGAGAATAGGGTTGCACATGCTCTGAGAAAAAGAGTACAGGTAAATCACATTGCATCTATGAGTTCATACAAGACAAACCTACAAGATCGGATCTTGTAGGAAGGTCGATGGGATGACAGGTACATGGAGCTTATCCATAGGTTACAATAGGGTATAGGTGATCAGGATGTGGACTACTATCTCACAACAAATGGCTTAGTCAGATTTAGGGATAGGATATATGTGTCAGATTATAGTGAGCTCAAGAAGCTTATCTTGAGAGAATTTCATTCTAAGCCATATTAAGGTCACCCAGGATATCATAAGACATTGATAGCGGTGAATAAGTTCTACTATTGGCTGAACTTGAAGAAAGAAGTGGCATAGTTTATGGCTAGGTTCTTGGATTATCAACCAGTAAAAGCAAAGTGTAAGCATCCAGGTGGTCTACTACATCCGATTCCGATTCCAGAGTAGAAATGGGAGGTAATTTCCATGGACTTCATTACATCTCATTGAGGACATCTAGAGAGCATGATTCCATCATGGTTATGGTGGACATGTTGACAAAGGTAGCGCACTTCATTATAGTGAAGTCTACGTATTGTGTTAGACAAGGATGCCAAGTTCACTTCTAAATTCTAGAAATAGTTATTTGCAGGTTTGGGTAGAGATTTGGCCTTCATCATAGCTTATCATCCATAGAAAGATAGACAAATAGAGAGGGTCAATAGGATATTGGAGGGTATGTTGAATATGTATGTGATGCATCAACAATGGAAGTGGGAAGAGTATCTTCCACTAGTTGAGTTTGCTTACAACAATGGGTACCAAAAATATTTGAGGATGAGCCAGTTTGAGGCACCTATGGGTGGAGTTGTAATACTCCCGTCAATTGGAGTGATCCAGTGAATAGGGTGTTGATTGAACTGAACATGTTGGAAGAAATGGAATAGTAATTGTAGGTAATCAAGAAGAATTTAAAGGCGGTACAAGATAGAAAAAGAGTTATGCATATCAGAATAGTTTTTTTAAGAAGTTTTAGGTTGGGGAACTGGTGTACTTTCACATCAAACCCACGTAGATCTCTTTAAGGATTGGAACATGTGCCAAGTAGGCACTTCATTTTTGGGGACCTTTCAGGATTCTTGAGAGGATTGGACCAGTATCATATTGACTTGCACTGCCTGCGACAGTGAAAGTCCATGACGTTTTCCATGTTTCATTGCCTAAGAGGTACGTTAAAGATGTTGATCATGTAATTAAATGGTTTTTAATTTAGGTGGAGACAGAAGGAGGATTCTAGCCAGAACCTCAATGAATTTTGTAGATAAATATGCTCATGCTCCAAAACTGAGTAATCAAGCAGGTTAAAGTGCAATGGAAGCACTTTGGTCCTGATGAAGCTACATGGGAGATGGTAGATCAGATGCAGGCTTTGTATTCTTCTCTATTCGCTAGTTAAGCAAATGTTTTTGGTATATATTTTTGTGTGATGTTTTGGTATGTATATATATGTATGTGTGTGTGTGTGTGTGTAAATGTCTCCATGAGTTGTTTTATAAAGCTCCAATAAGCTGTATGGGTGTCATGTCATTATGGTTGTCATGTGGTTATGTTTGGCATGTTAGTTTTCTTCTCATTAGGATGATCATTGTAAATACTGCAATGAGCTAAGTTATAAAGCTCCATGCAAAGTATTTTTTGCTTCTTAGTAGTCTTGCTAGTTGTATGTGTCATTGAACACCAAGGACAGTGTTCCCTCAAGGGGGAGGTTTCTATAACAACCCTGGATAAAAATCCATGTAATAAAGTTAATAAAGGAAAAATAATAACCATGGTCAAGGGACACATATTCCAATTTGAATATTTGGAAAAAAACATAGTGATGGGGATCACTTGTGATTAATTAATGGCTATGGAAATTGGAAAAGGCAATGAAAAAGGATTTGGAAAGGAAAAGTGGCATTAATTTGTTGAAATATGGCAACAAGAATATTCCAATTTAATTTGTCCTTGAATTAAATTGTGAATTAAAATCGAATTTAGTCTTAATAGCTACTTGGAAATAATAAATTAATTCATTTTGAATTAATTAGTTGGAGAAATTCAAGTTAGAAGTCTTTCTGAAGTCATGCAAGAGTTATCCCTTAAATTAAGGAGATAAGATTGAGTTATATTTGAGTTGTAATTAGTTAAATTAGTTCCAAACTGTTTGAGAAACTAATAATGAGTTTATAGTCAGTTGATGCATGCATGCATGCAACTAGTGCTACTCCAGTTAACTGAAGATTCCCTCATCAGAAACTCATGCATGTCTATTCTGAGAAAGATCTGGTTGAGATTAAAGACAAGGACAATGTACTATCAGTTGCAAGTGTTTTCTTATAAAGAAAACTGATGCATGCAATAAGGAATCATTCCTTGAGGATTGCGCAGTTCTGACAGTGTGTGAGAGTGATCATCCACTTGGTCGAAGGTGAATCATCCTAGAAGAACAACGCAAGGAAATAGGAGCTTGGAGGGCAGAGAGGAAGGCTGGAGAGTAGCCACGATTTCCTGTGAGCATCTGTGAGGATTGTCCTGAGAGTTGGCTAGCTCTTAGAACTAAGGCTTTGTATAATTCCTATGTATTTCCACCTTGTATGATAATACAGATAGTGGGGATTTTAGTTGAGGCTTTCCCCAAAGTATTTTCATGTGTATTGTGCATTGATTATTCTTATTTTGGTTATGTGTGTTCAACTCGATCTTTAAGCTTCCACAAATTGATATTAGAAGTAGGTTATAGTATTCTTCTTTGATTTATATTGCATTATCGGGTTAACCTACACATAGATTTTCTACATCGTATCAGAGCTAGATTTATCAGAGCTGGATTTGTAGAGAATTTCTACATGGTATCAGAGCTGTGAACAGTATACTGAGAAGAGAATTTGAAGTTTGAATTTCGGGGTTGCAGGTGCAAATCTAATTCATATCATACTTCAAGGTTGGCCAATGGCGTTCTATGGCTTGAGACTCGAGTATGCCTTGGAAGGTAGCTCGAATTACATAGCATGGAAAGATAGAATGGAGGCTGTATTAGAAGACAATGGCTTGAAGGATTTCATTGATCAAGAAATCCCAAAGCCAGCTTCAACTAATGCACAAGAATTGGTTGAGTGGAAGAAGTGTGTGGCAAAGGTGAGGCGGATCATCCTTGAGGGAGTTTGAGACCATATTGTCTCGATTCTCCATGGGAAGGATACTCCATTTTCAATGTGGAAGACATTGAAGGACCTCTACCAAAACAATAGTGACCAGAGGAAATTTGTGCTCAAGGATAAGCTTCGAAGAATCAAGATGGAGAAGGGTGATACTATTTCCACATATCCAAACAAGCTCACCACCTATAGAGATGAGATTGGCAGTGTGGGAATAACTACTACCGATGATGATATGGTGAACCTCGCTCTCCTTGGCCTTCTAAAGAGTTGGAATAGCTACTAGGACTCTGTGAATGGAAGAGAGAAACTATCAGATTAGGAATGACTATGGTCGGATCTAATGCGGGAGGAGATCAGGAGGAGCACACAAGATGGTTCTTCATCCAAGGATGATGATGAAGAAATCTTGGCCTTAGCAAGTAAGACAAGGAAAGGGAAGGGTAAAGCTTCCCACTCCAAATCAAATTCTTCTCATGGAGGGAAGAAGGGTGACATGTCTAAAGTGATATGCTTTAATTGTCACAAGATGGGACATTATGCAACTAATTTCCCATCGAAGAAGTCCAAGAAGGGATCCTCGAAAGGATCGGAAGGTGAGGCATTAGCCTCTCAATTCGAAATGGACTTTACCCTCATCGCATGCATGGTGTCATCGATCATGGGTTGTGTCTGGTATCTTGAAAATGGAGCCTCATTCCACATGACCGGTGATAAAAGTTTATTCAGTGCCTTGGAGGAGAAAGACCTCAAGATGTGCATAGAGATGGGTGACAACGGAAGGTATAGTGTTTCAGGAGTGGGCACGGTTGATTTTCAGAGGGAGCTTGGACCTTCAATCACCTTGAAAGATGTGATGTATGTGCTTGGAGTGAAGAAGAACTTGGTATTGATCACGATGTTGGAGGATAAAGGCTATGATATTGTCTTCAGTAAAGGAAAGGCGTTCCTAAGACACAGCCACGGGTCAGACCAAGAGGATAGGGATTTGGGTGAAGAATCTCTATAAACTAGAGGTAGATGATTGTGCAACATTGAGTACGAAAGCAGAATTGGTGCAAAGCCAAGACATTGGCGTGTTGTGGCACAGGCGGTTGGGCCATTTGTACCATGGGGCTTTGAAGATAATGCAACAAATATCTATAGGACTTCCCAAAGATAAACTTGAGCAAGTTGATGCATGCAAAGGTTTTACCTTGGGAAATTACACCAAGTCTTTCTTTCATGATCGAGACAGTCGAGCAGAGGCTATCTTAGAGTGAGTTCATACTGATATGTGTGGACCATTCTCGATGGCATCCACAGTGAAGCAAAGGTATTTGGTGATTTTCATTGATGACTATTCTCATAAATGTTGGATTTATTTCATGCAGAAGAAGGACCAAACTTTCAAAAAGTTTTGTGAGTTCAAAACTTTGGTCGAGAAAGAGTCAGGGAAGAAGATCAAGGCCTTGAGAAGCAACAATGGTGGAGAATATGTCTCTTAAGAGTTTAAGGACTTCTGTGCAGCGAAAGGAATTAAACGAGAGTTGACGACACCTCATAACCCAAAGTAGAATGGGGTGGCCGAGAGGAAGAACAAAACTATTGTAGGGGCAACATGGGCAATGCTGCATGGTGAAGGGTTGCCACTTCACTTGTGGGCTGAGGCATGCAACACAACGATTTATTTATAGAATAGAAGCCCGCATCGCATACTTGGAATGAAGACACAAGAGGAAGATTTCTTCGGTAAGAGACCAGATGTGGGTCAGTTCAAGATCTTTAGCTCATCGGCATATTGCCATGTGACAAAGGATGCACGGAAGAAGCTTGAGCTGACAGCAGAGTTGGGGATACTTGTGGGGTACACTGATACACCTCACAACTATCAGGTGTATTTGCGTACTAGTCAGAGGATAGTGGTTTGCAGAGATCTCAAGTTTGATGAGCAAAAGGCCATGTGATTTTCTCTTCAGGGGAGCTCCAACTACAAGCTATGGAGGAACTGTTGGTTCCTAAGGAGGAGGAGCCTCAGACTGATGTGGAGCAGTCGCATGCAGAGGTTCTAGGAGTGGAGACATCCACTCAAGCAGAGTCTTCGAGATATGGACGGAAGCACACAAGAGAAGCTGACAGATTGTTGGAGGATGTGAGAGAGAATGTAGGAGCACCATCTTCTCAGCGTAGACAGAGGAGGTCACTTGAGAGGTACACTAGATACATGGCCCTTGCTAGGGAATGTGTTGAGACCGAGCCATATTCCTTTGAGGAAGTAGTGCAATAGCCGATTTGGGTTGATGCTATGGTGGAGGAGTATGACTCCACAGTTCGTAAAAGATTTTGGGACGTGGTTCCGAGACCAGCGAACAAGTCAGTTGTGAGTTCCCGTTGGCTTTACAAGGTAAAGCAAGCTGGTGATGGCAGTGTGGAGAAGTATAAGGCAAGATTTGTTGCTCGTGGCTTTTCACAGGTCGAGAGGGTCATGTTGTTCCAATATATTTCGACAGAGGAGCAAGATATTGACATTTTTACAAAGGCATTGTCAAAGTGTAAATTCGAGTTCCATAGAGATAGGATCGGGGTCACAGATAATCCCTTTCTTGTTGATAGGGAGTGTTGAAATATGGCAACAAGAATATTCCAATTTAATTTGTCCTTGAATTAAAATCAAATTTAGTCTTAACAACTACTTGGAAATAAGTAATTAGTTCATTTTGAATTAATTATTTGGAGAAATTCAAGTTAGAAGTCTTTCTGAAGTCATGCAAGAGTTATCCTTTAAATTAAGGAGATGAGATTGAGTTATACTTGAGTTGTAATTAGTTAACTTAGTTTACTGAGTTAAGTCCAGTTAAATTAGTTCCAAACTATTTGAGAAACTAATAATGAGTTTACAGTCAGTTGATGCATGCATGCATCCAATTAGTGTTACTCCAGTTAACTTAAGATTTCCTCATCAGAAACTCATGCATGTCTATTCTGAGAAAGACCCAGTTGAGATTAAAGACAAGGACAATGTACTATCAGTTGCATGTGTTTTCTTATAAAGAAAACTGATGCATGCAGTAAGGAATCATTCCTTGAGGATTGTGCAGTTCTGATAGTGTGTGAGAGTGATCATCCACTTGGTTGAAGGTGAATCATCCCAGAGGAACAATGCAAGGAAATAGGAGCTTGGAGGGTAGAGAGGAAGGCTGGAGAGCAACCAAGATTTCTTGTGAGCATCTATGAGGATTGTACTGAGAGCTAGCTAGCTGTGAGAGCTAAGGCTTTGTATAATTCCTATGTATTTCCAGCTTGTATGATAATACAGATAGTGGGGTTTTTAGTTGAGGCTTTCCCCAAAGGATTTTCATGTGTATTGTGCATTAATTCTTCTTCTTCTGGTTATATGTGTTCAGCTCGATCTTTAAGCTTCCACAAATTGATAGTAGAAGTAGGTTATAGTATTTTTCTTGTAGGTTTTAACCCTGTACAGAAATTACCTGCATACGAATTCTAAAACATAGAAAATAAACAATGCGAGAGCATAACACATAAAACACATATACACAAAGATTTTCCCCTGGATCCCAAAACTGGGAATACTAGCTTGATTTTTCATTATGTTCCTTTCAATGTTACAATACATATTTATAGATGCCGAAGCATCCAATACCATAGACTGAAAACCATCGCGTCCAAAACCATGGACCGAAAACCATCGCATCCAAAACCATGTGCAAAAATCATGCACAAAAACATAGGTAGGTCTACCCAACCTAATATAGGGTCCAAAAGTTACCTGCACCCCTCAAACCCCATGTGACCCCCTCGCTACGCAATCAGCGCAACAAAGGGGGGGCTTTTCCCCCCCTCTAACCCCCCGGTTAACTACGTGGGCTAGTTGTGGAAAGAATATAACACAACCCAAAACTTCTTTGATTTATATTGCATTATTGGGTTAACCTACACATAGATTTTCTACATAGTATCAGAGCTAGATTTGTAGAGAATTTCTACATAATTGGAAATTTATTTATGAAAATAATCAAAACTATGAGAAAAGGGAGGTGAAAGGTCACAGGTTTGACGTTAGGAGGAAAATGGAGAAAATAGAGGCCTCATTAATAAAAAGACTTTTGAGGATCAATTTGTAGTTTTTTGTCAATTCAATTTTGGGGCTCTCATTTTCTACTATCTCTCTCTTATACTCTTAGACACTTCGAGTTTTATTGTAGCACTCTTGGAGGAGTGTGGCATACTCAAGATTTGGATCAAGAAGTCAAAGGAAGAGAATGAAAGTGCAAGAGGACATCAAGTTTAGTAGCTTTAGTGGATTTTGCTTACAGGTACCGAGATGCATGTAAGATTTCCTTGCTAGTATTGGCATGCATGGCACATGCATGTGGTTTCTTGGTTATGATTTATCATTGGCATGGAGGATTTCTTGGATTAACAATGGATTTTCCTAGCCTTGTCATTTCAGAGATAACCATGGTGTTATCGATGTCTTTCCTTCTTCTTTTTCTGGTTGTTTCTAATGTTCCTTATGGTTGTGGTTGAGTTACTAATTCCTAGAAGACATGGTTGAACAAACACTTTGGAAACCTTGTAACAACTTGGGTTGAGTTACTAGTCATGGAAGCCTTGGTTGGAAAAACACTCTAGAAGCCCTAGTTGGACAAATGCTCTGGAAGCCTGGTAGTCATTGTGGGTTGAGTTACTAGTCTTGGAAGCCTTGATTAGAACAAATGCTCTAGAGCCCTGAATAACTTGGGTAGAGACCAATCTGGTGATCGTTATTGATTTTCAAGCATGAGGTGGAGTCACTGGTTGAGGATTGAGGTGGCTTGGCCTCTGAAATCCTTGGGTCAATTTTGTTTGAATGGTTCCATGAGATTCAACATTCATGTTTGGAATATGGCACGTGGGTGATTAGATGCTCAATATTTAGCTCAAAAATCAAAGCTCTCATAATGGCTCAAACCCAAAATGACCGTGTTTGTCTTGGAAAAATGATCCTAATACAACTCGTTTCGTCGAAAACTGAGTTCGTATGAGAAATTTATTGTGTTCTGATCACTTTGCTAAACACGTGAAATTTGCAAAAAAAATACCCAGTCACTGCACAGTTAGCAGTCCGTACTGCTGATGTGGTAGGTGACTAGGCATGATCAACGGATAATCACAGGTGCATAAGTGACATTGTTTCATTGGGTTTTACAGGTGGTTTGTTGGCACATTCTTATTGGTTTATTTTTGGACCAATGAAGAATGCCACGTGGCAAGCCCGGATGCTGTCACATGGAACCTCCCAATGGCCTAAATAGAGTCCAGTTCAAAGAAAATTGGTGTAAGTTGGGGTCAAACACACGACCTTCGGCACACAGTCCACACACCTTAACCAACTCCTCTATCGGGTGTTCCTTACCGCATAGGTTCGTGACATATATTTAAAGTTTATTAATGTTGGGGTTGGCAGTTAGGAAGGTCAGCTCATAGGCCAGCCCTCCACATGTGATAACAACATTACAAACTGAAAACAGTTACAGATATATGGCCCAGCGGCTTCGGAATAGACCGTTACCACGACGGTTTAATGCATAACATGTGAACGTGGTAGTTGTAACGGCAAACGGTTTACTCGGTGGAAAATTCACAACGCCGCAATGGTTCTAGATGTGAACATGCCACCACAAATGACGCGGTTAATGCTATGGTTAACCACTCTGACGGTTTCGATAAAATCCAACAAAACCGTAGCATGTGTCCAATTCCGGCAGTTGTGGTCAGCACTAACTCTGCGGTTATCGCTAATTGTGGATTAGTGGGCCACTAATCTAGGGTTATATTTAAATTAAGCATATTTTAATGATAGTTAAGCCTGAGTTTAAAATGGCAGAGGTTTTGCTGGAGCCCCAAAATTCGGGCCTGCCTCCAAATTTAGCGTGTTAATTAGAGTCATTCATGATTTAGCAGAACTTTTCTAGGAAACGACTGACTGAGTAATAGAGAAGGAAAGTTTCGACCAAATTGAGCTCAAGAAGAGGTGTTCTTGGCTAATTTGGACATTTTGAACACATTGGTGTAGGTATCAGGATCCATAGAGCTTTGTAAAATAGCATTTTTCCACATTGAGCTAATATGGATGCCTAAGCCATGGAAGTTGGACCAAGGAGATGTAGCCCAAGAGGGGTGAAATCATTCATCAAAACACTATGTTAAAGTGTCTCTTTGATGGTTTATTGTACTTTGAATGTCTGTTGTTCAGTATTTGTTTTGAAGCTATTTTGTTCATGAATGTATTTTTAAACTTAAGGAAATTTACTTGATTACATTCACAAATAGATAATGAATCCTCAGTACAAGAAGCAATAAGCAAGCACATGTTTAGAAATCTGTAACTGTTATTAGAAAAAAAAAAAAACTAAAAATACAAAAACAGATCAAGTTGGTATCAGAGCAAAGGTTGAATTGCTTCATTGCTTGATTTTGTGCAATTAGGATTTTAATGGTTGCAAAATTTTGATACTTACAAGGTTAAAGTTGTAGAAAGGAGAAGGGAAGATGTTGGTTGCAACTCCTGAGTTGATGCCCAAAAGAAGGAGAGCCAAAAGGCCATAATATCCACCACCCAAAGTTCCAATTCTAGCTGCACTTGAAACTCCTCAAGTTTTACCTTCAACAAAGATTGAAGAGATACAAACAATACCAGTTTCTGAGCATGAATCCACAACCATTATGTCTGGAGAAAGAGAACCTAAAGGTCCTTCTTCAGAAGAGGAAGAATTCAAGAAATTTTTCTTCACTTTAACTTAGATGGTTAAAGTCGTCTATGAAGAGAGGAACACAAGAATGGTTGGAGAGATTTCTAAACCTCCTCATGGAGAAGGAATCTTAGAGGATAAAAAAATATGAGAAGAAGGATTCCAAAGGGAATGGTGGAAAGCCACCTCCATCTCCACCATCCTCATCATCTTCCTCATCATCTTCATCATATTACAAAGCATCATCTTCCACTCCCACCACTGAAACTGCCTGTTATGAAGAATTTGATATCTACGGATAAATACTAATTCCCTAGACAATAGTTATATCTAGAACAACAGTTTAAAGTAATTTAACATTTCTCTATAAACAATAGATAAGACAAAGAGAATGTGAGGACGTACTTGTAATTTCGCTTTCCTCTTGTCTCCTTTGTGTCAATACTGTCACTCCTTCCCATACTTAAAACGCTTGAGAAGTACTTGTAAACATCAACAAAAGACAAAGAACCAATCAAAGCAAAAGATCTATTGATTACAAGTAAATGGAATCAGATACATTCATACATATAAGCATCACATATCAAGATAAGCATATGGAAAAAGGTGCAAATACTTTAATGAATAAAAGGAAGAATTACAACCATGAAGCCTAATTCAACGTCACTCCTCTAGCTTTGGTTCCATCCACATCACATCATAAGCATGATAATTCAGCAGAATAACGACACTTACAATAGTCTTAATTCTCAAACTAACATTATCTCCTTACAATCATCAAAGTCCAGCCCTTGATCACTTAGATGAGTGCTTAATTTATGGGAAGATGGGGGAGGTTTTGTCATCAATGAGGGTATTGAATGGCCTTCCATACTTAGAATTAGTTCCATGGAGGAAGGGATGAGAGGATAGGATGTATCTTAACTCATTCCTCATCCATTTTCGAGCTCATAAGAGATGATAAGTGTGGGAATCATATAGAAGGCTATAGAAGATAAGAATATTCCCCAAACCCTATGTGAATTTCACTCAAACTCACCTAGCGTAGGTCAAAGAGGGCCTAAATGCTCCGCAGAGCACCCTGGCATGGAGTCAACTACTCTGCAATGCACCTTTATATGGGCCTAACTGCACTGGTCCCTCTAGAGGTCATTTCAACATGTCTTCAGGCCATGAAACTATCTAGGAAGGAGGCATTCAAAAGGTTGACTTGTTTAGAGCATATAGCAACTAAAATTAGGGTTTGATGAGCTAAACATTGATCTGGATGATGGGAGTGATGTGCCCAAATGGATTTGTAACATTGCCCATACTCATTCAAAAACCCCAAAAGGAAAGACTCCCTTACTTAAATTGGACATTAAATTTGAACTTCCCATGTACAATGGAGAGGTCAATACAGAAAAGTTGGACAACTAGATTTGACAGTTGGAGGTATACTGCAGAATTCAAAACCTTCAAGAAGATGACATAAATATCCAGTTGGCTTCATTAAGGCTAGAAGGACTGAGTTTGGTGGGAAGCTAAGACTCAAGAGGAAATGTGAATCCATGGTAAGATATCCATCACTCGGGTTGAATTTGTTTCTGCAAATAAAAGACAGTTTTATCCTTTAGCCTATATGCAAAAACCCATTATGTGTTGGCATAATTTTAGGTATCTTAAAGGCCAAACAGTCCAAGATTATACATAGGAGTTTAGAAAAGGGACTTTGTTGTTAGGAGTGAATTTGAATTCCCAAGATACACTGCTGAAATATATTGGGGGTTTACATTCCTATTTGAAACATACTATTCTTATGTTCAATCCAAACAATTTAGATGAGGTATGTGTGCAAGCCACGCACCTTGAATCTAGAGGAAAGAACATTCATGAAGAGGGTAGTAAGAGGAATCCATTCAAGGGCAAGGAGAAAGAGAAGGGTGGAAAATGGAAGGGAAATAAGAATTCAAGTGTGAATAAAGAAGGGGAGAAAATCACATGCAAACATTCTTCCAAAGAGGGACATGATGAAGCCCATTGCTGGAAATTGCATCCCCAATCAAGGCCTAAGAAACAAAACAATAAGGGAAAACAAAAGACGACCACTACCACACAACATGACCTTGGTTCAGATTCTGTTGATGAGACCAAGGTTTCAGCCATGGTTTCAAAAGGAAAAGACATTGTTGCAAGCACTAGTTCATCACATAGTCAAAGCAACACTCCAAATGAAGAGTCAAGAATAGAGTTGTTTCATGTAAGAGTGATTTCAAATCATGCAAATATTGATGCATTATTTGATAGTGGGTCACAATCAAACTTGATTTCAGAAGACTTGGTAAAAAAACTAAACCTTGAAACTGTACCTCATCATAAGCCATATCCATTGGGTTCGATAGTTAACAATGCAAACTTACAGGCTACAAGGAAGTGTTTATTAGAGCTCACCATTACTGAAAAGTTCATTGATGAAGTTGAGTTAGATGTAGTTCCACTTGACATCTCAAGAGTCATTTTGGGTAGTCCTTGTTTGTATGATAGGAAAGAAGTATTTTATCGCCATGACAACATATACATATTGCTCAAGAATGGGGTGGAGTACATTGTGAGAGCCCATCGCAAAAAGATGAAAATTTCTTTGGTTAATGCAAGGCAGATGAAGGGACTAGTAAGTGCAAGTAAAACTTTTGTACTTCTCATGATCAAGAAAAAGAATGATATTGATTCTAAATCTTTTGAAGGTTGTGATGATAAATTGAAATATGATTTGTTTGATGTGGTAAGCAATCATGTCGAGATGTTTCAGGAACCAAAGGGGTTACCTTCCAAACATTGGCATGTATCGCATGTCGATTATGGAGAGAATGGAAATCAAAAACCAAATTCAAGGATTTCCGAACAAAGGTATCATACGCCCATCTACTTCGCCATGTGGTTTGCCCATTGTCTTGGTGCCAAAGAAGGATGGAACTTGGGGCATGTGTGTGGATTTGCATGCATTGAGAAAAATCACAGTAAAGAATCATTATCCACTCCCAAGAATTGATGATTTGCTTGATCAGTTGAGGTATGCAAAGTATTTCACTAAGTTAGACTTACAAAGTGGTTATCATGAAGTTAGGATAGCTGAAGAAGACATTTGTAAAAATTCATTTAAAACTAAATAAGGATTGTTTGACTGGCTTGTTATGCCTTTCAGTCTTACAAATGATTCAGCTACTTTCATGAGGGTAATGAGACCATTTATAAATTATTTTTTCGTTGTCTACTTAGATGATATCCTCATATTCGGTAAGTCAAGAGATGAACATGTTATGCATGTAAACAAAGTACTAGATGTCTTGAGAAAAGAACAGTTGTTTTTAAAGATGTCGAAATGTGAATTTGGCAAGACTTATTTAGTGTATTTGGGACACATTGTTGGAGGAGGTGAGCTAAATATCAACCCCTCTAAGGTTGAGGTCATTCTGAATTGGCCCAAGCCCAATACAGTTACAGAGGTAAGAAGCTTTTTAGGGGCAACACAATATTGGAGAAAGTTTATTGCTAATTTTTCTTCCATTGAAGCTACATTACATGTACTAAAAAGTTTCAAGAAATTCTTCCATTGGGGAGATGTACAACAGAAAGAATTTTATGCTTTGAAGCAAAAGATAAGTTCAACACCGGTATTGGCACTTCTAGATCTTAGACATCCATTCGAGATTCTAACAGATGCAAGCAATTATGCCATGGGAGCAGTTCTATTGCAGCATGGTAAGCCCATTTCATTTCATTATGAAATATTTAATGGAGTTGTAACTAACTATCTCACCTATGACAAAGAACTTTATGCATTGGTACAAAGTGTTAAGATATGGAAGCACTATTTTATGGGGAAGGAGACCATCATCCATACTGACCATCAACCATTGCAGTATTTACAGTGACAGTCAAAGTTACAGCAGTCACGACATTTCAGATGGATGGGTTTTCTACAACAATTTCATTTGGTTATCGGGTATAAAAAGGGCATCTACAATAAGGTAGTTGATATTCTTTCAAGGCCTATTGTAAATTCATCTGTTATACTCAAGCATAATTTTGTTTTGCATGAAAGT
Organism: Pinus tabuliformis; assembly: GCA_031772625.1. NCBI lineage: Eukaryota > Viridiplantae > Streptophyta > Pinopsida > Pinales > Pinaceae > Pinus > Pinus tabuliformis. The sequence goes on from CM062811.1 coordinate 1,137,781,485, forward strand.
TACACAGACCAATATACAAATGATAGCGAATTTCAAGAAATATATGCAAGCTTGATTCAAGGAAATAAAATTGAAGAGTTGGATTATCATGTACATAAAATTTTGTTGTATCACTTGGGAAAGTTTTGTATTCCACAGGGAGAAAGAAACAATATCATAAGGGAGGCACACACTTCATTGATTGTTGGAAACTTTGGTGTAGGCAAGACAATAGCGAATCTTCAAAGGTATTGTTATCAGCCACGCATGTTGGATATTGTTTCCCATTTCATAAGAGGATGTTCTTTATGTGCTACAAGTAAGCCTAGCAATAGGAAACTTGGTTTATACACTCCACTTTCAGTACCTTCACGTCCATGGGACAATATCTCAATGGATTTTGTGGGAGGTCTTCCATTGTCAAGGAAAGGTCATGATTACTTGTACGTAGTTGTAGACAGGTTCATCAAGATGTGCATACTAACACCATGTAAAAAGAAATTACAGATGAACAAACAACTCATCTTTTCTTCCAAAACATTTGGGTTCATTTTGGTCTTCCTACTTCTATTGTAAGTGATCGAGATTCTTGATTTGTTTGGAATTTTTGGTCAAATTTGTGGGACATGACTGACACAAAGTTGAAGAAGAGTACAACCTTTCATCCAAAAATAGATGGACAAACCGAGGTGGTCAAAAGAACAGTTATTCATCTTCTTGGAGAATATTGCAGCAAACATCCTAAGTTGTGGGATGAACAGTTGCATTGCATACAACATGCATACAACAGGGCAATGCATTCTTCCACAAACACATTGCCATTTGAGGCATGTTATGGGTACTTGCCAAGATCATCATTGGACTTCATCTTTGAGAAATATGTCTCCATCGAAGGTCATAGTGACATTGATAAGGCAAGGAAGTTCATAGAGAAAATTCAGTTGATACATCATACAATGCAAGAACAACTTGGGAAAAGTCAAAGCAACTACAAGGAAAGGCATGATGAACACCAGGTTGATCATAAATTTCAAGTTGGCGATGAAGTTTAGTTATATATTAGCAAATTTAAACTTCAAGGGGCATGTGAAAATATTAAGCCAATCCATTATGGTCCTTTCAAAATTCTAGAAAAGATTGGTAATAATGCTTTTAAGCTTGATTTACCTCCTTATATGCAAATATACTTTGTTGCTAATGTTGATAATTTAAGATTGTTTGAGCCTCCTTTGATTGATGATCAAGGAGATCATGTTCAGATGCCATCAATAGATGATTTCTCACTAGAATATCTTGATAAGCTTTAGCAGGATCTCATACTGGACAAAAGCATCAAAACTTCGAAGAGAGGGGATGTCGAATATCTTAGAGTGGGACTCAAGGGACAAAATCCTTCTCAAGTGAAATGGTTGCAGATCAAGAAGGTGAGGGAGCTGTACCCTCACCCGTTGAACACTTGATAATATCTTTTGGGGTCCAAAAGGCTTCTAGTGGGGAGGAATGATTAGGTGCTCAATATTTAGCTCAAAAATAAAAGTTCTCGTAATGGCTTGAAACCTGAATGACTGTGTCCGTCTAGGAAAAATGATCCTAACGCAACTCGTTTTTGTCGAAAATTGAGTTCGTATGAGAAATTTTTTGTGTTCTAATCGCTTTGCTAAATATGCGAAAAATGCAAACAAAAATGCCCAGTCACTACACAATCAAGAGTCCTTACTGCTGACATGGCAGGTGACTAGGCATGGTCAACGGTGGTCAATGACGAATCACAGGTGGAAAAGTGACATTGTTTCATTAGGTTATACATGTGGTGTGTTGGTGCATTCTTATTAGTTTATTTTTGGATGAATGGAAGAATGCCACATGGCAAGCCTAGAGGCCACCACCTGGCACCTCCCAACGGCCTAAAAAGAGTCCAGTTCAACGAAATTTGGTTGAATTTGGGGTCGAACCCATGACCTCTAGCGGAATCCACATGCCTTAACCAACTCCTCTACCGGGTGTTCCTTACCCCATAGGTTCACAACATATATTTAAAGTTTATTAATGTTGGGGTTGGTGGTTAGGAGGGCTAGCCTGCAGGCTAGCCCTTCGCATGTGATCACAATGTTACAAACCACAAACAATTACAGTTATATGACCTGGCGAATCCTACATATGTTTGGTGTGGAGCCTGATTATCTTTTGTTGTCGAAGGTATCATCGCATTGGACCCCAGTTCGTAATGGGGCGACAACGTCACTGGTAAAATATTCACTGTAGGAGGGGTCTAGGGGGGGGTGGTTGTGACCTTTGAGAGCCCCCCCTTGGTGGGGGGATTGGGGGTAGCACCCCCAAAGCTAAAAATAGATGTAAAATTTCCTTGTAAAATGTTGTAATTTCGTAGTCAATCCGGGCCGTTCATTAGGCAGAGATCTGACGGTAGAAGTTATGTTTAATTTAGGGTTTTTTTCCTAAGAAGGCAACTCCTCACTATATATGAGGGAATTGTATTGCGTATCTATATATATATATATATATATATATATATATATATATATATATATATATATATATATATATATATATATATATATATATTTGTATTCTGAGTGAGGAAGTGAGAGGAGTGGATTTGCTGTAGGTTGTATCTCTTCAATTTGCTGGATAATATAAAAGGAAGGACTGGCTATTTCTCTGTGGACATAGCCCAAACTGTGTGAACCACGCATATTTGTGTCTCTCTTGTTTTATGTGTTTTCCATGTTTATATTTCTGCAATATTTTATGTGTTCCATTGCTCTATAATATATAATTTTCTAATAGCATAGACCATTACTGCGACAATTTAATGCATAACTTGTGAATGCGATAGTTGTAATGACAAACGGTTTACCTAGTGGACAGTTCACTACACCGCAATAGTTCTGCATGTGAACAAGCCACCAAAAACCACGTGTTTAATACTACACTTAACCACTTCGTTGGTTCTGATAAACTCCATCAAAACCACAACATGTGTCCAGTTCCGACGTTTGTGGTCAGCACTAACTCCGCGGTTATCGCTAATTATGGATTAGTGGGCCACTAATCTAGGCTTATATTTAAATAAGTGCAACTTAACGATAGCTAAGCCCGATTTTAAAACGACGGAGGTTTTGGTGGAGCCCCCAAATTCGGGTCTGCCTCCAAATTTAGTGCGCTAACTGGAGTCATTCTAGATTTAGCGGAACTTTTCTAGGAAAAGACTGACTAAGTCATAGAGAAGGAAATTTTCGACCAAATTGAGCTAAGGAAGAGGTGTTCTTGGCTAATTTGGACATTCTAAACACATTAGTGCAGGTATCAGGAGCCATAGAGCTTTCTAAAACAACATTTTTACACATTGAGCTAATATAGAGGCTCAAGCCATGGAAGCTGGACCAAGGAGATGTAGCCCAGGAGGGGTGAACTCCTTCATCAAAACATTATGTTAAAGTGTCTCTTTGATGGTTTGCTATACTTTGAATGTCTGTTGTTCAATATTTTTTTTGAAGCTATTTTTCTCATGAATGTCTTTTTAAACTTAAGGAAATTTACCTGATTACATCCACAAATAGCTAATGTATCCTCAGTACAAGAAGCAACAAGAACGTATATGTTTAGAAATCTGTAATTGTTATTAGCACAACAAAAACTAATCATACAAAAATAGATAAATGTGTGATTAGCTGAAAGAAAGATTTGGTTAAGCCAATCTATGGTTGGGTGGTTCATGGAATTCCCAAACTTGGTTGGCTTATGCATTCGTTAATAAGAGTTCCTTCTCCTTGGTATTTCATGTGTAAATGTTTGTTTTCATATATGATTATTATGGTTGTTATATCCTTATTATTTATGCTGGTTATGAATATGTTTTATGTTTTATGATGTATGGCTCTCATCCTGTTTTGATTAGAAAAAGAATGAATAATGAATATATGACTTAATAGATGATAATTCATCTATTGTGATAATGCATCAATGCTTCCTTACGAATCTCATATAAGTATGAGACCCACAGGGGCTTCACTGGGGGAGCAATACCATACCACATGCATTCATATTGGGGGATATATATTGAGGAAAAAATGACATAATATATTGAGCATGTATTAGGGGGTAAATGACTTTTATATTGGCAGGTATAAAAAATGGAGCTCAAAGTTAATGAAAATTATAAGGGGGTATAAAAAAGGTTAATTGGGAAGGTATATTGGGGCCATATTGGTAGGGGGTTAGATAATGTTATTTTTAGAGGTATTTTTCAATATGTAATCAAATTAGGGGTATTTCTTAGTATTCCATGAACACACGTGACATGTCCAATATTTATTGAGTGAGGCCCCTGTGATGGGACCCCTATGCTCATATTTTTTTTGTATGACTTGTAGATTACATATTTGTGACATGTTTGAAAAAATGATTGTCATGACTAGTAGGGGTTAGATCAAGTAGTTGTACCAATGATTGCATTAGTAGCCTTATTCCATTACTACTTATCATATCTAAAAGTTTCATGAAGTTATGGGCACTGGCCTGAGCCTTGGCCCTGAAAAAGTGGCACATAAATTGTGGTCGTTGGCTCAAAACTGGCTGAAAAATTCCACAGTCCTTGGCATGCCTTGCTATAGGAGCAACTGGAAGGCCTCAGTTGCATGCATGGCTTATCATTAGAGTGGTTGAAGGTCCAGATCAATGAAATTTCAATTTTTCTCAAGGGTTGGTCACCTGGATGGGTTGGTTGGCTCCTGAAGGTTCTGTAGCATGTGTGGAAAGTCATAATGGTTTTGTTTTGTCGGTTCAATTTCCTTAACTATACATGGGGATTTGAATCACATCATGGTAGCCTCTGATCACATGTGTAGGTTTTAACACTGTATAGAAATTACTAGCATACGAATTCTAAAAAAATAGAAAATAAACAATGGCGAGAGCATAAAACATAAAACATATATACATAGAGATTTTCCCCTAGATCCCAAAACCAGGACTGCGAGATTGATTTTTCATTATATTCCTTTCAATGTTACAATATATATATATATATATGTGTGTGTGTGTGTGTGTGTGTGTATATGTATATATATCTATATGTATATATATGTATATATATATATATATATATATATATATATATGTATATATATATATATATATCTATACATATATATATACACACATATATATATATATACATATATATATATATATATATATATATATATATATATATACATACATATATATACATACATATATATATATATATATATATATATATATATATATATATAATTCCAAAGCATCCATAAACCCCAATCCATTAACCCTAGATTAGAACATAGTCATAGTTCCCTTTACCGAACCTACAAAATACCATGGACAGAAAACCATCATGCCCAAAACCATGTGTGAAATCCATGTACAAAACCATAGGTAGTTCCACCCACCTAATATAGGGTCCAAAAAAAATTCCTGGGGCATTGCTCCACACCCCATGCAGGGGGGTGGTACCCTGACAGTGACCCCCATTCTATGCTCGACCCAATGTAAAGGGCCTATTGTCGTCTCCTTTGTGACCCCCTCGCACTGGGGTAGTCATGGAAACAATATAACACACAAACAACATTCTCCCACTTGTTTTTTTCTTTCCACATGGAGCCACATGAGAGCTTATTCATTGATTCATCCTTGCAATGCCCATTGTTTCTCTACACCAAGAGAACTTCTTATTGCTCGTAGACTTTGTCAATGCATCTGCAGTTTTCTTAAAAGTGTGCACCTTTACCAGCAACACCTTTTCATCCTCAGCCATATCCCTCACAAAGTGATACTGGACATCAATGCTCTTTTTCTTTGAATGATAAGTAGGATTGTTTGCCAAGAAAATTTCACTTTGGCCGTCACTTGTCTATCCTTATAGATCATTGTACTAACCACATACTTGAACACAATCTCTACAACCAAATTGCTTCCTTGCTTGCATGAGTGGCTGCCATGTATTCTGCCTCTGTAGTTGAAAGTTCCACTACAAACTATCTCTTACTCATCCAACTGACTGCACCTCTGATCTGAAAATGAAACTGCTTGTATTTGATGTTCAAGGTATTCATTTTCATTAAATTATATGTGAAAATTGTTACTCATGTCTTGCAATTGAAACAAAGTGTTTTTGGTAAATTTCTGAGTCTTATGTGTGAAGGAGTATTATTTCATTTTACTGTTTAGTATATTAAATCTAAAAAACACAACAAGATAAAATCACATAATATAACACAACAACTGATGAGGCATTTTACCCCTCCTAGGCTACATCTGTCGGGTCCAAGGCCCCCAAATGGGCATGTCCTTGCTCTTATTAGATGCTCAAATTGGTTATACAGTGATAAGAAAGCCTAAACAGGCAAAATAAGATGTGGAAATGAGTTCAGAACATAGAAAGCAGTAAAGATTTGCTTTTGTTTCACCTCCAACAGTTAACCATAGCCCAATACAGTTCCAACACTCCCTAGGCCCTTATGGATCTCCATGCTTCTCTGCTGAAAAAGTACTTGAAGATCAGCTATGTTGACTCTGCAACCTGTACCATTGGCTCTGGAATTCTCATACTCGAAAAATAAAAAAAAAATTTGCTCCAAAAGATTCTATCTACTGAAAGTTATGACCAACTGAAGTTTTTTCCAAGCTGGCCTAAGGAAATTCCACCAAAAGTGGATTAACTGCAGTTAGCTCCGTTAACTTTGGCAAAAGCATCTTAAATTTAGCAGTCCGCTAGACTTGATCGTCGGGCTGACCATAATTGTCAGCGGAGTCTGCGCATGTGACAACAATTCGAGGTGGTGGTTATGGTTTGCGCTGGCGGGTTTGTTGACCGTTGGCATAATCATCACCGTGTGACCAGGTCGGAACCGCTAGTGGGTAACCGCTGGTGGTTTATCCCTCAAATAGTAAACGTTAACCCAATAAATACAACCCACGTTCTATATTGGTTAAGAAACAACATGTAGTGCAGACGGTCAGGCCTGTAGATTTGTATGCGGGAGGTCACTGGTTCGATCCCGCTCGACCCATAAAAAATTTAACATGCCAATTTAGGGCCACGTGGTAGCCTCCAAGCTTGCCATGTGTCGGCCTCTGATTGGTCCAACCAAAAAGAATATTCTAGCAAATATTCTAGAGAATATTCCAAGGAATATTTTGGAGAATATTCCAAGGAATATTCCTCAGAATATTCTTTTTTAAAATTTTTTCCAAAATTCAAAAATTTATAGTTTACTGGGCATTTTCAAAATGCGATAACTCTTCCATACGGTGTTAGTTTTTTGAACTATTTGTGACGCCGAAATCAGGACAATGAGATATATCTATTCATTCCAGTTTCAACCAATTCTGAGCAGTTCTAGTTTTGAGAATTTTCTTCACTTAGAACATGATCACCTAATCAAGCTTCAAATAGGTTAAACACATACTGTTACACGATATTTTGTCACACCTCCTGCAATTCCCTGTGACATACCCTGAAGTGCCCTAAACATGATCATTATGCAGTTTAATCATTTATATATGCAGCTCAGATCCTTCCCAAGACAATGATTGGAAAATGCCTTGAGCTTCCCTTGAAGGAAATAGCTCTTAAACCCTAATTTTACAATCATCGCCCTTATGAGACTAACAACTATGATGGTCACCTATTGTATTATACTCAACCCATGATGGCATCACTCTGTTTACTTGTATACATGCGATGATCCCAAAAAGGCAATTTTCCCAAAGAGGATGAGAAGCTTTGTGGTCTAGAAGCTTCTAGAGCAGCGAGTTGGAGGTTGTTCGACGTAGATGAGGTCGAGTTCTCCCAACTTAGCCTCTTGGTCTTATCCCTATGATCTACCTCCTTGAGATGAGGGCCTAATCCTATCTTCGGAGAGATCTTAACTCCCTTTCCCAACCTATATATTCATCCTCACCCATTCCCAAATGATTGGTGTATGTCTATTTGCACCCTTATTCTACTCATTTGGCTTGGAGAGCTTATCTTGGACTTGAAAATTCATACAAGGAGGGCCTATCAACATCAAGGTTTGTTTGTGTGCTTCCCCTTCTTTTCTATTAATATACAACTGCTAGTTCATTTTCCATTGATGTGTATGCTTATGTGTCATCTATCTTAACATTCCTTGATCAGTTAAGTAGGTTTCTTTTGAATATGCTATTGCTATTTGCATCCCTTGTTGTGTCTTGATCTCTTGTGCAGGTGTATAAACGTTGTGAGTAGTAGGAACGAGCCTGTGACACAAGTGATTCAAGATCTTCAACAAAGGATGACTTGATAGCATCAAAACGAGGTAGGTCATCTTCTTCGTCTCTATTTTCAATTGTAACTTAGGAAAGTATCTAGTAGATTGTCACATAGGTTGCTAGTCCTTTTCATTGGGCTAGAGGGACCGTCTCTGTTCATAGAGAGGATTTACCTAGAGAACAAAAGGGTGAGTTTGCTGAGGAAGCTATGATCCTTTCCATTCAATCCTTCATCCTACCATTTTGTTGAGTTTGACCAACCGTTCATTTTTAGGCTTGTTTGTTTGTCTGTAACTTTTTTCACTTGCTAGTGATTGCTTGAAGTTTCTTAGTTTTTGTTGATCTTGAATATTTCTTAGTTTTATCTCATCTTTCTCACCGATCATGGTTTTCTTTTTGACAGTCACGATGACATCGCAGATGTTTTAATTACAATCACAATTATCGCTATTTTTCCTATGACAGGTGCGATGATCCCAGAGGTTAAAGAAAATTAGGCTTTTTATTCTTGATTTCAGTATTTTTCCTTCTAGCAGTGGTTTGTCAGTGTGATTATAGTGTCATTGTCTTGGTTGACATGTTTGTCTGACTGCAATTGCCTCTTGTTTTGGTTTAAGTGTGTTTGAAGCTTGATTTGCTTTCTAGGGTTCCTAAGGTTTCTAGGTCACTCTTCATTCACTTATTGATCTATTCTTCAAAGGTCAATTACCTTTGTTCAAAGAGTCTTGTTGTGTCTGGACATCTTTTTCAAGTCACTTTTGGTTCTTTGGTTTAAAGTTGTTTTCATTAGTGTTGAATCAAGTAGATGCTTTGAAAGTCACTTTAGTTCCATTAGCAAGAAATAGATTACAAAATTGTTTGTTTTTGATTGGATCGAAAGAAAGTGCTTGTTGTTATTCTCGTGTTTCGGAAAGTGAAAGTGTATATAATTGAAGTATTTTCGAAACAGTTCTTACATTCAAATCAAAAAGTGAAAGAGATTTCCATGATTAGTGAATTGTTTACATTTTCTTTTGCTCTTTTTCACAAGTTTGCATTGATTGCATTAAAGTGAAAGGAAGATCATTATTGCATCTTCAGTGAAAAGGAAAATATTTTCATTTCTACGGCATTGCATTTGTTAGTAGAATGAAAGATTAGATTTCATTTTTACTTATTGCATTGAAAAATTGTATTGATGCATTGATTGGTTGTTTCTCTTCCTTTGTTAGAATAGCCTTCATCGAATGAAAAGTTTCATTTTCATCATTTAGTTTCATTCTAGGAACAAGTGACATAATTGAGCCCTAAAAAATGAAACTTAATTCAAAGATAAACTTAAAATTTACCTCAATTAATCTAAGGAGCATTTGAAACATTAACGCTCATACTTAGTGGTCTAGGCTAGAGACATGTTTCGACATCTATAAAACTCAACAACTGTTATTTACAATACTCTTGCATTAGATAATGCTAGCATGAAATTGTGCTCCCCATATCGTCAAGTATATAAAGGGAGACACTTATAGGTTGAAAACCTTTATCGATAGAAAGCTGAGTCTGTTGCCCTGTAAACATGATACACCGAAAACAACATTCAAGGAGATTGCCTGCACGTACGTCAAGTCCTTAGTGAATTTATTTTCTAAGGTATATATTTCAGTTCACAGTTACTTGGTAATCCCTTTTGCCTAGAGTATCCTGAGTAGTCATTTCGATCTTTTCTACCTCCTTAAACTTGAAAATATCATCGAGCACTTGTCCTTTAAAGCTCACTAAACCAACGAAAGCGACTAGAGTCACCTTTTCGTCCTTTTCTTGACTCTTAAAACATGAAAAGGAAAAGTTTTTGTTTCAAATTCTAAAAATAACTGTCAATGATAACATGTCGAACCCATGCAGTTTCTTCTTGGCCCAATATTGAGTAAATCCTTGTAAATTTTATTTTTAATCAGCCCTCAATGAATCTCCTCTCCTTTTTCTACTCTTGAGAGAAAGTCATCGTGGTTGAACCATTGAGTTCACCCCAAAGTTCCCCTTTGTTTTTTGATACTGAAGGGTCTTCACAAGGAGTTCACCTGAAACTTCCTCAGTCACTTGAAGCTCAAGGTTTTGAACTTGGGATTGTCCCAAGCATTCAACCCCTTTCTTCTTGTCCACCACCTTCAGGTTCCTTGTCACCTCAAGAATCTTATCCAGAAACCCTTGAGATTGACAAAGATTTGTCTTATATCTACTGAACCTGTTATTCGACCCTCTTGTGATATCTCCTCAGCGTCCTTACAGTACTTACGATCATCCTGGTGTGCCTTTGGATCTATCTCCTCATACTTCTCGGATTCGTCCTCACCAATTGTTTCCACCCATGGATTCAGAAGGTGAGATCCCAACCTCTTCTCTGGGTCATTTAGAAGTTTCCACTACTCATACTCCTCATGTCAATGATGAACAAGGGTATGAATTTCCTCCAGAAGGATTTCCTTTTACATGAAGAGTCCCATCTCACACACTTCCTAAAACCAGTGGGCCTATGTTTCCACTTGGTTATACAACCTTAGCCCAGTTAGTTTTAGGAACTCCTAGTGCTTCATATTTGTATCAAAATCCCATTTGATCTTCAAATGCCATGCCTACTACTGGTTTGTTTATTCCAAATGCAAACTCTCAAATTTCTGTATAAATTGTTGTCATGTTAGTTCTCATTCAACCTACGATTCCATCGCAACCTATACCATCCATTCCGGTTCAACCGACTATTTCAGGTCAGGTTTCAATCAGTTCTACCACCCCTCCATCAAGTGGACAAAATGTACCACCACCTAGGGGGGAAAATCTGAATATCCCTCTTGTGTCAAGTGAAACCCATGTGAGTGGATTACAATCTCACATGGTTGGAGTCAATCAAACTTTTTCTGGTGGTATTCCTAACCCTATTGGTCCATCCGGGATGGGTAATATCTAGTATCGAAAACCTTATACGACTCATATTCTGCTCCAACATGCTTATGTCCCATATCGTTCGCAAGATTTGGTCAATCCATCTTACACTCCACACACAGGAGCTTATGTCCAACCTAGCCAATCCATTATTCCTGGTGGATATGGTTAGACTCAATTCAGAAATTACCAATACCCACAGGGTATATCCTAAGGAAATGTCCTATGATGGTGAGTTGATTGACTTACAAGGTATATGCCTCAGTCGAACAACTAACAATATTGCTGAACATGGTGCAGTCATTGAACTATTGTCAGAAACAATTACTCTTGGCATTAGAGATTTAGTTGTCAAGTTAGATTCACAACTCATTGTGTTATAGTTAAACAATCATTATTTGATAAGAAATCCACAGATATTTCGTATGTATCTACGTGTTTGATTACTGGAAATAAATTTTTATTTATCACATATCAACATATTCCATGCAATGTGAATACATTAACAAATGCATTAGCAAACTATGTTCTTGATAGACATTTTTGTAATTTATAAAACCAATCACACCATCATAATACATGAACACATAAGTAGAAAATAAAACATGTATATATATCTATATATATCGCGTCTCTTAGATTTTTTACATCAAAATCTCAAAAAATAAAGTGTTCCGAGACACTTGGCTTTCAAACCCTACAAAATGTGTAAAAGTAACTAGAAATACAATCAACCTGCACGATGCTCACGGTAGCATGAGACAACTCTGGTCACTCAGCCTAATAACTGATGTAGTATCACTGACACTCATACGGTGTGCCTTTGCCATCTGAGTGGCACGTCATCTATGGTGACTTTTGGGCTGTGTTATATTCTTTCCTTGACTAGCCCATGTAGTTAACCGAGGGTTAGAGGGGGGGAGGTCACAGGGGGTTTGAGGGGCACTCGTAACCCCACTTTATGGGGTTTGGGGCAGCACCCTGGAAAATTTTGGTTTTCGACCCTATGTTAGGTTGGGCAGACCCACCTATGGTTTTGTGCATGATTTTTGCACATGTTTTTGGACACGATGGTTTTTGGTCCATTGTTTTTGGAAGTGATGGTTTTTCGGTCCATGGTATTGGATGCTTCAGCACGTATAAATATGTATTGTAACATTGAAAGGAACATAATGAAAAAATCAAGCTGGTAGTCCCGGTTTTGGGATCCAGGGGAAAATCTCTGTGTATATGTGTTTTATGTGTTATGCTCTTGCATTGTTTATTTTCTATGTTTCAGAATTTGTATGCAGGTAATTTCTGTACAGGGTTAAAACCTACATTTGGTATCAGAGCTATTTTGGCTTCAAGGGGACGCCTTTGTTGCTGGGAGGTTTTGCTCGGGTCTGTGGTAGACCCTATTCAGTGGGATATCTGCAAGATCGATTCTGGTGGTGAAAGAAGATGGAGAGCAGTGGAAATATAGAGATCGAGAAATTTAATGGTTAGAGTTTTGAGTTGTGGAAACTCAAGATGGAGGATCTATTGGTGGATAAAGATCAGTGGATCGCGGTAGATCTGGGTACTAAACCAACGGTAGTGTCTGATGAAGAATGAAAGAAGTTGGATCGAAAGTGTTATAGACATTTTTGGGCACTGCAACCCCAAGCATAAATGTCCATAAACCAAGGGCTCCTAAGTCCCTAAAGGTGTTGTTCCAACCCCTAAAAGAACAAGGTCAACTAATTACAGCATCTCCCAGAAGTTCTGCATGAAAAACTACTCAGAAATGGTCAAAACTGGACCATTTCACCTGCTCCATAGGCAAAGTGTGTTGCATCCCACCTGAATACACACAGTAGGTGTGATGCATGTCAAAAAGCCCTTCTATGGGGTGCGATGGGTGAGAAGGGACAAATGGCAGGGTCAATCCGCAAGGTGGAGGAGCATGGAATCTTCCAGAAACCTCTCCTGTGACACTTGCCTCTCTGAATTTGACCAGAGATGAGTAAGAGATCATCAATATCCAAGTGGAATCAAGAACTATCAGAGAGAAGACACTAATCAAATCTCAAAAGCTGACTCACCTCCCTTGCAGACATTTATATATGGATCCCTCATCCCAGAGATCCAGAGGCTGGAATTTTGTATCTTGTAAGGAAGTGTTGTTGCTTTCTTGGTGAAATATCATAGTGTTGGGTGATCTAAGCTTTTCATGAGGTGAAAAAGGGCTTTCTTGCTGAGAGGATGATGCTGGGTCAGAACAATTGGTTGTAATCCTCTTTGCTCTTTCTTTATTATCAATAAATCTATTCAAGTTTTCCTCCACATTCTTGTATGATTGATGATTTATGCATTTGTGTGGTCAATGTACATCTGATCCTATATTGTTTATGATAATAGATCTATGTTCTTGGATAGTGTTATGCTGCTTTGATTCTACAAGTACTCCTTGAAGCTAGGTAGACAAGGAAGCGAGTGGCAAAGACCTACCAGAAGAGAGAGGAATCAAGCAAGGAACCAAGCGCAAGACAAAGGTTGGTCTCCTTATTCTTCTCTTATCTATTTCTCATAAAGGAAAACGAAAGTAGTTTTTAGTGTGTTTGTTTCTAAGGTAGCTACAAGCCTTAGTGGGATTAGCAGCTCTGTATAGACACTAGTTTTCCCGATAAAAAAATGGCGACTCCACTGGGGAGCAAGTAGATTGTTTTTTCATCTACATTTGTTTACTTTATAAACTTACAGACGAAGCCTGAAGTCAAGCCAGCTAGCCTTCGAACTGCATTTTCTATGCAAGTGCAAAGTAGATCAACGCTGCTTCAATCAATCTCCGGGTTTTGTTTATGAATTAAACGATTGATTTACAAGCTCTCTAATTGCCCTCGTGGTGGCTCTAGTAACCTCATTAGATCTACCACTGTGATTGATTTACTGATTACCACTTGCTCGGCCTAAATCCCTGAAATGGACTGCAAACTCTGACCCGGAACCCAATCAAAGTCTCGTCCCTGGTCTAGCGCACTGTCTGTTCTGTGAACTTCAAATGCATCGCACTTCCCGAGTGTAGTAGGTGCGTTGCATTTCAGTTTCACTGTGTTACAGGTGCGCTGATCAGACAAGGCCTTGTTCCTAAATTTTGGTTTCTGTGTTCACTCTTTTCAGCTCTATTAAGGAGTTTTGCTGCCTGTAGTCAGTACACCTCTATTTGAAACCCATTTCCTTGCTGTTATTCCACCTCCATTGTGCAAAGAACTGTAAATGTTTTTATGTATTTTTGAGTCATTTTTAGTTCTCATTTATAAAGAAGTAGCGTAATTGTACTGTCGTTTCTTGATTTGGAAGTGTCACAAGTGTTGTTTTCAGTCATAGAAGAGGATCTGATTGTTCTTGATAGTCGATTACACTGTTACTCTTATATTTGATTTGAGTTAGTTGTTTTCCAATTGTTGAAAGCAAGTTTTCAATTCCAAATAACAAAGTGTCGCCATTGTCCTCATTTTGTTTTGAAAATAAACTTGTTAGTAATTGTCGCTTTGGAAAATAATTCAGATTTGCACTTAGCTTTCTTTTTATCATTCACACATTAAGAAGGATGAAAACAAATACATGCATGTGCATTTGCATTTAGACTATTTGTTGGCTTGATTTAGGATAGTGCATATAGTGTGTGCTCTGTGCTCTTTGTTGAAAGAACACCATCTCTCTTTCCTTAGTAGCTAGGATTTTCATTGCAGAAAAAAGACTAAACAACTGTTTATCATCTTAGATTGCATTTTAGGAATTGTACATCTACATCACGCGGTGAACCTGAAAGGCAAATTTCTTAAGCAAGATCAACCATAAAATAAATTTAATGAATCTAAAAACGCTTTGGAACCTAAAGCACAACATCTAGGAGTCTAGGCTAGAGACGTATTTCGGCGTCGTAAAGCCTGGTAACTGTTGTTTTCACTGTTGGTTGGGTGATTCCTCCACTTTAAGACGATAAGTGCCAGTACGGACTTGTGCTCCCACGTACCGTCGAGTATATTTTGGGAGACCACAATAGGCTTTATCCTTTATCCATAGGAAGCCGTGTCTGCTGCCCTATCAATCACAATGCACTGAACACAACATTCAGGAAGATTGACTGTCGTACCATAAAAAGTATTATGCAATTTTGCGATTGGTTTGGTAATCCCTCTGTCTAGACTTCCAGAGCAGTCCCTTTCGTTCCTTTTCAGACTCCTTAATGGAAAAGGTCCATCTGAGCACTTGTTACTTTAGGCTCATTAAAATCGAAGGCGACTAGAGTCATCTTTTGTTTTTTCTCGACTCTTAAAAATTTAAAAAACAAGTTGTGTCAAAGCATCTAAAATTCATCTAATTCGGAAACATACTTCCCCTTGATTTTTAGTTGATCGAGTAATCCGCAATCGTGGAAGAAAGTCAATTGAAACCCCGTCGTTCGCGGAGGCTTACGAGTCAACCGTCTTTGTCTCCAGAGTCGAAACTGTTACAGACAAAGCAAACTCGTTTAACTGGTTCCAAATCCCCTGGTAAAGTTAGAACAAGTGTTCCGACACCATCGGAGACTCCAGTTACTCCAAACATTTATTGTATCCCTGCCTTTACAGAAGAAGTTCAGCAGCCACCAAAGGACAGTAGAACTGATCCTAGTGTGAAGGTAAACACTTGTGTTACTGAACCAGCTCCATCTACAGCTGATTCGGAGGGTGTTATTCCCCAAACATCTGTTGCTACAGATTCTATACCTTTTTCGGCACTAGAAATATTTTACAGACCTGACAGTCTTCCTCTTCCACCTGGTCTGATTGCTATAGAAGATATTGTGGAGGATCCTCCATCGAGTACTCCATCGCGATTTGGAGTCGGGATCACTCTTTATCCTTCTTCGTCAGAAATTAGTCTACCGCCATCAGAAGCTCCTGTAGAATCGCTAGGTAATCTTTTGGATAGAGTAGAAATGTCTGAACAACCGTCGACATATAGGACTGTTTCATTCGACACAGCGACGACAGAACTCCCTGCTGTCACTCCTACAATGTTTGCCGGCATACCATCTGTCCCAACTAGCTCTCAATCGCTAGACGGGGCCCACTCAGGGGCTATTTTGACAGTATGGTCCGTTCCTGTTTGTTCATCCAGAATAGTATCCGGGAACTCTTATGTTGAGTCTCAGCAAATTGATCCTTCAGGGTGTCAATTTGGGCAGTCGGGTCCTCAAGGGCAAACAGTTCCTTTAAGTACCGGATTACCGCCGTATGGGGGGAAGTATACCCTTTCATTGTCTCCTCCGAGAGGACAACCATATGAGAGTTCACAACAAAATTCAGGTTATGCTGGAATTACATCCAGCGGTTGGGTGCCGATACTACCTCAACAACCAAGAGTTGTATATTCGATGCAACAATGCTTACCTATGTCTAATATACCGACTACGCCAGCTATTGTGATGGTGTTGCAAGTACAAGCATTGCATGTTGTATGCCAACCTCAAGTTTCTCAGGTGGTAATGCAACAGCCTCTTGTCCCTACGACTCAACCATAATTGCCAACTAGTGGAGTGACACAGGCCCAAACGGGTACAATTGCCCCTCATCTTGGTCAAACAGTCAGTATTGGACAACAACACATGGCTTCACAACCATGGCTGGTGCAATACCAATGAACGCAATTCCAACAAGTATAGCAAGGATCTGAGCAACAAATCTTTGCAAATAGTGGACAGCCGTATATTCAAAACGGTCAAAATCAATCGTTCTACAATGGTTATGCCCATCAACCTTACCAAAGTTACCAACATCAAATGCATTATGCTGGTATGCAAAGACCAACTGCTCCGGAAATTCCGTCATATCCTGGGTATGCTTCGCCAATCCTGAATCAACAGTTACCCTTCATGGCAACTTTGGAGTTACCGGATCTAAATAGGTTAACAAATGATCCAATTGCTTACGCCCCTTTGTGGCCAGCGATTCCGCATAAAATTCCGTCATATATTCCTAAATTTAATGGAAATCCGGGTGAAGACCCGTCGAATCATGTGATGAAATTTCATCTGTGGTGAACCCTAAACGATGATTCGATTAGGCTTCACCTTTTTAGAGGACATTAATTGGTCTGGCAGAAAAATGGTATATCAAGTTACCCAAAGCTTCGTTTGACAACTTCAGTACACTAGCCACAAATTTTCAGTTACCGATAAGGTACGAAACGGGAACAGAACTTCTTACCAATTTCAAGCAAACAACGGCCACTCACATATTCGATCATATTCATGAGTGGCGACGTCATCGTAGAATGGTAAAAATGTATGTTCCTGATCAACTTTTAGCTGAATGGTTTATTAAGTCTTTATTACCTTCCATTACAGAAGATGTGGCAAAAGGAGGAGTCATCACCGAAGAGCAAGTTATTGCTCGTGTGCAATATTTAGACTTGATTTATACTCAGTCTGGCACGCTCTACGATAAAATCCCTAACGCTCCTAGACCGGAATTTTCTGTCCCCCCTCCTCCTAAATCGAACAATGACTCTCATGCCGGCGATGGCGTGATTGGTACGACAGACACGAAATCGACAAAGGCTACATCTAAAAAGGCCCGTAAGATTTCCAGTCAGAATGCAAAAGAAGAACTTCTCGCCTCAGAAGTAAATGCCTTCTCAACAGATAAAGGCAAAGAAACCAAGCAACTGGGAGGCAAGAAGAAAAACAAAGGGAAGAAGAAGAAATAGGAGGAATCATCACCTGAAAAATCTTCTGCAAACCCTCCTGGAGATAGGAAACCAAAAAATCCATGTATAATATGTGATGACGATCATTGGACAAGAGATTGTCCACATAAGGCTGAGCTCAAAAGATTCATCAAGAATTCAAAAACCTCGGCTGTATTGACTGATCCGTTTCCAAATCCGGGAACAAATCTGGTTGCTAGTGAAAATGCTTCCCCGTCCCAAGTACTGATGTTGTCAGTTTCGAAACAGCAAAATGATGTTTTGATATCAACAAGGAACAAAGATTACGGGAATCCACAGCTGTCGAACAACAAGGATAAAGATCAACCTAGTAGTTCAACAACAACTTCAACAGAAGTTGCGCTGCCCATCATTCCTGAGCTAACAATAAAACCGCCAAAGGAAGTAGTACACAAGTCGACATTTAATCCTTGTGCCAAAGCAGCACAACATTATAATATAGTGGAAGATCTGGCCCAATCGCCATCCGCTATGTCAACACTTGAGGTACTGCAAAATTGCCCATCCCAAAAGCAGGCTTTATTATCAGCTATCGGTGGGATAGACCCAAAGGATTCTAACATTGTGTCATTTAATCATAAAGGATATGGTCCTCAGTTACCAGCTCAACTAGCTTTCCTCATTCAAGTGAAAGCCCTCAACAAAACTGTTCATCAAACAATTATTGATGAGGGGGCATCTACATGTATTATGTCAATGAGTTGCTAGAAAACTTTAGGATCTCCAACCTTGTCGCGATCTTCGACAACATTAAAAGCATTTGACGGACGAACGTATACCCCATACGATATTCTAAGTAACTTGCAAGTTGAACTAGGAGGGAAAACAGTAGAAATAGATGTCGAAGTAATCGACGGAAACCTCGATTACAACATCCTGCTGGGAAGACCATGGATATATGTTATGGCTGCAGTTGTGTTGACCTACTTTAGGAAGATTGCATTTCCTTTTCAAGGAGGAATTACGATCGTCGACCAACAAACATTTCTCCCGAATAGTTCCCAAGTTACGGGAGGCATTCCAATGATCCATGGAAGCCCCCATACGCTTCAAAATATCGGAGTAGGCCTACTAAAAGACCCTATATTAATGGGGATTTTTGCCCTTCTGCCTCCAATCAATCTGGCGGAAGTAGCATCGGTAGGAATCTTCAATATGATATCTTCAATTCAAAAGATCTCAGAAAACGATATAAACACGGATCATACGCAGGTATTGCCTCCAAGCCCAATAGAAATATTTTAGCAATCAATGTTTTTGGCATGGGAAGCAGACCTGAATCAACGCTCATCGAGTGTTTGGATAGATAGGTCTAAGAAATATGGCACCTCTTCAGATCCTTGGTTGCATGTACATTACACAGACGAAGGAATTGTTCAGTCAATGATGATTGACGGGGCACCATGGGAAGATTACCACCATCGTTCCCATCTTCCGAATTACCATGAAGATTATTCTGAAAACCTTAATCATCCTTCAGTTTTTTATTTTCTATCAAATACTATAAATATGGTGGATTCTGAGGATAGTTCTTTTCTAGTGTCAACCTCGTTAAAGAATGAAACAACTCCCTTTCCAAATCGAGTCTTTGACTATGATCTCGTAAAATCCAAGTCGAGTATTTCAAAGATCTCAAAGGTAAACCTTCATTCCAACCACCATGTTGAATGCAATGAATCTTGGGGGGCACGCACCTCGATTTGCATCGTTATGCTAGGGGTATGCAAACTTATCACAAGCAGTGTTACCACAAGGTTCAATCTCATTAAAAAAATAAACCTAGCCACGAGCAATGTTACCACAGGGTTCAAGCTCGTTAAAAAATAAACTTGCCTTGAGCAGTTTTAATGTAGAATTCAAGCTCATTAAAAAATAAACATAACCAATGATCAAGTGTTTCCCCCCGCGTTTAAGCTCATTAAAAAATGAACCATATTCCGGTAAATAACCATTGTGAATGTATTACTTCAGCCTTTGAAGCCTTGGTCGTGTTCTCATCATCACCTCCACTCTGTATTGGCCGATCATTCACCTCCACTTGATTGTTTACCCCTTTTGAGGAACAACTGCGAAGAGTGATCTTGTTAGCTATCCTTGTGACACTGCTGTGATTGGAAAATTCCAAACCTTACCTGGAATCAGCTGCTACTCGAATCTATCACTCGTTCTTCGAAAAACGAGTCTACTTTAAGCTCTTTTCAACTGACTCATAAAATATGAAAAGATTGCCAAGCCATTAGCCTCTCCAACTCATTAAAGTGATCGGAAGTGATATCCCTCCTTTAGATTTTAATTTTTTGGACCTGAGGGATTATTACACAAAAGGATCAAGCGCTTGCTTTGTTTGGCTCGTTAAAATTATCGAAAATTCATCCCTTTTGTATTATTTTATACTTTTTCGGACTTAAGGGATTAGATGATGAAAAAGGATTTTTGGAGTTTCCTTTACGTCCCTTTTCAGACTCTCTAAAATTGAAAAGGATCGAGTTATCTTTGTCGTTAAACTTGTTAAATCCTAATAGCGACAAACTTGTCCATAACAGACAAGAATGAATTTCACTATCGCTAGGCTCGTTAAAACATAGCGATGGGTTTTCGCGAAGGGAAAATTATAGAACAAGAATATGTTATCCTCCTCAAGCTTGACAAAAATAAAGAGGTACTGGTCAGCAATGACTGGGGAAAAATTGGGAAGAAACTTGAAGAAACTTTGTTGGTAGCAAGTCGCTCTTGAACATGACACTTTCACTCCGCATCCGAGTCGGGTTGGGTTGTTCCATTCACTGGTCACATCACCCTGGTTCCATCACACCATCCACATTTGGGGTTAATGCTACCAATCCATCATGTCAGTGTCGTTGATATGTTCAAGAGAAGTCGCGCAGAGAATTCACCTGTGTCTCACCCACTACAATACATTTTCACTCCATTCTTTCATGACCGCCGCCCTGAACCGTATATCACCAGATCGTTTTTACCTCCATTAAAATCATTTGCTCCATTCCGTGTCATTGATGTGGGATTCACTAAGGCCCTCCTATGACAGATCACTTCTTGTCGACATCAGCTCATTATCCAAGAAGTCGATCTAGGAACAACCCTTTCAGTACTTTGAAGCTTGCATGCCTCAATGGCAAGTTTCTCACTTCCGGCGACAGGTTTACGTCAATGGCCTTCGACCGAAAGATTTTGCGTGGTGTTCGACGCCAAGTCCCTTATTCACACCACGTGAATTGTACTGCAGTACCTTAAGGATCATTATCATTATCGGTGATTCCTCTCGCGCCTGTTAACAGCTTACATCATTGGATGGTAATCAGGTGATGTCTTTCCATGTTCGACTCCAGAACATCTCTCACATGGATCGACTTGTACTTTGAGTGAAGATCGAACGAGATTGAAGACCCCGGATCTAGTTTCATCCATCCGGGTTGCGATATATATTCAGGAAAATAAAGACATCAAATGTACATCATTGCTGCACAGATAATCATCCAATCTAAGGGATGATGGCTCTACCAGAATCATCAGTCTACACTCAGACGATTGTCTGTCCTATGTACATGAAAATGAATTTATAAAGCTGAGCATGGGAATGCCCGCCTCAGCTAGATCATGAAAATAATATGAATATAATTTATTGTATTGTATCTTATTACAGGTCGCCTTCCAGCTCGAAAAAACTTCGGATCCTCATGATAAAGCATTTCACCCAACATCAAAAGGTTAATGACCTCATGCTTTAGGGGGCAACTGTTATAGACATTTTTGGGCACTGCAACCCCAAGCATAAATTTCCATAAACCAAGGGCTCATAAGTCCCTAAAGGTGTTGTTCCAACCCCTAAAAGAACAAGGTCAACTGATTACAACATCTCCCAGAAGTTCTGCATGAAAAACTACTCAGAACTAGTCAAAACTGGACCATTTCACCTACTCCATAGGCAAAGTGCGTTGCATCCCACCTGAATACACACAGTAGGTGCGGTGCATGTCAAAAAGCCCTTCTATGGGGTGCGATGGGCGAGAAGGGACAAATGGCAGGGTCAATCCTCAAGGTGGAGGAGCATGGAATCTTCCAGAAACCTCTCCTGTGACACTTGCCTCTCTGAATTCGACCAGGGATGAGTAAGAGATCATCAATATCCAATTGGAATCAAGAACTATCAGAGAGAAGACACTAATCAAATCTCAAAAGATGACTCACCTCCCTTGCAGACATCTATATATGGATCCCTCATCCCAGAGATCTAGAGGCTGGAATTTTGTATCTTGTAAGGAAGTGCTATTGGTTTCTTGGTGCAATATCATAGTGTTGGGTGATCTAAGCTTTTCATGAGGTGAAGAAGGGGTTTCTTGCTGAGAGGATGATGATGGGTCGGAACAATTGGTTGTAATCCTCTTTGCTCTTTCTTGATTATCAATAAAGCTATTCAAGTTTTCCTCCACATTCTTGTATGATTGATGATTTATGCATGTGTGGTCAATGTACATATGATCCTATATTGTTTATGATAATAGATCTATGTTCTTGGATAGTGTTATGCTGCTTTGATTCTACAGGTACTCCTTGAAGCTGGGTTGACAAGGAAGCGAGTGGAAAAGACCTACCAGAAGAGAGAGGAATCAAGCAAGGAACCAAGCGCAAGACAGAGGTTGGTCTCCTTATTCTTCTCTTATCTATTTCTCATAAAGGAAAACGAAAGTAGTTTTTAGTGTGTTTGTTTCTAAGGTAGATACCAGCCTTAGTGGGACTAGCAGCTCTGTTTAGACACTAGTTTTCCCGATAACAGAAAGGCAAAGAGAACAATACGATTGTGTGTCTCAGATTTAGTATTGATGAATGTATCAGGGGAAGCTACGACAAAGGCTTTGTGGGACAAGTTAGGGGCTTTGTACCAATCTAAGTCTCTGGTGATTAGACTATTCCTACGGAAAAAGCTGTATAACTTGAGGATGAAAGATGGAGACTCAGTGACAGAGCATATGAATGCATTTAATACTGTGGTAAGTCAGTTATCATCTGTTGATATT
Source organism: Pinus tabuliformis (assembly GCA_031772625.1). NCBI lineage: Eukaryota > Viridiplantae > Streptophyta > Pinopsida > Pinales > Pinaceae > Pinus > Pinus tabuliformis. Next base: position 1,137,804,446 of record CM062811.1, read on the forward strand.
AAAATTTCAGATGAAGATAAGTGCATCAGTTTGTTGTGTTCTCTACCAGATTCGTGGGATAGTCTGGTTATTGCAATAGGTAGCAATGCAATTGCCTTGTAGTTTGATGAAATAGTCTCAAACTTGCTGACGAAGGAGATGAGATGGAAAAATATGGAGAGCTAGAATGGTGATGCCTTGTCTATACGAGGACGGTCCCAGAATAGAAACAAGAATAAGTCATCAGTGGGAGATCTAAATCTAGAGGGAGATCTAAATCTCCAGGAAAACCTGTAAAGGTGGTGTGTTGGAAATGCGGAAATGAAGGCCACTTCAAAAGGGACTGTAAATCTAAAGCTCCTAAAAAAGGAAAGGGATATGATGATGCTCCTTCTATAGAGGTGAAAACCACCTCATATGAAGGTGGGGATGTGTACTTGCCTTCTTCAAGTACACATGTAGATCATGAGGTATGGTTGATTGACTCAGGTGCATCCTTTCACTTCACTCCCCATAGAGAGTGGTTCTGCGAGTATGAGAAATACAATGGTGGTGATGTCGTCTTGGGGGATGATAGGAAGGCTAGAATCGTTGGTCGTGGAATAGTAAAGTTGAAATTACAAGGTGGAAGAGTTAGAACACTTCCAGTTGTTCTACATATTCCTGCATTGGCCAGAAATCTGATTTCTGTAAGCAAGCTGGATGATGCAGGTGTAAAAACAGTGTTCGAGAAGGATACTTGCAAGATGGTTCTCGAAGCATTGGTATTGATGTGGGGAGTTTGGATTGGAACTCTGTACAAGATGCAAGGTATCACTATTTTTGGTGGGTGCAACAGTTCTGTGGTTCCTGAAAGTGGAGCAGAAAATCTAGTGGTCTCTGGAGAGAAGACCATGCTATGGCATCAAAGGCTTGGACATATTGGAGAGAAGGGCCTTCGAATACTTCATGGTAAAGGTATGGTAGAAGGTCTGAGTAATAGCTCCCTAGATTTTGATTTCTGTGAAAATTGTGTATATGGGAAGCAGAATCGGGTGAGTTTCCCCTCCGGTAGTAAGAGGGTGAAACAAATATTAGAAATTGTGCACAGTGATGTGTTTGGACCTGTGAAGGTTCCATCACTGGGTAAGTCTGTGTACTATGTACCATTTATAGATGAATTCTCAAGGAATACATGGATATATTTCCTTAAGAATAAATCTGAAGTCTTTGACAGGTTTAAAGAATTTAAGGCTCTGGTGGAAAACCAGATAGAGAAGAAGATAAAGGTGCTGATGAAAGATAATGGTGAAGAGTTTTGTAGCAAGGAATTTGAAGAATTTCGTAAGAAGTGTGGTATAGCATGGCAGAAGTCTACTCCATATACACCTCAGCAAAATGGAGTTGCAGAAAGAATGAACAAGATGTTGATGGAAAAGGCAAGAAGAATGCTCAGTGGTGCCAGGTTAGGACAAGAATTCTGGGCAGAGGCTGTGGATAGTGCATGTTACCTGGTCAATAGGTCACCTTCATCAACGTTGGAGGATAAGACTCCACAAGAGGTATGGACTTGTAAGAAGCCCTCTCTTTCACATCTAAGGGTATTTGGATGTGATGCATATGTACATGTTCCAAAGGAGAAACGAACCAAGTTGGATAGTAAATCTGAAAAGTGCATCTTTATTGGGTATAAGGATGGTTTAAATGGTTACAAGCTTTGGAATCTAGTAACAAGGAAGGTTGTGTACAGCCAAGATGTGGTGTTTAGAGAGGTGAAAGATATTATTAAAAATGAAGCCCAACCAAAGGAACTTGAGAAGATAGAGTTTGAGCTAAAGGAGGAAGAATCATACTCTACAGCAGAGGAGGAACCAGAAGATGAAGAGCCACAAACTCTGAGTCTGAGAAGATCAGTTCGAGAAAGAAGGTAGCTAGAAAGGTATAGTCCATCTACTTTCTATTCAATTTTTTCTTTTTCTATTGCTGACGATGATCCCAGAACTATGAAGGAAGCAGTAGATTCAGAGAATGGCAAACTCTAGAAAGAGGCCATGGTTGATGAAATGGAATCTTTGCACAAAAACAAGGCTTGGGATCTGGTGGAGTTGTTGGATGGAAGGAAACCCATTGGCAACAAATGGGTGTTCAAGAAGAAGACAAATGCAGAAGGAAAGGTGGAGAAATACAAAGCTCAGTTGGTAGGTTATTCCCAAGTGCTGGGAATTGATTTTGGTGATATTTTTTCTCCTGTTGCCATGGTAACTTCTATTAGATTACTTTTATCTGTTGCAGCAACTTTTTATTTTGAGGTAGAACAGATGGATGTGAAGACAACATTTCTTCATGGGGATCTAGAAGAGGAAATCTACATGAAGCAACCTGAAGGCTTTTCGGTGAAGGGTAAGAAAGAACTGGTATGCAAGTTAAAGAAGTCTTTGTATGGGTTAAAACAGTCACCAAGGATGTAATATCAGAAATTTGATACATTTATATGGGGACTTGGCTTCACCAGAAGCAAAGCAGATCACTGTTTGTATTTGAAATTAATTGGTGACTGTGTTATTTATCTGGTCTTGTATGTGGATGATATGTTGTTGGTTGGAAATGATAAAGAAATTATCCAGGATTTGAAGACCCAATTATCCTCCAAATTCGACATGAAAGATCTTGGTGCTGCAAACTATATTTTGGGCATGGAAATTAAAAGAGATCAGGCAAAGAGGAAGCTTTGGCTAAACTAGAGCAAGTATGTCGAGACAATATTGCAGAGGTTCAATATGCAGGATAGTAAACTGGTGAAGGTTCCTATTCCTGTAGGTGTGAGGTTATCTGCTGAACAGTGTCCCAAGACACAAGAAGAGGAAGAGGACATGTCCCATGTTCCATATGTAAGTGCAGTCGGTAGCCTGATGTATCCAATGGTTTGTACTAGACCAGACATTGCACATGCAGTGGGAGTATTGAGCAGGTTTATGTCAAAACCAGGAAAGGAGCACTAGACAACAGTGAAGCAGGTTTTCAGGTATTTGTGTGGCACTAGTGATTATGGTTTGTGCTACCAATGAAGACCAGGATTGGACAGAGTGTTGGATATTCGTGGCTTTGTTGATGTAGACTGGGCTGGAGATCTAGATCATAGAAGATCTACAAGTGGGTATGTGTTTAACCTAGTTGGAGGTGCAGTCAGTTGGATGAGTAAGGAACAATCTGTAGTGGCACTATCAACTACAGAGGTAGAATACATGGCAGCCACTCATGCAAGTAAGGAAGCAGTTTGGTTGTAGAGATTGTGTTCAAGTATGGGGTTAGTACAAGGAGCTATAAGGATAGACTGTGATAGCCAAAGTGTAATTTTCTTGGAAAAGAACCCTGCATATCATTCAAAGACAAAGCACATTGATGTTCAATATCACTTTGTGAGGGATATGATAGAAGACAAAAAGGTGTTGCTAGTAAAGGTGGACACTCTGAAGAATACTACATATGCATTGACAAAATCTGTGAGCTCTAAGAAATTCTCTTGGTGTAGAGAGAAAATGGGCATTTCAAGGCTAGAAAAATGACTAAGCTCTCTTGTGGCCCCCTGTGGAAAGAAAACAACAAGTGGGATGTTGGGTTGTGTTATATTCTTTCCACAACTAGCCCACGTAGTTAACCGGGGGTTAGAGGGGGAGAGGTCATAGGGGGTTTGAGGGGCACCCATAACCCCACTTTATGGGGTCTGGGGTAGCACCCCGAAAAATTTTGGTTTTGGACCCTATGTTAGGTTGGGCGGACCCCCCTATGGTTTTGTGCATGATTTTCACACATGTTTTTAGATGCGATGGTTTTTGGTCCATGGTTTTGGACGTGATAGTTTTTCGGTCCATGGTATTGGATGCTTAGGCATGTATAAATACGTATTGTAACATTGAAAGGAACATAATGAAAAAATCAAGCTGGTAGTCTCGGTTTTGGGATCCAGGGGAAAATCTCTGTGTATATGTGTTTTATGTGTTATGCTCTCGCATTGTTTATTTTCTGTGTTTTAGAATTCGTATGCAGGTAATTTCTGTACAGGGTTAAAACCTACAGTTACATACTTTGGTATCCCCCGGGTAATCACATCCAGGTTGCACTCCATCTCTACCAAGGGGTCTGCCCCTTCCTCATAATCAACACCTACTATCTGATGGGCTGCTCGCCGTGCTATTGGCAACATGCCAGGTGGTATTTCTGGTCCAACATCTGCACATTTATCACAAGTTAAATCTCAGTTACACTTTTACAAAAAAATTCATAAAACTTGAAAAAATCAAAAAACAAGTTTTACCCGCGGTATCCCACTGTTCTCTTGGTGGCAGAGGTAGATCTAGATCCCATCTGAAATCCATGTCGGCATAAGCATAATCATCCACAACAAGTAATTGGCGATGTAGCCAAATGAAAAACTATGGAGGGAAATGCATCTATTGGCCCCCTCCTCCTCGAGGCATGAGCTCACTCCACCACACTAACCTTAGATCCTAGGGGGCAGGATCTGGTACGTCTGTAAACTTTTTCCAAAACAAAGGCACTTGCTCTAGGAAGAAAGTAACCAGTATTGAACCAAAACCAAACTATTTCAGGTTCCCTCATTTACCCTTGGTTAGTTGTCTCTTCATATTGTCTAGTAGTCCCCCACACCAGTTGAATACTATGGGAGTCAGACAATCTAATGCATATCAGAATTGTGATTTTGAGGCTTCGTGAAGAGCTTGCATGCTAGATACCTGAGCTATGGTGAACGTAATCATTCTCAGGGGATGATTAGTGACTGTTTCTATCTTCACTTTCCCACCTTTGGTCATCTGAGAACATGGGCAATGTCTCCTGACAAGACTACTCATACTCTCACCTCCAGGAAGAGATCCAAAGAGTTGGACTCTCTCTCTCCTTCTAGACAATCCGGTGATGAAATAAATTTCTGTTTCCTCCAACACTAGCTCTTGGTCTTTGATTATGAAGAGTTCTTAGTCAACATCCCATAAGTTGATCAAATACAACAACTCCATTAGATCTCTCAATCCTGTAGTTCTGAAGAACTTAAGTAATCCACAGTTCCTCAGAGCATTGATACATTCAGGATCTTGGGCTGCCTGATGGTCTTCTGCCTCATGGCCCTATTCTTTCCATTCTATCACCATGGTGGTAGAAATTTCTTGCAAAACATCATTAAACACAAGTTAGAAACTTTTTCATGGATCAAAACTGAGAATTTTTTCTTTAAAGAGGGTTTTTCCTTCAAAAAATTCCGCCTCAGAAACATCACACTTGTTTTTATTAACATAGCGATGCCATCGATAGGGCCTTTTGGCTCAGGAGTGATTATTGTGGGTCTGATGAGCACACCCATGATGATCTCCCGCGTGGTTTAAAAACAAAAATCCTCCTATTGACAAGCAAAAATTGAATTAAAAGGTATAAAAATACAATGAATTGTAAGAGTATAGACAAAGCTCTTACCTGCTGAAGACGGTTCGAGGAATGATGCACTGGATCTTCTACACTGGTCATTTGAAAATCAAGCAAAATAGGGCACAAATGCACTCTCAAAACTTATTTTGGTGAAATAGTAAAAATATTTTTACTTATGGCCTATTTATAACTTTTGAGTTCATTTTTGCTAAAAATTTATTAATATTTTATTATTATTTCTCGATATTGGTGATGAGTGAATTTCCTTGTGCAATTACAGGTAATTTTTGGCGAACATGTGATTATTATCAACTGATTGAAAACAATTTTTTGTTTCATATCTTTTTCAAACTCATTAAAAATAAACAAAAAAGGAACCCTCGAGAGTCATATTTAATCTCTTTTCTGACTCTCGAAACATGAAAAGATCGTCGGGTGCTTTTCATTTCGAACTCGTTAAATTAAATGAATTGATGTCATCTCGGTATACATTTACCCCTTTTTTAGGCTGAGATTGACTATTTATGAAAAAGGTACACCTTGGTCGACATGGTAAAGAGGTTCTCTCGAATATTGTTTTCTACCTTTTCGGGTTCGAGGGAAAAATTACTAAAAGGGACATGATGGAGTTTTCTTTTTTCATTTCTTTTTAACTCTTTAAATGTAAAAAAGATACTGAGTTATTCTTATGTTGGACTCGTTAAAATTTTACAATGAAAGACTCGTCACCATGATGAGACCGATTTTCTCCTTCCTAGGACTCGTAAAACGTACTAGGATGGATTCATTCGAAGAATGAACTTACATGACGAGCATATGCTACCCCCTTCAAGCTTTTGATAAACATAATTGGGGTACTCACTAGAAATAGCGGGGGAAAATGAAAATGAAACATCCGTTGTATAGGCATCATGTCACTCTTGAACATGACACTCTTCTGCTTTCGTGTCGGGTTTGGGAGATCCTCGCTCAGTCACTTGTCCTTTTGGGTTTGGGTGATCCGTTTTTGCCTCTCATTTGACTATTCCATTTTTTCATCATGACCTTTAGTCCTATAATGAGTCAAATGTTGCCATGCTCCGGAGTCATGTTTCCAGTGTTCAAGAGAAGTCCTATATGCAGTTATTTACCTATACATTTTCTGATCCATTGTTACAGTCTTGGATCTTATTCATTTCATTCCACTTTATTCCTTGTTTCGTGTCGATAATGGGGGATTCATCATTGCCCTCCTTCAATGAGTCACTTCCTGTCGAATTCAACTCAATATCCAGGAAGATGACTTAGAAACTCCCTTTTAGTACCTTACAGCTTACATACCTTGATGGCAAGTTCTTCGCATCCGACAATGGGTTTTCATCATTGGCCTTCGATTGGGTGATTCCATGAGTGTTTGACTTCAGCTTCATTATCACATTCATGGATTGTACTATCGTACCTTGAGAGCCATTGTCATTGTTGGTGGTTTTTCTCATTCTTGTTAACGGTCCACATCATTGGCTAGTAATCAGGCGGTTTTCTAGATGTTCGACTTCAACACATTCATTCACATGTTAGAATTCATACTTTGATTGGGTTGGGATGGAGTGAAAGACCCTAAGTCTTGTCTGATATGACTTAGGCTGCATGGAGTTATGTGGTATTGATGATTCTACACATGTTTCTGTTATGTGGATGGTTGTGACCATAATGTTGTACTTTATATTTATAGTGATCCTTCTATCTTGGATGGATGCATCCTTACCTTAGATCTTAGATTTACAAATGATCCTTTTCATTTGGATGGCTATGCCCATGACATGGATACTTTCATATAGTCCTTATCATTCGGATGGCTACGTCCATACTGTAGATTCATGTTTTGATATTAGATAGGTATATGTATATGTGTCCTTGATTTGCAGGTCTCCTAACAGTGTTTGCCCTCATCCTTGCAAAAGCTCGTAAAGCATATCAGCCATCACCCCCATTCTGCCTTTGCTTTAGGGGGCATCTGTTACACACTATTTTGTCACACCTCCTGCACTTATCTTGACATACCCCGAAGTGCTCAATACATGACCATTATGTAGCGTAATCATGCATATATGCATCTCAAATCCTTCGTAAGACATTGATTGGAAAAAGCCTTGAGCTTCCCCTGAAGGAAATAGCTTTTAAACCCTAATTTGAGAATCATCGCCCTTATGAGACTAAAAACCACAATGGTTGTCTATTGTATTATACTTGACCTACGATGGCATCACTCTGTTTACTTGTATACCTGCGATGATCCAAAAAGTTAATTTTCCCAAAGAGGATGAGAAGCTTCGTGATCTAGAATCTTCCAGAGCAGCGAGCTAGAGATTGTTCGGCGTAGATGAGGTCGAGTTCCCCTAACTTGACCTCTTGGTCTTATCCCTATGAGTTAACTCCTTGAGATGAGGGCCTAATCCTATCTTTGGAGAGATCCTAACTCCCTTTCCTAACCTATATATTCATCCTCTCCCATTCCCAAATTGTTTGTCTCTGTTTATTTACACCCTTATGTTAAGATTGTGCCTATATGCTACTCATTTGGCTTGGAGAAGGAGTGCTTGGAGAGCTTAGCTTGGACTTGGACATAAGACTAGATACAAGACCACATACAAGACCACATACAAGACCAGATAAATAACACAGCCACCAATTAATTTAAAATACACACAGTGATATGCTTTACTTCTGGTGAAGCCAAGTCCTCGTATAAATGTATGAAATTTGTGATACCACATCCTTGGTAACTGTTTTAACCCATACATAGACTTTTTTAACCTGCATACCAGATATTTCTTACCCTTCACTGCAAAGCCTTTAGGTTTCTTCATGTAGATCTCTTCTTTCAGATCCCCATGATGAAATGTTGTCTTCACATCCATCTGTTCTACCTCAAAATCAAAAGTGACATCAACAGATAAAAGTAATCTAATAGAAGCTACCTTGGCAGCAGGAGAAAAAATATCACCAAAATCAATTCCTGACATTTGGGAATAACCTTTTTCTACCAAACGAGCCTTCTGCATTCATCTTCTTCTTAAACACCCATTTTCTTCAAATGGGTTTCATTCCAGCTGTCAACTCCACTAGATCCCAAGCCTCATTTTTGTGGACAGATGCCATTTCATAAACCATGGCCTCTTTCCAGAGTTTTCCATCCTCTGAATCTACTACTTCCCTCATAGTTTTCGGATCATCATTAGTAATTGATAAACCAAAATTTGAACAGAAAACAGATGGCTTATACTTTTTTGGTTTCCTTCTTTCTCGAACTAATCTTCTCATAGCTAGATTTTGTGGCTCTTTGTCTTATGATTCCTCTTCTATTGTAGGTTATGATGCATCCTCCTTTATCCCAAACTCTATCTTCTCAAGTTACTTTGGCAAGACTTCATGTTTAATAACATCCATTACCTCTCTAAACACAACATCTCGGTTGTAGACAACCTTCCATGTTTCTAGGTTCCAGAGATTATAACCTTTTAAATCATCCTTATACCCAATAAACATGAACCTTTCAGATTTACTAACTAACTTTGTTCTTTTCTCCTTTAGAACATGTACATATGCACCACATCCAAATACCCTCAAATGTGAAAGAGAAGGTTTCTTACCAGTCCATACCTCTTGTGGAGTCTCATCCTCTAATGCTAATGAAGCTGATCTGTTGACCAGGTAACATGCAACCTCCACTGCCTCTGCCCAGAATTCTTGTCCTAACCTGACACCACTTAGCATGCTTCTTGCCTTTTCCATCAATGTCTTGTTCATTCTTTTTGCAACTCCATTTTGCTGAGGTGTGTATGGAGTAGTCTTCTTCCATGCTATACCACACTTCTTATAGAACTCTTCAAATTCCTTCTTGCAAAACTCTCCATTGTTATCTATCCTCAACACCTTTATCTTTTTATATGTCTGGTTTTCCACTAGAGCCTTAAATTCTTTAAACCTGTCAAAGAATTCAGATTTATTCCTGAGGAAATATATCCATGTATTCCTTGAGAAGTCATCTATAAATGATACATAGTACACAGACTTACCTAGTGATGGAATTGACACAGGTCCAAACACATCACTGTGCACAATCTCTAATATTTGTTTCACCCTCTTAGCACCAGAGAGGAAATTTACCCGATTATGCTTCCCATAGACACAATTTTTACATAAATCAAAATCCAGAGAGAAAATAGACATACCTCCTACCATACCATTACCATGAAGTATTCGAAAGCCCTTCTCTCCAATATGTCCAAGCCTTTGATGCCATATCATGGTCTTTTCTCTAGAGACCACTAGATTTTCTGCTCCACTTTCAAGAACCACATAAATGTTGCACCCATCAATAATAGTGCTATCTTGAAGCTTGTACAGAGTTCCAATCCAAAATCCCCACATCAATACCGGTGCTCCCTGAACCATCTTGCAGGTATCTTTCTCGAACACTATTTTTACACATGCATCATCCAACTTGCTTATAGAAATTAAATTTATGTCCAATGTAGGAATATGCAGAACACCCGGAAGTGTTCTAATCCTTCCACCTTACAACTTCAACTTGACTTTTCCATGACCAACAGTTTTAGCCTTCCTATCATCTCCTAAGAATACATCACCACCACCGTATTTCTCATACTCGCAGAACCACTCTCTATGGGGAGTGAAGTGAAAGGATGAGTCAATCAACCATGCCTCATGATCTACATGTGTACTTGAATAAAAATCCAAGTACACATCCTCATCTTCATCTGAGGTAGCTTTCTCCTCTGCAGAAGGAGCATCATCAGATCCCTTTCCTTTCTCAGGAGCTTTAAATTTACAGTCCCTTTTGAAGTGCCTTTCCTTTCCACATTTCCAGCACACCTTTACAAGTTTTCATGGATATTTATATCTCCCTCTAGATTTAGATCTCTCAGTCAAGGACTTATTTTTGTTTCTATTCTGGGACTGTCCTCGTACAGACAAGGCATCACCATTATGGCCCTCCATATTTTTCTGTCTCATCTCCTCCAATAGTAAGGATGACACTATTTCATAAAACTACAAGGTAGTTGCATTTCTACCTATTGAAACAACTAGATTATCCCACGAATTTGGTAGAGAACACAACAAACTGATGCACTTATCTTCATCTAAAATTTTAATATCAATAAACAATAATTGTCTTAACACAGTATTAACGGTATTCATATGCTATGTCACCAAGTCTCCATCTTTCATCCTCAGGTTATACAACTTTTTCCGTAGGAACAGTTTATTCACTAGAGACTTAGGTTGGTACAAAGTCCCTAACTTGTCCCACAAAGCCTTCACCGAAGCTTCCCCTAATACATTCAACAATAAAAAATATGAGACACATAATATTATTGTGCTCTTACTTTTCCCAGTCTTCAGTTGGCATTTTCGTTGGTTTAGTACCTGAATCTACTGCGATCCACTAATCCTTATCCACTAGCAAATCCTCCATCTTGATTTTTCACAAGTAAAAAATCTGACCATTAAATTTCTCAATCTCTATCTTTCCACTCCTCGCCAGCTTCTTTCACCACAAGAATCGATCCTGCAAATCTCCCACTAAACAATGTCTACCATAGGCCCCAACAAAACCCCTCAGCAGCAAAGGCGTCCCCTTGAAGCCAAAACATCTCTAATACCAAATGTAGATTTTAACCTCGTACATAAATTACTTGCATAGGAATTCTAAAAAAATAGAAAATAAAAAACAGCGAGAGCATAAAACATATATACATAGATATTTTCCCTTGGATCCCAAAACCGGGACTACCAGATTGATTTTTTATTATATTCCTTTCAATGTTACAACATATATATATACATGCCGAAGCATCCATAAACCCCAATCCATTAACCCTGGATTAGAACATAACTGTAGTTCCCTTGACTCGATCTAGAAAATGCCATGGACAGAAAACCATCATGCCCAAAACCATGTGTGAAATTCATGCACAAAACCATAGGTAGGTCTGCCCACCTAATATAGGGTCCCAAAAAAAATTCTCGGGGCACTGCCCCGGACCATGTGCATGGGGCTATCGCCCCCTGACATGGGGGGTAGCCACCCCCCTGTTGTGCCCGACACAATGTACAGGGGGTGTTTTCAGCCCCCTGCGCGTGGGGTAGTCATGGAAAGAATATAACACACACCCAACAACATGCTTACCCCAGCAGACCAATTAACTTGGGTAAATGTGGGAGGAGGGTGTTACAACCAATTTGTACTAAGTTGTGTTATCTCATTGAATAAACTTCTATTTTGTTCTTATTCAATAGATATTAATTACAACAGGGGGTTATGATTATGAGATTTCATATATGGGGAAGTATGTATTCATTTTCTTCATAGTTAATTTAGGTTTGGTTAAATGTAGGTATTTCAATTTGGAGACAATCTCTCAAGTTCCCATGCTTTCCTCATCTATAACACATTATAGAAGGTTTTGAATTAATATGGAATATTGCTGGAGGAAATCTCTAATAATGGGACATGATATACTTGCATCAAGGGATCACCAAATTATTGGTCTAAAGTCATCAACTTCCATTATTGTCTACATGCATACTAGGGATTAATTATAGATTGTACTCCTTGTTGAAGTGGTTGGTGCTATGCCTCTCAACTGTGGTTGCCCTCTACTACCTTTAGAGGAGGGTAGTGCATCATTGATCTCTCGATCTCAAACTTCTTTATTTCTTAATATTTGGGTAAGATTTTCATCCATCACCTTTTATCACCATTTCAGTATTTTGTCCCCCTCTATTTTTTGAATATAAGTTGGTTATTTGTACTATTGATTATGTGCTTGGTTCCTTCGTTGGGTTTCCTCATCAAGCTTATATTCTCCTATTCTTGCAACCAACCTTTTCCCTCTCATTTTGACTACCAATTTACTTCTATTTTTTTTCCTATTTATTTCTTATGAACATCTACCCCCCATCATCGACTTGACTTACTCCTGGTCGACAAGGATGATTTCAACAAATATTTTCGCTCAGGAAGTATTCCCATGTTTCTTTTGTATTTTTTCACTAGGAATCAAATATTTTTACCAACTAGCCCATAATTTTCACCTATCAAAATTTATAAGCTTTGGTAGGGGTGGTCTATATTCGACTGTATGACTAACTACCCTGTTAAGTAGAAATTTATGTAGTAAAGTAGGTATGGTGCTGAAAAAATTATCATGAAAATTGTTGAAGAACGTTGCTTTAATTTTTTTAACAACAATGTATTCTTATATTGATTTCTCCTTGAAAAAGTCATCTAATATCTTGTCCACCCACATGTGCAAATTTTTTCTTCCTCTATTAGTTAACTATAAAGTTAATCTTCTGTCAGGTTCTATTTTTACATTAGGTAAATAGTCGATATATTTCTTTATTTTGACAGGGACTGATTAGATAAAATTCTTGTGTGCTTCCATGAAAATCTATTCTCTAGCTCATGCAATAGATTATCAATTTCTTCTTGTATTGCTTCTAGTATTAATATTTATGTGTTCATATTGTATAAAATCGGGTCCAACACTACCAACAAGCGATCTTTGTACCATAACGAATCATTTTGCCAGCTAAATGTATCAGAAGTACTGGAATCTTGTTGTAGCTTTTGAATAAGTGCCCACACTTCTTCGTCATTCTTCCATTCCTCCCTTGCTTCATTTATCCAATCTGGTTGGATAATAGAAATGGCACACAACAATGCTTCCACATCCTCATCCTTTCTTGAGAGTGCATCTGCCACCACATTTTGCTTCCCTTTTTTGTAGATGATTTCAAAGTCATAACCCAACATCTTTGTGACCCACTTTTGTTGCTCTTCAGAGGATAATCTTTGTTCTAAAAAGTATTTAAGGCTATCATGATCCGTTTTTACCTTGAAGTGTCTTCCCATTAGGTAGGGTCGCCATTTCTTAAGTGCATGGAGTATTGCCAACATTTCCTTCTCATAAATAGCTTTGCTTAAAAACTTTCCCTTGATTGGACGACTTTCAAAAGCAATGGGTCTTTCATCTTGCATTAGAACAACACCAATTCCATTTCCTGAAGCATCACATTCCACAATAAAGGTTTTTGTGAAGTCCGGTGTAGCTAAGACCGGTGCTTGGCACATTGCCTCTTTAAGATGTTCAAAGGCCTTTGTTGCTTCCGGAGTCCATGAAAATGAATCTTTCTTCAATAATGTTGTTAGAGGTGTGCTATTCTCCCATAATTCTTAACAAACTTGCGATAATACCCTGTCAACCCAAGAAATCCTCGCAGATGCTTTATGGATGTGGGGATTTTCCATTCCTTAATGGCTTTAATTTTGCTAGGGTCTACCTTAACTCCTTCATGAGATACAATATGACCCAAATATTCCACCTCCTGGACTCCAAAGAAACATTTGGATCTTTTTGCATATAATTGTTTCTCCTCCAATAGTTGTAGCACCTGTCAACATGTTCAACATGATCCTTCCAAGACTTGTTGTAGATTAGTATATCATCAAAAAATACTAACACAAATTTTCTAAGGAATGGTTTGAAAATTGAATTCATCAAACCTTGAAATGTTGAAGGTGCATTGGTAAGGCCAAAAGGCATGACCAAAAATTCATAATGACCCTCATGAGTTCTAAATGCCTTTTTCGGAATGTCTTCAATCTTCATTCTGATTTGATGATATCCCGAACGAAGATCCAACTTGGTGAAGTAAATTGATCCATGCAATTCATCCAGTAATTCATCAATGACAGGAATGGGAAACTTATCTTTAATAGTGAGCTTGTTGAGCTCCCTATAATCTGGACACATGCGCCATGATCCATCCTTCTTGTGCACCAATACTACTGGAGCTGAGAAAGAACTTTGACTCGGTTGAATTATACCAGCCTCTAGCATTTCTGCAACCATACGTTCAATTTCACTTTTTTGGACATAGGGATATCTGTACGGCCTGATGTTTGGAGGAACACTTCCTGGAATCAGATGAATAGCATGATCATGATCACGCATAGGTGGGAGACCTTTGGGAGTCTCAAATACCTTGGAATGATTGTCCAGGACTTTTTGGAGATCTGGAGAAATAGATGATTCCAATGTGGAAACATCTAGCGAACATAATTGTGCAATTACACCTCTTTGCTCCTTTTTTAGAAGCTTTGTCATGCCATTAGAGCTGATTATCTTTCCTGGTTTCCCTGCAATACCCCTTAATTCAACTTCCTTTCCTTCCGTAGAAAATTTGATGAAAAGTTCTTGAAAATTAAAAGCTATTGTACCCAAGGATTGTAGCCATTGGACTCCTAGTACAACATCAACACCTCCCATTGGAATGGAAAGCATTGGGCTAGTCAATACATATTCTCCCATGGATAGCTTGATATTATGGCACTTTCCAGAGCAATTTATTGTTCCTCCATTTGCAATCATCACTTGACACTCTGGTGCTGGATATAGGAAGCAATTCAATTCTTTTGCTACCCTACAATGAATAAAATTGTGGGTGCTTCCTGAATCAATCAACACTATTACCTTTTTCTTCTTGATTTGTCCTTCTATCTTGATGGTTTGAGGAGTGGTAATTCCTGCCAATGCATTACAAGATATGGTCGGATTTATTTGTTCTTCATCTAGGCTTTGTTCCTGGAGTATATCCTCTTCTTTTGACCTTTCTTGCTCCTTTTCTTCTTCCTCTTCACAATCTATGTAGAATAATTTCTTCTCAGCACACTTATGACCTTTTGTGTATTTGCTATCACAACTGTAACAAAGCCCTTTTGCTCTTTTTTCTTCCAATTGTTGTGGTGTCAACCTTGTAGGTTGTGGAAGACTAGGGGCAACAACACTTCCGTCTTTATAGTTGTGAGTGGTATGCTTCCTAGTTGCCATAATTTTGCTTTCCATTTTTCTTGCTAACCTGAATGCCTTCTCTAATGAATCAGGTTCCCAAAGGCGAACATCATGTTGGATATTATCCTTTAAAGACCCTATGAACACATCAATCCTATGCTCCTCTGGAATATCTTTTACCCTTATGTTCAATTTTTGGAACTCCTCAATGTGCTCCATTACTGAACCCTTTTGTTTGAGACTTATCAATTGGCTAAAAAAAGTGTTGCTTTTTGTATCCTCATAATGTGCTATCAATTCTTCCGTAAAAATTGCCCAAGTGATAAATTGTTTACGAGAACAAAGCCATTGATACCATACAAACTGATTTGGTTCCAAATATACAGTTTCCATACGTACCTTTTGTGTGTTTTGCACATTATTGAGATCGAAGAATTGCTCCATCTGTAATATCCATGTGGCGGGATCCTTGCCATCAAACTTCCTCATATCGATTTTTGGAACATGGTGAGTCTTCGATCCAACATTAGAGTCTATGGAATCATGATTAACATTTCTTTTGTTCTCATCATGAGTTTCCTTTAGTACCCTTTCACCCTTAGTGACCATTTCTTGTAGCAACTTATTCATATTTATCTTCAATTCTTCCATCTTATCATCCATGCCATCAATTTTAGCATCCATGCCATTCACCTTAGCTTCCATGCCATCCATATTAGCTTCTACACCTTTCTTTAAACCATCCATCTTAGCTTCTACATCTTTCCTTAAACCATCCATTTTAGATTCTGTTGCTTTTTGTGTAAGTGACACTTGTTGCACTTGTTCTTGTAATTTTGATATATCATGTAGCATTTCTTCTCTTCTTCATGAGTCATGCTAGAGCTTTCAGGTTCCTTACTAGGTGTTTGCATTTTCTTTCCTCAGGGCATCAGTTACCGATAATAATGCTCTACTATGCCCTTTGAATTCCTTCAAAATAAATTTTCAAACCAAGCTTAAGCAAAAATTTAAGAAAATCTACACACCTTTTTTCACTTTGTAGGAGCTTGATATTGCCTCTGATGTATCTCTGTACTTTTCGATCATCTAGTTCTAAATTTGTTACCCGCAGTAGCCCTCTGTGTCCTCTTTCCAATGCCACAAGTCTGACCCAAATTGGATTCTCCAAGGAAGAGTTATGCGAAATCTCCCACAGTGACTTGATTATAGACTAGTTCAGTAGAGCGAACTTGTACGACATGCCACGAGTCACTGTTTCGATATTTGGATCTGAAAAATGCATACAAGAAACTAAAGTCCGTCCTCTTTCTATAACTTCTTATGAAATTTCAATCCGATCCCCAGAGAGAAAGTTATGACGATTTTCCCCAGGTCACATGTTTTGAATGTAATTCAGGAGTCTGCAAAAAAACCAACTTCCTCAGATCATATCTCCGCAAATATCGAGTGAAAAGCTCTGAAATTTGGACCCAAGGTTCAACGCAATTTCTTCTCAAATGGGTTTTTTTTGCGACTTTTGAAACATCACAGTAAAAAAGTTATAGCGAAAATTCCACGATGACCTGTTTGGAGCAGCGAAACCCTAGAATCCCAAGCTCTGATACCAAATGTTATGAAACCAGCTCAAGAAAAGATAGATCAACGCCTTAGAATTCAGCCTCTTCGAGGGGGCAACCTCCTTTACATTACATAAATGAACAATTCTTGGATGATTCAAATGACAAAACCTCCTTTCTATATATAGGAGTCTAAGGAGTCACAATATAATCCAGCCGACCTAACAATAATAATATAAAGCCACAAAAATAACAATAGAGGGATTCTATGGGGCACAGAAATAACAATATGGGGGTAATAGGGGCACAACAATATAAATAAGGGGTATAACTACAATAGTAATGGGGTAATCACTAGTATTATAGGGACCCAACATCGATCGACTCAATTGGTGAGTTGATTAACTTACAATACATTCTTTCATGAATTGAATAGCCCCCCCAATAGGAGCGTTTGCTAGAGAAGAAACTTGGTAAGAATCCTTATAGTAGGAGTTGTTGAAGATCTAATTGAAGGATGAAACTAGATTGGATTGTAACTAAGCTTGTGCTCAAATATTTGGGATGTCATCGCCTATATGGTTTTTTGGAGGCCATTAAACTGCAACTCTAATCATGAATGGCCAGTGGGTGACTTAGTGGATGATAGATCAATTTGGTGTTTATTTTATAGCTAGTAAAGCACTTGGACAAGGAAATATAGACCATTTTGTTTCTTGTTGTGTAGCATTGGAACCACTTGTACAATGGATTATATACCCCTTTAGCGCTTCCAATGAAAACATAATTGTTAAAACATGAGAACAGTGGATTAAATATCCTGGAACTGATCGTAATCCCATATTGGTCTTGGGTGAAGCCTTGTGATTGGACTTAGAGAGTAAGGTGGGTCACTATGGTGCTTGTTATATAGTTGTTCAACCACTTGGACTAGGAAATCTAAACCACTATGGTTCTTGATGAAGAGTTGTCAAACCACCTGGATAGCGGATTATAGACCCTTACTGATCTAAAATGGGGGTTTGATAACTTGTTATGCTTACAAGAACCTCCCACTCAGTTAAACAAATAAATGATCTAGCTTACATATGACATTTGCGTAATTAAATACTTGAAACAAGTGTATGTTTTCTTTTGTTTTTAACTATTTAAGTGATTTAAGTCCTTTTTCTGTTGATATTAAACACATATAAAAGCCATATAATGTAGCAAATAAAAATCTACACATAACAACAAATTTAATCTAGGAGTTCACCCGAATATCGTGGGCTACATCTCCTTGAGCTTTTGTCATCTTGACTTGGTTGTTTGGGTTTATGGCAAAGTTTCTTTTACAAGTTCCACACTTAAATCCAAAGGTTACTTAATTTAACCAATGGGCTTAGAATACCATCTATATCCCTGTCATGGTTGTCATCACTCTGCAAACAGATCTAAGCTCCCTTAGACTTGATTCCTTCAATCAGTACTCAGAGCTACCCTAAGCTTCTTGATGGAACTAACTCCTTCAGAATATATTATCTGTAACTAAAACCTCATCTACTATCTCTAGCATATATCAGACACCAAAAATAGACTGATCATTTGCTCAAAATGAGCACTGCATCCCCAAACTAGGCCTTCCTCCACAGTTGGCACTGGGTTGCCTTAAACTTCCTTATAGAATCTTGGCTTTTAGAAGTCTTCAAATGCTTTTGCAAATACCTATAATGGATTCAGAATTCTCATTATAGTCAGGAATGATTATTGGTTCGCTGAGAATGAGACTAGTAGCTCCTGAGCCCCAAAATCCCCCTGGATGAAAATCTCTATGAAGATGACTTCTTCAGCTTCTCCGAACTATTCCATTGGCTTCAAAAGGCTCCAATTAGCCTAGCTAGCCTCTTGTTTCACTCTCTCTAGTCGAAAACTGTTCCTGGAGTGCATTCAGTCAATATCCCCTAGGGATACTCCACTAAACTTGGTTAATTGCACTTAACTTTGGATGAAATGGCATATCTGACTAAATTTAGCCGCTCCACCAAGTTGACCGTCAAAGGTAGCTATTAGGTTAACTATCTGGCATGCATATGTGGTGGTTAATCCTTGGAGGTTAGAAAAACTCCCCATAGAAATGGCAGTCGTATTAATGTACAACCGCATGTAAATGGTTTTGCAAACAAAGGTTAGTCGACATTAGGGCATGTGAACTATTTTATGGGACTGCTCGCGATCCTAACCCCCAATCCTCCCACTGTCACAAAATAAATATGCACCGCAACTATTATAGGTTAAGAAACAACGTTTGGCGGAGGTGGTAGAGCATTGCCTTGTCTTGCCGGATGTCATGGGTTCGATTCCGTTGGACCCCTAACAAATTTTGCATAACCATTCCAGGGCCATGTGGTGGCCTTCAGGCTTGCCACGTGTCGGCACCTGATTGGTCCCCAAAAGGGAATATTCCATGGAATATTCCTTGGAATATACTTTTTTAAATATTTCCAAAAACCAAATTATTCTTGGTCAAATGTCCAAAAATTGCAGTTTACTGGACTTTTCAAATTGCGATAACTCCTTCATACGGTGTCAGTTTTTCGAACCGTTTGCGGTGCCGGAAGTAGGAAGACGAGATATATCTAGTTTCTTAGGTTTGACACTCTTTCAAACACTTTGAAATATGAGCTATCACTAAGGTCATTGATCAATATCTGATCACTCCTCCCCATTAGGAATCTTTTGGACCCTAAAACACTGATATATTGATCTATACAATAGATGAGAGTACAACACCCTCTTCTTTTCAACCTCCATACACTTGCCTTGCATGGCTAGTTCCTTTGAACCAAAACTCAAAGGTAGTTGACACTTCCCTTCCTGGATGCACTTGTCATCTTGTTAAGAACTGTCTTTCTCGAAATCATTCAGAATTTCTGTTGAGAAGTTTACAGAAGGTAGCTGAACATCGCTTCCTTGATTATCGGCCCAAGGTGGCTCAAACAAACGTGAGATTACATCATAAATATATGCATACTTCACTGAAATTTGCATATGTACCAATGAAAGTATGTTTTACTACGTCAAGAAGTCCAACCACTTCTTACCATGCCACTTCTATGGCGACTTTTGCTGTTGCAAATCTTCTTCTGACATCTTGTCAAAAACAACATAATGCAAGAAACAACTTGACGACATAAATTCACATCATGTGAATCATCACCATGTCTCTTACATCTTGTGTACAAATGATCGACTAAATCACAAGTCGATAAAAACATACCTTTTCAAACAACTGACTCTCCAAGTCAAGCATGTACAAAAAGAAATTGACGATTCTTTTTCGAAGTAGAAAGAATTCCACCTCTTGTGAAACACTTCATCATTATCTTCCTTTTTCAATATTGCAGACAAAATCAACTTTTCCAACTCGATATGACATTGCATGCATGTTTAAACAAAGCAATCGACCATCAAGTCAACTACACATACATGTTCAATTACAATGAAATCATCAACATTCCTTTGTTCATACATACCATTCTCATGCATGTATTCCATTCTTCAACTTTCTCTCAAGCACAATCATAAGTACAATATCCTCAATCCTATGTAATGTACTTACAAATCTGAAATGAACATAATTTTGCTGCAATAAAGCAAGTCTCATACTCAACTTTTTCATTCACCCTTTTTGTAAAACCCTGCAACTTGCATTCCATTGGCAAAGAAATGTATCAAATCAAAAGAGATGTAACTTTTAATTGGATAAGAAATCTAGCCATTTCTTACCAATCCACATCAAAGGTGCTTCCTTTAACTGCATATTGACATCAACATGTGAATCATCCTAAAACACATCAATTATGGAAACTTCCTTTCCATTCTTGCCATTCTCTTTTTCCACCTTCTTCAAATTTCGTGGAAGCATTGTTGGATTCAAAATCCAACACTTTTCAGCAATATGTCCTTGCTTATGGAAATAAGTGCAACACATGTTCATCCTCTTTACAACATAATTTGCCTTGTCCAATGGACCTTTGGCTTCTTGCCTCCTTTTCTTCAAAAGTTTCTTGTATGTGGCCATTTTCTTCCAACATCTAGAAACACTATGGTTAACCAAACCACAAAAGGAACATGCAATTTTTTTCCAATGCTTATGTGGAAATTTACCATGCTTAACATAATCAAAAGAAATGTGATTGAAATCATATTTATACCTTCCTCTTTCATCTTTGTTGCCTTCATGGTAGGGTGAATCGAATGAAGAAGTGGCTCCCTTCAGAACACCATCAATCTCTTCAACGATTTTAGAGCTTTCACAACTCCCTTGTTCGAGTGCATGCTTATGAACACATTCTTCTTTCAAAGTATGTTTCAAACAATTTCATTGCCTATGAATACAATCTTTTCAAACTTGAGGTAGAGAACCTAAAATGAAACTCCTTCTAGGAATTGTTTCAATTTACTTCATGGCTGCTTTGGAACTTTCTCCATAAGATTGTCCATAGCCAAGACCCAAATACTTAGGCCTTTCCTCAACCATTATTGGCTCAACAATGCCCTGTGCATGTTTTCCCAATCCTTTTCCTTCATACCCCATTTTTGACATCAACTTGGACCCTATACCTCTTGTATGTTTTTCAAAAGAACCAACATAATCATTCTTAGAGGAAATTCATGACAAACTAGGATTGTTTACCTCTTCTTCAAACTGATGCTTGACTAAGGCTTCTTTGGAAACGAGGAGCTGTGTCTCCAACTCATGCATCCTTTCCAAGCTCATATTTGCATCCTTTCTAGGCTCATATTTTCAATATGAAGTTGGCTCTCCATTTCTTGCAACTTGTCAAAAAGCAATTGCTTCTCTTCCTTCATGGAATTCAACTACTCTCGAAGTTTGGTTCTCTTCCTTTCATTTTCATACATTTGTTTCACCGTATCCATCATGATGAA
Organism: Pinus tabuliformis; assembly: GCA_031772625.1. NCBI lineage: Eukaryota > Viridiplantae > Streptophyta > Pinopsida > Pinales > Pinaceae > Pinus > Pinus tabuliformis. The sequence continues at coordinate 1,137,826,191 of CM062811.1, forward strand.
TAAGTCTCACTTCATGTCTTCATCAAAGAATCTTGTGAAGGAGGAGGAATTTGAAAAATCACTTGTAGAAGTTGTCATTATAGAAATGAACAAAAGAACTTCAACAAAATTCACAAAGCTTTCAAAGAACCAATGGTTGTAGAGTCAAACTATTATTCAGGTAGCCTATTGCAAACAAACCCTCTTGTGCTTCAAGGGTTACCTTGAGGTCCTTTTGATAAGGAGAATGCCTTTAGCCCTTCTTCCGTCATAAACTCAAGCAACAATCAGTTTACAAACAGTTAAACAATCAAATTCTTTATACTGTTTAAATACCTTTCAAGTCAAACAAGCAACCTATTGCTCTGTCAATCAAGAAACCTATTTCTCTGTCAATCAAGAAACCAGCTTTGATACCACTTGATCTGAAATGGGGGTTTGATAACTTGTTATGCTTACAAGAACCTCCCACTCAATTAAAAAAATAAATTATCTAGCTTATATATGACATTTGCGGAATTAAATACTTGAAACAGGTGTATGTTTTCTTTTATTTTTAAGTGTTTAAGTGCTTTAAGTCCATTTGTTTCTGCTGATATTAAACACATATAATAGCCATATAATGCAGCAAATAAACATCTACACATAACAACAAATTTAGTCTAGGAGTTCACCTGAATATCTTGGGCTAGTTCTCCTTGAGCTTTTGTCATCTTGACTTGGCTCTTTGGGATTATGTCAAAGTTTATTTTACAAGTTCCACACTTAACTCCAAAGGTTACTAAACTGAACCAATGGGCTTAGAATACCATCTATTTCCCTGTCATGGTTGTCATCACTCTGCAAACAGATCTAAGCTCCCTTAGACTTGATTCCTTCAATCAGTAGTCTAAGCTATCCTGAGCTTCTTAATGGCACTAACTCCTTCAGAATACTTTAACTGTCACTGAAACCTCATCTATTGTCTCCAGCACATATCAGACACTGAAAATAGACTGATCATTTGCTCAAAATGAGCATTGCATCCCAAAACTAGGCCTTCCTCCATGGTTGGCATTGGGCTGCCTTAAACTTCCCTATAGCATCTCAGCCTTTAGAAGTCTTCAAATGCTTCTACAAATCCCTGTAATGGATTTAGAATGTTCATTACAATCAGGAATGACTATTGGTTCAATGAGAAAGAGTACTTGTAGCTCCTACAACTGCCTCCAAGTCCTGGTGGCCCTGAGCCCCAAAATCTCCCTGGATGAAAATATCTATGAATATGACTTCTTCAGCTTCACTGGACCATTCCGTTGGCTTCAAAAGGCTCCAATTAGCCTAGCTAGCCTCTTCTTTCACTCTCACTGGTCGAAAATTTCTCCTGGAGTGCATTTAGTCAATATCCCCTAGGGTTACTCTACTAAACTTGGTTAACTTCACTTAACTCTGGATAAAATGGCATATCCACCTAAGTTTAGCTACTCCGCTAAGCTGACTGTCGTAGGTAGCCATTACATTAACTATCTAGCGTGCATATGTGGTGGTTAATCCTCGACGGTTAGGGAAACTCCTTGTAGAATTGGCGGTCGTATTAATGTGCAATCATGTGTAAATGATTTTGCAAATGGTGGTTACTCGGCATCAGAACATGTGAACTGTTTTATGGGACCGCTGGCGGTCCTAACCCCCAATCCTCTGACTGTCACAAAATAAATATGCACCGCAACTGTAATAGGTTAAGAAACAACATTTGGCAGAGGTGGTAGAGCGTTGTCTTGTCTTGCCGGAGGTCACAAGTTCGATTCCGTCGGACCCCTAAAAAAATTTCACAACCATTCTAGGGCCATGTGGCGGTCTCTGGGCTTGCCACGTTTCGACACCTGATTGGTCCCCAAAAGCAAATATTCTAGGGAATATTATAGGGAATATTCCAAGGAATATCCCTTGGAATATACTTTTTCTAATATTTCCAAAAACCAAATTATTCTTGGTCAAATGTCCAAAAATTGCAGTTTACTGGAATTTTCAAAATGCGATAACTCCTTTCTACAATGTCGGTTTTTTGAACCGTTCATGGCACCGAAATCAGGAAGACAAGATCTATCCGGTTGCTCAGGTTCGACACTCTTTAAAAAACTTTGAAATTTGAGCTATCACTAAGGTCATTGATCAATATCTGATCACTTACAGTGCTTGCTATGAAAATACAATTATTAAACCACCTATATAGTGGACTTCATCTTCAGAATGTTTGGCCAAGCCTTGGTGTGAAATTTCTTGTACAATAATCCCATAATCCTATGGATCTAACTTGGGGGTGGTTATTTGCAAGAGAGATTGCAATGTAGCTAGCCTATGGTTGTGTAGAGAGTTGAGGTCCCTCCTTTAGTTTCCAACCATTTCAGTTTATTCAGATAAGTATAATGGTTTATCGATATTTGGTTTATGAATTATGATAGTCTTTTATATGTTTATGATCGATGTATCCTTCTACATTACTCATGAAATAATTCCTGAAATCATTTTCATCTTCATCATTGATAGGCCATCTTATGTATTTATGGTAATAATGAATGCCTGAACTACATGGTTACTACCATGTTCATGAATTGTAGGATATATTATATGTTTATGACTATTTTTCTAAAGTTTACTTAGGATTGACATACTATTTTATAAGTTTTTAGTTATATTAAATGTTATGAAACCAGCTCACAAAAAGATAGAAAAGATAGATCAATGCCTCAGAATTCAGCCTCTTCGAGGGGGAAACCTCCTTTACATTACACAAATGAATGATTCTTTGATGATTCAAATGACAAAACCTCTTTTCTATATATAGGAGTCTAAGGAGTCACAATATAACCCAGCCGACCTAACAATAATAATATAATGGCACAAAAATAACAATAGAGGGATTCTTTGGGGCACAGTAATAACAATATGGGGACAATAGGGGCACAACAATATTAATAAGGGATATAACTACAATAGTAATGGGGTAATCACTAGTATTATAGGAACCTAACATGCCCCTCTCCTTCAAAAAAGTGTTGTCCTCAATGCTTGAGTAGTTCTGGATGCTTCTGTATAAAATTCTCATCCTTCCATGTGGAATATTCAGCGGATAAGTTCTTCCACTTGATGAGATACTCTGAAATTGATCGATTTCGTAGCTGTCGAGTTCTTGTTTCTGTGACTGCTTTTGGTTCCAATATAATTTTTCCTTCCTCGTCAAGTTCTGGCAATATTATTTGAACTGGGAGCTTGTTGCCTATAACCTTCTTTAAACATGAAACATGGAAAAATAGGTGCACTCGAGAAGCTGCAGGAAGCTCCAATTTGTATGCCATAGTACCAATCTTTTGCAACACCTTGTACGGACCGTAATACTTTGGTGATAATTTATTATCCTTCTTAGCTTTCTTGAGGGACATTTGTTTATATGGTTGTAGCTGTAGGAATACCCAATCACCTACATCAAAACTTCTTTCGCTTCGATGTTGATCTGCCTGTTGTTTCATTCTATTCTGCGCCAACACAAGGTTATCCTTTAAGAGTTGGAGGAATTGTTGTTGATGCTCGATGTGATGTTCCACTGCTTGAACCTTAGAATTTTCTCTTAAATATGATGTGATGGATGGTGGCTGATATCCATAAAGTGCCATAAATAGGGTCATTTTTGTTGTTGTATGGAAGGAAGTGTTATACCACCATTCAGCCAGAGGCAACCATTTGACCCATTGTGTCTGTTTATTAGATACATAGCAACAAAGATATCCTTCCAAACATTTGTTTACTATCTCAGTTTTCCCATCAGATTGAGGATGATAAGATGAGCTATGAGCTAACTGAGTATCGAGACAAGAAAATAATTATGTCCAAAAATTTCCAGTGAAAATGGGATCTTTGTCACTTACAATAATCTTTTGGTTTCCATGTAGCTTTTGAATTGTTTCCATAAATGCAGTAGAAACTGTATTGGCTTTAAATGGATGTGATAATGCACAAAAGTGTGCATACTTGGTAAGTCTGTCAACTACCACCATGATGACACTCTTTCCCTTAGACTTGGGTAAACCTGTGATAAAATCCATTGAAACCTCCTCCCAATGATGGCTTGGAATGGATAAAGGTTGTAACAGACTCGGGGTCTTAATTGTTTCAACTTTATTTTGTTGGAAAACCAAACATTCTACCAAAAACTTTTGAATATACGATTTAAGGCCATCCCAAAAAAATTCCGTCTTAACCCTGCGGTAAGTTTTTAAAAATCCTGAGTGCCCTCCTAAGGGAGAAGTGTGTAATTCCATAAGAATATTTTGTTTGAGTTGGGAATTATTACAGAGGTATAAGCGATCTTTGTACCATAATGAATCATTTTTCCAGCTAAATGTATCAGATGTATTGGAATATTGTTGTAACTTTTGAATAAGTGCCCACACTTCTTCATCATTCTTCCATTCATCCCTTGCTTCATTTATCCAATTTGGTTGGATAATAGAAATGGCGCACAACAATGCTTCAACATCCTCATCCTTTCTTGAGAGTGCATCTGCCACCACATTTTGCTTCCCTTTTTTGTAGATGATTTCAAAGTCATAACCCAACATCTTTGTGACCCACTTTTGTTGCTCTTCAGAGGATAATCTTTGTTCTAAAAAGTATTTAAGGCTATCATGATCTGTTTTTACCTTGAAGTGTCTTCCCATTAGGTAGGGTTGCCATTTCTTAAGTGCATGTATTATTGCCAACATTTCCTTCTCATAAATGGCTTTGCTTAAAAACTTTCCCTTGATTGGACGACTTTCAAAAGCAATGGGTCTTTCATCTTGCATTAAAACAACACCAATTCTATTTCCTGAAGCATCACATTCCACAATAAAGGTTTTTGTGAAGTTCGGTGTAGCTAAGACCAGTGCTTGGCACATTGCCTCTTTAAGATGTTCGAAGGCCTTTGTTGCTTCGGAGTCCATAAAAATGCATCTTTCTTCAATAATATTATTAGAGGTGCTGCTATTCTCCCATAATTTTTAACAAACTTGTGATAATACCCTGCCAACCTGAGAAATCCTCGCAGATGCTTTATGGATGTGGGGATTTTCCATTCCTTAATGGCTTTAATTTTGCTAGGGTCTACCTTAACTCCTTCATGAGATACAATATGACCCAGATATTCCACCTCTTGTACTCCAAAGAAACATTTGAACCTTTTTGCATATAATTGTTTCTCCTCCAATAGTTGTAGCACCCTGTCAACATGTTCAACATGATCCTTCCAAGATTTGCTGTATATTACTATATCATCAAAAAATACTAACACAAATTTTCTAAGGAAGGGTTTGAAAATGGAATTCAACAATCCTTGAAATGTAGAAGGTGCATTGGTAAGGCCAAAAGGCATGACCAAAAATTCATAATGACCCTCATGAGTTCTAAATGTTGTTTTTGGAATGTCTTTAGTCTTCATTCTGATTTGATGATATCCTGAACGAAGATCCAACTTGGTGAAGTAAATTGGTCCATGCAATTCATCCAATAATTCATCAATGACAGGAATGGGAAACTTATCTTTAATAGTGAGCTTGTTGAGCTCCCTATAATCCGGACACATGCGCCATGATCCATCCTTCTTGTACACCAATACTACTAGAGCAGAGAAAGAACTTTGACTAGGTTGAATTATACCAGCCTCTAGCATTTCTGCAACCATATGTTCAATTTCACTCTTTTGGGCATAGGGATATCTGTATGGCCTGATGTTTGGAGGAACACTTCTTGGAATCAGATTAATAGCATGATCATGATCACGAATAGGTGGGAGACCTTTGGGAGTCTCAAATATCTTGGAAGGATTGTCCAAGACATTTTGGAGATCTAGAGAAATAGATGATTTTGATGTGGAAACATCTAGCGAACATATTTGTGCAATTACACCTCTTTGTTCCGTTTTTAGAAGTTTTGTCATACCGTTAGAGCTGATTATCTTTCCCGGTTTCCCTTCAATACCCCTTAATTCAACTTCCTTTCCTTCCGCATAAAATTTCATGAAAAGTTCTTGAAAATTAAAAGCTATTGTACCCAAGGATTGTAGCCATTAGACTCTTAGTACAACATCAGCACCTCCCATTGGAATGGAAATAATTGGTCTAGTCAATACCTATTCTCCCATGGATAGCTTGATATTATGGCACTTTCCCAAGAAATTTATTGTTCCTCCATTTGCAACCATCACTTGGCACTCTGGTGCTGGATATAGGAAGAAATTCAATTCTTTTGCTACCTTACAATGAATAAAATTGTGGGTACTTCCTGAATCAATCAACACTATTACCTTTTTCTTCTTGATTTGTCCTTCTATCTTGATGGTTTGAGGAGTGGTAACTCCCACCAATGCATTACAAGATATGGTCAGATTCATTTCTTCTTTATCTAGGCTTTGTTTTGGAGTATATCCTCTTCTTTTGACCTTTCTTGCTCCTTTTCTTCTTCCTCTTCACAATCTATGTAGAATAATTTCTTCTTAGCACACTTATGACCTTTAGTGTATTTACTATCACAACTGTAACAACGCCCTTTTGCTCTTGTTTCTTCCAATTGTTGTGGTGCCAACCTTATAGGTTGTGGAAGACTAGGGGCAACAACACTTCCAACTTTATAGTTGTGAGTGGTATGCTTCCTAGTTGCCATAATTTTGCTTTCCATTTTTCTTGCTAACCTGAATGCCTTCTCTAATGAATCAGGTCCCCAAAGGCGAACATCATGTTGGATATTATCCTTTAAAGTCCCTATGAACACATCAATCCTATGCTCCTTTGGAATATTTTTTACCCTTATGTTCAATTTTTGGAACTCTTCAATGTGCTCCATTATTGAACCCTTTTGTTTGATACTTATCAATTGGCTAAAAAAAGTGTTGCTTTTTGTATCCTCATAATGTACTATCAATTATTCCGTAAAAAATTCCCAAGTGATAATTTGTTTACGAGAGAAAAGCCATTGATACCATACAAACTGATTTGGTTCCAAATATAAAGTTGCAATACGTACCTTTTGTGTGTTTTGTACATTATTGAGATCAAAAAATTGCTCCATTTGTAATATCCATGTTGCGGGATCCTTGCCATCAAACTTCCTCATATAGATTTTTGGAATATGGTGGGTATTCGATCCAACATTAAAGTCTATGAAATCATGATTAACATTTCTTTTGTTCCCATCATGAGTTTCCTTTACTACCCTTTCACCATTTGTAAGTATTTCTTATAGGAAATTTGTCAAATCTGTCTTCAAATCTATCTTCAAATCATCCATCTTAGCTTCCACGCCATTCATCTTAACTTCCACGCCCTTTATCTTAGATTCCATGCCATTTATCTTAGCTTCTGTTAGCTTTTGTGAGAGTGACATTTGTTGCACTTGGTCTTGTAATTTTGATATATCATGTAGCATTTCTTCCTCTTCTTCATGAGTCATGCTAGAGCTTTCAGGTTGCTTAATAGGTGTTTTCATTTTCTTTCCTTGGGGCATCAGTTACCGATAATAATGCTCTACTATTCCCTTTGAATTCCTTCAAAATAATTTTTCAAACTAAGCTTAAGCAAAAATTTAAAAAAATCTACACACCTTTTTTCACTTTGTAGGAGCTCGATATTGCCTCTGATGTATCTCTATAAGTTTGGATCATCCAGTTCTGAAATTGTGACTTGCAATATCCCTCTGTGTCCTCTTTCCAATGCCACCAGTCTGATCCAAATTGGATTCTCCAAGGAAGAGTTATGCCAAATCTCCAGATCAGTTAAGTTAAAAATATGAAATATAAAGTTCATACGAAATATGTCATCGTTCTTGGACTAGTGCAAGATGAGGGTGTATAAGAAAGGTAAAACAACGATAAATGGTTATAATTTAGGAAGGGAAAATGGAAAAAAGAGAGAAAATTAGGGGGCTAACACAACTCTATATTATTTCACTTCTGAACGATTTAGAATTGCTATATTGTATACATATGTCAGCGATAAATATTAGTATGTTATGCGATATTTTTTCACATTACTTTTTTTAATTTCTTAAACAAAGTAATCATTATTTAAATGCATCTTTCTGTGGATAAGTAAATAATCTATATTATTATTTGTTTGCTAGGAATAATCAAGAATCGCATTATTATGAGATCACCTGGGTTATATAGATATATATGTATATTTTAGAGCTTATAGATTAAACCACCTATCATCTTTTTATATATTTAAAACACCCATTCATCAAATCATACTTTATTGGGAAACTGGTCCCATAATATCCAGTCGGAGCCACCATACCAAATGGATAAGGAGCTGCACTAAGGTCCGGACCGAGTGGTTATCCCCCAATGTTGGTGCTACGATTTTAGAGGCATCAACAGAGTGATATTGATATCGATAGAGTGAAAATGACTCATACACACAAAGACAAACCCTCAAAATTCCAGAACAAACTCGCAAGCATGACATAGCGATCAACATGCCAAAATACGACCAGTGGTTGATCAAGAAAAAAGGGTGTGAAGACTCGACAAGAGCTCAGGGGATGAGTCCGAGTGTTCGCGACCATCAAGGGGAAAAACAAAGGAAGGCTCCGAAATTTGGATGCAAGCCAAAATTTTTGAGGGTGTTGTAGCCGCTACAATAGTTCCCTATGTCAATCATTGGATCTAAGTCATAAGAAGTCGAGCAAACAGTGAAAGGATTGCTTGCATCGGTAACTGAAAACATGGGACTGGTTGCCACATAATTAACCCATGGTGGGGTAGATACCACTTGCATATAAGGAATATTCAGGAATGTTGGATGGCTGGTAGTCGAATCAAGACCAACAAATGAAAGTTCGTCAATCATCACAATGTTTCCATTATGAGGGAAAGACATCACTCGAAAGAGTGTGGACACAACAACTTTCATGGCATAGACATAGTCTCGCCCAAGGAGAAAATTGAAATCCAAGGGGTCTTGGACTACCATAAGATCAATACAGACAATCTTTCCTTCCATAGTAATAGGTAACTTAAGAAGGATCCCTAAAGGTTCACTGATGGTTCTGTTAAAAGAAAAAAGATTTTGTGTAATAGGCATAAGATGAGGAGAACCCAAAGCTTGCCAAGCATATGAGGATAAAATAAAGACAAAGGCACCTTCATCTACATTTTTTCACCACACATTCTTACCACAGACTTTCAAAATGATTTGGAAAGGGGTGGAAGAAGAAAGACAAGGTCCTGTCAGTCTACTCCAATCAAAGGAAATATCCTCATTGCTTAGAGGGGGATCACTAGAAACAAGTGAAATGCCCCCATGTGTAAAATAATTTGAAGTGACAATAAGAACTTGAGCAATATAAATTTCACTCTCTAAAGAGAGAGTGGGATCGACCAAATATGACATCAAGTAGACCACTTGATCAACCAATGGCTCATCAACCTGAGTGATACGTGTTTCACTTTCCAATGGAATAGTGAGATTGACTGTACTTGGATTTAGATCAGTCACTTCATCAACTGACGGTAGGTTGGGAGAATGTTTATGGTAACTAGTTGGAAGTTGTTTTTGTGGAAAAATAAGTTTTTCCAAAAATTTTAAGGCTTCTTCCATATGAGGGAAAATGTAAATATGATGAATCCCTTTACGTAACCGACAAGGAAACCTAACTTTACCCTTTTTCTCGGGAACCTCACAATTACTGGTTGATGGATCAACAATAAGTTGATAAGAATTTTATAACCATAGTTCCAATACCTTAGGAATACCATGACAATTGATAAGGAATTGGTCACCCTTACAAAGCTTGAAAGGGTATATGGGCTTGATTATAGTGCTCTAAAGCGCATTATCTCCCATTCAGGGTTGCGCTGATCCTCTTTAGGTCAAAAATCCTACCTTTGGTTTGGTTTTTTCCAAATTTCATTTTGTTTTTGCTTACTGAAAGATCAATGATTGTTGTGTCTCTAAAATCAATTTGTGTTTCCTTTTCTAGCCCTACTTTGGCCTTGATTATTTAGTGTTTCTTAAGTGATTTATTTATCATTATCAATTCATTGTCAAAGTTAACTTATAGTCGATTGATATTTGCTGAAAAGAAAGTGTCGTAATGTCTTCATTTATTTTGAAAAGGAACTGTCGTAAAGTCTTCGTTCTTGAAAAAAGATTGATTGATTGTAAGTACATTAGTTTCCTTTTGTTCATTTCGACATTAAGGGAATCGAAAAGAAAAACTTGCATCGTGCATTGAAAAGTTTGTGTGTGCTTGTAGGAATAGTTTAGGGAAATTGCGTTAGATGTGCTCTATGCTCTTTGATTAAAAGAATCTGATTGCTCTATCCTTATTAGCTAAGGTTTTCATTGTTCAAATTGAATTAAAATAATGCTTATCATATTAGTTGCATTCTAGGAATTTCATAAAACATCACGTGGTGAACTTGAAAGGAAAATTCTTAAGCAAGATCAACTTAAAATTAATCTCAATTAACCTAATAGAGCATTGTCACCTAATGCAAAACATTTAGATGTTCTAGGCTAGAGACGTGTTCTGACGTCGTAAAACATAGCTGCTATCGCTAACTTGCCTGCGATACATTGAGAGTGTGATACCTCATTCCACGTGTGATCCATATCAAATTTATGAGAGATTCTTCAATGCAAAATCACATGAAATTTCATTTGTCGACGCGTTTCGAACCAAGCAGTGTGGTTCATCGTCAGGACAAGTTGAAGAATAAGATCTAGCTTTGCATATTAAATAGTCAAAGCAGGACATCCAATGGCTATATTTCTTGACCAAGCAATGGCTAAATTTGACCAGGAGACAGTTAGTTGGACAGGATTAAGGGCATGACCTATATTTTAATAATTAAGAACCGGGATGATGGAGGAGTCTCTGCATCTTTTAAGAAACGTCAGATTTGACTTCAACTTTGAAACCTGCAAGCGTGCCCATTCAAATTGATGAACCTTGGTTGCAATGGCTCTTCCGTGCAGTGATTCAATTGTTGAATTGAGGCTTCTATGATCCATATCAAATTTATGAGAGATTCTTCGACGTAAATCACATGAAATTTCATTTGTTGATGTGTTTCGAACCAACCAGTGTGGTTCATTGTCAGGACAAGTTGAAGAATCAAATCTAGCTTTGCATATTAAATAGTCAGAGTAGGACATCCAACGGTTATATTTCTTGACCAAGCAATGGCTAAATTTGACCAGGAAACGGTTAGTTGGACAAGATTAAGGGCATGACCTATATTTTAATAATTAAGAACTGGGATTACGGAGGAGTCCCTGCATCTTTTAAGAAATGCCAGATCTGACTTCAACTTTGAAACCTGCAAGCGTGCCCATTCAAATTGATGAACCTTGGTTGCAATGGCTCTTCCGTGCAGGGATTCAATTGTTGAATTGAGGCTTCTGTGATCCATATCAAATTTATGAGAGATTCTTCGACGTAAATCACATGAAATTTCATTTGTCGACGCGTTTCGAACCAACCAGTGTGGTTCATTGTCAGAACAAGTTGAAGAATCAGATCTAGCTTTGCATATTAAATAGTCAGAGCAGGACATCAAACGGCTATATTTCTTGACCAAGCAACGACTAAATTTGACTAGGAGACAGTTAGTTGGACAGGATTAAGGGCATGACCTATATTTTAATAATTAAGAACCGGGATGACGGAGGAGTCCTTGCATCTTTTAAGAAATGCCAGATCTGAATTCAACAAGTTAGAAGATGTTTTTGTCACAAGTAAGGAAGTAGAGGTCAAAGAGATGGACATTCTGAAAGAGAAGTAAGAAAGTGCAGTAACAACAAAAACAACAGAAAAGAAAAGAACAATCGAATAAGAAATTATTCTAATTAATTCGCCTTGCGGAAACAGAATAGAAGAAACCAGAAACTACATCAGCTGAAGAAATGGAAGTTGATGAGGAGAAAGAGAAGAAAATATCTGGTGAAACCACCACCAAGAAGAATGAGGAGACAATGGAATCTCATAAAAAGATAGATATTATTTCAACTACATCTCCTAAGACCTCAGTAACACCCATTTCTACCAAGATTCCTTGGGAATCATTTCTGTTCAAACTAGTTTCTGAGTTAGAGGTAGTTCCAGATACAATTCCTTCTATGACAGATTATTATTTCAATTCTCAAATGAAATTAGTGGTAAGAAGAACAAAGAAAAGAAAACATGATTCTTTAGAGACTGTGTTTGAATTCAGCTAGTAGGCTCAAGGAGATGTGAAAGAAAAATCCCAAGAATCCTCTCAGGCCTTAGGATATTTTTTTAATTACAACCAATATCATTTGAATGAGCTTGCAACCTCATATGATAACAATCTACAAAAAATTAAAGTTTTAGAGAAAAAATTGGAGAAAAGTGAATTGTTTAATGAAGAAAATTGGCAGAAGTATTCTGCAACTCTAATTCAAGGATTCGTTGTAGAAAGGGAAAATATACAAAAGAATTTTCAAAAAGAATTGAAAGAGGTAAATTCAAAACATGAACAACACATTCAGGAATTAAGAAAAATGCATGAAGAGCAAACTCGTATTTGGAAGGAAGAAGTTGAAAATAATTATGAGATTATGATCATAGCTTTAAAAGAGAAAATTGAATCTCTTCAGAATCAACTTAATCAAAATCAAGAAGCCACATAGAGTCTAGGAGTTTTTAGAGAGCAAGATTTACAGATTTGTCTAATTTTAAGAAAAAATCAATCAAATTTCTATAAAAAGATGGATAAATCTCAAGATTTTATCAAGAAATTACAGACTTAAATGAAAGGATTGATTTGTTAATAGAAGAAGACAAATCTATTAAAAACAAATTTTTGTCTATTCTTGACTGGGAAAAGGAATTTCAATATGATGAGATTCCAAAAGTTTCAAAGACAGATAAGAGATTGATGCTTGCATCCTTGATCCGTAAGGAAGATGAAGCCAAACAAATCAGAACATGGATACAAACAACATAAGGAAAAGGTTTGACAATTTGGGAGAAAGGGACATACTTTATAGAAGAAATCAACCTATCAGGTTCCAAGCCACTGAAGAAAATTATTCCAGGAGAATTAAAGTAGCCAACGTAAGATCATGTTATGAAGGGCTAGGTATAAACCAAAAGGTTAAATTATGGCAACAAAAAACTTTCCAGAAATTTTGACAGCTTCCTTTTGAACAAATCAAGATTATTGCTAAATTTGAAATCAAGTATCAAAAAAGAAAGAAAAAGTTCCAAGGATTGATTTCTAGTTGCCAAATCAGCATTAATAATTTTTCTTCCAGTCATTTCTTTGAAGTTTCCTAGGTATATTCACAATGGGAAAATCATATCGAAGTTCATGCACCCCACTTATTGCTCAGTCTCAACTATGAGGATTTTGAAGATGAGGAAGGTTACCTACTTCTCAGGTGGAGATCATTTGAATATGGATAAGATTTATGTTTTTAGAATTAATCATTTACTTTTAGAAAATCTCTTGATTTTATTGTTTCAAGAATTATCCTTTTTTTTTAAATATTACTTCTAGACCATTTTGTGTTGGTCAAAGGGTTGAGAAATGGTGAAGATTACAGACTTGTATTTTTTAATCAGTTTTGATGTATCATATTTTTTGAAGACCATTTTTAGTTTTAATGTGCGATGAGCTATGATATTTATGTCAATAAATCATCTTAATTACACATTGGATGTCTCTATTATTGCTCTATAACTTGTGCTCTTTAATTATGAATGAATATTTAAGTATTTTGTTAAACATTTCTTATGACATATTACAGTCTACATCCTTTTATCATTAGGAGTTGAAATTTTGTTATTTTTTTCATCACTACTTCATCATTGGAATTTGATATTAAAATATAGGTTTTTATTGCTCTCGTTTCTGAGATAGGAGTGTAGAATTTCTTGTAGATTCACAAGCTCATGCAATGTACTAAAGCACATGACAAAAATTTACTTCTAATTTCAACTAGTGGAAGCCAATAGATCAAGTGAAAATATTAATCGACAAGAGGAAGATAATCAATGGCACATAACACAATGAGTTTTCCTGGGGAAAGAAACTGCTCAAAACCCCACCTATATGTATTGCATTAATAAAAAATATGATTGAAGATACAAAGCTTGTTCTCACTAGAAGAATTTCGCACAAGTATAATCAACTCTCAACTCACAAGCTAGCTCAAGAAAAATCCTTAGCCTATTCTACAACTATCCAAGCCCCTATTTTCTTGCACAATTCCTAGGATGAATAACCTGTATTTAAAGGGCATTCATGCTTCCAAAATTGCACAATCCAAACATAGGTCCTTCTCTGATTGCATGCATGATATTTACAAGTCAGTAAATCATATAATTGATAGTACATTGTCCCTGCACTCTAGTCTCGGCTGGTTCTTTCTTTGAACTGACATGCATGAGTTTCTCATTACCAAATCTTCAGTTAATTGGAGTAACACTTGTGGATGTGCTAGTGCACCAACTGACTGTTAGTCCTCTATTAGCTCAAAAAATAATTAGAACTAATTTAACTGTCTATAACTCAGTAAACTAAGTTAATCTAATTACAACTCAAATGAACTCATAATGGACCCCTAAATATTAGGGAGAACAATTACATGAATTCCAAAAGACTTCCAACTCGAAATTCCTAAGTTAATTAATTTAATTAAACTTAATTAACTATTTACAAGTTTCTATGAGAATAGAATTATAATTTTAATTCTCAATTTAATTCAAGGGCAAATTAAATTGGAATTTCTAGATTCTATTTTTAACATTTCTTGTTGTTATTTTCATCAAGGAGTTATCATTAATTTCCTTTAGGCAATGCATGCATATATAGATTTCAAAAAATACCAAAAAAATTGTTTGAATAAGATGAAAACCTTAAAATATCTTTTTGGAGTTTTTGCATAAAAGCTTCTTAGGAAAATTATCTGTTCGGTTTTTTGGAATGAAATTCCAGTTAGTAATTTAAATCACGTGATATTTCACATGGTATTATGTTTATTTAAATCCTTTAATCTCTGTTGTTTAAACTAATCCTATCATACTAATAGATTGTGTTCATATTTTTTATTAGAATATATCATATATTTTCCCTAGATTAATCATAGTTTTTCCTAGTTTAATTTTAGTTTTAGATAACACAGGCAACCGAGCCCTTATTCCAGAGAGTATACAACCATCTAAACGAAAAAGAGTCTAATTGGGCCTCTGATCAGGAAAATACTCACTAGTTGCAAGAATAATATTTCCGCCTATCAACAATTTGGCACTAGAAGGAGAGCCACATATAGTGTATGGATGATAAACCTATTGAGCCTATTCATCCTATAACATCAAGTTATATTAGTACCTCATCTATAGTTGTTTAGCCAACTGAACCCTTACTTATTTCATCAACAGCTATAATCTCACTAGAAGAATTAGCTAAGGTATCATATGTTCTTGTGCATCCTTAAATTCAATTTTTTAAAGTATATACTTGATCTCAAAGCAAAGTCTCATGTTTATCCCATATCTTATTTGATATATCTAGAAGGATAAGACACATGCATGAGTTCAAAGCTATAATATAATCCCATTTTGAAGCTATTCCTAGATCATCAATAGAAACCAATCCTAGAGCTCCTTTTGAGTTCACAACTTTTACAAACCTCCTATTCCCTTTAGAAGAAGTTGATTGCGAAACTGATCCTATTGCATCTCGAACAGTAATCCCCTTAATTACTTCAATTTAGACTCCAATTTCATCCACTTCGTCAACTCTTCAAATATCAGTCCCTCCACCTCTGATTATACCTCCTTTGGGTCCTCCTTTTCAAGGCTTTCACCTCATTCATTAAGTTCAAGTTCATCATCTCCAAAGTCACCTATGGTAGGTCAACCTTGGTTATCCACTGAACCTATTGTTGTTGCAGGTGATCAACATGATCTACCAAAGAATTATGAAAGATGGCTTCCAAAGTATGATCCTGATGGTCCTATTACTACCAAATAACATGTTAAATAACTTATGCCATCTCTTAAGTTAGGTGTAGTTCAACATGAAGACCAAGTTTGCAAATTGTTTCCTTTCACTTTTGAAGGAAAATCAACTGCTTGGTATTCCACCATAGTTGATGGCACTATTACAACTTGGGAATCCTTTGAAAAAATATTTATCAAAAAGTATGGAGAGGATAAAACTAAAGCAACCTTAGTTGTTGAATTATCAAATATCAAAATGGATTCAGGAGAATCAATCAAATATTTTAATCAAAGATTTCTTTCTATCCTTAATAGAATCCCTACAGCTTCTAGGCCAAATGATGATGTGCTAAATGAGGTCTATACTACTGCTCTTCCTCCTAATATCGCATTTACTGTTAATAAAAAGAAAAATCTACATTAGCCCTAAAAATGGAAGAGGCCTTAAATGTTGAAAAACAAATATTAAATATTGTTTTGAAACATGCATTAGGATAAGAAATAAATAAAATTATATCTTCTTCTAAAAAGCCTTCAACTAGTAAAACAATTGATGACAAAAAAGAAAAAGATAATATTGATTTAGACTATATTGAAAAGGTAATAAAAAATGTCTAATGAGATAACATATGTGAAAAATGTCCTTTCTAAAACTCTTGTGATAAAAAAACCTTGGAGACCTTTTAGAAGGAATCCACCCCCCAATCCTAATCAAAATTTCTTGAAGAATTCAACATTGATGATTATGCTCATGATGATTTTTGTCAAGCTCATAATGATAAACATTCTAAAAAAACTTGTTCCACTTTTATAAACATGTTTAAAGTATTTATTGAAGGTGAGAATGAAAGTCAACCAGAGAATGAAAGCAAGAAAGAAGAAGAATCTAGTAAAATTAATGTCTTATGGGATGTTTCTCAAGGAGGACTAATTGATAATGATTTTGTTGAAGATGAAGAAGAAATTAACACTGTACAAACTAGATCAAAAGTCAAAGTGCTTCTCCAAATCAAGTATCCACATCAAATCCCAATTCTCTGGCTCAAACAAAGAAAACTCAAACTGCTGATAAGGATACTTCTACATCTAATGCTCTTCCTATCACAAAGCATTTAGATTATGATTTAGTTGAAGATATGAATAAAACTAGAGCTAATATCTCTTTATTTGAATTATCAAAACTCACTCAACAAAGAGATAAATTGATAAAATATCTAGCAAACAATCCATTTAAAAATTTTAATTCCAATTAAGCCCCATCTAAAAAAAATTGAATATTAAATCAGCTTTGATTGGAGATAGGTCATCCTCTCAAACTCCTCCTTTCCTATTAAATTTTGAAATATGCAACAAAAATGTACATAATTTCTTAGTCGATTTAGGGGCTTCATCTAATGTAATGCCCTTATCTGTTGTTTAGAAATTAAATGACTCCTATAAACTCATCTACCCAAATTGTTCAACTGGATAGATCAAGTGTAGAAATTTTAGGAGAAATAAAAGATGTTTTAATCAGACTTGCCTATATCCTAAAAAAATTAGGTCATTGACATTATTGTCACAGATATTCTAGAATCTTATGGTTTAATTCTTAGCTGAGATTGGTCAGAAAAACTTAATGGTTATTTTTCTACGGATTGGTCTCATTTATGGTTACCTTTAAACGGTAAACCAAATAAATTCAAGGTTGAGCGTGAACAACATATGAAACATACAGTTACCGACCTTGAAAATTCCAATGAGCCAATAAATTCTCCTGAATCTTCATTAGGTAATTATACATTTGATACATATCTCGGTAATTTTTCATCTGAAGAATCATCTGTATCAAAAACTCAAATTGAATTCCTAAACTTTCTCCAAGTACCAACATCAAATACAAGGCAAATTTCTTATACAAAGGCTCCATCCATATTTACAACTGATCAAATTGATAGTTGGACATTATACTTTGATGGATCCAAATCAAATGAAGGAGCTAGTATTGGATGTGTCTTAATTGATTCACAAGGGAATAAATTTCTTCTTTCTTGCAGATTGAGTTTCCCTTGTACAAATAATGTAGTTGAATACGAGGCTTTATTACAAGGTCTTCGCAAATCTATTGAAATGGATATAAAAAATATCAAAGTTTTAGGCGATTCAGAAATTATTGTAAAACAATGCAATAAAACCATTCATTTTGTATCCAACCTTTTGAAAAATTATAGAAAAGAAGTATGGGACTTAGCTCAAAAATTTGATAACTTTGAGTTAGATTCTATACCCCATTCTCAGAATTTTGATGCTAACCTACTTGCTAATGTTTCATCAAAGCTACTGCAAGTTGAAATTTTTTCTCCAGGACTTTTTTAAGTCGAAATTCTGTTCAAACCTTCAATTCCCGACAATATTCAAAATTTGATAGTATTTGATGATGACGATAAAATCAAATATTTCTTAACCTTACAAGATACTTTCAAAGGATCTATTATTGATGAAGATCAACATACTGCTCAATTGTGATTTGACTTTTTGAATGATTCAAAAAATCAAAATTTTATTCCAAAATCCATAGTCTGACTGAAATATTTATATGATTTTCAAAATAAATTCAAAGGAAGTACAAATTGCTAAACTAATAGTTATTCAAAGCAATTTGAAGTTGTTAACCTGGGAACAGAAAAAGCAACCTCAAAATGTTAATTTGGGAAGCAATTTTACACCTACAGAAAGATCCAGATTTATCAAATTATTCAGGCAATACAAGGATGTTTTCTCTTGGACTTATGACGATTTGAAAGTTTATGATACTAAAATCATACAACATGTAATTCCAATCAAATCTGACACTCAACCTTTTCAGCAAAAATTAAGGAAAATGAATGCTTTTCAAAATATCAAAGAAGCCATTGTTATTCATCATTAATCAGTCCAAATTTTTCTAAACAATTTTTTTTGTATACATTTGCATAGGATATCTCTTATTCAGTAGTTCTTAATCAAAATAATTTTAAAGATATGAAAATTCCTATCTCATACTAAAGTGATAGTTCCCCATCTTACAGTTAGAAATTTGTTGGTTCAAAAGGACTTAGGAGAAAAAAGAGTAAATTGGATGACTACATTGCAGGAATATGATTTAGAAATTAAACCATCTAAAGTCATAAGAGGACAAGGTCTGTGTAAATTATCAGCTGAAGCAGAAGGATATCACCCAAAGGAAGATCAAAGTTCCAATTTTGAAGTAGGATGGTACAATGAATTTGAAATGAATCAAGAACAAATTTTGTACATACTTGTACCAACAAATACATGGTATGCAGATATAAAACATTTCTTAATTCATGGTACTACTCCGAACCATCTATCAATCAAACAAAAAAGAATTTTATGGTTGAAATGTTCTAAATATCAATTAATTGATGACATTCTTTTTAGAAAAAATTATGATGATGTTTTACTAAGATGCCTTGAGAAATGATGCAGAAAAGGTTTTAGTGGAGTTACATGATGGACCTTCTGGTGGAAATTTTGGAGGAGAAACAACTACACATAAAATCTTACGAGCAGGCTATTATTGGCCCACTCTATTCAAGGATTCTTTTTTATATGCAAGGAAGTGTAAAGAATGTCAAACAACAATAGGAAAAGAAAAAAGACTAGCTCTTCCTCTTCAACATGTTGAAGTCAAATGACCATTCAAATAATTGGGATTAGATATTAGTGATGATATTAATCCAAACTCTTAAAAATTACATAAATACATTCTCACATCTATTGATTACTTCACAAGATGGACAAAAGAAATTCCTTTGAAACAATTCAACAATGAATAGGTATGATCATTCTTGGAAACCCATTTCAACGTAATTTAGTTTCCAACCTAGCAAAGGATTTATTTTATATCTGTTAGTTGTGATTAAATAAAACATATACATATATATATTCCACTCCTCCCGCAAAGTCTTTCATCATTTAATTACGATTAAATAAAACATATATATTCCACTCCTCATGTGAAGTTTGTTAGGGTCCCACCCTAACCCCCTTATTTATGTAATAGGATCGAGTCATAGTTATAGTTAGTAAAGAGTCAATAAAGCCCATATTAATAATTGTAAGTGGTTAACCTGCATTTAATGACGGAACCACAGTTAGTTACAAATGGGCCATGGTATTAGATAGATGGTATTAACAAGAACCATGGTATTTCCCCATGGTATTACATGTATGAATCCTATATAAAGGATAGAGACTCCCTGCGAGGAGCATCATGTCTTATTTTGTAATCGAGCTATGCTCTATTGGAGGTTGCCCCCTTGAAGAGGCAAGTGAACATTTCTTTCTGAATAATAAAATACTTGCTGTTATTTCTCACTGTTCTATGTTTTGGGTATATTTCTTTGCATATTTGGTATTTTGGTATTGTCTTGCAGGTTAAGGGCATAACAAGTGGTATCAGAGCGCTTTCTAGGGCCGGTGGGATCTCCATTTTTTAGCAATTTTTTTTTTGGCTAGAGACATGTTCCAGCGTCTTTAAACCACAGGATCTGTCATTGAGTGCATAAACCTACAGATTTTGGGAGGCATGCATGTAGGAAATACAAGAGGTGGTCATGCTTGTTGGACTCCCTTGTAACCCCTGTGGGTACCCCTTCGAGTAGTACGCATTAGACAGAACCGCGCACGAACTGTCTTCCAAGTACCTTTTGGGTATATCGGAAGCCCCCTAGCTCCCTTGAAACCTCGCCATAAATAAACCGTCGGTCGTCTTGCTGCTACAGTACATTGAGAACAACACTCGGAGAGATTACTCGCCCGTACAATAGGGTAGTCACATTGTACGGCTAAGGGTACGGTTGATCCTCCTTAGTTAGTGCCCTGAAAAATTGGGTTGAGTACTATTGTCAGACCCTTATGTATATTGCAATTTGTAGCACCTGACACTCCTGGAGACCATAGTTCCCTTCTCTATCTCAGGATCACGCATAATCTCTGCCAGATTAGATCTCACAAGTGGGGTTTTGCAGCAACAGCAGCAATTAGTTCCGTCGTTCAGATTTATCAGAACAACCATTCAGGTCTATTATATCCATCAGATCCGCAACAACAATCAGTTCCATCGTTTAGATCTATCAGATCAACCGTTCAGATTTCTCAGATCCCTCAGATCCGCCATCCAGATCTAAGTAGTTGTGTGGGTTCCTATACTTGGGTGCGATTTTCGCGGGACTTTTGGCAGCATTGAAATTTACGGGATTCGGCAACTGCAGTATTCCTAAGCAAGGAGTGAGAAAAAAAAGGAGTCTGAGACCCCTTGGGGCGCTTATTGGTGACTTATCCCATAAGAATTAGGACGATGAGCTGAGCAAGGTGGTACCATTCAATTGTTAGTGCCAAAAAATTCGAGCGGTCCCAAATTTCAAGTAAATCAGCTCGGTGCATGGTACAAACTAGAAATCAAGCTATGACGAATGAGAGGATGGACAACCTTGAAGCATCCTTGAAAGAAATCCAAGTGCAGCTGAAGGGAATAACTACAACACTCTCTATGGGCAAGGCGGAAGCCCACGAGGAGGCATATATTGGCACTGAACACAGTGAGGGTGAGTCTAGCCAGTCTCTTCACCTCTTTGGCCCCCACCAACAATCCTGTACCACCCAAGCTAGACATGTATAAATTTGATGGCTCTCACCCGGCAGCATGGATAGCACAAATGGAGCAATATTTCAGCCTGAATTACATCCTGGCTAATGCTACTCAACTTATAGTGGGTATCATGTACTTGGACAATGAAAGATGGCAATGGTGGCAATGGCATCAACATTGCTATGGAAGGCCCTTGACTTGGGAGACATTCAAAAAAGACCTTATGGATCGCTTTGACCATGACTCTACCTTTTAGGGTCATCTCGCTAAGCTTCGACAAACAGGAAGAGTGGATGAATATATTACAACCTTTGAAGCCTTAGATTTCCGCACTGGAGGTCTACAAGATGAGTTCTACATGGAATGTTTTATCAGTGGTCTTAAAGAAGCCATACAAGCCCATGTCCAACTGCACCACCTTCCCTCATGACTAGAGGCTTGCAGGATAGCTCGTGAAGTAGAACGTGCATTAGTGGCCCAGTTCAATCACCCAAATTTCACTACCAAGGGTCACCCCCCACAGGCTCATAGCACTACCCAAACACTAAAGGTTCAAAAGGTGTCACCTGCAGAAATGGCGAAAAGAAGAAAGCAAGGATTATGTTACTACTATGATGAAAAATACTCCCCAGGGCATAAATGCAAGGAGCCCAAATTCTTTCAACTTGATGCTACTAATCACAGTTCATCGGAGGAAGCCCCACCACTTGAGGAACCAGAGGAGGAAGAAGAGGACAACCAGAAGGACAATATAACTTAAGAACTAGTTATTTTGCTACATGCCTTGGCAGGGATTTCTTCACCTCAAACTCTCAAAATCAGAGGTTTTATTAAGCATCGCCCAGTAGTAGTCTTGATTGATAGTGGAAGTACACATAATTTTATCCATCAAAGAGTTGCGGAAGCAGTGAATTGTTTTGTACTAGCAGTTTCTAACTTCCAAGTCCAAATTGTTGATGGGGGAACCATGAAATGTGAACGTCGCTGTGAAAATGTCAAACTTCAAATCGGGTATTATCAGTTAAAGACCCACATGTTTTCCATACACATGGGCGAGTGCGACATTGTCCTAGGTGCTGAATGGCTTCGCACACTTGGCCCAATCACACTGGATTTCCAGGAATTATATATGAGCTTTAAGCAGAACAACCACACACATACCCTTCGTGGACTCCAGGCGGGAGCTCCCTCTATCATCAGCTCACATCGGATGTAAAAATTGTTAAAAAAGGTCCATAATGTAGTTATAGCTCAATTTAATGCCATCCAGGCCTTCGAACCCAATTCTCTTCAGATTCATCCTGAGATGCAATAGATCTTAAATAATCATCTGCCAGTCTTTGACAAGCCTCATGAGCTTCCACCCTCAAGAGGGGAACATGATCATAGTATCACTTTGGTCCCAGGGTCCCAACCACCAAATGTGTGCCCATATAAATATCCGTTCACCCAAAAGAATGAAATAGAAAAAATAATCAAGGAACTTTTGGAAGTAGGCGTCATTCATCCCAGCATTAGTCCTTATTCATCACCGCTGGTCATGGTGCTCAAGAAAGATGGGGAATGGCGTGTGTGTCCAGACTTCAGGGTCCTCAATAAGTTGACAGTCAAAGATAAATTTCCCATCCCGGTTGTTGATGATTTGCTGGATGAACTAAATGGGGCTCAATTATTCACTAAGCTTGATCTTCGCTCAGGCTACCACCAAATTCGCATGAAAGAAGTCGACATTCCAAAGACTGCATTCCGAACTCATGAAGGCCATTATGAGTTCTTGGTCATGCCATTCGAACTTTGTAATGCCCCATCCACTTTTCAGAGCCTTATGAACCACTGCTCAAACCATATCTCAGAAAATTTGTCCTTGTTTTCTTTGATGACATCCTCATCTACAGTCACACTTGGGCCGCACATCTTCACCATGTAGATCTACTCTTGCAACTGCTCCACGAGCATAAATTATTTGTTAAGATGTCCAAGTGTTCTTTTGGCATGGAAGAAGTTGAGTATTTGGGCCACATTGTGGGGCGTGAATGTGTCAGGGTGGACCCAAAAAAGATCCAGGCAATGCAAGATTGGCCTCAACATAAGACCTTGAAGAGCCTGAGAGGATTTTTGGGTCTCACTGGCTACTATCGCAAATTTTTCCGCAATTATGGTCGCATTGCAAGGCCCCTCACTCAACTCCTCAAGAAAAATTCATTCCTCTAGAATGACGAAGCAAAACAGGCCTTTACAGCTCTCAAAAATGCCATGTGTTCCACTCCAGTCTTAGTGCTACCCAACTTCACCAAATCTTTTGTCATTGAATGTGATGCTTCAGGTATGGGTATTTATGTAATAGGATCGAGTCATAGTTATAGTTAGTAAAGAGTAAATAAAGCCCATATTAATAATTGTAAGTGGTTAACCCGCATTTAATGACGAGACTACAGTTAGTTGCAAATGGGCCATGGTATTAGATAGATGGTATTAATAAGAACCATGGTATTGTCCCATGGTATTGCATGTATCAATCCTATATAAAGGATAGAGACTCCCTGCGAGGAGCATCATGTCTTATTTTGTAATCAAGCTCTGCTCCATTGGAGGTTGCCCCCTCGAAGAGGGAAGTGAACATTGCTTTCTGAATAATAAAATACTTGCTGTTATTTCTCACTGTTCTATGTTCTGGGTATATTTCTTCGCATATTTGGTATTCTGGTATCATCTTGTAGGTTAAGGGCATAACAAAGTTTATGCTGGACTGATAGGTGGTTCATCGAGCTATCAATCTTCTTTCAAGGACAACCAAGAACAACCATTTTTAATTAATTGATTGTCAACAATTATGATTCTTCCAGTCATCTTTAACACTGAAATGATAGGTGGTCTATTATTATTTATTTAAATTTTATATTTTTCATTAAATTATTATTATTTTTTAGGCATAGTTTAATTTATAAACGAAATAGTTTTTTTCATCGGAATTCACTTAAATAGGGCAATATCATTTCAAGATTTTTTGTTATTTAAAATACATTTTTGAATGCATAAATGGATTTGGCACCCTAAAAAACCCCTAGGGCACTCGAATTATGCAGATTAAATAATTTAAACTCAAGTTTTAAAAATTCTCTCTCGGATTTTAATTAAAATTAACCAAAAAAATGATCCTTAAAAAGGTTAGTTTGTCTATAAGTTAGACTGTGCTTTTTTTTAATACAATATAGAATTTGTATGTAATATTTCAAAAATACATATAGTATCAAGTTATTATTCTTTTTACCTGAACAATCTTCTTTTTCAGTACATTTTTTCAAGAAAAAATACTTTTTTGATTAGGCTTAATATAATGTTAAATATGTTATAGTTAAAAAAATATATAAATAATAAAAATAATAATATCATTTATGAATAAAATATATCAATATTCATTTTAATTAAAATTAGTTTATATTAACTTTGTATATAAAGAGACGAATAATTAAAAATAATATTCCACCAAATGTGTAAATAAATAGAGGTATAGCTAAAACACTTGTACTAACATGATTTTTTTAAATACATCAAATTATTATTATTATAATTATACAATAAAAAATATTTAAAATACATTTAAATAATTATTATTAATATAAAATAAAACAATGTTCTCTGATTGGGGTGTGAGTTGGTGGTAATAAGACTTGTATATGAATGAGGTTGATAATCCCAAGGTGCCTCCTCACCATCCTCCACATACATAGAAAGGTGGTTCTTTGCATGTGAGGAGTTAATGCCATCCTCAAAGGTGGTAGGGGCATAAGTGTGGATGGGATAACCAGTGTTTTCCATGGTAAGTTTGATAAGTTTTTTGATAGTGAACTATGTTTCCTCGGCTCTAGTCAGAGAGGAAAGGTGGTTTGGAGAAGGCTCCGCCTGTGTGTTTTCCCTGGGTGCGGGTTCAGTCGCAGTTGTTTCAAGCTCTAGTTCATTGGTATGTTTATAGTTCATCTATTCATGCCCCTATGATTCGTTATATCTAATTGTTGGTCTTTGGGTTGAAAAGTTCTAATGCAACTTGGTCACTTCGGAAGGTGGAATATATGGATTTCTATGTGGAGGATACAGAAGTGGAAGCAGTTTCTTTTATTTCTTGTCTTCCTGTGTCTGTGGTGTTTGGTATTACATTGGTTGTGGTTCTCTCTCTGCTTCTGGGTATTTTTTTTCTCTATCCCCATCTAAGGGGCCTCTTTTCTTATATTATGTTTTGAGTCAAACCTCCAGGGATTTGGTATGAGGATGGCTCAACTTACAATTATGTATTTTGGTTCCTCGAAAGGTAGTGCCTGCGGGTTCAAGGGGTTTCTTTCTTTCTAGTTATTTATTTGTGTCAATCAATTGAATTGGTGTCTAGTTCATTTTCTGGCCTTTCATATGTTTCCTTTGGTAGGTCCTCGACTTTGTCGTGACCCCTGGAAACTTTGTGTTTCTGGGTTAAAGATCCCATTTGGGTGCTTTACGGGGTCTCAATTTGTTAGTTAAAGTAATTGCAGGAGCTAAATTCTCATGGATCGCTCCACCTCTGGAAAGGGCAAGGTTTCCCAGAGCTCGCGTGGCCAAAGGAAAAGCTCTAAGGAATCCCCTAGGGGTAACCAACCAATATCCTTTAGGGGCATCGCTTGGGGCCTAAATTCACTTTCAAGTATCATCAATGAAGTGGTACCAATGTATCATGAGGGAACCTCGGCTCAGGTTTGTTAGCTGATCGAGGAATGGGAAGAAGAGCTTAATCAGAAGGCATGTATTATGGACATAGATTTGGATGAATGGAAAACATTAACCCCTGGTCTTGGTCATAATAGAGGCAAGGCAACTCAGTTCAAGCAAACGTTGCACTTGTATTGGTTGATGTATAGCCTCTTGGCCAACGCATTAGATTAGATTTCGTCTAGTGGGGCTGCGACCACTCATGGTTTTCCAAATTATAGCAAGGAATTTCAGAAAATTTAGTTTCAGTTACAGAAGTGGAATGGGTGCCTTAACCATATTGAGCAGTACATACCATGCATCCCTCAAATACATCTCCCTAGCTCCAGTGCGAAGGACCCTTCTCATGTCGAGTCTTCGGAAGATGATTAGCTTGGTGTCTATTCCTCTATCTTTCTTTTTATTGTATGCAACTGTCCTATAATGTCTAGTATGTTTTTAGGTATGTTTATAGTTATTTATATTTTAGGTAGTACATTGTCATGGATTATTATACTTATTGCATTTTGTTACTGGATGGTTTATCATGTCATTAGGTGGCAAACAGATCAGGTTTCCCTCTGGTCTGGTTGAGTCCACCTAACCATATGGATATGGATGTAAATTGCCCTATTTTGATGTTAATGAAAAAGAAAGGTCCTACCAAGCTTACAAAAAAAAACAACAACATCAATGTTTAAAATACAATTTAATAGCTAATTATTTATGATTTTTTATTAAATATAATTAATAAATCAAATTTAATTATGAAAAGAACAAAATAAATGGAATTACTAGCACAACCACATTTATATTAATATAGATTTGGTTGATAAACACCGATAGCCATATAATATATTAATTTATATTAATAATAGTAACAACTTAAAATAATTTTAGAAATTAATAATAGCACATATAAGCAAATATTATAAAAAATAATTGAAGGCAATTTAATAAAACAAAGCATGAAATTAGATAAAAGCATATTAATAAAATTTAATAACCTAAATATATAACATTATTTATGATAGAAAAATATGATAAAATAAACAATCAAATTAATGATAAAATATTAATAATAAAAAGCAATAATTGAAATATAAATACAAAACCATATCATTAACCAATGTGAAATGTTGCTAATTAAAAATCTAAAATAATGTTCGTAATTGACACTATTAATAATAATACTATTTTTTAAAATGAAAAATATTATTATTCAAAATACTATTAATATAATAAAAGATAAAACAATATAAATTAAAGAAATAAAAGTTTAATATAATTACATGAAAATAATTTTAGAAAATTAAAAGAGACCCAATATAAATACAAATACTCAAAAGTATAAGCATAGGAAAAAGAAAATGCATTGAAGAGAACATAAATTTCGACATCAACAACAATTGTTGTGAATCACTAACAAGCATTGACGATAGTTAAGAAAGGATGATTCTGACAATCTCGGTCACAATGCGACAAAAAAATGAGATGAAATTTTAAACATTACAGACCAATGACAACAACGCAAACTTTACTAACATTGAAAGAAACAACAATAACACATTCCACAACTAAATTCAACTCTCAACACTTGATCAAAACATAATTATTTCATAACGTCTTCCAAAACACACCCAAAGTGGTGGAAAATCCAACACCAATTCAAATCAACAGGATAATGATAATGATACTTCACGCTTTCAAGCCAATCCATTCTTGTCTCCCTCCCTGATTCTCTTTGGTAAAAATGATATAAAGTTTGAACATCTGATTTGTTTACACTCAAAACACAAATATGCTCATCAACAAAATCAGGATGGAAGCCATGTCTTCTATCAAACTTTGCGCGAATAAAGATAACAAAACTAATGGTTTTCATAATAGAATTAATCACTCTCATGTAATAATTACCATCATTGTTCTCTATATATGTGAATAATTGACAAAAAAATATAATTATAATCAATACATTGAAAGAAAGTAAATTAACAGAAATAAAAATATTGATTTATGTTTTTGGTTATTTCATATTCAAACATAAATATAAAAAGATTCAAAAGAACGAGAGAAAAAAACGCAAACAACTACAATTCAAGCAATCAAACAACAATTGCTCTAAAATAGTCAATTTACTTACTTCAGTAATCAACAATTCTATTCAAATCAACAAAAAGGAAAACAAAGAACTTATGAAGGTGCATACAAATAATTGCAAAAAATAATAACTAAAGAGAAGTAATCTTATTTTTTCTTAAACAAATGCATACAAATAATTGGAACCAAGAAGAAAAAATACAAAAAAATAATTCATGAACAGTAAATTGTATTGAAGATAAATACCCCAAAAATGATATTGACTTTAATCGCTCCTCCTCTTTCTTTCTAAGTGTAACATATGCATTATCTTTCATTTTTGCATAACGTTGAAAAGAAAAAGGCAGTGAAATCTACAAACCATCTATTGATTTCACTCTCGATATAGTTGTAAATGTCAGACCCTGCCTCTCTCTGTCTCCAATATCTACAGTGGCTCATTGCAAAGTCATCCCCTGTGATTTGTGTATTGTCAATGCCCATGCCATTTTCAAAGGCATTTGCCTCATATTCCCCCTAAGAACAGGCAAAATCAATACAAGAATTAGAGAATCCTTATCAAATGGAACACCACAATACTTTTCAAACATAATTGTAACAAATTGTGGAAGTTGTGGCATTTTTGAACCAGGTGCAAAGAAAATATTCTGAATATATCGAAGTGCACCATTAACCAAACCAACTTAAACCCACAAATTACACGTTAACATCACGTGCTCTCTGTGACATAGCAATACTTCATGCTCCAATATATCATCATCACTATCACTTATTTTTGTTCTTCTACTACTTTCTACAACACATCTCACAATAGGAGAATTTAATGCTTTAAGCATTTTTTGATTGTGCAAATTGACGAGATTATTCATCACAAATAAGTGAATAGAAGAATCAAACAAAATCCTTTCCTGTCGATCCAAGCAACTATCAACACGGGTCATAAGAAAATCCCAATCAACAAGAGAAGGCTTTGCATTTCTAATATTGGTTAAAATATTGTGAAAAGATGCTTGTCTTAGATCATCTCCTTGCTGCCTATAAATTTTTTCCAGAGCCACTACAATGTTGAAGCTTTCCCACAAAACTTTCCCAATTTTTCTACCTACATACAAGGGTTTATCCTTAATAGGAGGCAGCTGGGCAAGGTCACCCACAAGAATGATGGACCTACCACCAAAAGGACAATCCTTATTTTCAGGAAAGCCTTCTCGAAAACGAGAATCTATTTGTATGAATAGAATTTGGCCTATAAATTTAATCTCATCAATCAATATATATCGAGTGTGCCTCATTTTGTCCTGGAACACTACCAAAGCCTACCCACATAGTGGCTTCATATCTTTTATAGGAATTTTTAAAGCAAAATGTATTGTTTTCCCACATATGTTAAAAGTAGCAATAACAGTTGGAGCAAGAAATAACAAAGGACTTTTTCCATTTGTTATTGCACTAGAAAGAGCATGAGAAATACACCCAATAAAAGAATACTTCCCTATTCCGGTAGTGCCTGGAATAATCATTTTCAAAGAAACATCATTTTCACCATTATCAAAGTGTCGAAAAATATATTTAAAAGAATCTAGTTGTTTTTCTGATAGAGAGGAAGGCGACAAATATGTGTCCCTAACGAACCCACAATTCAAAACACCTACAGACTATGCATCTTTTACAAAATTGACCCCTTCTTCTAAAAAATCATTTGATACCATCATTTCCTTCCAATTATAATCAACATCAAAGTCCCTTCTACCAATATTATCAAGGTCTGAAATGTTTACACAACTTAAAATAACTAATTGCGAAAAAACCTGCCACTCTTCAAAATCTCAATCAACATTATCTTCATGTATAAGTGGCTCCACATCCTCTTCATCACCTTCATTTGGAAAAGGGCCTTGATCAACATGCCACACATGATATCTCTAATTCCTCCAACTCTCAACAATACTTTCAGTAGACAACCCAATATCTGAACCAACATCATGAAACAACTTGTATAAAATAAACTCACTCCAACAAAAAGTTTCAAACTCTTTTGACCCCTCATCAGGAACAACATAAAACCGTGTCCAAACATGAATTATAGCATTCTTATCATGTGGCCTCCATTTGTCTTGCCTACGCTTCTCCTCAAAACTCCATGATCTTGTTGTTTCTATCAAGCATAAATGTTCCAAAAAAACAAGTCAACTTTGATAAACCTGAATGAAATTGTTTCTGTACAAAAATTCATCAGAATGCAGCGAAACCCTTTGGTACACTTTCTTGCCAACATTCAAGGAGAAAAAATTCTGACTACAGACAGCAAGAGGCATATTTATCAACAAATGGAACGTCCCTTGATATCCAATGTCATAGTCAATGAGTGTCTCAACAAGGAACCTTCTATACACATATAATACAAGAGCCTTAGACCCACTCCCACCAGCAACTCTAGACAACATTTTGTGATAACTTTAAGATCTTCTCTCTACCTTTGAAGCATATTTTTCGATATACTTTAAAACCTGATGTCAAGAAAGAAATGACTGACAATAAACATTTGCTCACCACATTGTTAAAACATCAACATTGTGAACATTTAAATGGACATCATTTCGTGTTGGTTCATACTTTTTTCTCCCTTTTTCATCTATATACAATGTTGAACCGGCATGAACCTCCAATGGAGCATGATAGCGATATGAAAGAACATACCCTTTTTACATAGACAGGAATCAACACTACATTTTGTATGCCTCTGCACAGAATTCACTAAATGCTCATAATCTTCTTCGGGATTGCAAGAAAATAATTGTTTAGTGTTCAACAGACATGGATCATCATTTAAAGTTCGAGGGATCATTACATTTCGACGATGTATATTACGCAGATTCCATTTTGTAACATATTTGTCAAAGTACCTCTTTGCTACACCAACAAAAGTCACATTGGACCAATCCAATGTTTCCATATTCGGTGCTTAATGCAACCACAAAAAACCATGGATATGGGTGGAACCTCTATGTTTCCACTCATACCTAAAAATATTGAAAACATGCAGTTAAAATATAATAAGAAATCATAACAACATACATTTTCCTTCAAATCATTATAAAATTGTCAAAAAAGAAGAACAAAAAACCTATACCAAAATTCTCTAGCACCAATATATCTCTACAAGACTATGTCATGAAAGATATTGAATCTTTGGTGCATGTATGTAGCAACTATATGCAGGTACTGAATAACATTTTGAATATTTCTGGCATGCTCACTTTGTCAATGACAATCTCTGGTTGAAGGCATAACACTATGCAAATCAGGCCACTTTTTGTCAACGACACTCAATGTAAAAAGAAAAGTAGGGCAACCCAACTGGTTGATCATATCAGTTAATTTAGAATGACACTTTCTCCAATAAGCTCTCGTACCCTTAAGACAAGATCCAAAATGCATTAATTTCTTAGCCAACTTATTATTTGGTGAATCATAAAGTTGTTGACACAACTCCTAAACAGTTGCAAGCACATTTTCATGAATATTTTTCTTCAAAAGAAATGAAGTTTTTCCCTAACTACAATGTCACATAATCATATTCAACAAGAAATATTAAAACCTAGGATGGCTTCCAAATCTTTGATTATAAAATTTCAATAGATGTAAACCATATTCATGTAGCTGAACATTGCAAATTCGAGGATGCAACCAATCAACATCACCTACAGGGAATAAAGTGGGGATACCCATATCTAGCATTCCTTCAGTATTATATTCATTAATTGAAGATGTACCAATATATGGCCAATCTATTGGTTCAACAGATGCTTTATTTGCATTCTCAATAAATCTTCTGATTCGATCAACTTCCTAGGATTCATTAGGCAAGCGAGAAATAAAGGATGACAGTGATAGTGCAAACAATTAGCCCCGTATGTTTCAATCTCTACATCCATCCTAGATATATCATCAAAATAACTACTAACATATTATAACCTTCTAGAAACATCAGTAAGTATTTCTAGGAGAGAAGCAACTGAATCTATGTCAATTTCCACGTCCTTGTAGTACTTGTCCATTTCAGTTTATAAAACAATGCATCCATCACACATTGTCTCTTCACATAGCATTCATAGTATTCAGATTGAACACCTCACATTCTTACTATCAAAATATCTAGTTCTTCAACATGTCATGGAAGCTTCTTTGCAATTGAAGAAATATCTTGTGGAAAACATATCGTGTGGCCGCTATATTTATATTGACCACCACAAGCATGTGTCACTTGCAATATTGGATTTACCCGCACTATTAGCATCTCTTCAACTTGTGTCAAAACTCTTAGAACCTCAAGCTGCTCACCTGGATCCATGTTGTTAAAGTGAGAAAATCGATGAGCACCTTTCTCAGACTTACATATTTTACAAATTGGTCCCTCATGCAATCTGACAACTTGTATACCAGGATAACATTCATTACATACATGGCACATATGCACAATAGATAAACTATCAATCCCTGACCAAAAGTTTTTATGCACATCAACCATTTGTTCGCTAAAATGATAGCGAACACTTTCATTTTCTTTACAAAACACCATTCTAGCTTGGCGATGATGTGAAACAACTTGTGGAACTGGAGTATTAGTTTTATCATTTATTTCCATAACATAATGGGAAATCATTCTTCTATATTCATTACACCTAACCAAATTTTGCTTGGAAGAAAGAAAATAACCTTTGTAAGAACGAAATATCTACAAAAAAATCAAATTTGTTAATGAAACAATTTTTTTTTTACATTTTCTTCATTGTTGCATCGTCCATGTGCAAGTCATCGAACTGATATTGCTTGCATTGCTTGCAAATTTGTTTCTCGACCATTATTCACCTCAACAGAATTCTGCGAAAAAACATCAACAAAGAAATTCGTAAAACAATATAAATTTAACATTGACAACCACTAAACCTTTCAAAATAAATATGCATTAAGCACCTGTGCTCCGCCAAGAGGAAAATTATTCTCACATTCTTTGGCTTCAACAATATTCTCTGTAGAGCTACGTTGAGAAATATTGGTTCCAACATTTCCAATAGACTGACCCAAATCATCAACCATTCTAGCAAGCATATTACTATCACCAAAAAAATCATATGCAACAACTTCTTCCCTGGAATCAGATTCCCTATCTTCCATTATAACATATCTTGCACCATTTCCATAGCCCCCAAGGTTCTCATCTCTATCAAGGGTCCCTATGTAAACACAATATTCCAAAACATACAACATCTGAGAAGATATATGGAAGAAGACCAAAATTTGGAGAGAATCAACAACAAAGCAAACAAAAATGAAATGAAAATTTCTCCTACGTACAGACAAAATTTTCTAAACTTACGAAAGGTGGAGAGGTGGGAGGGTTTCGAAGGTTGGGCTACGGTTTACAGGTTATTGTAGTGCCCAAGCCATCTTTGGAGGTAACCATGATGATTTTTTCTAATGATAGCCTAAGCACACTACTGGGGGGATCATTTGTCTCTTCTTCTGAAGATTCCATTTTTTTTTTTTACCGTCGTGCTCACGGGTTTGGGACGCGGTTGGTACTTATAGTTTGGTAAGAGTCATTTTTAACTATTAATCTCCTCCTCGGGGTTTATTTACTTGGTTTCACTTCATTTTTAACTCTTAATCTCCTCCTCAGGGTTAATTTACTTGGTTTCAATGTCAGAGGTTGTGAACGGCCACGGTTTTCCTGGGGTCTTTCCATTTGATCTTTCGCGATAGTTAGGGGTTTTTTATTGTCACGGTGGATAAGGCTTGTAATGACATTTGATCTCCAGGAGACTTGAAAGAATTCAATAGGGGTCTGTTGATGCCTCGAAAATCGCTGCAACAACATTGGGGGATAACCACCCGGTCCGGACCTTAAAGCAGCTCCTTTTCCGTTTGGTGTGGTGGCTCCGACTGTTCAACTAGGTCCAGTGACCTTCTCCCTATTGCTATTGGTTTATAATGTATCTTTAACTACCAATAGACAGGGACATCAGATCACTTCTTCTTGCTGATCAGGCAAGAGAAGGACCCTTAAGCTGATTTGGGTTCAGCCAAGCCACAACTAAAGTTTTGCCTCTTTGAGAAGAGGACTTAAAAGAATGTAGAATTTACTCTAAATGCAAGCTTATTCTATGATGCAAGCAAAAGAAACTAATCTAAATCCTATCTTAATTAGGTAGATATAGATCTAACCCAACTAAGAGCAAGATAATTAAAATATTGGGATTTAAACATGCTTTGCTTATAATGAATATCATGTTAATGAAGTAATTCAATTAACTGATATTGTGGATATCAAAACAAATCCTATTGAGACCTTTTAACTGAAATAATAAATCAATAACATTCAGGAAGTAGTTCACAAAAATGATATTAATTATGAAATCAATAAATCTAATAATTAAACAGTAATATGTGGAAATAGTTCACAGCACATTATTATTCAATAAATCAGTTTTAATAAGGTAGATTTATGAGTAAATAGTTACTCAGAAATCAGAAATTAATCCATAAAAACAGAGATACATAATAACAAGATTGAGACAAATTACTCATTTTAACAATAGTGCAAAAACATGAACAAAATGACACATTCTTGTTACCATAAAAATAAAACTGATATTTGAAATAGTAGTATTAGAAATACCAATTTATTGCATCCATTTCTCTGTCCTTGGTCTCCAACAGCCCTTTACATTGCTTGAACTTCTACTTTCAAAGCTAAAGCCACAATAGTGCAAACTTTGCCCTTCATGTATAATTCAAACTACAAAAGGAAAATCCTCAATAATCCCCAGATCTGAGATTTCTCTCCTCTCTCCTACAACTCTAAATTCCTATAACAATAGTGCTTTCAGAAGTCTAAAATTGCAGAGGAGAGCAGCCCTTTTTACATTCTGCAATCTGTTATTTATAATATTTGTGAAGGAATTTTGGAGAGGAGAGTTTGTTGAAGAGAAATCTGCCAAATATAATTTTACTTGCTCCTAATTCTGATCTTCAATTGCTGGAGCATTCTCATTGCTTGAAATCCTTTTCTCCATATCTTTTCCACTGTTTTCCTGCAA
The DNA here is from genome assembly GCA_031772625.1 of Pinus tabuliformis. Lineage (NCBI taxonomy): Eukaryota > Viridiplantae > Streptophyta > Pinopsida > Pinales > Pinaceae > Pinus > Pinus tabuliformis. The sequence goes on from CM062811.1 coordinate 1,137,861,699, forward strand.
AAGAAATCAAAATAAATTAAAATGCAATCAAAATATCATTTCTGGCAATTGAATCAAACCCAATCAAATTCTATTTTAAATAAATAATTGAAAATAAAATATAAGCTCTGCATTGATGCTTGGAATGATTTGATTGGCAAAGGATATTATTGACCAATGGATCTGCAATTAGAAGAGGCTTTGGATAAATGAAATTGAAGAAAATAACTCAGAAAATTGATTTTGTTTTTCAAAATTCGGAGCCTGATCTTCTGCCTGATTTTTGACCCAATAAATGAGTAAATCTGTTGGTGAAACCTCTTCCAAAATGTTCTCCTTGATTTTCTCTTTCCAATGAGCCATCCTGGGCCTCATTTGGCCAAGTATAACTCAATTTGTGAGCTTCCAAAGTTGATGGGTCAAATCTGGCATGAATATGGAAATTCTGTTGCTGGGCTAAAAAAAATCAAAATTCTCATTAAAAATTAAATCCTAAATTAAAATTCTAATTAATTCTAAATTAATTGTTAATTATAATCTAAACTAATTATTAATTAATATTAATATATTTATTAATTAATATCTAACTAATTGATATCATTAACTATTTATAACTGATTAAAATTAATCTAAATCATATTTAAATTTAATCTATTTAAATTGATTATATTATATATATTAATTAAGTTAATAAATATTATTTATAATATTAAATCATCTCTACACTATGCCATTTTACATACCTTTTTTCACTTATTCAAACCAAGGTAAGTGTTAGTGAATTTCGAAATTCAAACCAACGCAAGTGTTATACTAGTCATGCTTTAATGCCCCTTTGTTTAATGCACATGGTTTGATGTTTTATCGCCGATCGGGAGAAGTGAGGTATCGGGTATCTCAAATATGTTACAATGTTAAAGTCCCCGATGCGATATCGCATCGGGGCATCGGGGGCATGGTTTATGGGGTTTTGAAATATGTTGCGAATCCAAACTTGCGACCCGATATCGCATAAACTCCCGATGTGATATATATTATTTATTTATTTTTTATATTAAATTTTAATTTAATTAAATTAATTATATTAATTAAATTTAATTAAATTAATATTTAATATTATTTTTTATTTTGATTTTGATTTTATTTTAATGAATTTTAATTAAGTTGTGAAATTATCTAAACTACATCTACTTGAAAAATAATTAAAAATAAAAACAAACTACAACCACTTGAATGTTTGGGTTTTTTAAGTTTAGGATTTGATTTGGAAATTAGAGTGAATTTCTTAAAACCCCGATAATTAATAATTTAGCTGCATGACTAAAAATGAAAAATGTTAGTAAAAACTTGCTACGGGTTGATATTTAAAATGAATGCCTTATTGAACTAATTTATTTACAAAATGCAATATTGTACATTTTATACATTTTTAACCCAGGCTAGATAAATGATGAGACTTCAAAGGAGTGCCATTTTCAAACCAGTTGACCAAATGAGGCGAAACAAGCGTCAATGTGAAGCTTATAAAAAATCGATTCTAGCAAAGCAATCAAAACAAGAATCCAAAGAAAACTAAAAATTAACGAAAGCGTAGGGCAATTAACTAAAATAAAAATCCAAAAAGGTGCTTAGCCAAAAATTTTATAGAAAGGGTCCCCATTATTCGAAGTGGACGCATCAATAATGGGGGGTGTTGTGTTTTTACCACAACAGGGTCGACATCTGTCAGGGGTTTCGCCTGGTTTTCTCATAACAACAACCTTCTCTTCAACGATATTGGGTTTATGTATGGATGCTGAGATGCTTGATTATTCCTCTGACACCTTGATGTTTTGGGGAAAACTAGTGTCTTTTCGATCTGCTAGTCCCACTAGGATTGGCAGCTATCCTAGAAACAAAAAATCAAAGCAATTTGCGATTTCCTCTATGTATGATAGATAAGAGAGAAGCAAAGGGACCAACCTGGATCTTCCGCTTGACTCCTTGCTTGATTTCTCTCCCCATTGATAGAGTTTCCGCCTCTTCTCCTACTTATCCTGCTCAGAGAATACCTGTAGAGACAAAGTAACAAAACACCATCAAAGCATCTTGATCTATTATATCATAAGCAATGCAAAATCAGAAATACATTGAACATACAATAGCGTTCACAAATAATAACATTCACAAATACACGATTGTATGGAGGAAAACTAAAAGAAATTTATTAATAATAGAAGGGAGAATTACAACCCACCTGTTTGATCCAGCACCAAAGCCCTCTTCACCTCATGAAAAGCAAGATCACCCAACAATACAATGCCCTTTCTCAAAGACAAACTATCAGCACCTTCTTACAAATTACAAAATTATATCCTCTAGATCTCTCAGATGAGGGATCCATTTATAGATGTCTACAAGGGTGTGAGTCATCTCTGGGTTTTTGATTAGTGTCATTCCACTTTTTTTTTTGGTTCCACTTGGAGATTTCTTGGATCTCTTACTCATCCTTGGGCGAATTCAGAGAAACAAGTGTCATAGGAGAAGTTTCTAGAAGATTCCATGAGCATCCACTTAGCAAACTATCTCAGACATTTGTCCATTCTCACTCATCGCACCCTACATAAGGCCTCTTCAATATGCATCACCCCTGGCTAGTGTAGAAGTCAGTATGCATCGCACCCTGACAATGGAGCTTTCAGTATGGTCTAGTTTAGGCCAATTCTAGATGGTTTTTCAGGTGGAACTTTTGGGGAATGATGTAATCAGTTGACCATGATCTTTTAGGGTATGAAACAACACTTTTAGGGATTAAAGATCCCTATTTTATTGACATATAATATTGGGGTTGAAGTGCCCAAATATGTCTATAACAGTTGCCCCCTAAAGCATGAAGTTGTAAATCTTTGATGTCAGGTGAAATGCTTTAACATGAGGATCCAAGGTTTTCAAAACTGGAAGGTGACCTGTATAAGATACAATACAATACATCATCATCATATAATTTTCATGATCTAGCTGAGGCGAGCATTCCCATGCTCAGCTTTATAAATTCATTTCATGTACATAGAACAGATAATCGTCTGCAGTTGCAAACTGGTGATTCTTCATATGTAGGGTCATCGTCCTTGGCTTGGATGACCATCTGTGTAGCTTCTGTGTACATTTGATGTCTTTATATTCCTAAATATATTGCAGCCCAGATGGATGAAACTAGATCCGGGGTCTTCAAACTCGTTCAATCTTTGCCCGATGTACAAGTCGATCCATGTGAAAAGATGTTCTGAAGTTGAACATGGAAAGACATCGCCTGATTACCAGCCAATAATGTGAGTTGTTAACAGACACGAGAGGAATCACCGATAATGATAATGACCCTCAAGGTACTATAGTACAATTCACGTGGTGTGAATATATGATCCAATGTCGAACACCACGCAAAATCTTTCGGTCGAAGGCCATTGATGTCAACTTGTTGCTGGAAGTGAGAAATTTGCCATTAAGGCATGCAAGCTTCAAATTACTGAAAGGGTTGTTTCTAAGTCAACTTCTTGGATAATGTGTTGATGTCGACAAGAAGTGACCCGTTGTAGGAAGGCCTTAATGTATTCCACATCTACGACACGAAATGAAGCAAATGATTTTCTAGAGGTGAAAACGATCAACGACACAAGGTTCAGGAATGGCGGTCATGAAAAATGGAGGTTGAAGGTATTGTAGTGGATGAGGCATTAACTGGATGGTGAATTCTCAATTGAATGACTTCTCTTGAACATATTGGCGACACTGAGATGGATTGGTAGTGTTAACCCCAAAAATGGATGGTGTGAAATACCAATGGTGAAATGACCGGTGAACGAAATAACCCAACCCGACTCGATCATGGTGATGGAGTGAAAGTGTCATGTTCAAGAGCGACCTGCTACCTTAAAATTCTTCAAGTTTTCTTCCCTTTTTCCCTAGTCATTGCTGACCAGTACCTCTTTATTTTTGTCAAGCTTGAGGAGGATAACATATGCTTGTTCTATAATTTGCCCTTCAGGCAAACCGGTCGCTATGTTCTTAGCGGGTCTAGCGACAGTGAAACTCATTCTTGTCTTGTTGGACAAGTTTGTCGCTATTGTTTTAACGAGTTTAATGACAAAGACAACTCGATCCTTTTCATGTTTAGAGAGTTTGAAAAGGAACGAAAAGAAAACTCTAGTAGTTCTTTTTCGTAGCATAATCCCTTGGGTCAGAAAAAGATTAAAATAATACAAAAGGGATGACTTTTCGATCACTTTAGCGAGCCAAAATAGACAAATGCTCGAAATTTTTTGTGAGATAATCCCTCAAGTCCGAAAAAGATTAAAATATACAGGAGGGATGGCGCTTCCAATCACTTTAATGAGTTGGAGAGGCCAATTTCTCGACAATATTTTCATATTTAACGAGTTTGAAAAGGGTTTAAAGGGGACTCATTTTTTAGGAACGAGTGGTATCTGGGGTAGCAACTAGTTCCAGGTAATCTTGGAACTTCTCAAAACATGTTGATGTGAAGAGGGTGGCTAATAGGACCACTCGTCGCAGCTATTCCTCAAAAGGGTAAACAATCAAGTGGAAGCATATGATCAGCCAAAAGAATGGAGGTGATGGCAGGAACACAACCAAGGCTCAAAAGGCTGATAGCAGGGCAATCACAGAGGTTATTTACCAAAGGTAGGTTCATTTTTTAACGAGCTTGAACTCTGGGGGAACATATGCTCAGTGGTAGGTTTATTTTTTAACGAGCTTGAACCATGCGATAACATTGCTCATTTTGGGAGTGGGTTCATTTTTTAACGAGCTTGAACCTTGCAGAAACTATGCTCATTTGGCAGGTTTATTTTTTAATGAGCTTGAACCTTGTGGAAACATTTCTCATTTGGTAGGTTTATTTTTTAACGAGCTTGAACCTTGCGGAAACATTGCTCATTTCATTTTTATGTAGGCTAGAAATGACCAAACTACAAAGCTAAAAAACACTAAAAGGCTAAGGAACTACTGAGGTTAGGTAAGATGGTTTCATCAGTAGTTTAGACAAAACCATTCCTTTGTTTTTTCTTCGGTGCAGACATTGTCGGACCAATCACCTAACCTAAGAAGTTGAAAAGCTAAAAAGCTAAAAAAGCTAAAAAGTTAAAAAATGAAATCGGTCATTTTTTTCTTGCATAAAAAGGTTTGCATGCCCCTAGGCATCAATAGAAGGAGAGTCTCCAGGTAACCATATGGAAATCATTGAGGTTAAGCAGGATTGTTTTTGTCAGTGGAGCCAATGAAACACTTCTTTGGCTTTGTCCATTAAATAGACAAAGGCGAATGGTGTGAGATAACACTTCCAATCACATAACCTATAGGGAAACCTATCTTTTCAGCTGGGTTGGTCTGCCTAAGCAGACCAAGGTGCATGCCCCTAAGCTTCGTTACATTCACCAGACTACTCGCGGTAATTAGGTGGATGGAATTAAGGTTGAAGAGACACTGTGGATATAAAAGGACCATTTAGGGATGATGGTTGACTTGGAGCTATGCTTGAACTATGAAATGAAAGCTGGTCAATAAGTTGGACAATTTTTCCTTCATGTGGGAAACACATCACTCAAAAGAGTGTTGAAACAATAGCCTCCATGTTGTAAACATAGTCACGTCCAAGGAGTAGATTGTAATCTAACGGCCCTTGGACTACCATCACGTTCAAGTGAACAGTTTTCCTTCTCAAAGTAATTGGTAACTTAGGAAGGATCCCTAACGGTCGACTGGTTCCTTTGTTAAATCCTGACAAATTCTGTGTAACAAGCATAAGCGATGGCGAACCAAACACTTTCCAAGTAGTTGAGGAAAGGATACTCATTGATGCCCCTTCATCTATGATAGTGCCAGACACGATCATTTTGTAAACTTGTATAATGATCCAGAATGGTACATTAGAAGGAAGGAGAGATCTTGCAAGTCGATTCCAATCAAAGGAAGTGATTAGACTGCTTGGAGGGGGTACCAAATAAATAGGTGAAATAACCCCTTGAGTAGCTGGAGCTGGGAGATTCTCTTCCTATTGTGAAGGAATGGGCGGATTGCCCCCAAGTTCATCGAACTCTAAAGTAACAAAATAAAATTGAACAGTATCATTCTTACTCTCTTTAGGAGTGGTATCATTGGAAGGTGGACCTTCTGAAGGCAAAACTGGGTCGACTTCCATTTTGACCTGTTGACTTTGGTCCAATATGGACTCAGAAGATTCACTTTCAATGATAGGTGTTTCGACCGACGGTTGAGTTATGTCAGTCGGATTTTCAACTAGTAAAGGACTTGGGGAGAGTTTCCTGTATCCAGATGGAAGTTGTTGTGGTGAAGCAGGACAATTATCCAAGAATCTTTTGGCTTCATCCAAAAAAGGACAGTGGTGAAGAGAATGATTACCTTCACATAACCTACATGGAACTCTGACCTTTCCTTTCTGTCCATTGACTTCACTATTACTAGTTAATGGTGTGTTGTCAAAATGATCATGGACATTCTCAATGAAAACAGTCTCCTTTGCAAATTATGCATGGATGTTTAGGCTTTAAAATTTTACTGTGCGAATTTTCACCAGATGTTGCATGGTTGCCCCCTTGCTTAACTGACTTCTTCTTCTTCTCCTTCCCTTTCTTCTTATTCTCAGGCACTTGGTTACTTGCATCACTATTTTCACTAAGCAAAGATGAAGAAGGGGAGGGAGAAACAAATGAGGAGGAAGGTGAAGGGTCAACTTCAGTATCAACTGGATGCTGATTCGATTTCTGAGGAATCACGTTGTTTTGAACCACAGAGGTTGAGAATAGACATACTGGCATGCCAATAGTAAGTCCCGGAAGGGACAAAGTGGCCATATGAGGTGCACCAATATTTCCCCAAGAAGAAAATGGACTAGGATTCCCCTCGAGAGGGATTCCATGATTGGTGGAATCCATTATCTCAACCTAAGATCAACGAAGGAATAGGGATGTTATTCTGAAATAAATAAATTTTAATGACACTTTGGCACAACTTTACTTTTTCAATTCTAAAGAGTTGAGAAAAAGCTAAAGATGACTCTAGTCACCTTTGATTTTTAATGAGCCTAAAGTGACAAGTGCTCAAATGGACCTTTGCTTTTAAGGAGTCGAAAAAGAACAAAAGTGACTACTATGGAAATCTATACAGATGGATTACCAAACCAATCGTAAAAATGCAAAATACACCTTGCTGATAAATTAAAGAGAAATTACCAAGGACTTATGTACAGCAGTCAATCTTCCTGAATGCTGTGTTCAGTGCATTGCGATCGATAGGGCGGCAAACACGGCTTCCTATGGATAAAGGATATAAGCCTATTGTGGTCTCCAAATATATACGCAACGGTACGGGGAGCACAAATTCGTGCTAGCACTTGTCGTATCAAAGAGGAGGAATCACCCAACCTTCAATGAAAACGATAGTTACTAGATTTTACGACACCAGAACACATCTCTAGCCTAGACCTCTAGATGTGTTGCGTTAGGTTCCAAAGCTTTGTTAATTTCATTGAAATTTATTTTAGATTTGATCTTGTTTAGAATTTTTCCTTTCAATGGTTCACCGCGTGATGTAGATATAAAATTCCTAAATATGCAATTTAAAATGATAAACAATCGTTGTTTATTTTTAGCAATGAAAATCCTAGCTACTAAGGAAAGAAGATTACGATTCTGTCAAACAAAGAGCAAAGAACACACACTAAATGCACTTTTCCTAAATCATTTTTCGCACACAGTCTAAATGCAAATGTAAATGCATGTATTTGTTTTTCGTTCCCTTTAATGTGAAAAATGCCAAAAAGGAAAACTAAGTATAGATCTGAAATATTTTCTTCAATGCGACTTTTCGACAATTTCTTTTCAAAATAGAAAGTAAGACTTAAACGACGCTTTTCAATTTCAAATAGAAAATGCTTTCGACACTTCAAAAAAATCAACAAATCAAATCAAATACATGACAAAAAGTTCAATCGACTATCCAAGGAAGGAAGACTCAACGACACTTCTCCTTTTAACATAAAACGATAGTTACGACACTTTTGTACCAAAACAACAGTTCGATTTAAGTAACTTTTCAACAAAGGATCGTAAATGATGGACAAATACATAAAAACAATTATTAATCCTATCCAATGGAGGATGAACTATGTAAAGCAAGGAGGCTTCAGCAATGAAATATTGTTCATAAGCAACAAAACAATTAAACAGAGCTGAAAACAAGGACAAAAACCCCAAATTTCAAGGAGAGAAATAGGATTACTCAGTCATCGCACCTGTGCTTCACAGAAACAAGGATGCATATCACCTACTACACTTGGGAAGTGCGATGCATACTGGCTTCCAGTGACAGACAGTGCGATGGGCCAGGGAGCGCAACTGAGATGGGTTTTGGCTCAAATTTGCGGCTGAATCCAGTGAGTTAAGCTCAGCTATTATGGACAGTAAAGAACAAAGTACAGGGGTATGATCTTGGGAGGTTACTAAGCTACCACAAGGGCATCTAGAATTTTTTTAAGTCAAATGTTCAGTTCATAAACTAAACCGGAGATTGACTGAAGCATCATTTATCTAGTTTGCAATTGCAGAGCAAGAGCAGTTCGAAGGCTATCTGGCTAACTTTAGGCTCCGTCTATAGTTTATAAAACAAACAATCAACAACAAACAAACAAACTATTCGATCCCTAGTGGAGTCGCCATTTTGTTTCTAGGAAAACTAGTGTCTTTTCAATCTGCTAGTCCCACTAGGATTGGCAGCTATCCTAGAAACAAACAATCAAAGCAATTTGTGATTTCCTCTATGTATGATAGATAAGAGAGAAGCAAAGGGACCAACCTGGATCTTTTGCTTGACTCCTTGCTTGATTTCTCTCCCCCTTGATAGAGTTTGCGCCTCTTCTCCTACTTATCTCGCTCAGAGAATACTTGTAGAGACAAAGTAACAAAACACCATCAAATCATCTTGATCTATTATATCATAAGCAATGCAGAATCAGAAATACATTGAACATATAATAGTATTCACAAATAATAACATTCACAAACACATGATTGTCTGGAGGAAAACTCAAAGAACTTCATTAATAATAGAGGGGAGAATAACAACCTAGCTATATGATCCAGCATCATCCTCCCAGCATCAAAGCCCTTTTCACCTCATGAAAAGCAAGATCACCCAACAATACAATTCCCTTTCTCAAAGACAAACTATCAACACTTCCTTACAAATTACAAAATTCCAGCCTCTAGATCTCTCAGATGAGGGATCCATTTATAGATGTCTGCAAGGGTGTGAGTCATCTTTGGGTTTTTGATTAGTGTCATTCCACTTGTTTTTTTGGTTCCACTTGGAGATTTCTTGGATCTCTTACTCATCGTTTGGCGAATTCAGAGAAACAAGTGTCATAGGAGAAGTTTCTAGAAGATTCCATGAGCATCCACTTAGCAAACTATCTCAGACATTTGTCCATTCTCGTTCATCACACCCTATAGAAGGCTTTAGTATGCATCGCACCTGGCTAGTGTAGAAGTCAGTATGCATCGCACCCTGATAGTGGAGCTTTTAGTATGGTCCAGTTTAGGCTAGTTCTGGATGGTTTTTCAGGTGAAACTTTTGGGGAATGATGTAATCAGTTGACCATGATCTTTTAGGGTATGAAACAACAATTTTAGCGATTAAAGAGCCATAGTTTATCGAAATATAAGATTGGGGTTGAAGTGCACAAATATGTCTATAACACTTGGCCCCATCAGATATCTTGGTAGAAAAAAAACACATGTCAATAGTGGGGAAGGAACCAGAATCAACCCTTTCACCGACTATGTAGGTAGTCAAACTCTTGACGTTAATGGAAGACATGGAGGTTTCCCTTCAGGGTATGGGTTTCTCGCAACGAGTCACAACGGTATCGGATGGGTTGTTGTGTCTAGGTGAGGGTTTTGAATCTCCTTTCCTTTCCATCCCCTCACCCTTGGAGCTCCAGTCCAGGTCACAGGCTTAGTCGAGTACATATATTCTTCAAGGTTTCACAAGTTTATTGATGACAAGGGTTTGTCAAATAGCTTTGGAAGTGCGGGGCATTTGGCCTCCACTCTACAACACTCTTGGAACTACACCTAACAGATATTCTCATCCGGTCCCTACCACAATAGATCATTCCTTGTGTTTCTTTGATGACATCTCTAGACAAGAGATAGGGCTTGAAGAAATCCGGTCCTTGGACTTAGACGGAAACCCTTAGGTGGAGGGAGCATCCTCAAGCAAGCAAAAAAGATCCGGGGGAGGAAAAAAAACAAAGCTATCAAAAAATAGGTAACGTTGCTAGGTCCTTTTGTTCGCAGCTGGGATAAGCATGGCCCAAGCTGCTCTAATGGAGAGCATGGTTTTGGTGGGTAGGGTCCATGGCAGGAATTACACCCTAGCTCACGTTAGGAAATGGACTGTGGAGGTTTTGGGGAACCTAATGGAGAATCTACTGGCAGTCATCACATTGTCAAGGGGTTGGTTTGTGAACATCTTGTCACAGCCAAAACCAGTGGATTGGGTCTATAAGGGGTACAGGCACATCGAAATGACACCAATCCTACTAAAATGTTGGTCGCTAATGTTTGATCATGAGAAGGAAAACATGGGAGTAGGTTTGATTTGGGTTCGCCTCCCTGGACTCCCTCTCCAATTCTAGGCAGAGGATATTTTTCGGTGCATTAGATGACATGGGGGTGTGCCTGGACCATGACAGGGCTTACTAGGACACTGGTTGCATGGCTATTGCAAGGATTTTAGTGCATTTAGAAACCAGGGAAGGATTGGTGGAGAGTTATCGCTTAAAGATGAGCGAGACCACCAGGTGGAAGATTTTAGACTACGAGGACATCCCTTTTCACTGTAAGTTATGTCATGAGGTTTGTAGGTTTTAACCCTGTACAGAAATTACCTGCATACGAATTCTTAAACAAAGAAAATAAACAATGCGAGAGCATAACCCATAAAACACATATGCACAAAGATTTTTCCCTGGATCCCAAAACCGGGACTACCAGCTTGATTTTTCATTATGTTCCTTTCAATGTTACAATACATATTTATACATGCCGAAGCATCCAATACCATGGACCGAAAAACCATCGCGTCCAATACCATGTGCCAAAATCATGCACAAAACCATAGGTAGGTTCGCCCAACCTAATATAGGGTCCAAAAAAAAATTTCCCGGGGCGCTGCCCCTAACCCCGTAGAGGGGGGCTACCCGCCCCTCCTGTGACCCCCCCGCTGCGCAATCGGCGCAACGAAGGGGGGCTACTGTCCCCCTCTAACCCCCCGTTTAACTACGTCGGTTAGTCGTGGAAAGAATATAACACAACCCAACAATCTCCCATTTGTTGTTTTCTTTCCACAGGGGGCCACAGGAGAGCTTAGTCATTTTTCCAGCCCTGAAACACCCATTGTTTCTCTACACTACGAGAACTTCTCAGAGCTCACAGATTTTGTCAATGCATCTACAGTATTCTTCAAAGTGTCCACCTTTACCAGCAACACCTTTTTGTCTTCTATCATATCCCTCACAAAGTGATACTGAACATCAATGTGCTTTGTCTTTGAATGATAAGCAGGGTTCTTTGCCAAGAAAATTGCACTTTGGCTGTCACAGTCTATTCTTATAGCTCCCTGTACTAACCCCATACTTGAACACAATCTCTGCAACCAAACTGCTTCCTTGCTTGCATGAGTGGCTGCCATGTATTCTGCCTCTGTAGTTGATAGTGCCACTACAGATTGTTTCTTACTCATCCAACTGACTGCACCTCCAAATAGGTTAAACACATACCCACTTGTAGATCTTCTCTGATCCAGATCTCCAGCCCAGTCTGCATCAACAAAACCATGAATATCCAACACTCTGTCCAATCCTAGTCTTCCTTGGTAGCACAAACCATAATCACTAGTGCCACGCAAATACCTGAAAACCCGCTTCACTGCTGTCCAGTGCTCCTTCCCAGGTTTTGACATAAACCTGCTCAATACTCCCACTGCATGTGCAATGTCTGGTCTAGTACAGACCATTGCATACATCAGGCTACCGACTGCACTTGCATATGGAACACGGGACATGTCCTCTTCCTCTTCTTGTGTCTTGGGACACTGATCAGCAGATAACCTCACACCTACAAGAATAGGAACCTTCACCGGTTTACTATCCTGCATATTAAACCTCTGCAGTATTGTCTCGACATACTTCCTCTGGTTTAACCAGAGCTTCCTCTTTGCCCGATCTCTTTTAATTTCCATGCCCAAAATATAGTTTGCAGCACCAAGATCTTTCATGTCAAATTTGGAGGACAATTGGGTCTTCAAATCCTGGATAATTTCTTTGTCATTTCCAACCAGCAACATATCATCCACATACAAGACCAGATAAATAACACGGTCACCAATTAATTTAAAATACACACAATGATCTGCTTTGCTTCTGGTGAAGCCAAGTCCCCGTATAAATGCATCAAATTTCTGATACCACATCCTTGGTGACTGTTTTAACCCATACATAGACTTCTTTAACTTGCATACCAGTTCTTTCTTACCCTTCACCGCAAAGCCTTCAGGTTGCCTCATGTAGATTTCCTCTTCCAAATCTCTGTGAAGAAATGTTGTCTTCACATCCATTTGTTCTACCTCAAAATCAAAAGCAGCAGCAACAGATAAAAGTAATCTAATAGAAGCTACCTTGGCAACAGGAGAAAAAATATCACCAAAATCAATTCCCAGCACCTGGGAATAACCTTTTGCTACCAACCGGGCTTTGTATTTCTCCACCTTTCCTTCTGCATTAGTCTTCTTCTTGAACACCCATTTGCTGCCAATGGGTTTCCTTCCAGCCGGCAACTCTACCAGATCCCAAGCCTCATTTTTGTGCAAAGATGCCATTTCATCAACCATGGCCTCTTTCCAGAGTTTTCCATCCTCTGAATCCACTGCTTCCTTCACAGTTCTGGGATCATCATCAGTAACAGACAAAGCAAAATTTGAACTGAAAGCAGATGGACTATACCTTTCTGGCTGCCTTCTTTCTCGACCTGATCTTCTCACAGCCGGAGTTTGTGGCTCTTCATCTTCTGATTCCTCCTCTGCTGCAGAGTCTGATTCTTCCTCCTTTGGCTCAAACTCTATCTTCTCAGGTTCCTTTGGTTGGACTGCAGATTGAATAACATCTTTTACCTCTCTGAACACCACATCTCGGCTGTACACAACCTTCCGTGTGACTGGGTTCCAAAGCTTATAACCCTTTAAACCATCCTTATACCCAATAAAGATGCACTTTTCAGATTTACTATCCAACTTGGTTCGTTTCTTCTTTGGAACATGTACATATGCATCACATCCAAATACCCTCAGATGTGAAAGAGAGGGTTTCTTACCAGTCCATACTTCTTGTGGAGTCTTATCCTCCAACGCTGATGAGGGTGATCTGTTGATCAGGTAACGTGCAGTATCCACCGCCTCTGCCCAGAATTCTTGTCCTAACCCGGCACCACTGAGCATGCTTCTTGCCCTTTCCATCAACGTCTTGTTCATTCTTTCTGCGACTCCATTTTGCTGAGGTGTATATGGAGTAGTCTTCTGCCGTGCTATACCACACTTCTTACAAAATTCTTCAAATTCCTTGCTACAAAATTCTCCACCATTATCTGTCCTTAGCACCTTTATCTTCTTCTCTGTCTGATTTTCCACCAGAGCCTTAAATTCTTTAAACCTGTCAAAGACTTCAGATTTCTTCTTAAGGAAATATATCCATGTATTCCTTGAGAAGTCATCTATGAATGATACATAGTACACAGACTTACCCAGTGATGGAACCTTCATAGGTCCAAACACATCACTTTGCACAAGTTCTAATATCTGTTTCGTCCTCTTACCACCAGAGGGGAAACTCACTCGATTCTGCTTCCCATACACACAATTTTCACAGAAATCAAAATCCAGAGAGCTATCATTCATACCTTCTACCATACCTTTACCATGAAGTATTCGAAGGCCCTTCTCTCCAATATGTCCAAGCCTTTGATGCCACAACATGGTCTTCTCTCCAGAGACCACTAGATTTTCTACTCCATTTTCAGGAACCATAGAACTATTGCACCCATCAATGACAGTGCTACCTTGCAGCTTGTACAGAGTTCCAATCCGAACTCCCCGCATCAATATCAGTGCTCCTCGAACCATCTTGCAGGTATCTTTCTCGAACACCGTCTTTACACCTGCATCATCCAACTTGCTTACAGAAATCAGATTTCTGGCCAATGCAGGAATATGTAGAACACCCGAAAGTGTTCTAACCCTTCCATCTTGCAACTTCAACTTTAATTTTCCCCGACCAATGATTCTAGCCTTCCTATCATCTCCTAAGAAGACATCACCACCATCGTATTTCTCATACTCGCAGAACCACTCTCTATGGGGAGTGAAGTGAAAGGATGCACCTGAGTCAATCAACCATGCCTCATGATCTACATGTGTACTTGAAGAAGCCAAGTACACATCCCCACCTTCATCTGAGGTGGTTTTCGCCTCTGCAGAAGGAGCATCATTAGATCCCTTTCCTTTATCAGGAGCTTTAGATTTACAATCCCTTCTGAAGTGCCCTTCCTTTCCGCATTTCCAGCACACCACCTTTGTAGGTTTTCCTGGAGATTTAGATCTCCCTCTAGATTTAGATCTCCCACTCGATGACTTATTTTTGTTTCTGTTCTGGGACCGTCCTCGTACAGACAAGGCATCACCATTCTGGTTGTCCATATTCTTCCGTCTCATCTCCTCCGTCAGCAAGGCTGAGACTATTTCATCAAACTGCAAAGCAGTTGCATTGCTACCTATTGCAATAACCAGACTATCCCACGAATCTGGTAGAGAACACAATAGACTGATGCACTTATCTTCATCTGAAATTTTAATATCAACAGATAATAATTGACTTACCACAGTATTAAACGCATTCAGATGCTCTGTCACCGAGTCTCCATCTTTCATCCTCAGGTTATACAGCTTTTTCCGCAGGAACAGTTTATTCACCAGATACTTAGATTGGTACAAAGTCCCTAACTTGACCCACAAAGCCTTTGCCGTAGCTTCCCCTGATACATTCAGCAATACTGAATCTGAGACACACAATCGTATTGTGCTCTTTGCCTTCCGATCCAATTTCTTCCATTCTTCATCGGTCACTCCCGATGGTTTAGTACCCGGATCTACTGCGATCCACTGATCTTTATCGACCAACAGATCCTCCATCTTGAGTTTCCACAACTCAAAACTCTGACCATTGAACTTCTCAATCTCGATCTTTCCACTGCTCGCCATCTTCTTTCACCACCAGAATCGATCTCGCAGATCTCCCACTGAACAGGGTCTACCACAGGCCCGAGCGAAACCCCTCAGCAACAAAGGCGTCCCCTTGAAGCCAAAACAGCTCTGATACCAAATGTAGGTTTTAACCCTGTACAGAAATTACCTGCATACGAATTCTTAAACAAAGAAAATAAACAATGCGAGAGCATAACCCATAAAACACATATGCACAGAGATTTTTCCCTGGATCCCAAAACCGGGACTACCAGCTTGATTTTTCATTATGTTCCTTTCTATGTTACAATACATATTTATACATGTCGAAGCATCCAATACCATGGACCGAAAAACCATCGCGTCCAATACCATGTGCGAAAATCATGCACAAAACCATAGGTAGGTTCGCCCAACCTAATATAGGGTCCAAAAAAAAATTTCCCGGGGCGCTGCCCCGGACCCCGTAGAGGGGGGCTACTCGCCCCCCCGCTGCGCAACGAAGGGGGGATTCCGCCCCCCTCTAACCCCCCGTTTAACTACGTAGGTTAGTCGTGGAAAGAATATAACACAACCCAACAAGGTTGGACACATGTATGAAGGCTACCCCCTGCTTTCTGGGAAACAGGTAGATCCTCTGAGGTCTCTAGTTTCGGCAAGCACCCCAATGTTGGAGGTGGATTTTCCTTCGCACTCAAACCTTCCTGGTGTTTTGGTGTCAAGTCAAGATGATTCCTGGGTGATGCCTACGCGACCAGACTCTGGGACCTCAGCGCCACCTTTCACCATATCACAAGCCAGAGAATCTGCTCCTTTCTCGGGTACTCCTCTTCCCCCTCCTCTATTTTCTAATGATTGTTTGTTATCTGGTAATGCATCTGAATCTATGTTATTATCTGGTTCAGGTTTTGGGGTTAACAAATTGTGTTCCCTAAATTTTTAGTGGTATCATCTCCTTCCTGGCTCCTTAGTTCTACCCCCACCATTATTCAGATTCCCCCTCCTTAGGCTCCTAGAGGCAGCCCAAGGTCTAGTGGATCTCACAGCTACAACCTACGATCCTTACCTATCACTCAGATCTCTTCTTTCAGCCTGGATGAGGATCCCCTCCCTATCATTCCCTCGAAGCCCCCCAAGGGTAGACAATCCCATTTATCTAAAGCTATCAGGAGGGTTGGCATCGAGGTTGCTTCGGTAATTCAAACTCCCATTGACTGGGTCCATAGAGTAAAGGGAAACCCTGCAAAGGTTACCCCATGAAGTGCCTCTCTTTTAACTGCAGGGGTTTGGCCAGCGTGGACAAAAACTTGACGCTAAAAATTTTATGCAACTCGGAGAGTTTAGATGTCATTTTTATGCAAGAAACCCTAGGGGAAGGGAGCTTGTTAAACAAAGTGCTCATGAAATTTCTTCCGAATTGGGTCTTTCATTACTTGGATGTTCGAGGACGATCAGGAGGTTGTGCCCTAAGATATAACAAAAGATCAATAAGATTGGATAATGTTTGGGGACGTGAGGGTTACTAGGTACGGACATCATCTCTACTAATTTCAACCTCCCCCTTAGGCTCATCAACATCTATGAGCCCTTCCATAATAGGGAGTCATTCTGGGAAAGACACCTAGATGTCGACTTCATGCAATCACAAAACTTGATCATTGTTGGGGACCTAAAATTCTATTTAGGGCTTGCGGAATCCTGGGGCAATAGTTCCCAGACTGACCCCTTAATAGCCTTTTTCAAAGTCTTGATGGATTCCCATGACCTTCTAAATATTGAAACAACAAAGCTTATGCTGACCTGGAGGAATAGAAGGACTGGGGAGGATGATTTGGCCATACAGCTGGATCGTTTTCATATTAAGGCTCCATTGTTAGCTAGATTGGACAACATTCATTAATGGGTGGGATCTGGTGGACTATTAGATCATTCCCCGATCTTCTTGGAGATTTAGGATAACAACCATAAACCTCATTCACCTTTCAAGTTCAACTTGACCTGGCCTAGAGATGATTTCCACAAAATAAGAGATACTTTGACTCACTATAGCCTAGATGGTCATTTATCCTCGATTGAAGTAATTACAAATAACTTGGCCTGTTTAAAATAAAAAGCCATCATTTGGGCGAGGACCAAACAACTAAAGGATGAGGCATACCTTCGAACGATTAAAGGGAACCTCAAACATTTGGAAATCATAGGGTTTTCTAGTTATGCTTCTACTGAAACAAAGGAACATATAATCAAACTAGAAATGGAGAAGATCAGACTTTTGAGACAGAAAGAGGATACATGGCGCTTAAAGAGTAGAACGATTTGGCTAAAAGTGGGCGATGAAAACTCCAACTTCTTTCATCAATATGCTCGTGGGAGAAAGTCTATAAATACCATATGGGAGCTGCAAGATCATTCGGGCAGGGAGGCTAGCACTTTCAATCAGCTAGCTAATATGGGAATGCGTCATTTTTCACATATTTACAAGGCTCCTAGGGGCACCACCCTCCCTGAGATTCTCTGCATTGTTGAGGTACTCCCTATATTTTTTGAGCCGAAAGAGGTGGAGGCCTTAAACGAGTCTGTTTCGCTGGGGGAATTGGAATCAATGCTAAAATGCTTCAACAAGGACAAAAGCTCGGGGCTGGACAGGTAGCCCATGGAATTCTACATCACTTTCTTTGAGCTAATTGGGCCGGATTTACTATTGGCTATTGAGAAATGCAGAATTACAAGCAGAATGCATGAAGGTTTTAACTCGACCTTCCTAGTCCTCATCCGAAAATTTGACAAACCCCTCACCCTTTGTTGGGTGTGGAGCCTGATTATCTTCTGTATTCAAAGGTCTCAGCCGGATGTATACCCAGGAAGATTGTAAAAGTCTAATAATTTCTAGTCAATATGGGATGTTCATTAGTTAAATAATCTGATGGTAGAAGTTATGTTTAGTTTAGGGTTTATTTTCCCTAGAAGGAAACCCCTCACTATATATGACGGAATTGTATTGCTTCTATGTATAACTGTATTCTGAGTGAGGAAGAGAGAGGAGATTGAGAGTGAAGAGGGTGTTATAGTGGATCTGCTGTAGGCTGTATCCCTTCAGTTTGATGGATAATATAAAAAGAAAAACTGTATGTCTCTCAGTGGACGTAGCCCAAACTGGGTGAACCATGTATATCTGTGTCTCTCTTGTTTTATGCGTTTTCTGTGTTTATATTTCTGCAATATTTTATGTTTTCCATTGCTCTGTAATAAATAATTTTCTAACAACTAGTATCAGAGCTGAAGGTCTACTTGGCTGATAAAATCGCAGGAGAGAAGGGTTCCTGGTTCGAGTGGGAGCAATGGCAGAAGATGGTAGGTTTAGGGTCGAAAAATTTAACAGCCAAAACTACCAGCCATGGAAGATGTAGATGGAAGATTATCTGTATCAGAAAGATCTGTACCTACCATTAAGTGGAAAGACAAAGAAGCCGACGAGTATGACAGACACAGAATGGGCAGCGTCGGTAGCGTTTAATATTTCAAAGGAAATGAAAACAGAGGGTTTAATGTTGACATTGGCCAAACTATATGAAAAACCCTCGGCCTCAAATAAGGTATTTCTTATGAAGTGCTTATTTAATATGAAGATGTCAAATGATTTTAATACAGTTACAAGTTAGTTAAGTTCTGTAGGGGTAAACTTTGATGATGAAGTTAGGGCTATGTTATTTATGTGCTCATTTCCAGAAAGTTGGAATGGTTTAGTTATGGCCATTAGTAACTCTGTCTCTGGATCTAGTACTTTAAAGTTTGATGATGTTGTCAGTGTAATCCTTAGCAAGGAAACACGAAAGAAAAGCTCCGGTGAGACATCAGGTAATTCTTTGATTGCAGAGACTAGGGGAAGAAAAATGGAAAGAGGAAAGAGCCCAGGATATCGCAGTAAGTCAAGAAAAGGCATATCCAAGTCTAGATCAGGGATAGTGTGCTGGAAATGAGGGAAGAAAGGACACCTGAAGAAAGACTACAAGTCTCGAAAGGGAAAAGAAGGAGACGCGCAGTAAGAAACTAATCATGAAGCGAATGTAACAGGTGATGTGTTACAAGATTCTTTGATTATTTCATTAGAAAATATTATTGATGCCTGGGTGGTAGATTCATGGGCCTCATTCCATGCCACACCTGATAAGAAACATTTTCATGATTATGTTCAAGGAGATTTTGGACAAGTTCGATTAGGTGATGATAAACCCTGTAAAACCATTGGAATGGGTACAATTTTCATAAAACAACAGAATGGAAATTAATGGCTATTGAAGGAGGTAAGGCATGTCCCAGATCTAAAGAAAAATCTGATTTCAACAGGGCAGTTGGGAGGTGAAGGTTGCGTAACTACTTTCACAGATAAAACCTGGAAGGCCACTAAAGGATTCTTGGCAATAGCGAAAGGAGGAAAGGTTGGTACATTGTATTTATGCAATGGTATTTCTAATTCTGTTAATACTTTAACCTCTATAGGAGAAGATACGACATTGTGGCATCATAGGCTCGGGCACATGAGTGAGAAGGGGATGCAGATTCTTCACTCAAGAAATTTATTGCCAGGGTTGAAGCATGTTGATTTAAAATTCTGTGAGAATTGTGTTTATGGAAAATAGAAGAGATTCAGATTCCTTAGGGTTGGGAAAGAAAATAAGAGCGAAAAATTAGAGCTTGTGCATATAGATGTATGGGGACCTTTTCAAGTATCATCTCTTGGTGGCTCTCGTTATTATTTTACTTTTATTGATGATGCAACCAGAAAAACCTGGATTTTTTGTATTCGAAATAAATCTGATGTATTTGATACTTTCAAGAAATGGAAAGCTTTGGTTGAAAATGAAACAGGAAAAGGTTGAAGTGTCTCAGATCAGATAATGGAGGTGAATATTGCAGCAAAGAGTTTTATAGGTATAGTTTAGAGAATGGAATTCGTAGAGAGAAGACAATTCCAGGAACAACACAAGAAAATGGCATGTCAAAAAGGATGAACAGGACAATCATGGAGCGTGCAAGGTGCATGAGATTTCATGCAGGGTTGCCTTTACAATTTTGTGCAGATGTTGTAGATACTGTTGTTTATCTAATAAATAGAGGGCCTTCAAGTTCCTTGGATGGTGTTTTTCCAGAGGAGGCATGGACAGGTAAAAAGGTAAACTACTCTTTTTTAAAGACTTTTGGTTGTGAAGCCTTTGTCCACATTAACAAAGAGAATAGAACAAAGCTTGAGGCAAAATCAAAGAAATGTACCTTTATTGGATATGGTGTTAATGATTTTGGTTATTGCTTTTATGTTTATGAAAAAAATAAAATCATTAGGAGCAGAGATGTCATATTCAATGAAAAGGTTTTATATAAGGATCAGCTGCAGGAAAAGAAACAGAAAAAATAAAATAGAGAATATACAGTGCTTGACGAGATCATAGAAAAAGTGATGGTGCCTGAAAATCATAATGATCAACAACCACAACAACAACCACAATAGCAACAAGCACTTCAAACACATGAAAGTGGTGTTAGAAGATCTACTAGGATTAGTAGATCTCCTGAACGATACTCTCCTTCATTATATTATGTATTGTTGACTGATTCTGGTGAACCAGAATGTTATGAAGAAGCAGTGCAGGTAGAAACCAGGAATAAGTGGGAGCAAGCCATGAAAGAAGATATGGACTCTTTAGCACATAACCAAACTTGGGACTTAGTCAGGTTGCCTGCAGGTAAAACAACATTGCAGAATAAATGGGTTTACAAGTTGAAGGAAGAATATGGAGGTAGAAATAGGTATAAATCTAGACTTGTGGTGAAAGGGTTTGCACAGAAAAAGGGTATAGACTTTGATGAGATATTTTCTGCTATTATGAAAATGACTTCAATCAGAACTATTCTAAGTCTAGTAGTAGCTGAAGATTTGCATCTTGAGCAGTTATATGTAAAGACATTCTTTCTCCATGGGGATTTGGAGGAAGAGATATATATGCAACAGTCGCAAGGATATGAGGTACAAGGGAAGGAGAAACTAGTGTGCAGGTTGAAGAAGAGATTGTATAGCTTAAAACAGGCTCCAAGGCAGTGGTACCTAAAATTTGACAAGTTTATGTCTGAACAAGGTTATACTAGGTGTCACTATGATCATTGTGTTTATCTCAAAAGGAAAAATGATGGCAGTTATATTATATTGTTATTGTATGTAGATGACATGCTTGTTGCAGTTTCTAACATGCAGGAAATAAATGTGCTCAAAAGGAAATTGGCAAACTCATTTGCAATGAAGGATTTGGGTGTTGGAAAACAAATCCTTGGTATGAAAATAACTAGAGATACAAAGAATCACAAATTAACATTGTCTCAAAGTGAGTACATAGAAAAGGTGTTGAAAAGGTTTAATATACAGAATGCAAAACTAGTTAGTATACCTTTGGCTAGCCATTTAAAATTAAGTAAGGAGGCATGTCCCAAGGCTCAGGAAGAAATGGCTCATATGTCTAAATTTTCGTATGCATCAGCAGTTGGAAGCTTAATGTATGCAATGGTCTGCACAAGGCCTGATATTGCACATGCAGTGGGAGTTGTAAGAAAGTACATGAACAATCCGGGAAAAGAACATTGGATGGTGGTGAAGTGGATTCTCAGGTATTTGAGAGGTACCACAAATCAAGCATTATGCTTTGGTGGTTCAAACATTGCTCTACAGGGATATGTTGATGCAGATATGGCAAGTGACAGAGATAACAGGAGGAGCACTATAGGATATGTATTTACTGTAGGTGGAACATCTATCAGTTGGGTTTCAAAAATCCAAAGTGTTGTTGCACTTTCAAAAACACAAGCAGAGTATGTTGCTGCTACAGAGGCTAGTAAAGAAATGATTTGGTTACAAAGGTTTCTAGATGAATTGGGTAAGAAGCAAGAGTTGGGCAGGTTATACAGTGATAGCCAGAGTGCCATACATCTTGCAAAGAACTATGCATTTCATTCCAAGACTAAGCATATACAGCTCAAGTACCATTTCATATGGTCAGCATTAGAAGATGGACAGCTGAAAAAAAAATACACACTAGCCAAAATCCTACATATATGTTAACAAAAGTTGTAACGAGGGAGAAACTGAGAATCTACTCAATTTCAATTGGTCTTCAAGTATGATGAAGAATATGAGAAACAACTAGGTCCAAAGTGGAGTCTTTGTCTAGCAAATGAAGCAGCGGTGGATTTGCTATAATCAGTCTCCAAGTGGGAGATTGTTGGGTGTGGAGCCTGATTATCTTCTCTATTCAAAGGTCTCAGCCAAATTTATACCTAGGAAGATTGTACACCCCTCCACGCGGGGGGACTTGTCCCCCCAGGGGGGGGGTTCAGGGGGGCCGATCCCCACCGGATGGGGGGTCCGGGGGGCCAGCGATCCCTCAGCAGGGGTTCGGGGGCAGCACCCTCGAAGCTAAAAACAGATGTAAAATTGCCTTGTAAAAGTCTAGTAATTTCTAGTTAATATAAGTCGTTTATTAGGCGGATGATCTGACAATAGAAGTTATGTTTATTTTAGGGTTTTTTTCCCTAGAAGGAAACCCCTCACTATATATGAGGGAATTGTATTGTGTCTATGTATATCTGTATTCTGAGTGAGGAAGAGAGAGGAGATTGAGAGTGAAGAGGGTGTTACAACGGATCTGTTGTAGGTTGTATCTCTTCAGTTTGTTGGATAGTATAAAAAGAAGGACTGGCTATTTCTCCGTGGACATAGCCCAAACTAGGTGAACCACGTATATTTGTGTCTCTCTTGTTTTATGCATTTTCTGTGTTTATATTTTTGCAATATTTTATGTGTTCCATTGCTCTTTAATATATAATTTTCTAACACCTTTGACGACTATCGACCCATTTCCCTCTGCAATTGCATCTATAAAATTATATCCACAACTATCACCACTCGTGTAAAACCAATCTTATCCAGGATTATTTCCAAGGAGAAGTTTTCTTTCCTCAGTGATCGTCAGATCGATGAAGCCATTGGGACCGCCCAGGAAGGCCTCCACTCGATCAAGAAACATAACAAAAAGTCCATTATCCTTAAGATCGATCTTTCCAAATCCTTTGATCAAGCTAGTTGGTCCTACCTGTAGCTCATTCTCACTCATATTGGTTTCCCTCACTCCTTCATATACTGGATCATGTGTTGTTTCTCTTCCTCTTCCTATAGTATTCTCATCAATGGGGTGACTTCTGGTTTTTTTCATGTTAAACAGGGGCTGAGACAAGGATGCCCTCTATCCCCCTTGCTTTCTCTACTAATCATGGAGGGCGTAAGCAGACTGATAAAAATGATCACTCGGTGGGAGCTCTATGGGGGAATCCAAATATCGGACATGACATCCCTCTCTCTTCTTTTGTTTGTAGGCAATTTTCTTATTTTTTTAAATGGTTCTTTCTGTGATTCTTGTTGTTTCAAGAACATTCTATCACTTTTTTGTAAAGCTACAGGTATGGTGCCAAACTATGACAAATCCACCATCATTTTTGTGTCATGCCTTCAAAATGAGGATAGGTATGCATCTCAACAATTCGCCTTTGTCAGACAAGAGCTAGATTCAGGCCTAAAATACTTTGGATTCAAACTGAAGCCAAATGGGTATCGCATCGTCAACTAGGCCTGGCTTATTGCAAAAATTGAAAGCCATATAAACATTTGGAAGCAACATTGTCTCTCTAGAGCGGGCAGGCTCACTTTGACAAAATCAGTGCTCAAGGCCATTCTGGTCTATTGGATCACCCTTGCATGGATCCCTAAAGGCATTATCAATAGGATTCAACATATTTGCTGCAGATTCATATGGCAGGGTCAGAATGTGGGGAGCACATTTGCCTGGGTCCATTGCGATAGGATTGGAAAGCCAAAAACTTGAGGTGGATGGGGAATAAAATATCTCCAGATCTTTGCAAAGGCACTTACAGCAAAGATGGGTTGGAAAATAATCAAATCTAAAATCCTATGGAAAGAGGTAGTCTACTTTAAGTACATCCATCCCCTATCAATAATTGAATGGATTCACAGACCCAGTCAGTCTTTACCTGGTGCATCCATCATCTAGAAGGCCATCTCCCAATCTTTAAGTATAATCAAGGATGGATTAGCATGGAAAATTGGTAATGGTGAGCAGGTGAGATTAGGCACTGATGCCTGGACTGGATGTGGCAATGCTCACATTCTCCTGAGAGCTCTGAGACAATTTCTTTCAGGGATTGGTATCACCCATATTGCTCAAATTGCTGAGGTTGGAAACGGCCAATGGGCTCCTCAGTGATGGCTATATTATAGGTTCCTAGGTATCCTAGACAGATGGAGTAGAGTCTGACACCGCTTCATTGGTGCAATAGAGGAAGCCAATATCATATTATCGGAGAGGGGGGATGAGATCATCTAGGCTCCTGCTCCTCACAGTCGGTACACCCCAAAATATGGATATGCCACTCTTATGAATGCCTAAGATATTGGAATAAACTGCTGGTGGTGGCGCCACCTTTGGAAACTAAAAGCCCCCCAGAAGTCATGGTTTTTCATGTGGTGTATCCTCTTAAACAAAGCTCCAACATAAATAAACCTCAGGAAATGGGCCTTTCAAGGTCCCTCCAGATGCTGCTTTTACAAATCCAACACAGAGGATATGGACCATCTCTTCCAACATTATCTTGTTATAGCTCATTTTTGATCTGCCATTATCATCTCCCCAAACATGAAAAGAAAATGGGAAGGTCAAAATACACTACAAGAAAAAAGGAAATTGGTGAGGGGAGAAAAATGTCACCATAAGCTCATTGGTGATGGTCAAAAGAGCCTTCGTCACCAAAAACTAAACGTCACCAAAAGTGGCATCGCTAAAAGTATAGTTGTTGTAGTGACATTCAAAGTCTATCACCAATAATGATTTATAATGACGGATAGTGATCGTCACCATTTCATATGAGCAATGGTGATGGACCATAGCCTCCATCACCAAAAATTGAACATCACCAAAGGTGGTGTCGCCAAAAGTATAGGTGTTGTAGTGACATTCAAATTCCATCACCAATAATGATTTATAATGACAGATAGCGACTGTCACCATTTCATATGAGCAATGGTGATAGACCATAGCCTCTGTCACAAAAAACTGAACGTCACCAAAGGTGGCATCACCAAAAGTATAGGTGTTATGGTGACATTAAAGGTCCATCACGAATATTGATTATAATGATGGATAGTGACCGTCACCATTTCATATGAACAACAACGATTTATTGTGATGGATCTTTCATGGCCGTCACTATTGGTGCATATATATGGTGACGTTCATTAACCCTCACCAAAAGCCGCATTGCCATAAGTATAGGTGTTGTGGTGACATTCAAGGTCCATCACGAATAATGACTATAATGACGGACATCGACCATCACCATTTCATATCAACAACAATGATTTATGGTTACATACATTTGAGGTTCGTCACTATTGATGCATAAATATGGTGGCGTTTGTTGACCGTCACCCTTTCGTATTTTGGTGACGGTTGAAAAATTTCACCAAAGCTCATTGGTGATGGTCAAAATCTCATTCCATATGGATCATGTCAGGGCACGATGGAATCGAACCACCAACCTCCTGCTTGTAAAGCAGGGGCTCTTCCATTGAGCTATCACCTTTTAAAGAATTAGACTTTTAAAGTTAGACCTTGAAACTTCATAAATTGTAAAGTCTACAACTTTCAATAAAATAAAGTCTCAAAAATGTGTTACTAAATAAGCAAAGCAACATCGAAGCTACAGGTCCCTACCTAATTTATGAAAATTGGGTGGAGGGAAAAATAACTATGTATAAGAGAATCAATATGTTCAGTTGAATACTCAATTAGAAGTGAAAGTCTGAAGACATTTATAATCTATAAATGACCTATAACTAGAAAATGCACCAAATATTGCAAAGGAAATGTCATAAGTTGATAACATATGGAAGAAGAACATTGAAGAAGACAGATGCAATATGTTATAGGTTGACTGAAAGAAAAATCTCAATGTTGTTGTTGTTTGGTGTTTAGATATTTGAATGATATCTAAACTTCTGTGAAAATGTAACACGGATCTCCGAAAACCATGAATGACATATGATAAAAATTATATATATATATATTCTAACCAACATGCAATTTGGAATTTCACAAGTCCACACTCAAAACATGACAACAACCAACAAATAAACTAAATTGACTTGGACAGAAAGCAACAGCTTCCCCTTCATTCTTGAGCTGCTTCTGTTTATTTGAATTTGACTCATGACATTCTTTATCTGACAAGGAATCAAAATCATCACTAATATTAAATTAATACAACATGAACTTTGGATATCCCACTAACATCTACATTTTTGTTGCCATGCCTGAAAACCATGGAGTTTCCTGTTGATAGTAGAATAAGATGTGTGCCTGCTGCTCAAGAACACATTCCTTATTAACCATTATTACCTGACAAAAACCAAAGAGACAACATAATATCAGCGTACACAAAATCCCCTACCGAAATATAATCGTAACTTAGCAAAGAAGTCTAAAACATGTTCTTAATTAATAAAATTTGTATTTGGAAATATTGTTTCTTTAGATTTAAAAAAGACTATGGTGTACAATACTTCTGTCTATTTATCCAGGCAATTGTATCATAGCATATTTCACACAGTATAAATCTATAGTACCTAATGTAAAAAGACAAATTTGCTCAAGAAAATAGATTTAGAAAAGAGATTTGAAAACTATAAGTTTGTCATCAAAGCTTTACTTAATTTAACAACAAATTAGTTGGAGTTTGAAAATCAAAATCATCCATAGGAAATGAATAGGACAATGGCCAAAGTCATTATTCATACAAATAAAGCTAGAGTCATTATTTCCATTGCAGATAACTGAAATTTGGGCAGTGGTCTAACAATTAGAGCTTATTTTCTGGGAAGACTCGTCAATACCATCATTCTTTTTCCACAGTCTATTGTGTTTCTAGATCCAGATCAAATAGCTTGCCATTCTCAAGTTCTACCTTTCAAGTACTGATTTCTGGCTCACCCTTTAAAACACAATTCTACCACTCCATTTTATTTTATTTTGTCAAGAGAATTGGCAGGACCTTCCCATCCTCTGTTTTACATAATCAATAACCATCCATCAATGATATAAAGAATAACAGAGACACAACAAAGGCCAAAGATGTTCTTGTTGTATACCTATGTTCTAGGATTCATCTAACCTTACTAGTGCAAAGAGCTCACCCTGAAAAATAACATCCATGTGGAATCTAGAAAAAAAAAAAATCAAGCTCCAAGTAAACCAATCAAAATATGAACATCCTTTTAATCAATAAAATCTCTGACTTAAAATAAAATTGGCCTAGAATTGAATGTTATATCAACCATGTCAAGTAACTAACATCGGGTGAGAAATACAATCCATGCATATTGGATTAGTGAAACAATTGATCTGGTAAAGCTAAAACACAGATGACTTAGAGCTAGGAAACACAAATAAATGACTTAGAACTAAGACATGAGGTTGCCCTTTCAACCCTGTTATTAAATAACTCTTCTTTATGTCACTTACCATTAAACTTTTTTTTATACCAGGTGGAAGTGGTATTGTAACATTAACCTCTGATAGTCTGTTTCCACGACTACTTCTCAAGGTCTGCTCCATTACCATGATTTGGGGCTAGATAAGATACATGCAAAAACCATCAACATGAAAATCAAATCTACATCCTTGTAAAAAAATGGGAGGAAAAAAAATATCCACAAATTGAAATAGATTGTAGGATATCTCATTCCTGCAACTTGATTATCTTGTCATGAACAATAAAAAAATAAATCAGGAGAAATGTAATTTTTTCCACATTTTGACAATGAAATCTTTTTCATATTCTATGAACAATTGATGAAAAGAGTCAACTAAAGCTTGTCAGCATCAGGATTATAGTAAAACATAAAGTAATCGCTCCAACACATATATAATCCTAAAAATAAGTATCTATACATATAAGTATTTATTAAGGAAATTGTATTTTGTGAAAATATGGAAGTCAAATCTTTGAAATAACACAATTTATGGTACCACTGCCTTATGAAGTCCATTCATTCGAGTATTTACAAAGTCCATTCAAGAATTTATTCAAAGTTCAAAGTTCAAACAATTAACGTGTAGCCTAAAAAAACTCAGATTTGAAAAGGAGATAACCCAAAGATGTAGAGTATATATCTCACATTTATATATCCTAATTTCCAGGCATTGAAATGACACTTTTTATCATACTATTGTGAATTCAGCCCAAAATGCTAGAAAAAAATATTGATGTTTATTTTGCTAATATAGAAGTTTTATAAATGCATTTATTTAAATAGTTAGATTGCAATGTCGAACATATCTAAGGATGCACACAATACGTTGCATCTTTAGCACTGGTGTGTGAACTTGAGACAACAAAGTCCAACATCAACAGTTTGCCTACAATATGCACTAGAAAAATAGGTGAACAATAGTATTGTAGTTATGTGTTATGAATATATGTATTGCAGGCCAATAAGAGTATGGTTGGAACATTCATGTCCAACCCTTCCAATTTTGCCTATAATTTTCACTGGTCTAATAGGTGAACAATAGAATTGTAGGTGTGCATTTTGTATCACTTACCTAAATCCAACACCTTCAGCATAGAAATTTCAAAGAATATGTCCAGAATTGGTAGGTAATTTGCAAAATGAAAGAGTTGGCTTGATTGTTTCTGGAGAAGACTAGATTCTTACATTGTTCAATGTAAATTCATGACACTTTTCCAAGCTTAGATGGAACAAAAAGGAACCAAGCTAGAAGGTTATTTAAAGAATCCTTACTTAGCTAGGGTAAAATGTTAGCCCTTTTTTGCCAAAAAGCATAAATGTAAAAACTTTAAGAACTTCAGTGAAGAGATTGTAGAAATGTTGTTATCAAACCACTGACGTAAACAAAGCTAAGAAATATTTCTTTGTAGAAGAGATATTCATGGTCAAATTAACAAGAAAGTAACCTTTTAGCATAGTTAATGCACTAGTGCTCATGTCGTAGTGTCCGATGGCATGCTAGGGACTACAGGGAGTGCTCATGTACATCTAGAGAAGAGGTGGGGAGACATCGAGCTGTAGTTAGGAGGACTACAAGCGACGAAGGGAAAATACTTGAGGTACCCAACCTCTTGGATTATACCTTGCTACAGGAGCCCAAAAGAGAGAGTAGTAGGACTGGCGTATGTGGGTAGAGACGGATGCAGATGAAGCATCAGAGAGTGCTATAATGCAGGAGTCCCTGGGTAGCGTGAGGCTAGTAGGCTGCAATAGTGCGATCCCTAGTTTCGGTCATAAAGGAGCCCTAGTTGCAGTCATGAAAGGAAACCTAGACGCGGTCTTGAAGGAGCTCTAGCCACAGTCGAAAAGGAAGCCCTAGCTATAGTAAAAGGTTTCCCTAATCACAGTCAAAAGGATGCTTAGCCACAACAAGGGAGAGGCCTAAGACACAGTCTAGAGAGAGGCCTAAGATGCAATCAAGAGAGGCATAAAGACACAGTCAAGAGAGGTCAGATACATAGCAAAAGGAAGGCTCTTATCCACAACAAAGGAGGCCTTAATCTGTAGCAAGAGGGAATTCCTTATTAGCCATCAAGAAGAAGCATATAACCACATTCAAGGAAGGTCTAAAGCAGCACTCAGAGAGGCCCTAGACGCAGTCAAGTTAGGCCCTAGCCACTATAAGAAGGATCCATAAGACAACAAGAAGGAAGCCCTAGAAGCAATGTGGAAGTCTTATTTTTTGTTGTAGGTGCAACACATGAAAGAGAGGTTGTTTTGAGTGTTGTCCTTGGGTGCTTTTATAGGGAGAAGGGTCGAAGTTTGAAGTTTAAGATCACAACAAGAATAGGCATTCAACGTGGGTTAAATAGGGTTTTTCTGTAGCTATTCCAGGAAGACTGAAGGGTTGAAAAGAGGTCGAGTATCTTGCTTGAAGCTTCAACTAAAGGATGAAACTCAACTAAAGGATGACTTAGCTTAATAAAGTTCATTATGGCCTTTTACAATCATATACTTATGAGTGAACCCAACTCTTATTTTTGGGACTTATCCTAGTGTCCTGATGGGTGGGATATAGAGGAAAAATACGATCTCCCTTTCTGCATTGCATTCCTCCCACCTTGAAAATCAAAAGGGGACATAATGAATTTCATATACACATACTTAATCGATATATATTCCCAATCTCTTTCCATCTACTAGTTACGCCTGCTTGAGCTAGGCTCAAGAAATTAGTCAATCTAGAGCATGCATATCCCTACTTATTCTCCACACGCCTCTAGGTGGATCTCTCTATCCCTGTAGTGCCAGTAAAAGGGTTTGGGTATGGTAAGGGCTGCTAGCTAGTTTTTTGAACCTTTGTATTTACATCTATTTTTGCTTGACCTTACCCTACTCTCATCTCTATGTATTCTCAAATTAAACCAAATACACAATCGGAAACTTTGTTCTTGTGTGGTATCTCAAAATACTTTTCAAACATAAAATTACAACATACTGTCACAAGGAGACTAATCATGGTTTAACAGATCAAACTTGACATCTTACATTAACAATTTCCTTTTATGTGATGCCAGTCTTCTGCCCAGGCCTTGGAACCATGCCTAAAGGGGTGTACTACATGACCAGGGGTTTGCACTGCCAGTAAACTTAATTATAACTAATTATGAGAACAAGATAGCATTGTTTATATACCAGATTGCTTAAATTAAAGATTAGCTTCCTATATGAATTATAGTGCACTGACAGAAATAGAGATAGTTTCCAACAAAAAGCACCCAAAAAGCAGCAAAAGTCATAGGAGACACTTATTTCGCTTCTCTAGTGCTGGTCTTTGAAGACCTTCACCACCATCATCACTTCCACATTCATCCTCCTACACCTCAAGAGTTGCAGGTACCACTCTGCCCCTGTTTCTTGAAATATCTCTGATAGGAGTCTCTGCAGTCTTCTCAGAACAAGGAATCATAAGTGGATTGGTTCTGTGAGGCATCAACTGATCACCACTTTCAACAGCTTCCATCATCAACTTCCAATCTTTAAAATCAAATTGAAAAACAAATTGGTTGTAAGAAGCTTCTCCAGATGCCATTTCTGTAGCTTTGGGAGCATTGGGGACAACAAAATGTTTTCCATTTTCATCGACATTTATTTCAACTCCACCATCCTTTACTAGAAATTATAAGGCAAAGATGTTTTCTACTGTCTGGGAAAATGATATTCTATTTAGAACCAAATTGTCTAATCTGGCTTGCTTCTGTTTTCGCAAAATGTTAAATATGCTTGCCATATTCTTGTCTATTTCTAATTTTTCATCTTTCGGGTACTCTTTCACTGCTTCAGGTCGAGTGCTTTCTATCAGCTTAATCTGTTTTCTCTGTACTATAGCTTTCCTTTGCTTGGGTTCATTATCCATTGGTCCAAGCATAGTGCAAATTCTTGCCGCATGCTAGAAAACAAAAGCAACTAAAAGCCCAATATTTCTCCATGATATTTGGGTTTGATCGTCATTTCCCTCTAAAGACCTGCTTCCATATGCCTGGTCACTATAGTTTCTTAGAATATCACTACTAATAAAATCAACTGGAGTGTCACCATCATTTTTTTGTGATAAGTTAACAGTAGCGAGGAGTGTGGATGTGAGATCAAAGAGTGTATCAGCATCTGTAACTTTCTCATGAGGTCTCTAAGCAAAATTGTGCAAGCTTTCGACTTTGCTAATTATAGCCTCAAATTTTCCAGATTCTGCTTTTAAAATATTTTCTCTCTCCTTAGCAATCAAAGTCTTGAGGGGATGATAATGGTACCTTAATATACAATGTTGCACCATACTCTGATTGTTACCACTACATGCAGTAGCATCTTCTTTCTCTCTTGGGAGCTTAGTGTGGCCTTGTTGTGATCCTTTTACCCCACGAGAGGAATCTTCCAGTGTCTAACTCAATGTTTCTTCCTCTTTAACTCTAGCTTGGGTACCAAGCCTTCTACCCATCCTTTATATCACCTGCTTTTGGAGTTGATAGAAATGAAAATATTCAACCAAAGTTGGAAGGAAGGGCTTGAAATTGAGATTTCTGATTGAATAATTGTCGTGAAATGGAAAGAGAGCAAGAAAATATTTTTGTGTTGCATTGAAATGAGGGAGGGCAAGGAGTTTTGATTTCCCCTACCTTGAGAAGTCTGCTTTGTAATAGAAGAGGGATGAAGGCCCACTACAGTGGATACAAATTCCCAAGACATGTGCATTGTCGAATGAAATGCGTAGGTGCAGTGTGCCAGTTAAGTGTGAGGATTGGGAGAAGTGTCACATGTGGGAGAGTGGCCATATTATTGAAAAATTGTTTACATTGAGGAAGACACCATTTGAATATGGTAAGAATGTCAATTCTAACATGGAGAGTTTCCAACACCACTTTCTCATTTACATGAGGGAGTTTACAATTGTATATCTTTGTCTCAGCCCCATGGTGAATATATTAGTGTGAGGATCCACTGTTTCATGATCCATATGTTGGATGCTTTGCTGAACTTGAGCTTTATAAGGAAATCTTTTTAGATATCCAGAACGTCTTAGAAATTTATTAGAAATTTATTTGAACAATTATTGTCTTGCAACAATGTTTATTGATGATAAATTGCTTCGTAATGTACACATGCATAGAAGAGTGTGACTGATGGCATGGATACTCGGCCTTTCGGGTTGAAATGGCCACCTCTAAAGATAATATTTGGAATATCCTTTGAGCCTTTCTTTGAGATGGCATATAAGAAGTTGGAGTGAAAACATCAAGGAACTCTATATTTTGACATATTCCAGCTGAATCGCCAAACATGCAAGAGAAACTAAAACCAAGAGTTATATAAGTAATAGCCCCAGTGTATGGGAAATCTAGGCTTTTAGAGGAATATTTCTGCATTTAATAATTGGATGAGGATGAATATTTCTGTTACACTATGTGTTGTTATTGATATGTTTGGACATTTAGGGTGAACACTTGGCCCATATTCAAGAACATCCAATAACGTTCGAGTCCAAGACATATTTAAAGAGATCATTTATCAAATTAGTTGTCCAGCTATGAAATACAATCTAGTTTTGGAAGAGATACATTGTAGTACTATCAAAGCAAATTGTGGACCATGTTAGAAAATGGATCAAAAAGGTTTTCAGAATGTGTGTTAAAATTTGACATTTAGCATTGTCCTAGCATTTTATTATCAACTTTCATGGAGGCAAAAAGTGACACGAGAAACTTGCACAATAATGACGGCCACTAGAATGAGAAACACATTAGATTAGAAAAATGGAATCTATTTCTATGATGACACATGGGAAGATACTTATTACTCTCAACGTGGTTGTACAGGAAAAATAGTTGTTGCCTTTGAGTATAGTTGATGTATCGTAATGTAGCAGTTGTTTCCCTGTTGCAATAAAACAAATATATATCCATCTCAAGGTGAAAGAATAACACCAGAATATCTTTGAATGATATGGGATATGTGTTGTGCTCAACAACTAGGAAAGTCTCTATCGGTCATAGTGTGATGAAGTGATGGGTTCGGGTTTCCGTGCCCATGTTGTCAAAGTATATCGATACAAGTGATGAAAAAACATATGTTCAATTCCCTGGAACATATCTTATTTTCATTACTTGTCCAAGATAAATCCATGGTCGTGGTTGAGAAACGTAATCAAAAGAAAATAAATATGTAATTTATTTAAACAAATGTGGCATGAGGGGAAAGCATATGCACCAAATTACAAAATGTAAAAGTCAAAGTTCTGTATAAAAGTTTTAAATTAAAAAAATTTTAAACAGTTTCCAGGAACTTTAACGGATGCAACTGGCCAGAACTCATCCAATGGCCATTCGAGGAGGGTCGAAGCCATCCATCAATATGAAGAGATCTATAAAAGAAAATAGGGACTTTGAAGAAGGGATCCTTGATTTTTCATACCCAAATGTTACCCAATTATTGAGCAAGGGCCTGACGAGTTAGTGAGGGTTTCCCTTTTGTTTTTGTTTCAATCTATTTTCATGCTTAAATTTTTTCTAATATGATGTCATTGGTGGACCTTAATATACGACATTGCACCATACTTTGATTGTTACCACTACATGCGGTAGCATCTTTGTTCTCTCTCGGGGGCTTAATGTGGCCTTGTTGTGATCCTTTTACCCCACGAGAGGAATCTTACAGTGTATAACTCAGTGTTTCTTCCTATTTAACTCTATCTCGGGTACCAAGCTTTCTACCCATCCCTTCTATCACTTACTTTTGGAGTTGAGAACAATGCAGAAATTCAACCAAAGCTAGAAGGAAGGGCTTGAAATCTATGTTACTAGAAACCAAAAAGGGGAAACAAAATGAGAAATGACAACGAGATGAGAAATGGAGTTTGGAGATTTCACATTCAAGAAATGAGGGGAGAGAAAAACAAGACAAATATGAAACATACAACCAAGCATTTGTTTCACATTCAAGAAACGAGGAGAGAGAAAAAACAAGAAAAATATGAAACATAAAACCAAGCATTCATCATTAACATTCTCGGATACTATGGTTCATAGGTAGTTGCTCATAGGATTTAGCTGCTCACATTGGCCATTCCTTAATACTTATAGTGATCAACAAGCTTCCATTTCTCACATAAGCCATTCTTGAATACCCATGTTTGATCCTCTAGGCTGGCAAATACAATAGTGAAGAAACACTTGGCACCGAATTCAAGTTTGATTTAGCCTTTGAATTTTCTAGATGAGTACATGATCCCACATACATTGTATATATTCTTGGATGTGACATGAGTGGACCTCAAATTTGGGATCTATTATATCATTTTCCATACAGTTATTGGGTTATCGTTTTCATGGTTTGGTAACAAGATGGTGGAGATTGAGTTGATCTCAATTAAAAATAGAGGGTTGTCTCGAACTATTGCCACATCTTTAATCCATTATAATAGAAAACTAATCTTTATAATAATAAAAAAATATATATTTTAAGAGTATAGTTGAACTAGAAATTAAATTGCTAGTTTGTGAGAAAAAAAAATTAACTAAATTATTTAACTACTAATTTATAAAAATATATATAAAATATCTATATGCATTACTAATTTATAAAAGAGATTTGATCCCTTTAGGGTGTTGGTATATCCAAAATTAAGATGGATCTAGGCTAGTATATATTATTTACCATAATTATTGTTAAAGTGTATAATGACTATCTCATATTTGTATTTGCATTGATTAAATTATTATTATTATATGTAGTCATGTTTTATATTAATTATTTTAATGCATCATATATATATGGTTTTGTATAGTAAATTTATTTTTATGTTAAATATTAATAGTTAAATTTGGATATTCTTTCTTGATATTAGTTATTTTTTATTAAATTTCATTTTATTGTGTTGGATCCATTAAAATTTGTTATCTAAGTTAATGTTTCGAATTAACAAGTGTGGTTGATCAATGTAAATAAGTGAAATAAATTATTAAATTGTGATTTTTTTTTAATTTCTACTTAGTTAAATATTATATACAAATATCACTTGTGGTTATAACATACCAAACCATTCATTTTTAGTTGTTAAACATGATTATGTTAAAAAAAACTTTAAATTTTTTTTATCACCCATGGTTAGAACTTACCAAACCATTCTTTTTAGTCCCTAGATTTGTTTATGTTACAAATAACTTTTGAAAAAATGTTATCGCCAATAGTTTTGTTATATTCCATGGTTTTGTACTTTATATTAATTTAATATGCTAGTTTTTGCACATGGTTTTGTTAGATTCCATGGTTCCGTATTTAATATTTATTTATTTATTAGTTTTTTCTCATCAATTTTCTTTCATAAATTAAAACAAGCAAGAGGGACATTGAAGCCTTGAAAAGAAATGTCATAATCTAGGTATTTTATTCTAGGCCCCTCTTAAAATATTTTTGTTGTTAGATTTTTGTGCCAAGAGACCTTTCCACCTAGGGAATATGTTATAATATTTGGCATTTTAACTCAAGTCA
Source organism: Pinus tabuliformis (assembly GCA_031772625.1). Taxonomy (NCBI): domain Eukaryota; kingdom Viridiplantae; phylum Streptophyta; class Pinopsida; order Pinales; family Pinaceae; genus Pinus; species Pinus tabuliformis. Next base: position 1,137,898,198 of record CM062811.1, read on the forward strand.
AAATAAAACAAAATCATAAAAGTCTCCAGTGCATAGTTTTTTCTTGCCCATGGTTTTTTCCGATGGTACTCCTAACCCATGGTTTTTGTCCATGGTATTTTTATGCAATGTAGCCTATTCAAAGGCTAATAACTAAAGCAACCTAGATCCATTTTAACTGTGGATCAAGCATTGAGAAGATCAAATCACTTAAAGAGGTTTGTAGCTAGAGAGAGAGAGAGAGATTTGATCTCTCTTGATGCTCGAGAGAGATAGATCTACGTTGGTTATTTATAAATGAAGAAAATTTTCTTGTAGTAGTACTCATATTTGTTTTGTATTTAAAATTTATTAAATGATGGATTTCTATTTTGTATTTTGATTTTTTAGATTTGTTTATTTTTATAAATTTACAATTATTTCTATCACTATTTTTATGTAATTATGAAACTTTCCGTATTTATCATAGTTGAAATTATGTTTGTATTAAAGACATATTAATCAATAGCTTGTTGCTCTTAAGCTTTATTATTGTAAATTACCTAACATAATCCTCTTTTATGGCCGATGAAAAAAGTATTTATAGGATAAAACTATTAATGGGATGGATAATAGATAATTATTATTTTTTATATATTAAATCAATGTCTTTGGTGGATGATATTTAATATTATAGATAGTCTAATAGTTGATAAAAGTTTCTACAGGATGGTTTTATCAAAATCATTTTCCAATCATTTGAGAGGTTATAAACCAGACCAATGGCAATAAAAAATATTGTGTCCCAATGTTTATATAAAATAATTAATTAACTAGAAAAATTAACTAAATTATTTAACTACTAATTTATAAAAATATATATAAAATATCTATATACATTACTAATTTATAAAAATATATATATAAAAACCTTATACATTTAAATTTATAATTTTATATAAAAATACACATTTTAAATATTAGATACAATCACTAAATCCACTTTTAAATAAAAGCAACACAAAAATAACAAAAAAATATTGTAAAAACTTAACGATACACTGCTACACATCAATGGCTACAATTAAAAAAATAACATAGCTTTAACTAATAAAATCCCTAAATTGTCAATGTTGTTAAAGATATATTAAGCACTATTGCAAGGTGTTGTCACTGGGGAGAACACCCAACCTATTTGCAACAAACCTATTTCGTTAGCACCTAAACTATATATGGTTGACTTCTAACCATAGATTGTGAAAATGTCTTAAAAAACTATCCAGAAAACCAATGCTTTTTATGATTCATGTCGACGTCCAATCGGGAAGAGATCCATATTGAAAATGAACCAAATTAACATTTTCCATAAAACAGTTTCAAGAAACAAATCATTTTTTGAAAACCCAATTTCTTGCATTAAAAAACTAAAACTACTGTATAAAATACCATTTTGTACTATTCCATGTTTTATACGGTTTTTTCTAGAAACGAAGACTTCCGTTTCGTTTCTTGCATTAAAAAACTAAAACTACTGTATAAAATACCATTTTGTACCATTCCATGTTTTATACGGTTTTTTCTAGAAACAAAGACTTCCGTTTCGTTTGTGGCAACAAAGCTTGAAATTGATATTTCTGATTAAGAACGATCGGGAAATGGAAAGAGAGCAAGAAATTTTTTTTGTGTTGCATTGAAATGAGGGAGGGCAGGGAGTTACCTTGAGAAGTCTACGTTGTTGTTTTTTCCATTGTTTTCTTGGTGTGGTATACTACCAAACTATTATTTTTGTAATTTCTGGTGTGGTATACTACTAAAATACTATAAGAGTTGAGCGCATATTTAATATAAATTTCATTGCCAATATAGTAACAAAACCCAAATAACCTAACTTTAAGTGAAAAAGTTGGTAGATTGTTTGAAGCAATTGAAATCCAGGAAGGAATTAAAGGAGAGAAACGGTACCTGTGCAAGTATTTTCTTGGGCTCTTGAAAGAATGCCAAGGCTTCTAATCCTTCCATCCTAGTCCAAATTTTCCCAGTGAAAATAGACCATGTTTTGTGAGCAAGCCATTGAAGAGATCCTCCTCAATCTTATTTCTCAACTCATCCAAATTCAACCATGAAACAATAACTGCCTACGAATTACTGCAACATTTCATGTGAAAATATAAAACAAATTTTCAAATGAATTCTAAAAATGGCCATCGATCTAGAAACCCTAAAAATTGATCCAACGCCCTGTTTCCATATAGCCACATATCAGATTGTACTATGCCCATGGTATTTCCTTTTTTTCAACTACTCAATATGCATTTCATGTGAAAATATAAAACAAATTTGCAAATCAATTCTAAGAATGGCCATCAGATCAGATTGTACTGTGCCCATGGTATTTCCTTTTTTTTCAACTACTCAATATGCATCTCATGTGAAAATATATAAAAAATTTGCAAATCAATTCTAAGAATGGCCATCAATCTAGAAACCCTAAAGATTGATCCAAAAACATGTACCTGTTTCCATATAGCCACAGATTGTGCCCATGGTCTTTCCTTCTTTTTTTTCAACTACTCAACATTCATTCGAATACACTAAGGCGGGGAAGAAAACTTTTTCTAGTCTTTCCTTGTTTTCAACTACTCAATATTCATTCGAATACACTAAGGCGGGGAAGAAAACGCGACATAATGGTCTTTCCTCTTTTTTCAACTACTCAACATTCATTCTAATACACTAAGGCAGGGAGGGAAGAAAACGTGGCAAAATGATCTTTCCTTTTTTTTCAACTACTCAACATTCATTCGAATACTCTAAGGCGGAAAAGAAAACCCGACATAAATTAAATTTTTAATTTGGATGATCGTTAAAATTTTAACTATAATTATTTAATTTTTTATAAATTTTGAAAACATTATATTTTATGAATATATCAAAATGTATGGAATGTATATTTTCTTATCTTATTGTATACTCATTTCAAAAAATTATATATTTTTTTTCAAAATTACGAAATAATTAACGATGTTGTAAGTTGTAATTTTAAACAAATTCACATTTGGATTTTATATAGTTAAACAAAAAAACTATATATATTTTTTATTAATATTTTATTATCTAATACTAATATTATGGGTTTCCATGTTATTTAAACAAATGAGATTTGGTTTTATAATTATTATGTCAAACTTTAAAGCTAAAAATTAACTTTTAACAATGCATTCTTTTATAACCAATTTGGATGTAGTTCATTGTTATGGCAGTAAAAAATGAATCTCATGAGTCAATTTGGTTGTGGTTCATTGTGATGGTAGTAAAAAATGAATCTCGTGAGCGTGGTTCCACCCACACATTGGTATAGTTCCACCCAAGGAACCATTGATCTTTCTCCATGAATCGGTAATATTGTACCAAGAAGCACCATAATGTATGACATTTCTATTTCCCACAATTGAAAAAGCACCATAAATCCTTCTACATGAGAATTTTGTATCAGTATTGTTGAACTAAACATGGCAAGACTTTCTTGTGGCAACAAGAATATCCGAAACCCTCATCCCCCCCATCATAATATATCTTAGAATCCATCATGTTGGAGTGTAGTATCCCTAGTAAGCATATAGGAGTGTAGGGGAGCACAACCTCAAAGTCAATGGGAAGCCAAGGGGAAAGGTTTGTGCATCTAAGAGGGATACCTCGATTACATAGATGTCGTTTTTTAATCTTTTGCATTAATCAAATGTATATTTGAGGGGAATTCAGCCATAAAAAATGCTTGACTGAATTTTCATACACAAGGGTTTATTCTACTTCGAATTTTGATACTTTGTGTTTACTCACTTTAATGTCATTACATATAACTAATAATTTGCAAGTCTTTGTCTCATTTGATCTCATTTTATTTCAATTGTGAAGTGACTAAGCCTTGAACCCCAAATCCTCATAGCTAAGATTGACAAAGTATACATTGCCTCATTTCCTCTAATTTTACTTTAGTTAAATGGAGCAACTATGCCTTAGCCCCAAACCCACACATCTAAGCTTTGCACACTACAGAATCCTCTCTCTCCCTGGTATTGCACCTGGTTTAGATATACTTTTCTTAGAAGAGAAGCAATGTCTCATTAATACCTTACATGTTAACTTATCATCTAGTCCCATTACATTTTCCAAGCATTGAGGATATTAATAAAATTTCAAAATTCAATTTCACACTCATTTAATGTAATCGCCATGTTCCATCAATTTCAGGTAAACTCTACAAATAAATGTAAGTAACTATTTTGATTTTTTTCATTGATTCTAAATTAGCAAGTGAGAAAACTGCAAATGCATCTTTATTTTTAAAGTACAATCATCCAAAAAAACTCATCAAAGACTACAGATAGCTTAAAACCTGTATGGAGTGAAAAATATTGTTGGTATCCTCTAGAATAACACTACTTTTAGAAGCTAGGTTCAGATTCTACCACAAATGCAAGAACCAAAGTGAGAAGATTATTTTAAAGTTTTTATAACATGATATATTATAAAAAAAATTGAAGCAAACAATACAAAAACATTTGTATCTAGTATCATTCTAGATAGAGAAAAGTACTCGTTAGGCTATCTATGACATGAGAAAGAATTGCTACCCACCTACTTTCAAAATCATCATGGACATTTAAATATTAAAAAAGGAATTGATTAGGCTACCTATGACTAAATAAGACTTATTCCCCACCTTTCTAAACTATCATGTACATTTAAGCTATCATATTTTATCAACATCCTTTCTATGATGCAACATGTTACAACTTTCCATTATATTTATGCATTATATGAGTTGATGTACTTGTAAGGTGCATAAATTCCAAAATAATTGTCCAAATACCCATGTTTCCACTAAATTAATTGTTTATGTAAGAGACACATTATATTGTAGGAAGCATGCATCAATCAAACACTGCTCTACTCATAGTTTACAAACCCAACCAAATTTTCATACACAAACACATTCAAGACTAATCCACAATAACAAACAATGCTCAAAACAATATTCTTCATCAAACATCTACCAATGCATAAACAATAAGGAGACAAGAGGCACATAGAATATGCGATCAACCAGGGCCAAAACCTCTCCAACATGAGAGGAAAACCCAAATGAGATATTCTTCTTATATAGACTTCAATTGACGAATACCAAGACCATGGCCTAGACCCTTGACTCAATGACCTCTCCAAGACCAAGTCACAAGCCTCCTTGATTCAACTTCCTTATTTTTCCTTGAGTCAACAATGATCAACCTTCTTCCTTCAATAACTCGACTATCCTTCAAATTCCAGTTCCATGGATCAGATCTGTAGTTCTTGGCCCTCTTGCATAAACCCTAGAACATGTGGTTGACCAACCTTTTGAACCTTGATCTTCTTTGCTTGGATGGTATGAAATCTTATTATAATTCGGCATGTGACCTTGCTTATCTTCTTCCTTGATTCGACTTCTTAGACAACAACAAGATCTTTGAACTTTTCTATAGTAGATAGTTCTTCCTTCCTTCGCATTTGTGTATCTATTAGCCATAAAATAGACCCATAAACAACACCAAAATCTTCTCTCTTTGTTTCCTTCTCTTGGTTGGTTATCTTCGCACTTCTTATTACAGACATACTTAACCAAATTTGCTTGTCCACAAATGGAGGATGAGCTACCCTATATATAGTGTTTTGTCCATCAAAAACACATGCTAGGAAATGTTAAGGAGTGCTAGGGGAACACAAGGGAGCAATAGGTGAAAATAATGCATGCAAATGAACGATTAAGATTTTGTGGCAGGAAGTGTTAGTGAGTTACAGGTGTGCTGAGGAGGGAGTGATAAGGTATGCTAGACAGTGTTAAGGCATATTAGAAGCCAGGGAAACATGCCAAGATGTGTCAGGTGCTAGGGTGTGCCAATTCATGCCACAGAGTGTTATGGAGTGCTAGGGAAACATAAGGGAGCACTAGTTTCAAATGCATGGAAATGAATGACTGAGAGTGTGTGAAAAGGAGTGTCAATGAGTTCTAGGTGTGCTAAGGAGGGGATGAAAAGGTATGTTAGGTGGTGCCAAGAAATGCTAGAGTGTTAGGGCGACATGTCAGGGTATGTCAATGCATGTCAGGGTGTGCCAATGCATGTCAAGGTGTGCCAATGTGTGTCAGGGAGTGTTAGGGAGTGCGACATAAACACAAAGGAAAACTAGTTCAAAATGCATGGAAATGAACCAAAAAGAGTGTATGATAGGGAGTGTCAGCGAATTCCAATTGTGCTCAGGAGGGAGTGACAAAGTTATATGCTAGGTAGTTCCAAGGCATGCAAGAGTGCCATGACATGTCAAGGAGTGGTATGGTATGATAGGGAGTGCTAAAGCATGCCATGGCATGCAGGGAATGCCAAAAATGTGCCACATAGTGTGTTGGGCATAGAATCCCCCCATAGCATTTTTTGGGGCTCAAAGCCCAAGTTTTGGTCAAATATGTCGTAAGACTTCACGAATTGCAAGCGCGGAGTGCAAAATGTACATTGAGTCATAGGGTTGTTTGCCCTAAGTTTTGTAATGTAATGAAATGTCATGTCGGCCTACCCATGGTCCGCAGACCATGGGATTGTATAAATAAGAGCGAGGCTCTAAGTTGTAAAGGAATGGATGGATTGATTAAGGTAATGGATGCAATGATCTAGTAGCAGATAGAGAAAAGGTCTAAGTGTCTTGGGTCGTAGTAGTAGGAAGAGGCTCTGCAGCTGAGTGCGCAGAGGCCTAGTAGAGCCCGCAACTGAGTGCGTGGACCCCTACAGCTGAGTGCATAGGGTGGAGTCGAGTCTGTAACCCAAGAATAAGAATGATAAAGAGAATTTTGATTCCAAATATTGTGTATCTGCTTTTTCATTAATATTGTGTATCTGCTTTTGTTTATTGTATGCACTTATATGAATACTGAACATTGTTAAGTATAATTGGGCTCATACAGATAAGTTAAGTAATCGAATAATATCGGGTAATAGTAAGGAACTTGGGTAATAACACGGATCGCGCCTCGAGAAGGGTCACGCGAAGGCAGCATTGCAGGCTGTGAGGTACTGATAAGGGTGCGTAGCGACGTGCGCGCAGGGTGAAAACGTGGACCACTGAAAAGCCATCAGACATCTCTAGGGTGTGGAAACCTCGTTCTAACACCCTCCCATACTACTTCAAGTGAGACTTCAGTCCGCGCTCCGCGGACTGTTGCCGAAAGGGCCAGTAGTACTGGGATTTGTTTAGCTAAATCATCTCTGAATATGGGTCAGGCCCATACAAGCCAACAAATGGTTCTGTTGCCGGGACCAGGATTTGCATAAGGGATGTCTGATGTCGTGTCACTGGAATCCAACAAAGAAAGAAATTTAAGGGTGGTTGGACAAGAGGATTCACGAGTTCACATTGTAGGAAAACAGGAATCTGCGAGTATCTAAGGAACAGTGGTTGGAGCACTACTTATATATAGAGATCCATGAAATTTTCTTTGCATCCTTTCCTTCTAAGTTATATGAGTGGATCGTAAACCTAGCAGATAATCAGGGAAGGTGTAGACTCGACAGACCAATCATGTGGACTCCGGAATTAGTGAGTAGACTAGAAGCATCAGGAGATAAGGTCGCATGAGTTGTGGACCATTAGCTCGATCGAATTATAGGAGGATTTATCACTGACTTTGCGGTAGATATGACCGTCAGCTACAGTGAGGCGGAGCGATCCTTCCTCAAAGGACCGCAAGGTAAGTATATTAAATCTTTGAACACTTGGATTAAGATGCTATTGTGTGAAAAGCAGGTTATGCGAATAAATTAATGTTTGAGACTACACGAAGTGGGAAGATATACAAAAGCTGAGGTAGTGAAGAATTAGAAACTAGTCCCTTAATTTCACCCTCGCGGGAAAGTGAGGAAGAGCTCACGAAAGTTTCTCTAAGTCAGTCTAATAAGGCAGCAAATTCCACGCTTACCACCTCCACCTAAACCACCACACGTCTCACCCTCCTCACCTCCATCTCCACCCACCCCACCTCCGCCACCACCACAGTTCAGTATGGTGAGTACGATCAAAATACCCATATTCAAAGGAGTAAGGAATGAAGATTTAAACCAATTCTGGTTCGTGGTAAGGGTGATATGGGAAGCACAAGGAGTCATGGATGACAATATCAAAAAGGCTACGCTAGTAAGTGCGTTGCAGGATTGTGCATTTTAACATGGTACATCAAGCATTCTAATGACCATCCAAACGCAGGAATCATAGAAATCCAGACCGTGTTGAACAGGGAATTTAGCAGGCCAAAGTTGGAGACACAATCAATTATCAGGTTTAAGGAGATCGTGATGCTCCCAGGTGAGACTGCTTGGGATCTGGACCAAAGATTGAAGAGTATGATTCGCGAAGCCAATATGGCTTTGACAGATGGACAACATCGCACATGGTTTGTAATGTCACTAACACCGCATTTAAGGATGGCGTTGTCACAACAAAAGCTTTCCACCCAGGTCGAAGCTTTGGAGATGGAAATGAGATTGCATGAGACCCTTATACAAGACCTTGGTCTAGGAGTCCAACAAATCCACACACAACTACAAAATCTATGTCTAGAGATGCAGAGTTTGAAACAGGACAGGACACCTCGGCCAGAGGCGCGCGAGGAGGTATGGTGCATAAAATGCAAAGGCCAGGGGCATGACAAGGACCAATGTTATTGTTCGCAAATTACTTGGCGGGAGGAGGGCCGATGCCATTAAGACCTGAGGCACAAGCAAGACTAAGAACGATGCATGCACTATGTTGCATGATCTGTCAGATAGGAGGAAAACACGCTACGATAATTTTCATCTATTGCAGAAGTATACATAGACGTCCCAACAATTGTTTTGTAATTTCTGCAGGTCGGTAGGCCATGATGAACACACCTATAGAAGCTACGAACTAATGATGGATCAGACTCCTACCTACAGGGTGCAGATCGAAACATGAGCCCTCGACCCAAATACGGGAATGGCGCGTGCTGGATTTCAGGTGCGCGGACAAGGTCGAGGTGGAATAGGACCAGGAGCGGGTCGCAGACAACTAATTTTTTACAATTGTGGAGGGCCAGGGCACTATTCCCGCGATTGTATAAACCCGACAGGTACATCATTTTTGTATTGTACTCAGTTTGATCATGATGCAAAAGACTGCCCTACATTGATAGCGAGGCTACGTGAAAAAGGGGTACTCCAGCCACCTCCAACTCAAAATTTGCAGATGATGAGGTTTGAGCTGAGCAAAGAAGACCGGAATATAAATAGAGTGCTCAGGATCGGTAGGACCACTGGCGATGATAAAGGTAAGCAGTCAAAAGAAAGCACGTGGGTTCACAAGGCTCCTACAAAGGAACCCAAATTTGATGTAGAACGTGCAAAGGAGACATTCATCTAAGCTAAGACGAGCTTCACGGAGGCCTCCACTTCAAGTAGTGAGGATCAACTAGAACCAGGGATGGATCCTTCAATGCTCACTACCTTTTTGGAGACATGCATGAAACTGCTACACGACAACAAGGCAATAAAACAACTAGAGGAACTTATCACTAGGTGTGCAGGGTCAGCAGAACTACGTGTGGTCCGGAAACTAGGAAAGCATGAATTAAGCACAGGAAGGGAAATGAGGTTGACTATGCAAATCAGTGAATATGAAATGAATCAGGTAATCTTGGATCTCAGATCGGACACGAATGTACTGCCAAAACAAACCTGGGAATGCATGGGCAAACCCACGCTACAATGGTCTCCTATTCAGTTGTGAATGGTGAACCAATAGAAGATCCTACCCATGGGAAGATTGCAAGGGGTAACGGTGGATACTGAAGGTGCAAGTGCACAAGCGGATTTTGAAGTGATAGAGATTGTCAATGACAAAAATTCCTATCCCGTGCTACTAGGAATATACTGGGCCACCAAAATGAATAGAGTCATAAATCTGAAGAATGGAAAAATGATCTTTGATAAAAATTCATTATGCATAGTAGTACTGCTAGACCCAGCCGAAGGAGCATGATACACTGAACTGGTGCACGATGATGATAGTGATGATGATCTCGATTGCATATACAAGATAACTACATGAGAACAGGATAGGGTAAACCCGACTACAGATGTTAGGATTTCGTGGGACCGCAAAAGCTCCTGCACTTCGGATTCAGACAAAGAAATAGAGCGATGTCAGAATTGGCTGCACAAAGTAACAATGCTTAACTGAAACATGATGGTTAGATCACTGCATTGCATGACAATAGAGGTAAGGGTTCTACCTACATATGATGGGTTGACAATGGTGGATGAATTCCTGAACAAATTTGAAAGCGCAATACGAGAACAACAACGGTTTGATGCTCTAAAATGAGCACTACACGCGACGCCCACAAGATGGTGGGGTACACATCAAAGAAGTTTTGAGGACTGGTGCAGATGAAAGAGGATGATGCGCCTACAATTTGGAAAACCCCAGCTAAGGATGAGAGCCAGTTACCAAGGGCAGAGTAACTTGTGCACCCACCTTTCTCGATGGGTACAGACATATGACATGCAGCTCGCACAAGTGCACATCACTCCCAGAATAGAGAATCGGAACAAAACACAACAGTAGGAAAGGTGAAGAGCACCAAGGAATATCCATGGAGAAGCATTCAACAAAGTATGTGAAGTGCTGAAAAGGGTTCACCAAGTGAGACGCACTAACTAAGACCTACGCGTACCAGCAGTTCGATGGGCCTATAGGAAAATGTGTAAAACCTTGACCACGGAAACGAATCCAAGGTTGCGGAATAGAGTAGGGACCGTAATTTCTAAAGAGCATGCAAAGAGGAATCCACATGTAATAGCACCTGCAAGTGTGACAGTGCACGAAGCCTAGGATGAAGAAATCACACAGTTACGTGAAGTAGCACAGGTAAGACTTTGGGAAGCCATTTGGCAAGGGTGTTGGCATTATGATACAGGTATGACACAGGTGTTCTCCTTGATGGCAACTCTCTCATATGAAATATCACAGTATAGCAGGTAAACAACAAAGAATGAAGAAAGAAAGGTATACGCAGGTTAATGATTGACCAAGCCGCATATACACTCAAGTTCATTGTATACAAAGTCGTGTATACGAACAAGGTATACGTAGGTTCACCATTGACCAAGTCGCGTATACACACAGTTTCACTATATACAAAGGTGCGTATAATGTACACATGCACTTTCGCAGAAGGAAAGGCGCGTACATGTTGGAAAACTAAGTTTTTGTCCGTGGTATTTTGGTATTGGTCCATGGTATTTGGTCCGAGGTATTGACCCCAGGTATTGGGTCCAAGGTATCGGTCCTACGTAGTTTTGGACCATGGTATTGAGAGAGGCCTAAACCTATATAAGGAGAAGAATATCATTAGGGCAAAGTGCAAGTGTGCAAGTGATAAATATCTGATGAAGTGTGAGATCTAGTATGTAGATTACGGGTATGTGATGCTTTGCTAAGGATGAACCTATGTGGCAAATGAAGGTTGATGGACTGGGATCATGAAGACTAAAATGCATTATCATTATATGGTATGATTTTGAATAGTTAAAATCTGAATACTGACGCATGTCTTATCCTTTATATCTGATGATCTGGGTATATCTGAAGTGGAAAATTGCAGCGAAGGTATAAGTAATTATTTTCAGATATGTACACTGGTTCCCTTTGGTGAAAGGGCGTATACACGCTAGTTCGACACAGGCAAATAGCGTATACCTTATGTGATTTGATATTTGAGGTTGTTGTTGGTTCTAGTGGTTGTTGCAGAGTTCTAGTTTTTTCTCTGTGTTCTAGTGACTATGTTTTGATGACAGGGTTTCAGTGATTCAGTTTTTGGGTGATTCAGAGATTGATGATGTATATATAGTTGATGGTTGTATTGCACTAGTGATTGATTTTGTATTGAAGGATCCAATCTGAAAATTTATGAAACGTGGTCCCTGGAAGAAAAGAGAAGGTTGTATCCTTGTGTAGGTTGGTGCCTACATACTAGTAAATATATAAGCTAGTACAAGCTCCCTTCCAGTAGAAGCTGGAGAACGAGAGAAGGTTGTAGCCTTCTGCAAGTGGGTGCCTACGTACTGGTATGATTCTACGGCAGTACAAGATTGTAAACAAGTTTTTTCTTATCTTAAAGAAAACAGTAGCAGGTGGTTTTTGTCCCGCATTGGGTTTCCACCTTATATCATGGTGTTCATGTGTGTCTCTTATGTGTGATGATCTGTTCTGTTTTTACTGCACCTGGTTACTGTTTATATGGTTAATGATGTTCTGATGCACTGATTAAAGATCAACATATGATGAATTAACTGAATCATAAGTTTGTTGGATATACGTTAGTTGCATTAAACACAGTTGCGTGTACACACGAGTTCCCTTAACTGAAGTAGCGTATATGAATCTGATTATGGAAATGAAAAAGTTATTGATTTGCTAATACTAATTCACCCCCCCACTCAGTAAATGTGCTAGATGACACTCCAGAATTACTGTTTGGCCCAGAGGTAGATGGAAAAACAGTAGTCACAGGGGTTCTACCTTTTTATGTCAGCTTGCATGTTCATGATAAAATACTGCATAATGCAATGTTTGACTCAGGTGCCTCTCACAACCTTATGCCAAAAGCGGTCATGGAAAGGTTAAACTTAGACATCACGAGACCATACAAAGACCTGTTTTCTTTTGATTCTAGTCAAGTCAAATGCTTGGGCCTAATTAAGGATTTATGTGTGTCCCTGGTTCAATTCCCCAACAAAACCATTCTAATGGATGTTGTTGTTGCTGATATCCCACCCAAATATGGAATGCTCTTATCAAGATCATGGGGAGCCAAGCTCCAAGGCTCCCTGCAATTAGACATGTCATATGCAACCATCTCTGTCTTTGGACAACCCAAGAGACTTTATAGGGAAACACTCATGAAGTATATGGTCAGCAGTGAAGAAAAGCCTCAAAATTTTCCAATATATGCTGTCCATTCGGACATAGACTCCTTCATCCTCTTTAATGACAGCACAAGCTCCTTAAGCAATGACATTAAGACCGAAAAACCCATACAAGAACAAAACATTGGTCAAACAAGTGGCACCTGCCAAATTTCAATCAGCCCAACAGTACCCATTTACCCTCCTTTAGTTGTTAAAAATTGTCAAACAAATGATGAAATTATCCTAGGAGACAAATGGGAAAAGAAACCTCAACTCATGCTCACATGGCCATCCCATGAAAAGAATTTAAGATCCCCTGACCAGCAAGATAGTCTGTGGGTCCTAGAGTTTGATGGCTCAGTTAACAAGTTAGGGGCAGGAGCTGGAGTATGGATACATAACAAAGAGAAAGCCTGTGCACAAGGCCGGGCTTATAGATTGAACTTTAAATGCACTAACAATATGGCAGAATATGAAGCTCTGCTACTAGGCCTCAAGATTGCAAAATCATTACAAGCACATAGCCTCTCAATCATGGGGGACTCTGATCTAGTAATTCAACAAGTAAAAGGGGATTTTGTCACCAATGACAAAAGATTAAGGTCCTATAGGTCTGCTGTAATTGAAATATTAGAAACTTTCTCCGAGTTTATTATCACAAAGATTCCAAGGGGCCACAATCTCCATGCTCACAGCTTGGCAACATTTGCCAGCACCTTCAAATTCCCACTACAACCCAACAATTGTTTCACAGCAGAAGTCAAATATAGGCCTTCTATTCCAAACAATGTCAAAGAGTGGCAAGTATTTGAGAATGATAGGCAAATAAACAACTTTTTAACTTTGCAACAAGAGTTTACAGGATTAAATATTGACCTTGAGACAGCAAGTCAATCTCAAACAGTTGATGGAGCAAGTCAATCACAATTACAGTTTCAACAGTCTGCCCACCCAATGTCACCTAGGACAGCAAAACAACTACTCAGTCCAACCATTTTCAACAAAGAAAACATTCAGCAAATTCACCAAATTGACTGTGAAGAGCTGAGCAACGCTGAAGATGAAATCATACAACTCAAAGACAATCTTCTTCCAGCAGGCCTTACCCCACTAGAGGACATTTTTGACTCAAATGATGTCCCCAGGAAACCAAAGATGCAGCCATTAGATGCAACAATTGAAGAATGTAACATTGGTACCACTGACAAGCCTAAAATAATAAAGCTATCTGCTGCTTTGCCCCCTGATCAAAAACCCAAATATGTTGATCTCTTTAAAGAGTTCCAAGATGTCTTTGCCTGGGGTTATGAAGACTTGAAGTCTTATGATACCTCTGTTATCCAGCACACCATTCCCCTCAAGCCTGATCAAAAACCATTCAAACAGAAATTGAGAAGAATCAATCCTGTGCTTCTTCCTTCCATTGAAAAGGAATTACAAAAAATGTTCAAAGCTGGGATCATAGCACCAATCAGGTTTTCTGAGTGGATTTCAAATTTGGTCCCTACAAGAAAGAAAACTGGTGAGATTAGACTTTGTGTAGACTTAAGGAATTTGAACCTAGTGTCACTCAAAGACAATTATCCCTTACCCAAAATGGACCACATCCTTCAAAGAGTAGTAGGAGCCTCAAGAATATCATTGTTGGATGGCTTCTCAGGTTTCAATCAAATCCTGGTACACCCTGATGATCAAGACAAGACTGCATTTACTACCCCATGGGGTACTTTCAAGTATGTGAAGATGCCCTTTGGATTGAAAAATGCAGGGGCAACATTTCAGAGAGCAATGGACATTGCTTTTGCAAAGGAAATTCATGATTTCTTGGTCATTTACTTAGATGATCTTACACCCTTTTCAAAATCTGACCAAGAACACTTGAAACATCTGAGACAAATCTTCATAACATGCAGGAAATATGGTATTTCCTTAAACCCCAAGAAGTCTTTATTTGGCTTAGAAGAAGGGAAACTTCTAGGACACATCATTTCGAAAGATGGCATAAGAATTGATCCAGATAGGATACAAGCTATCCTACAAATGCCTCACCCAAGGAATGTCAAAGAGCTGCAAGGATTCTTGGGAAAAATCAACTTTTTGAGAAGGTTTATCCCAAATTTAGCAGAGTTAATCAGATTATTAAACAATATGCTAAAGAAAGATTCAAAGGTCAAATGGACTGTTGAAGCAAAACAAGCTTTTGAAAGTATAAAATTGGCCTTGACTCAAACCCCAGTGTTAACTAACCCTCAGTTTGACAGAGACTTCATCATTTTCTCCTTTGCCTCCCAACACACTATTGCTGTTGTTTTATTACAGAAAGATGACCAAGGGAATGAAAAGCCCATTACTTTTTTCAGCAGAGCTCTTAGGGATGCCCCCCTAAAGTACCAAATAATGGAGAAACAAGCCTATGCCTTGATCAAAGCCATCAAAGACTTTAGGATTTACATCCTTTACTCCCATGTTGTAGCTTATGTACCAAGTCCTATTGTCAAAAACATTCTCACACAAGAAAACTTAGAGGGAAGGAGAGGAAAATGGATTGCAAACATACTTGAATTTGACATTGAAATAAAGCCTACAAAGCTGATAAAAGGGCAAGGTTTGGCCAAGTTAATGACAGAAGCAAATTTCCAAGCTTTAGATATCAACCAAATGGACAGTGAAACAGAGCTGGCGACTCCAAAGATCAATGTAGCCTTTGAACAATCTCCATGGTACTCTGATATCTGTTATGTGTTACAAAACCTGTGTGCTCCCCCAGGACTGTCCAGAACTAAGTCTAGGTTCCTAAAAATGAAAACATCTAAATTTTGTGTGATAGATGAGAATCTACTCTGGAAAAACCATGAAGGTATTTTGCTGCACTGTCTTCTTGAGAGTGAAACTGACAATATTATGCAAGAATTCCATGCTGGAGACTGTGGTGGACATTTGTACTGGAAGTCCACTGTGGACAAGATATTAAGGGCTGGTTATTACTGGCCCACTATGTTCTCAGATATGAAGAAATTCACAACATCATGCCACAAGTGCCAACTGTTTGAAGGCAAAAGACAGTTGCTGCCACTCCCTTTGAGGCCCATTGCAACAGAGAGACCTTTTCAACAATGGGGCTTGGATTTCATTGGAGAAATTCACCCCTCATCTTCAGGACAACACAGATGGATTCTAACAGCAACAGACTACTTCACCAAGTGGATTGAAGCTGCCCCATGCAGACAAGCAAATGATTCAGTAATCATTCAATTTTTGGAGAACAATATACTGGCTAGATTTGGCTGCCCAGACAAGATAATAACAGACAATGCTGCTGCCTTCAGATCCAAGAAGATGGTAAACTTTTGCCATAAATTTCACATTACTTTGGGCCATTCTACAGCTTACTATCCTCAAGGAAATGGTCTCGCTGAATCATCAAACAAAAGCCTGATAAACATCATAAAGAAAGTGCTGGAAGAGAACAAAAAGAACTGGCATAAGAAACTAGTAAATGCTTTATGGGCAGACAGATTAACCACCAAAAGATCAATTGGGACCAGCCCATATGAGTTAGTCTATGGATTAGAGGCCAGATTTCCTTCATCACTAGGAGTGCCAGTTATGAAACTTCTACAAGAAAGCCAAGCAGAGCCAAATGACATGCAAAGAAGGATTAACCAGATAATTTGTCTACAGCAGACCAGAGAACAAGTTTTCAGCAGAGTGCAGATACTACAAGAGAAACTGAAAAAGGCCTTTGACAGAAGAACTAAAGCTGAAGATTTCAATGTGGGGGACAAAGTTTTAAAGTGGGATGCAAGAAGAGAAGAGAAAGGAAAACATGGGAAGTTTGATTCTTTATGGAAAGGACCATTTGCTGTCCAAGCAGTACAAGGTAATAACACCTACTTCCTAAAAAGCTTGACTATAACTGAGCTGGATGAAGGTCCTGTCAATGGCAGGATGCTGAAGCACTATTTTGACTGTTCACTATGATAGAAATTCAGAGGTTCATTGTATATATGCAATTGTACATATTCTCTTGTGATTTAAATTGTATAAAGAGGTTTTCCCAAATGCTGCACCTAGCAGCAACAGGCAGATAGAATCAGAGGTTCTCCAAGAAAGAAGCACACTATTTTGACAGATTATATGCAGCAGATTTTAAAGACAAAGATGGGCAGTCAAGCAACAAGGCAATCTGACCTGCTGTTCTTGGTCTTTCAAAAGAAAAACCATCCCCATGTGGAGCCACTGTTGGATACCTATAGTAATAGGTTTCATATTTCATGATTGGCAAGAGAAAAGCCAAATATGCTCTGCTTTGGTATCCCAAAGATCCCATATTTCCTAGAAAGCAAGAGCTGGGTAAGTGTTTCAAGTATTGAGGACCTTATTTCAATTTTTGTGGATGATTCAACAGTTTAATCTGGATCATGCCATGTTTCAATTTTGAGTTGTAGAATAGAGAAAGAGGTCTGTCCAAACAGCTTAATCTTGGCAGACAAGTAGCTCAGGTAGAGAAGCAAAGGTTCCCAAAAGTTTAATCTGGGACCTTGGAGGACATAAGGGTAGAAGTAGATAGAGAAAAAGAGGAAAAAGCCAAAGAAAAGAAAAGGCAATTGAGGGTTGCAAGTTCAAGTGCCCCTCCAAGAAGAAACAAAAAATGCTAGGCAAAATAGTTGGGTAGGCAGTTGTGGTTGCAGAAAGAATATGATCACCATTACACAAGTATCAATAGGTCTCTTGCCAAGGCAATTGATCTATCAGCAAACAAAGTGGTGAATTCCATGAAATTACAGCAAAGAGCATCACTAACTTCTTCTCTTTCCCTCTCTACTCCATCACTAACACTCCCTTTCTAAATCCCCCTCCTTCATTCATATTAACTCCTAATTCTACTATATAACATCCCTTATCTTACCCCTACCCCTAATAGTATTAACACTAAGGTGTATAAAACCCCAAATCTTATGTATATTCCCTCCCCTAGGCATAATAGCCGTGTATTTTTCAAAAAAGGGACCAAATGGCATCTGGCCACTTTGGTGAACCTATTCCACCCATTTCCCTTTTGCTGCAAGACAATTTGCCTTCAAATCACCTCTGCATTGCTAAAACCCACTTTCCGAACCCATTTTGCCTATAAAACCTTTGCAAAGGTCAAATGCCCGCCTCTGGCACGTTTCCCAATCCTACCGCATTGTGGTTTAATCAAAACATTTGAAAAAACCCACATAAAACCCACAAATTTTGATTTTTCCGCCCATAATATCAAAGGCGCATGTTACCCCTCCGCCAGCCGTCGGATCAAGCCCACCAGATCCGACGGCCTACAGCAATATCGGAGCGCCTCCCGTGACCGCACGTTAACTTCCGGGGAAGTGACGTTGCGCCTTGTCACGCCTCCTCCACGCGTCGGGCGTTAAACCATCTCGGAGCCCGCTCTGACATCCTCCGCGCCGTACCTTAACCGCCCCGGGAGACTGCGACGGTTAAGGCCTTAACCGTGACCGTTGCACGTTAACCGCCACCTACCCGCCGCTAATTCACCGCCACGTCGTTGCCTGCCCGTACCCGCTTATGTTATTGGCCCACCTCACTGCTGACTGGGCTTCCACCTCGCCTCACCTTTGACCAGTCGCCCACTGCCACGTCGCCCGATGACGTCAGCTGACGTCACCTCACCATGACCCACCAATGACGTCATGCTGACGTCAGCAGAAAAAAGCGCCAAATGGTAAAATGACCCATATTTACCAAATTTTCCCGTGTTTTTACCATTTTCACTGTATTTTTTACTGAGCGCTCTGCTTGACCGTTTGAGCTCGAATTTTCGCCAACCAGTCGATTAGCCCGGGCGACCTCCTCAGAAAGCACCTGTGCACCTGTGTCTCAACCTCTGCTCGTCGAATTACAGGTATTTAGACCATTTCGCCCTCCATACGACCTTCATTAAGCTCAAAATTGCTCACAGGGATAATAGAACCATAAAGACTAGATTTACACCGTTCATTCCCCTTCATTCATCCAGCATTGTCACTGTGAGGGCCAAGAAACACTGGCAGAGCCCTAAAAACCTGCAATTCCCATTAAACCTCTGTAATTCTGCGTTTTCCCGGCAGAATTGCTAATAGACATATTTCACCCTGTTAGAGAGTTCAGTCACACCACAGAGAGGTTCTATCACTAGACTCCAGTAGTATTTCAATTGCTACTGAGAGAATTCCCCTTGAATACTCAAAACCTCAACTGTTTCCACAGAAGACTGTCTCCAGACTGTGTTTTCACCATTCCACCTGTCTATTTGCAATTTTGGTAACCTGAACAGCTATGGAGACCCCTATTGCACTAAACATTAAGCCCATCAATGCACCTCACCAAGAACTAGCATGGAAAGCCCTGGGAGACATGGACTACCAAATGCTGGATTGGTTTCCCATGGGAACCAAGTATAATGTGTTAATGCTGAATGAACTAAGAGCCCAGCACTTCAGCAGAACCAGGGCCAGCCACCGGGCAGAGTATGTATGACAGAGTGGAGAACCTATTTTTCCTCATGAATGAAGTTGACCATCTGTTTGATACACCACCTAACTTCTTCAAATTCACAGAAGCAGATGAAACTCTAGGGGCAATCTTAGCACACCAACTGCCCACACAGGATGCCTGGAGAAATTTGACACAGACAGTTTTGTCAGGCCAGAATCAGTAGCGCTATTTCTACAGCTAAATAAGCACACATGCGCAGGCACAGTGTTGAGGAAAATATCTACAGGGAAGAGGCAGAGGCTGAGCCAACTCAGCAGGACCATTGACTCACCACAAGCAACAGTCACAATCACAGGTGACAAGTCCAAGACACAGCGTACAAAGCATTGAAGACAGATTTTCCAGCATTTACTCAGAAAATCTCGACCGACTTAGCTGTCTCCAAAGGCTAAAATATCTTCTGACAGAGCATTAAAATGCCTGTACTCTGTAGTCAATGCTGCATTAAATTTTGGCCATAACAACTTAAGTAGTTGGTAAGAAAGTAAAATCTGAGATAACTCAGGACTCAGATATTTTGTAAATAACCGCAAGTATATATTCACCCTTCACAGCAGTGAAAAAGGGTTGTTGTTATTTTCTTTGGAAAAGCTCTAGCTCATTGTAATATTTTCAGAGAATTAATACAAAGGAAGAATGGAATTTCCAAGGCTTGGTGTTCTTTGATGTATTGTGGTGAAAGATGAATGTTACAGGATTCCAGGGTGTTGCATAAAACAGCAAGTATTCTCAAATCTCTTTGTTATGTGTTTTTGAGTCTTTTGTTCTCTTTTGTTGTTCAAATGTTTTTACACTTGATAGCAAGGTGAAAGGATAGTCCCAGGATTTAACAATGTTTACCCTGGACTCAAACTGAGCTATTATACATGTTTTCCTCAGATACAGTGACAGAATTGTAATTCTTAATTGCTGCATTTCAAAACTGTGTCTTTTACTGTGACAGTCATTCTCAGGGATTGAATTTTCCCCCTAAGACATCTGTTTTCTCCTCTCAAAGCTGTCTGTTTGGAACATATAGATAACAAGTGAAAATTCTTAAATGCTTTCACTGTTTGTATTACCTGTTTCCAGTAATTTAATCAAAAACCTGTTCTATTAAGCACTCAAATGGCCCTGTAAGTTCCATCTTTCATCTCAAAGTTTCAAACACATATAGCCACAGACTCCATTGCCCAATGGTACTCAATCTCTCAGAAAACTACTTCACTAGAACCTAAAAGGAGTTTCATCAACCAAAACATAAACAAAAAATCAGTACATAATAGCTAGCCTAAAACCCTATTACAAACAGTTGCAAATCATAAAGAGAGAGCCCTCTCTGATCACAGTTTGGCTAGGAACAGTGATCCAAAGATTGGTTAGTGGTTACCCCGGCCGTATTCCCTTGGGAGTCATAGGGAACAACCTGGGTGTTAACAGTGCGTACCCGCAGGTAATCCATGCATAGACCGCGTCCAGGGACGCAGTCCAGCCGTTCAGAAGGTGCGTCCACCCAGTGCACACTTTTTAAGGCAGAGAAAAGCACACGTGGGGGTTTCTTGTGATTTACTCCTGGTATCTAGCCGACGGTATTGTGTTTTTAAGGTGTTGACTCGTGGTATTGTTCCTTGATTTGAGGAGGAGCTTGCCTATATAAAGCAAAGGAGATCATTTGGTTGGTGCAAGTCTTGGGTTGAATATCTTATTGGGTGAGGTCTAGTCTAAATCTAAAGAAGGCGAATCTACTGAAGGACTAAGATCTCTTTGGCGCAAGATCAGATCTGTAGATCTGACTGTTTGGGTTACACTTAAGGTCTTGAAATCATTCATATCTGAAGGTATGCAGGTTCAGTGAAGGCCAAGTGCGCCGGGACGCAGCGCAGCAGAGAGAGACCTGCGTGGGGACGCAGGGCAGACGTGGCTCAGGTGCGTCCGGGACGCAGCTCAGTAACGGGAGATCTGCGTGGGGACACAGGACAGACCAGGTTCAGGTGCGTCCCTGAGGTAAAAAGGCGCGGCGCGATAGTGTCTCTGGGTGCGTCTTTGGGGTAACAGGACGCGGCGCGATAGTGTTCTTGGGTGCGTCCCTATAGCAAAAGGACGCAGTGCAGTTGAAGGAACAGTGCGTGGGCATGCAGCGCAGCAGAAGGATATCTGCGTGTGGACGCAGGGGAGCAGAAGGTTAACTGCGTCTGGTCACAGGCCACAGAAGGGAAAACTACGTCTCTGTTCTGTTGATTATATTTCTCTGTTGATAAGGTGTTCTGGGTTAATTCTGTTATTGCTGATCTGATATATGTAGTGATCTGTAACTGTTATGTACTTGTTGATCATCTGATGCTTTATGAAAAGAAGTAGGGGGTTGTAGCTCCCTTCCAGGTGTAGACTGGAAAACGAGAGAGAGTTGTAGCTCTCTGCAGGTTGCAGCCTGCGTACTGGTAAAGGACTGCACCAGTACAAAATCATTGTAAAAGAAGTTTCTAATTTGAAAGAAGATAGAGACATATTACAGCAGGTGGTTTTCACCCACATTGGGTTTCCACCTTACATCTTGTGTTCTTTGGTGTGACTATCTGTTTTCTTTGTTCATGCTCATTATTTTATGGTACTGACATGCAAAAATAATTCTAAGATCAAATAAGGAAGATTTATTAAAATTGCTAGATAATACTGATTCACCCCCCCTCTCAGTATTATTCTCAACAATTGGTATCAGAGCAGGTCCTTCAGAGAAGCTTGATCGCTTGAAGGTATATCGTTCATCATGAGCAACTACGAGAGAGAAGCATCAATCAGGCCACCGATTTTTGATGGGACAAACTTCAATTATTGGAAGGTAAGAGTTACTGCATATCTTCAATCTATTGGTACAGAAGTTTGGGACATTGTAGAAACAGGCTATGCTTTTCCTTCAGCTACTCCTACAGATCCAGCTGAGAAAAAGAAGTATGAAACAAATGCAAAAGCAGTCAGTACTCTATTAGGAAGTATATCCCAAACAGAATTCATGAAGGTAATGCACTTCAAATCAGCAAAAGAGATATGGGACAAAATGGTCACGAGCTATGAAGGAGATGAACAGGTAAAGCGAGCTAAACTTCAAACTCTCAGGATTCAGTATGAGACTCTCAAAATGTATAATGATGAAAGTGTGGCTAATTATTTTCTTCGGGTAGATGAGATTGTTAATTGTATGAAAAATTTGGGTGAAGAAATAAAAGAGGCTATAGTAGTTGAAAAGATTCTAAGATCATTATCCCCCAAGTTTGAATCTAAAGTATCTGCAATAGAAGAAAAGGAAAATCTCCGTGTTCTCACTATGTCTCAGCTACATGGAATTCTAACTGCTTATGAAATGAGAAAGGGAGGTCCATCAGACAGAAGGGAAGCTGCTTTCAAGGCATCAGGCAAAGAAGATTACTATGAAGCAAGCCATGTTCCAGAAGAAGAGGAAGAAGAATCAAATTTTGTCAGAAATCTTCAAAGGGGTTCTGGAAGGTTTAGAGGTAAGCTACCTTTCAAATGCTTTGCTTGTGGAAGAGTAGGTCATTATGCTGCAAAATGTCCTTATAAGGATAAAGGAAAGGAACCTGCTAGATGGAACAAGAAACAAAGTGCATATAAGAAAAGCTACTACACCCATGAAGATAGTGATGGTCTATCAAACAGTGATGAAGATGAACGAGGTAATGAATATAAGTTATTAATGGCATTTGAAGATGATGATTATATGGATGCTATAGATGTGGATAACCTTTATGATGAAATCACTAGACTCAAGAGATGTATAGAAGAAAAGAATGTGATCATTGATACTCTACAATTTCAAATTGATGAAAAGGAAAAACATCTTGAAAAACTAGAAGGAGAAATTGTTGGTCTTAGAAAAGAGATTGAGAAAACAAAAGCTATTAATCTTAAGTTTGTCAAAGGATCTGAAACTTTGGATAAGATTATCAATGTGCAGCGGTCTCCTCTAAACAAGACAGGTCTGGGCTACAATGGAGAAACCTCTCAAGCATCCACCTCAAAGAGTTATCTTGATGCAGCAAGAAGAAATGAGCAAAAGAACAATGAAGATCATCATGTAAAGCAGGGACAAATTACAAACAGGAGCTATCAAGGGCAATCCATCTTAAGGGTGAACCAGCCACAGGTAAAATCTTCTCAATTTGGTCCAAGAATAGATGAAAATAGAAATTACAATCAGTTGGCTGGCAGATTCAATAACCGCAGAAGTTTCTTCAATGGACAATGCTTTTCTTGTCATAAATTTGGTCACAAAGCAGCTCAATGTGTTGCATATAAAACAATCATGACTAGGGAAGCTCAAAAACAAAGAAGTATGACAGGGATTACAAAAAGGACCTATAACAACTTTTCGGTTCTTGAAAATGAAGTCGAATGTTCTATTTGCAATAACTTTGGTCATGAAGAATCTGAATGTAGGAGCAGGTTTCAGCAGAAAAAGGAGCAAGCCTCAAGCACCAAAACATGGAGAATAAAGGAATCTCAAACAGAAAGATGTGGAATAGCATTTTATGCAGAGGGACAGGAAAATCTATGGTACATTGACAGTGGATGTTCAAAGCATATGACAGGTGATAAAGAAAAACTTGAATCTTATTCTGCTCTAGAAAAAGGAAAGAAAGTCTCGTTTGGAAATGATACTCCTGCAACTATAAAAGGAAAAGGCATTGCTCAGTTAAAAGAAAAGGTCAAAGCTGGAAATGTTTTGTATGTTGATGGATTGAAGCATAATCTTCTAAGTGTCAGCCAGATGTGTGATCAAAGAACCGAGGTTATTTTCAGATCGAATGGATGTCTTGTTCGTGATCTTGATACAGGTAAAACAGTACTCAAGGGAAAAAGAACTCCAAATAATCTGTACATATTTGAAGAAGGACAACAACAATGTTATTTGAGCAAGGACGAAGAGCACTGGTTATGGCATCGAAGGTTGGGACATCTAAGCTTCTCACAAATAAGGAAAGCATGCAAATATCAGGCAGTTCGCGATCTTCCAGATATTAAAATTCCTGACAACACCATATGCAGATCATGTCAGTTTGGAAAACAAACCAGGACTAACTTTCCAGAGAAAGAAGGATCAGCTAGCATGCCTCTTGAGCTAGTACATACAGATACATGTGGCCCATTCAGGAAAAGAACACCTAGAGGAGAGGAATACTTGATATTATTTATTGACGATTTCTCCAGGTTTGTCTGGTTAGGACTTATGAAGCACAAAGATGAAGCTTTTGAAAAATTCAAATCCTTCAAAGCCTTGGTTGAAAATGAATCAGGTCAAAAAATTAAGTGCCTCAGATCCGACAGAGGTGGGGAATTTACTTCAAATGAATTTTTCGATTTCTGTGATGAACATGGGATAAGGAGAGAATTCTCTACAGCTAGAACTCCTCAGCAAAATGGAGTTGTTGAAAGAATGAACAAAACAATCCAACAAATGGCTCGTGCTATGCTTGATGAATCAGGAACTCCCGCAAATTTCTGGGGTGAAGCTGCACATGCTGCGGTTGTTATTCTCAACAAAACAAATGTCCGGGTGAACAGCACTCAAACTCCTCATGAGCTTTGGAGTGGCAGGACTCCTTCGGTAAAGCACTTCAAAATCTTTGGGAGCAAATGCTATATCAAGAATATTGATGAGAAGCTTGGCAAACTTGAACCTAGAGCAGATGAAGGCATTCTTCTTGGCTATTCTCCACATAGCAAAGCATACAAATGCTACAATAAAAGACTTGGCAGAATTGTTGACAACATTGATGTAGTGGTTGATGAGAAGGGATACATTCCTAGGCAAGTACATCATGAAGATATAGAAGAAGATGAAGGCTACCCTCAAAGACAGAATAATGAAGAAGAAGAACCCCAAGGAGAACCTCAAGAAGAACCAGAGGAACAGACAAGAATAGAAGAGAAAACTCCATCCAGATATGTTCAGAAGAATCATCCAGAATCTCAGATTGTGGGGCAGAAAGAAGCAGGTGTACAAACAAGAAGAACAGTTGCAGAAGCCTCAAGCTATTTGGCATTACTCTCCTCTACTGAACCACAAAATGTGAAAGAAGCATGCAAAGATGAATGTTGGATGAAAGCAATGGATGAAGAACTTGAGCAAATCGAAAAGAACAACACTTGGGAGTTGGTTCCTATACCAAAGGATAAGAATGTTATCGGAACAAAATGGGTCTTCAAAAATAAATTGAATGAAAATGGAGAAGTAATTAGAAACAAAGCCAGACTTGTTTGTAAAGGTTATGCGCAGCAAGAAGGAATAGACTTTGAAGAAACTTTTGCTCCTGTTGCAAGACTTGAGGCCATCCGAATGTTCCTTGCTCTCTCAAGTTTTCAAAACTTCAAAGTATTTCAAATGGACGTGAAATCAGCCTTTCTGAATGGAGACTTGGAAGAAGAAGTGTACATTGAACAGCCAGATGGGTTCATTCTTGGAAATGATCCAAATCTTGTATGCAGATTGAAAAAGGCTCTCTACGGTCTCAAACAAGCTCCAAGGGCTTGGTACTACCGGTTGGACAAATATCTTCATCAACAAGGTTTTTCAAAAGGTTCCGCAGATAGCAATCTGTATATAAAAGTTGAAAATGACAAATTGCTAATACTTGTTGTGTATGTAGATGACATTATTTTTGGCAGCAATGAAGAAGCTATGAGTCAAAGCTTTGCCTCGGTCATGCAGAAAGAATTTGAAATGTCCTTGCTAGGAGAACTGACATATTTCCTTGGTTTGCAAATCCAACAAAAGGAAGGAGGAATCTTTTTATCTCAAACCAAGTATCTCAAACAGATTTTGAAGAAATATGGCATGGAAGATGCAAAACCAGTATGTACACCCATGGTCACAGGATGTAGCCTCAGTGCAAATGATGAATCTGCAGCAGTACATCAACCAACCTACAGATCTATGATTGGAAGTTTACTTTATTTGACAGGTACCCGACCAGATATCATGCATGCAGTTGGAATAGTTGGAAAATTTCAAGCAAATCCGAAAGAGACTCATCTTCAGGCAGTGAAGAGAATTTTCAAATATCTTCAAGGGACTCAAAATTATGGCTTATGGTATCCTAGAGATACAGATCTTACACTTCACGCTTATACAGATGCAGATTGGGCTGGAAGCGTGGATGACAGGAAAAGCACAAGTGGTGGTGCGTTCTTTATGGGTTCCAGACTGGTATCTTGGTTCAACAAGAAACAGAGTTCAATTGCCTTGTCTACAGCTGAAGCGGAATATGTTGCTGCTGCATCTTGTTGCACCCAACTCCTTTGGATGATGCAGACATTGCAGGATTTTCAAATCACTTGTACTCCACCAATCCCTATCTTATGTGACAACACAAGTGCAATCAGCATCTCAAAGAATCCTGTTATGCATTCAAAAACCAAGCACATACCAATCAAGTATCATTTTCTCCGGGAACAAGTACTTGAACAGAAGGTCAAATTGGAGTATGTTCCTTCTAAGGAACAAGTTGCTGATATTTTCACCAAACCATTGCCCAGGGACACTTTTGAGTACCTCAGGCAAAAGCTGGGGGTTGTTGATGCATCATCTTATTGTTGAACCTCTTCTTATTGGTGATACAGGCTCAGGGGGAGCACATAATGCATTGTTGGCATTATGGAGGATGGTCAGAAGAAGATCTTGGAAATTGTTGCAATATGTCTCTATCTCTTTCATGGTAGATTATGGTTCGTCGCTGCAGATCTGGTTCATATTCAGGAGGAGCATGATCTTAGGGGGAGCATACCCTTTGCCCTTGATGTCAAAGGGGGAGAATGGAGCTGAAGATTATGAGGTTGCCATCAAGTCCAAAGGGGGAGATTGTTGGCATTATGGTTCATGGTTCAGGTGTTGTCCTTGATGGCAACCCATTCAGGTGGTAGATCGTTGTTCTTCATGTCAGCAGCAAAGATTGATGATCAGCTCTTAATTTATTGAAAAATTTAAGAAGGACGCAGGTACACCTTTCAGATAGTGCGTACCCGCAGGTAATCCATGCATAGACCGCGTCCAGGGACGCAGTCCAACCGTTCAGAAGGTGCGTCCACCCAGTGCACACTTTTTAAGGCAGAGAAAAGCACACGTGGGGGTTTCTTGTGATTTACTCCTGGTATCTAGCCGACGGTATTGTGTTTTTAAGGTGTTGGCTCGTGGTATTGTTCCTTGATTTGAGGAGGAGCTTGCCTATATAAAGCAAAGGAGATCATTTGGTTGGTGCAAGTCTTGGGTTGAATATCTTATTGGGTGAGGTCTAGTCTAAATCTAAAGAAGGCGAATCTACTGAAGGACTAAGATCTCTTTGGTGCAAGATCAGATCTGTAGATCTGACTGTTTGGGTTACACTTAAGGTCTTGAAATCATTCATATCTGAAGGTACGCAGGTTCAGTGAAGGCCAAGTGCGCCGGGACGCAGCGCAGCAGAGAGAGACCTGCGTGGGGACGCAGGGCAGACGTGGCTCAGGTGCGTCCGGGACGTAGCTCAGTAACGGGAGATCTGCGTGGGGACGCAGGACAGACCAGGTTCAGGTTCGTCCCTGAGGTAAAAAGGCGCGGCGCGATAGTGTCTCTGGGTGCGTCTTTGGGGTAACAGGACGCGGCGCGATAGTGTTCTTGGGTGCGTCCCTGTAGCAAAAGGACGCAGTGCAGTTGAAGGAACAGTGCGTGGGCACGCAGCGCAGCAGAAGGATATCTGCGTGTGGACGCAGGGGAGCAGAAGGTTAACTGCGTCTGGTCGCAGGCCATAGAAGGGAAAACTGCGTCTCTGTTCTGTTGATTATATTTCTCTGTTGATAAGGTGTTCTGGGTTAATTCTGTTATTGCTGATCTGATATCTGTAGTGATCTGTAACTGTTATGTACTTGTTGATCATCTGATGCTTTATGAAAAGAAGTAGGGGGTTGTAGCTCCCTTCCAGGAGTAGACTGGAAAACGAGAGAGAGTTGTAGCTCTCTGCAGGTTGCAGCCTGCGTACTGGTAAAGGACTGCACCAGTACAAAATCATTGTAAAAGAAGTTTCTAATTTGAAAGAAGATAGAGACATATTGCAGCAGGTGGTTTTCACCCACATTGGGTTTCCACCTTACATCTTGTGTTCTTTGGTGTGACTATCTGTTTTCTTTGTTCATGCTCATTATTTTATGGTACTGACATGCAAAAATAATTCTAAGATCAAATAAGGAAGATTTATTAAAATTGCTAGATAATACTGATTCACCCCCCCCTCTCAGTATTATTCTCAACACAAAGGAGGAGCTCAATCAAAGATTTCAGCATGTACTCAGGGGGAGTATGGACAGCAGAATGTATATCAAGGGAGAGAATATCTTGGTCCACCCTTTGCCCTTGATATCAAAGGGGGAGAGTGACTTGGTGTGGTTGTTGCCATCAAGTCCAAGGGAGGAGATTGTCGGCATTATGATACAGGTATGACACAAGTGTTGTCCTCGATGGCAACTCTCTCAGATGAAATATCACAGTATAGCAGATAAACAACAAAGAATGAAGAAAGAAAGGTATACACAGGTTAATGATTGACCAAGCCGCATATACACTCAGGGTCACTGTATACAAAGTCATGTATACAAACAAGGTATACGTAGGTTCACCATTGACCAAGTCACGTATACACGCAGGTTCACTATATACAAAGGTGCGTATAATGTACACACGCACTTTCACAGAAGGAAAGGCACGTACATGTTGGAAAACTAAGTTTTTGTCCGTGGTATTTGGTCCATGGTATTTGGTCCGAGGTATTGACCCCAGGTATTAGGTCCAAGGTATCGGTCCTACGTGGTTTTGGACCATGGTATTGAGAGAGGCCTAAACCTATATAAGGAGAATAATATCATTAGGCCAAAGTGCAAGTGTGCAAGTGATGAATATCTGATGAAGTGTGAGATCTAGTATGCAGGTTATGGGTATATGATGCTTTGCTAAGGATGCACCTATGTGGAAAATGAAGGTTGATGGATTGGGATCATGAAGACTAAAATGCATTATCATTATATGGTATGATCATGAATAGTTCAGATCTAAATACTGACGCATGTCTTATCCTTTATATCTGATGATCTAGGTATATCTGAAGTAGAAAATTGCAGCGAAGGTATAAGTAATTATTTTCAGATCTGTACGTTGGTTCCCTTTGGTGAAAGGGCGTATACACGCTGGTTCGACACAACCAAGTAGCGTATACATTATGAGATTTGATATTTGAGGTTTTTGTTGGTTCTAGTGGTTGTTGCAGAGTTCTAGGTTCTGCTCTGTGTTCTGGTGACTGTGTTTTGATGACAGGGTTTCAGTGATTCAGTTGTTGGGTGATTCAAAGATTGATGATGCAGATATAGTTGATGGTTATATTGCAGTGGTGATTGATTTTGTATTGATGGATCTAGTCTGAAAATTTATGAAACATGGTCCCTGGAAGAAAAGAGAATATCGTAGCCTTCTGTAGGCCGGTGCCTACATACTAGTAAATATATCAGCTAGTACAAGAGCTAGGGGGTTGTAGTTCCCTTCCAGTAGAAGTTGGAGAAGTGTTGCACAAAATATTGTCACCACGACATTCTGCAATCGGTGTGAGTCTATCATCGCTCATACTTTCCTCTGTTGCAACTCTTAAACCTCAGTTCTTCATGTCAAGCCTTGAAAATAAGAGAAAGCCCTTAAAAGTCTCTAAAACTCTGGTTCCACACTTTCTCTTAGCATTACCTGCGGTCCCGCACCTACTAGTCATGTCCCCTATGTACCTGACCACTCTATCTCTATGTAATGGGTGCGGACCCCTGTAAAAGTCAAAAAGGCGCAAGTACATTCTTAAAAACTCACTTTGAGTCATTTCTGGAAGCTTCTAGAAGGAATCTTGAGGTGGCAAGTTCGCTCCTTTAAGGTTCATGCATCCCATACCTTAAGGAGCTAACCCCTTAATGTGAGGAGCTTATCCCTTTGAAGGAGGACTCTATCCCTTCATAGGTGGACCTGTAACCTCCTTCCTTTGCACTATAAAATGAAGCATTGGGCTGGTTACTGAGGAGGTGGAAAGCTGAAGATTTTTGAGGTGAAATGCGGTTGGAACTTAGTCTTCCTAATTGAGCTTTTGTGAGGAAGGACTACATACCTTGTTGATCTCATTTGGAAGAGTGTGAGGCTTGTCAAAGTAGAGGAGATTCCTGTTTCGGACCCTAGGAGGAGCTTGTACAACATCAAGGCACCAAAGGTTGTAAAGTTCTTCTATTTTCAAAGTTAATACAATCAAGTTTATTTTTCTCAATAAGCTATGTTTTATGGTTTATTTCATGGATTCCTTGATCACCATGATGAATATGATTTATTATATTAGCTATGTAGGTGTTATTTGATGTGTGCTTGTTTGTGATTGCAGGTTCTCAAAAGGAAACTCTTTCGGACGGTCAAAGCGTGGCTACCACAAACTAGCGTTGGACTTAAGGTAGGGTCTAAAACACCTCTTAGTTTTTATTAATGAATCGCAATATATTTAGAGAAAGGTAGATTTTCTTGTCTTGTTTGTTGCTAGATATCTATTGATACTAGGGAGATCGATCTTGTCCGCAAGAATGATTTATCCGGCCAACAAGAAGGTTGTAGCCTTCTGCAGGTGGGTGCCTACATACTGGTATGAGTCTGTGCCAGTACAAGATTGTAAATAGGTTTTTTATTATCTTAAAGAAAACAACAGCAGGTGGTTTTTGTCCAGCATTGGGTTTCCACCTTATATCATGGTGTTCATGTGTGTCTCTTATGTGTGATGATCTGTTCTATTTTTACTGCACTTGGTTGCTATTTATATGGTTAATGATGTTCTGATGCACTGATTAAAGATCAAGATATGATGAATTAACTGAATCATAAGTTTGCTGGATATATGCTAGTTGCATTAAACACATTTGCGTGTACACGCGAGTTCCCTTAACTGAAGTAGCATATATGAATCTGATTATGGAAATGAAAAAGTTATTGATTTGCTAATACTGATTCACCACCCCCCCCCCCCTTCTTAGTATTATTTCCAACAAAGGGAACCTTAGACTTCATAAACTTGAAAAGGATCAGGTATGGTTAAGGAAGAAAACCTTTTTGATGGACGCAAAGGTCAAGAAGTTGGAAGACGAAATAAAAGAATCCTTTCTCGAAAAACCAAGGGTGGTACGGCAAGGTGCGCACACCCATATTGATAAGTGGGAGAACTACCACTGAGATTTAATTAGTCTGCTGTCGTGGCTAGGACCGTATATCACCAAATGCAGTAATCAGGAAAGCACACTACAAACAGTAGAGCGTGTGGTGCCGATTGTCACGAAGACAATTCATAGACTATCCTTAGGGGCAAAATGGAGCCCTGCATGGGAGGTGAAACCACCTGAATAGCCATTGGAAGAACATTCTCAGTGCTCCAGGCAATTGAAAGAGAGTGTGAGACTATAAAAGAGTCTGCTTGGGAGCTGCGCGATAAGGAAGGTGCACACAGAGTCAACATGTCACAAGGTTCGTGCCTGTGCACGGAGGGCTGCGCTGCCATGCAGGTAGGCTGGGAAGTGACCGTTGGTGTCACTGTTCATGACGAGATGTCCGATTTGAGGCCAAATGGAGCGAGCAGTAGACATTTAAGACAATAGTTATGGGCAAGAATTTGGAAAATCTGCCGCCAAGAAAGCATTGATGGCCCGGAATTGGGGGAATGATGGAATTTGAATTCAAAAGGTGTTATAAAACTCTAGGGGCTAGCCATGAGACAATACTTGTTCACTTGAGACTTGAGCGGTTGAATAGAGCACAGAGTGTTGAGCGTCAAGCGATATTTGAGCCCCTAAGTTCGCAAAAGACCGCATACAGTACAGACAAGATGACGGCTACCAGGGGAGGTTTGGGCTTTGAAGAAGGAACCGCCGGCAAGGCCGCATCGACCCATACGGTACACGATGTTCCCGAAGGTACTGGGGTTGTGCCAGAAATCCTGAAATCACCTCGGATGCTAAGACCGAAAAAAGATAAGCAGGCAATGGGACCAATTCGCATGTCCTCGAGGAATCCGCGGTTCGGTAAGCTATCAATGGAGGAAAAGGGCAAGGTTGTCACCATTGAGACAGATGAAGAGGAGGAGGACTTACAGGCTCTGATTGCTGAGGTAGAGGAAGAAGAAGACGTGGAGGCGGACATCCAACCAATGCGCTCTGCAGCAAAATTGCCCGAGTATGTCCCTCCGCAAAAAGGGAAAGCTAAGGTACCAAAGGATCTGGATGCAACAAAGAGCGCACTCCAGACCCCGCTCCTAGGACTATGCCTACCCTGAAATTTGAAGATTGGGACCTCGTGGACAGTGAAAAGTTACCACATCTAGAGACGGCGAGCCTAATGAAATAGAATATAGAGGGGTTAGTGATCACATTAGAACCACAAAAATGGATGCGCGGTGTGGAGAAGGTTGGGTTGCTTCATCTGTTGTGGATACCACACTTTCACCGTGCACCCATCACCATTTTCGTCATTAGGCAACTACTTTTCTTGGTGCATGATGGGTACTATTGGTTGGAGGAGCCTATTCCCATCACGGTGGATCTCAGCCATAGAATTTCTTGGCTTCCCTGTAAGGGAAAGGACCCCGCGACGATAGCAGGAAAAAGCAGTGATTTGGCTCTCACAGAAGCCATGAAGAAAAAATATAATCTTGAGAAGAAAAAGAGGGGTTATGATATCACCAGCATCAAGGATAAAGGGGTGCAAGTAGCCACCCAACTCCTGACTGGTAAAGTAATGAGAAAATGTCATGATGATGAAGTAGCAACACTAGTAGTTGCGTTGGCCAAAAAGTGTGTGGAAGGGGTCCAGCTCAACTAGGCCGAGTTCCTCTACAAAGAATTTTTTCTCAACTGCCAAGAGGCCTAGGAACAAGGTAAGACCTTCCACTACACGTGGTTGCTCTTATCCATCTTGCCGGTAGCAGGGAAACTACAGGAGGATAGCCAGTTCCCTAGCATCGACCAAGACATACCAGAGGCCACGAAGTATGCTTCGCTCTGGGCCACCAAGGACGTGAAAAAGATTCACGATAACAAGATTTTTTGGGTGCTCATGGAGGTGAGCATCCGAATGTGGATTAATAGGAGGCCACACCTATCCCCCATGGTGCACAATGGTCTGTAGAGTTTTGCAGACTTTAAGGTAGACATGCACAACATCTACATCCAGGCGCGAAAGAATCTGGCACAGGTGGACAAAGCTCCCATTCATAGCCACTATCAATGTGATCTTTACGGTGTTAGAGACATGGCCTCCCAGGTGGCGCACCCGGGATTTGGCAAAGTTGGAAAAGGTGGCCGCATAGAAAAGAAAGGATGAGGCCAAGTTGTGTGTCACACAGCTAGCCGAGAAAAGGCGCAATGAAAAAGCGGTAGCTGAGGTAAGGGCAATCCGTGAAGTGGCACAGACAGCCACGAAGCAAAAGAAGGCCGCCTAAGCAGTAGCAACAGAGGCTGCGTGGGTAGAGGAGGGCTGAGAAGTGTCTGCAAGGCAAAAGGTAGAGGACACAGACCTTGCAGAAGAGGGCATGGACCCAGGAACCACTTCGACCCAACTCAAATGGTCGCATGTCACAAAGAGATCAGGTCCACAAAAAAAGGTCAAGGCCTCAAAGCTGGCCATCAACCCGATCAGATTAACTGAAGAAGACCTTTACGACATCGGCGAGACGGTTCGCGATGTCACCAAGGAAGCGCTCCAAGAAGTTATGATAGAGTAGAAAACTGTGTAGGGGGGCCTAAGGGTGCAACTGCAGGAGTTATAGGTGTGTCCCCTGCAAGAGGGTACCTTGTCTACCCAAGTCGCAGTAGGCACGTCTGCAACAGTACATATGCTACGC
This sequence comes from Pinus tabuliformis, assembly GCA_031772625.1. Classification (NCBI taxonomy): domain Eukaryota; kingdom Viridiplantae; phylum Streptophyta; class Pinopsida; order Pinales; family Pinaceae; genus Pinus; species Pinus tabuliformis. The sequence goes on from CM062811.1 coordinate 1,137,932,606, forward strand.
GTAAAAATGGACAATACGATAACATTGTTGGATGGAGCGCTAGTCTCAGAAAACAAAATGGAGCAGGTGACGCTTAATACAATGAAAGGCATTGGCCTTAACATGGTTTCCCTTCCCCGTGACACACTTTATTAGCTGTAGGATGGAATAACAGCCAAACTCCATGCCAGAGAGAGCCGCACAATCTAGGTTCTGAGTGAGCAGAAGATTAATATAGAACAACTTAGCTTGCAAGGCAACGAGTTAGTATCGTAGAACAAATAGTTGGTACAAAGAGTGGATGACGCCTACTGGCACGTCCCAGAGTTGTCTATTGTAGCAGACCTACCAACAGAAGTGCGAATCCACTGTTTGGAAAGAGGAGTCCGTGATGCACGTGAGGAAATAACAAGAGTGCAATTGGAGCTGAATCTCCAGATTGTTGAGTTGTAGCTGAAGGCGTAGCCTTCCACTACCCTAGAGGCGAGATAACATCGCACCAATTCTATTTCAATAGGGATGGAAGAGATTGGAGGTGCAGTCCGCGACTGTATCAACCTGTTGGAGCAGGCATTAAAGGTCCTCACTACGTTGCAGGAGGACCCCAACATTCAGCGGCTGGAGACTGAGGCACACAAACTCCAGCAACAATATGACGGCATTAGAGTGACTGTGCAAATAGTAGTCCTTACTCAGTAGCTTGCAAGGATGTAGCAAGCCAAGGCCTTAAAAGAGCAGGTGGATGCGGCATGCCACAAAGACACAATTCTAAAAGAGCGTGTCCAGTCATGGATTGATGAAGCCTTCACAATCACGACAGATATTGAAGGAAAGCTTGCGCAGATTCAAGGAATGCATGCATAGATGCAGCACATCACGCCAGAAATAGAGGGCTCAGATGCAAAAATGCAGCAGGTTCAGCGGGCAACAACGTAGTGCGCTACAGACATTCAAGCCATTCGGGACTAGTTGGAGGGACTCCGCGCCAAGGTTGTCACGCCAACAGAGTGACTCAAGGGCAAGTCATGATGTTTGTGTTGGAGGCCTGTTGGGCATAGAATCCCCCCACAGCATGTTTTGGGGCTCAAAGCCCAAGTTTTGGTCAAATATGTTGTAAGACTCTGCGAATTGCGAGCGCAGAGTGCGAAATGTACATTGAGTCATAGGGTTGTCCACCCTAAGTTTTGTAATGTAATGTAATGTCATGTCGGCCTACCCATGGTCTGCGAACCATGGGATTGTATAAATAAGAGCGAGGCTCTAAGTTGTAAAAGAATGGATGGATTGATTAAGGTAATGGATGCAATGATCTAGTAGCGGATAGAGAAAAGGTCTAAGTGTCTTAGGTCGTACTAGTAGGAAGAGGCTCTGCAGCTGAGTGCGCAGAGGCCTAGTAGAGTTCGCAATTGACTGCGCAGACCCCTGCAGCTGAGTGTGTAGGGCGGAGTTGAGTCTGTAACCTAAGAAGAAGAATAATAAAGAGAAGTTTGATTCCAAATACTGTGTATCTGCTTTTGTATTACTTTCTATGCATTTATACTTTTTGTTTATTGTGCACACTTATATGAATATTGAACACTGTTAAGTATAATTGGGCTCATATAGATAAGTTAAGTAATCTGATAATATCGGATAATCGTAAGGAACTTGGGTAATAACACGGATCATGCCTCAAGCAGGGCAGTGCGAGGGCAACATCGTAGGCTACGAGGTATTGATAGGTGCATGTAGCGACATGCGCATAGGGTCAAAACACAGACCACCGAAAAACCATCAGACATCTTTAGGGTGTGGAAACCTGGTTCTAGTACCTTCCCATACTACTTCAGGTGAGACCTCAGTCGGCGCTCCGTGGACTGTTGCCGAAAGGGCCAGTAGTACCGAGATTTTTTTGGCTAAATCATCTCTTAACTTGGGTCAGGCCCATACAAGCCAACATAGTACTAAGGGATTGTTAGACATGCCAGGTGCTATGCCATGTCAAGATGTAAACTATGTTTCTTAGTTGTTTTATGGCCATGGTTAGATGTAAGCCTTGACTTGGTAACTTCTTAAGTGAGATGAGCTAAGATTGGGCAAGAGTAGCCTAAGATGAGTTATAGGCCATTCTTAGGTGAACAAGGGATAGTATAGTTGTAGTAACTGTAACTTGGTCAAGATGTTGTAGTCAAGGTAGGACTTGGTTGGTTCCCAAGTCTTAAAACCAATAAGGGTAGTTATGAGGGCATGATAGCTAAGGAGTGCCAAGGCATGCCAAGGAATGAAAAGGTGTGATAACACATGCCAGACAATGTCAATGCATGTCAACGAGTGTTGGGGAGTGTGAGGGCATCACAAGGGGGAACTAGGTTAAAGTGCATGGAAACAAACGAATAAGAGTGTCTTCTAAGTGTCCCAAGGACGAAGTGTATTAGGAAAATTTCATAATAGGACTTGCAATAGGTAAGCCTACGATTACGATAAGGGGATGGAAAAAGCAATTTTAGACAAAGGGAGACTTTTGTATAGGGACAACACTATTTTTTCAATGACTTGGTTGGGTTCCAAAGTCACAAAAAAAGTAGGGCTATCTATGAGGGCATGACAACTAGGGAGTGTCAAGGTGTGCAAGGAATGACAAGAAATGATAACACATGCTAGAAAGTTCCAATGCATGTTAGTCATTCCAAGACATGCCAAGTGCTAAGTCATGCCAAGAGGTGTCAGGTGCTAGGGTGTGGTGCCAACACATGCTAGGGAGTGCCAGGGAAACACAAGGGAGGACTAGTTTCAATTGCATATAAATGAATGAATAAGAGTGTGTGATATGGAGTGTTAGCAAGTTCTGGGTGTGCTAAGGAGGCATTGACAAGGTATGTTAGGTAATGTCAGGGAAACACAAGGAAGGAATAGTTTCAATTGCATGGAAATGAATGAATAATAGTGTATGATAGGGAGTGTTAGCAAGTTTTGGCTGTGCTTAGGAGGCATCTCTAGACAACTTTTGGGAGGGTTCGGAGAAAATTTTGTGTCTTGGTGCAGAATTGCAATTTTTTGGCAATTTTTTGTCTAGCAGCACAGCGAGCTCACACTTTGATTCTTCCTCAGGATTCCAAATGATGTAAAATCGGCATTTTTGGAAATCTTATGACACCATCCCAAACCGCATTTTTCCACTTTCCTGGTTTGGGGCTCAGGTTTTGAGAAATTTTCAAAAAGAGGCAAAAATCACCTTTCTACCCCTCTCTTTCCATTTCATTGCGCACCTAGAGACACCTTGGGAGAATGGACATATCTCATCCAAAAATTGGTCATTTTGAGTGAAGCAATACTCTAAAGACATCTACACTCTCACATATTTCTAGAAAGGCGTCTGATCTGGATTTGGACTTCAGAAAGGCACTCAAAAATGGCCTCCAATAGCTCATTGTACACCTGGAAATTTCTAAGATTTTTGTAAAATTTTCACTATGTAATTTTGTAATTCCTAGTTTGACTCTCGTAAAAGTCAAAAGGGTGAAGTAGATGAATGTGAGGGGTAAACGTAAATGTAAATAATGGGTGGTTAGTATTTATAAGTTGTTTTGATGTAAATTTGACCTCATTTATGAGAGAGGTTGGAGTCAAAGTTAATTGTAGAAGTCGTTTTTAACTTCCCTAGACATTAGGGTTTGGTTAGAACACCTCATGGAACAGTTCCTAGAGTCATTGATTCAACCCCTAAGAGTGGGGAGATGTTTTTTTGGTCTTTATGTATCAGTTTCTCAGTGATAGAATGGGTTGGATTTCAAAGGAGAGAACTATTGTAGCTTGTACTTGGACATTTTTTGGAAATCAAAGGACACAATTTGCAACTATTATCTAGGAATTCATGTGCAGTAAGTTTGTGATGTTATTTTTTCTTTGTTATAGCTTTATATGAAAGATATTAATCTTCTCTTTCCATTCATCAATTATTCAATGGTTTTCCTTACATTTTATAAACAAAATTCTTTGCATAAAGCTCTGTTTTGATGGAAAAATCATTATGTGTTACTTTATTTCTTGCTTAATGAATTCATGTTTCATGCTCATTAATACCTTTCGCTTCTTCTAAACACTACACTACACTGAAAAACCCTAAGATCCATCACAAAAGTAATGCTACCTTTCTCCTTTTTGTATTTTTTGTTGTAACCCTTTGATCCTCTGACCTAGCTACTTGGTTTTTCTCCCTTACCTAGCAACAAAACCATAAATTTTCCAAAGCCCACTTGAACCTGGCTATCTAGCCTAAAACCCTTAATATTCCAGTCATCTCTTTGTTGTGATTTCATAGAGAGAGCCCTCTCTAGTTTGGTAGGACTAGCTACCAAACTAAAAGCTTGGTTTGTGATTACCTCCATCGATCTCCTCATCAGCCTGGGACATTGTGGAGGATAACAGAGGGCATGAAAACTAGGGAGTGCCAAGGTGTTCTAGTGAATGTAATGTTCCCAAGTCATGGAAAAATGTAATGCTAGTTGTAAGGTCATGACTGCCAAGGTGTGTTAGGGAATGCTAGGGCATGCTAACATGTGCCAGATAGTACAAAGACATGTCAAACAAGATAAGACGTGCCAAGTGCAAAGGCATGCCAAGATGTACAAGGGTGTGACAATGCATGCCAGGGACTGTCAAGGGAACAAAAGGGAGGAACAAGTTAAACTACAAGTAAATGAGCACATAATAGGGTTAATAAGTCATCAATTTACCTTTTCCATGAGGGTCATGCTAGGAAAACCAACACTAGGTGCCAAGTGCCAAGTGTCAATGCATTCTAAGTGCCAAATCTTCCTCTGCTTCTTCTCATATAGTTTCCAATGATTGATCTCAAATAAATTTAATATTAAACCATACCAAGTCATCTCAATGCATGCCAAAAATGTTAATACTTACCAAGTGCCAATGTGCGCTAGGGGTTGTGATGCATGCTATGAAGTGGAAGAGCATATCGAAGAGTGATAAGGTGTGCTAGAGAGTGCCAATGCATGCTAAGGAGTGTTAGGGAGTACTAGGACAACACAAGGGAGAACTAGGTCAAAATGCATGGAAGTGAATGAATATAAGGGTGCATTGGGGAGTGTTAATGAGTGCTAGTTGTCATGCCAAGGAGGGAGTGACAAGGTATGCTAAGCACGGGTAAGGCACGCCAAGTAATATCAGGGAATGTCAAGAAGTGCTAGAGTGTGCTAGGTATTTTTGGGGTGTGCTAGCATGTGCCAAATAGTGCCAAGGCATTCCAGGTGCTAAGACATGCTAGGATGTGCATGGTGCCATAGTATGCCAATATGCGTCAAGGAGTTTCAAGGCAACAAAAGGAATAAACAAGCTAAAATGCAAGGAAATGAACACATAAGAGGGTTAATAAGTCGAGACTTTATCTTTTTCAAAAGGGGCATGCTAGGCACACTTATAATATGTTCCAATACATGCCAAATGACAATGTGTGCCAAGTTCAAATGTTTTTCAATGCAATATTTTTCCAAGGTGTTCCAAGGCATGCCAACACATGATAGGGTAGTGTTATGCTATGCTAGGGCATGCCAACATGTGCTTGGGTATCCTACTCATGGAAAGGTCTTCTAGGTACAAACATGTTCCAAGACATGCGAGGTGCCAAGGAATGTTAGTGTACTGTTCCAAAGCATGTTAAGGTGTGCCATGAGTGCTGAGGAGTGATAGGTCTCTCTCATTAATAGAATTGATAGAGCTTGATTATTTATTAAATAATATAGTTCCTACACACACTAGTGGAACTTTATTTAAAGGAAATTTGCTAGATAATAAACCTAATACAGATGAATCATGTTTTGACTCATAGGAAAACTATATTCTTATGACTTGAGGGAAATGATACACACTAATTCATTCTTAACAAATTGACTAACTATTATAACCACTATGACCTTGGACACATAATAAAAAATACTCCACAACAATGGTCTTAAATCGTTATCTTTTGACAAAAAATATAGTAACAAGTACATAGATTCATCAAAAACTCATTGGAATGATTAATGATGACAAACATTTTTTGACCGTCACCAAAAGTAACCAAAAAGAGCATTGGTGAGGGTCAAAAAAATATCGTCACTAGAAGTGTCACCAAAAAGAGAATTAGTGATGGGCCTTTAACGACCCTCACCAATAGTGTCACCAATTAAGAGAAAATTAGTGACAGGCCTTTAATGACCCTCACCAAAAGTGTCATTGAAAATGGATTTGGTGACAAACCTTAAAGGACCATCACTATATACACTTACAACAATGATTTATTAAAGACCGTCACCATATGCAACATTGGTGACAGACCTTAAAGGTTCATCATAGGCATGAAGCATCATAAAAAACTCATTGGAATGATCAATGATGACGAACATTTATTGACCGTCACCAAAAGTAACCAAAAAGATCATTGGTGACAATCAATAAAATATCATCACTAGAAGTGTCACCAAAGAGAGAACTAGTGATGGGCATTTAACGACCCTCACCAAAAGTGTCACCAAAGAGAGAATTAGTGATGAGCCTTTAACAACCCTCACCAAAAGTGTCATTGAAAATGGCTTTGGTGACAAACCTTAAAGTACCATCACTATATACACTTACAACAACGCTTCTCTAAAGACTGTCACCATATGTCACATTGGTGATGGACCTTAAAGGTTCGTTACAGGCATGACCCTCACAAATGACCTTTTTTCTTGTAGTGATATTGAGGAAGCTTAGCTTCGTTGGTGGTTTGAGGCTCCCTCCCAAAAATCCAGGTACCTACCCTTGATAGTTAGCTAGGGAATTTAGTTAAATAGGAACTGCCTTACCTTCCAAAATGCTCAGATTAACTGGTCAGTCACTTGTAACAATTTTGCTTCCATATTCAACCTAATACCATACTATCCTGTTCGTCAACCTCCTCGAGTCATCACTCCTAAAATTCTTGATAAATATCCCCTTGGGCTTATTTTGATGGCCTAGCCCAGACTGTGGTCTGCAGGGGGGGTTGTCCTCCACATCAATGAGAACATGTCTTTCAGAATCAAAATGGGGTTTGGAATGGGCACAAATAAATTTGCTGAGCTAAACATTTTAAGACACCTTCTCCTTTTTTCTCTTGATGCAGGAGCATCCAGACTTAGCCAGCAATGTGAAAGTTTGTTCACATGTTGTGGCTAAAAAAAGTTGGAATTCATTGACCTGATTGGTAAAGAGCCAGTTTTTACTGAGAGGGTTGGATCTCTCAAAAAATTAGTTATAATTCATTATTGTAATAAGTTAGAGACTGTCTTATTTTAGATTCAGAGATAGAGATTGTTAGCATAGAGCTATGAGTTAGAGATTTGCTATAACTTAGATCTATTAAAAATAGAGATTTTGTTGTTAGATATGGTTAGAGTGTTTATCCATGGATAAAAGGAAGGAAAATGTAATGAGCGAGGAAGAGTGGAGCGAGTGCAGAGAGAGAGTGAGTGGATTGCATTTTTTTTGGAGACAGAGGTCTTTATCTGTGTAATCTGGCCTAAGGCCAAGAATCTGTTATTGTCTATTGTGACTAAATCAGTGTTGCGTGCATAATGATATAAACAGCCTGTGGAGGCCTCAAATGCGTGTTTTTTTCTCTGTATTCAGATAATATTGATGTTGGCCTATGTTTTTCATATTTTATGATAGAAATGTTGTGTTAAAGGATCTGTTGGCAAGTTTATTCCATCGTTTGGGTTCTGCAAGTAGAAAACCCAAAATACACTAAGTATTGGGCATAAACGCATTCAAATTGAGAATCCGAACTTCAAATCTTTTAGACGGAGGTTTTGAATGCTATTGGGTCCATAGAACCAAAATCACATCGCCCCTATGTATTCACTTGTTGTATCGCCAAAATCCGTTTACAAAGAGAAATCATGCTAAACACTTAGTGGATTCAGGAAAGCGGATTTGAAAACTTATGCACGAGAGTTTTGAGCCTTATTGGGTCTGGTACATATGTTGCATTGACACTTCAGAGCGGAAGTGGTAAAGCGTTAAGCAACCCATTGCAATCACCGATAGCGATTGGCAATATCGCATTAGACCTCCACCAAGGGATAGCGTCGATAGTTATGAACCATTGGAACCCCAATCGCCAATATTGCGATTGAATCGTGACTGTCCGATCGGCCAGATCTGGATCCGCGGCATTAACACATAAAAATTGGTTAAAAGGTGGAAAATTGTTGTTTTGGCATTTTTCCAAGGGTATTTCATTTTCGAAGGGAAAAATCATTGTTTTAAGCTTTTTCAAAGGCTTTGGGTCTTGATAGGAAAAAGGATTATATATTGTGGAAAAGGGTGCAAAGCGGGGTGATTGTTGGGCTTTATAGATCCAATTGTGGGTTTATTATTGCACCATGGTTTCTGCCTGCGTCATTTTTGGTATCAGAGCAGAAGAAAGGGTTGGTTACAACAAAGATGCCGCTAAGGAGAGGCATTGGTCGAGGAAGACCTAAGGCAAATGCAATTTTACTGGAAGAGGTATGGAGTCTGCGTATGAGAATGGAGTCAATTGAGACTGCCCATAGAAGAGCACCTGATGAAGGAACTGAGAGTTCTTCAGAAGAATCTCCTGCAGAGGAGGTAGTAGACGAAGACAATGAAACTGCCAAAATCATTAAGATGTTGGTGAAGGTAGGAGGAAAACCTAAGGTGGAAATTCCTATGTATGACGGGAATCTGAACGTAGAAGAGCTAATGGATTGGGTCAGATCCTTAGACCAGTACTTCGACTATGAAGAGGTTGATGAGAGGAAGAAGATGAAGTTTGTAGTTACCAGATTGAGGGATCATGTAACCATCTAGTGGGACGAGTTATAGACATCAAGATCGAAGAAAGGGAAGTCCAAGATCAAGCTATGGGACAAAATGGTAAGTAAAATGAAAGCCAAGTTTTTGCCTAAAGATTATCATTTGAACCTTTTTAAGCAATTGCAAAATTTAAGGCAAAAAGGAATGTCTGTTAAAGAATACACAGAAGAGTTTTATAGATTGAGTATTAGAGCAAGGCATGTAGAGGATGATGTGGAAAAGATAGATAGATATATCAATGGCTTAAGGTATGATATACAAGATGAGATTAGCTTGTTAAGTCTGAAAATTGTTGAAGATGCCTATCAAGCAAGTTTTAAGGCCGAAGAGAAGATATTGAGGAAACAGAGTCAAAGGAATAGAGGAAAAAGCTCAACAAGAGGTAGGGGAACTACCAGACCAAGGGGACCACATCATCAGCATGAAGCAGGAAGCTCAAGTAGCAGACCACCATGGAGGGGAGAATCTAGCAGAGGAATATTTGTGCCCAAAGGAAGAGGGTGAGGAAGAGATGTTCAGTGTTATACATGTTGAGAATGGGGACATATGTCATGGGACTATCCTCATAACAAATCAGCAAGTCAAAGGAGTGTGAATGTGGCTAAGGCAAAGCCAGAACCACCTCGACTTATGGAGAAGGAAGAACCCCCTGAAGAAGGTGAATCACTGTTATTGAGGAGGACTTTGCTTAGGGTTGAGCCGAAGATTGGAGAACCTGCACAAAGGAAGAATTTGTTTAGGACTACCTGCAAATCCAAAGGTAAGTGTTGCAAAGTAATAATTGACAGTGGAAGCACTGACAATCTTGTTTCTACAGAGATGGTGGACAAGCTCGGGCTAGCAAATACCATGCACCCTACTCCTTATAAGGTGTCGTGGTTACAGAAAGGACATCAAATCCTTGTGACTGAACAATGCAAGGTGGAGATACAAATTAGTACGTATAAAGATGTGATTTTATGCGATGTAATGCCCATGGATGTATGCCATGTATTGCTGGGAAGACCGTGGCAATTTGATCGAAAAGATATCCATGATGGAAGGAGAAACACTTATACTCTGGAGAAAGATGGAACTAAACACACACTGTTGCCATTGAAGGACGATATTGACAAAGGAAAACCTGGAAGTAGTATTATGTTGATAAGTGGAAAGGAGTTGCTGCAGGAAGTAGTGATGAATGAGGAGTTTCATTTTGCTATTGTGGGAAGACCAAAGGTAATTTTGACTTCCAAAAATTTGAATGATTTGCCTGAATAAGTTAAAATGTTGTTAGATGATTTTGTTGATATTATTGTGGATGAGTTTCCAAATGTATTACCACCGATTAGGAATATTAGTCATCACATTGACTTAATACTAGGAGCAAGGTTGCCAAATAAAGCATCATATAGACTAACTCCTCAAGGGAATGCAGAAGTTGGAAGGAAAGTGCCGAAGTTGATGGATAAGGGACTGATCAGAGAAATTCTTACTCCATGTGTTGTACCAACAGTACTCAGTCCAAAGAAAGGAGGAGAATGGCATATGTGCATAGATTCTAGAGCTATCAAAAAGATCATAGTCAGGTACAGATTTCCTTTGCCACGCATGGATGATTTAATGGACTATCTAAGCGGATCAAAATACTTTACTAAAATAGATTTGAAGAGTGGATATCATCAAATAAGAATCCGAGAAGGTGATGAATGGAAAACTGCATTCAAGACAAATAGTGGGTTGTATGAGTGGTTAGTGATGCCTTTTGGACTCACTAATGCACCTAGCACATTCATGAGGTTAATGAATGAATTCTTGAAGGAGTATGCATGTAAATTTGTTATTGTTTATCTTGATGATATTCTAGTTTTTAGTAAAAGTAAAGAGGAGCATTTAGAGCATCTTAAATTGGTCCTAAGAACTCTGCAGAAAGAGAAACTACTAATAAATTTGAAGAAGTGTAGTTTCATGAAGGAGGAGTTGGTGTACTTGGGATTTGTAGTTTCTAAAGAAGGCTTGAAGATGGATCCAGAGAAGGTCCAAGCAATTTGGAACTAGCCTACTCCTAGAAGCATATTTGAGGTAAGAAGCTTCCATGGACTTGCAAGTTTTTACAGGAAGTTTATCAAAGGTTTTAGTCAAATTTGTGCACCAATCCTTGAGACAATCAAGGAGATCAATCAGCGATTTTAGTGGACAGAAGCAACAGATATAAACTTTAATTTGTTGAAGAAGAAAATCATAGAGGAGACAATTTTAGCTTTGCCAGATTTTGAGAAAGTCTTTCAAGTAGAAATAGATGTTAGTGGAGTTGCAGTTGGCGTAGTTCTGGGTCAGGAGCAAAGGTCGATAGAATATTTTAGTGAGAAATTGAATGATGTGAAGAAGAAATAGTCAGCTTATGATAAAGAGTTTTATGATATTGTGCAGGCTTTGAAAAAGTGGAGACATTATTTGCTGCCAAAAGAATTCATATTATATTCAGACAATCATGCTTTATAGTTTATCAATAACCAGCCGAAGCTGAATTATAAACATGCCAAGTGATTATAATTTCTGCAAAGTTTTACTTTTGTAATAAAGCATAAGAGTGGTAAGTCAAATAAAGTAACAGATGCATTGAGCAGGGTAAGTTTTATTATGCAAGAATTCAAAGTGAGTGTTGTAGTATTTGAGGAAATGACGGAAATGTACAAGGATGATGAAGCTTTCAGAGATATCTACGCAACAATTCAGAATCCAATGAGCCATAACAAAAGTTAGTGGTTGGACTACCTCATTCAAGGAGACCTATTATTTAAAAGCAACAAGTTGTGTATTCCCAAATGTTCCATGAGGGAAAACATAATAAAGGAGAAACATAATGGATGATTATCTGGTTATTTTGGACAAGATAAAACCTTCACTCAAGTGAATGCTTTTTATTATTGGCCAAAAATGAAAATTGATGTTAGGAATTTTGTTGAGAAATGCAGGATATGTCAGCATGCCAAAGGAAGGAGTCAGAATATAGGTCTCTATCAGCCATTGCCAATACCAGACTGACCGTGGGATGCAGTTAGCATGGATTTTGTTCTGGGATTACCAAAAACTTAGAGAGGAAATGATTCCATTTATGTTGTAGTAGATAGACTTTCTAAAATGGCACATTTCATTGCATGTAGGAAAACTAGTGATGCAACACACGTAGCTAATTTATTCTTTTCAAAGATTGCATGATTACATGGTTTACCTGTAAGTATTGTATCTGATCGAGATACCAAGTTTGTAGGGCATTTTTGGAGGACACTTTGGAAGAAACTGGGAGCCAACCTTAGTTTTAGTTCAGCATACCATTCTCAAACATATGGATAGACTGAAGTAGTGAACAAGAGCTTAGGAAATATATTAAGAATTTTGGTATATCAGAATCCTAAACAATGGGATTTAGCACTAGATCAAGCTGAGTTTTCTTACAATGATACTCCAAACCGAAGCACTGGAATGAGTCCATTTCAGATTGTCTTTGGAATGCATTCAAGAGGTGTGTATGAGCTCAGGAATTTGGGAAAACAAGAAACCAGGAGTGCAAAAGCTGAAGAATTTTCAAAACACATGCAAAGATTACAGGAAGAAGTCAAAGGCAAATTGTAGAAAAGCAGCAACAAATACAAACAGAGGGTAGATATGAAAAGAAGAGAGAAAGAATTCCAAGTTGGAGACTTAGTGATGGTGCATTTGAGGAAAGAGAGATTTCCTACTAAAAATTACAACAAACTGAAAATGAAAAAGATAGGACCTTATAGAATTGTAGGAAAATTTTCAGCCAATTCATATGAGATTGAGTTGTCAGAAGGGATTGGAATATCCCCCATTTTTAATGTTGCAGATTTATATCCATACAAAGAAGTAGAGACATAGTTGCAGGAGGAAGTTACAGGGGATGAAGTTCAAACTGTGAACTAGGAATAACAAATGCCAAAAATAGCAAAGAAGGAAGAGGAAGCTATTTTGGAGAAGAGAATATCCAAAAGAACCAGAGGACATACTTATTTCTAGTATTTAGTCAATTAGAAAGGACAACCATTGGAGGATGCTAACTGGTTGACCGCGGCAGAACTACAAAAGTATGGAGTAACTCCTGAAATTTTGAAGAAGGATTCTTTTCTTCCCCGGGAGTCTGATGTAGGAGCATCTGAACTTAGCCAGCAATGCGAAAGTTTGTTCACATGTTGTGGCTAAACAAAGTTGGAATTCATTGACCTGATTGGTAAAAAGCCAGTTTTTACTGAGAGGGTTGGATCTCTCAAGAAATTAGTTATAATTCATTATTGTAATAAGTTAGATACTATCTTATTAGATTCAAAGATAGAGATTGTTAGCATAGAGCTAGGAGTTAGAGATTTGTTGTTAGATCTATTAAAAATAGATATTTTGTTGTTAGATATGGTTAGAGTGTTTATCGATGGCTAAAAGGAAGGAAGATGTAATGAGCGAGGGAGAGTGGAGCGAGTCCAGAGAGAGTGAGTGGATTGCATTTTTTTGGAGACAAAGGTCTTTATCTATGTAATCTGGCCTAAGGTCGAGACTCTATTATTGTTTATTGTGAATAAATTAGTGTTGCATGCATACTGATATAAAAATCCCGTGGAGGCCTCAAATGCGTATTTTTTTCTCTTTATTCGAATAATATTGATGTTGACCTGTGTTTTTCATATCTTATGATAGAAATGTTGTGTTAAAGGATGTGTTGGCAAGTTCATTCCATCATTTGGGTTCTGCAAGTAGAAAACCCAAAATACACTAAGTATTGGGTGTAAAACGCATTCGAATTGAGAATCCAGACTTCAAATCTTTTAGATAGAGGTTTTGAATGCTATCGGGTCCATAGAACCCAAATCGCATCACCCCTATGTATTCACTTGTTGTATCGCCAAAAGACGTTTACAAAGAGAAATCACGCTAAACACTTAGCGGATTCGAGAAAGTGGATTTCAAAACTTATGCACGGGAGTTTTGATCCTTATTGGGTCCGGCACATATGTCGCATCGGCACTTCGGAGCGGGAGTGGTAAAGTGTTAAGCAACCCAATGCAATCGTTGATAGTGATTGGCAATATCGCATCGAACCTCCACCGAGGGATAGCGCCGATAGTTATGAACCATTGGAACCCCGATCGTCGATATTGTAATTGAATCCTGACCATCCGATCGACCAGATCTAGATCCGCGACATTAACACATAAAAAGTGGTTAAAAGAAGGAAAAGCGTTGTTTTGGCATTTTTCCAAGGGAATTTCATTTCCGAAGGGAAAAAACGTTGTTTTAAGCTTTTTCAAAGGCTTTAGGTCCCGATAGGAAAAAGGCTTATATATTGTGGAAAAGGGCGTAAAGTGGGGTGATTGTTGGGCTGTATAGATCCAATTGTGGGTTTATTATTGCACCATTGTTTCCCCCTGCATCATCTCTAGAATAAAATTGTCACAGGATGCAGATCTTTGGGGATTCACAACTTGTTATAAATTGGATCAACGATGTATATCATTGTCACTTGCACACACTCAAGGATTCACTAGATCATTTCATTACTCTAAAATCACATTTTGATTTTATTGTATGCTCTCACATATACAAGGAAAGGAATGAGATCGTTGATCGTCTTTCCAAAGAGGTCATGCAACTGAACAGGGGGCAATGGATAATTCATAAATTTAGAGATGGTGCCTCTTTCCATTTTTTCCATTGTCCATTCATTGAGATGGATGGAAATTTTTCGGAATGATCCTCATGATCATTCCATGGTTTTTTTCTTTTTTCTTCACTTAGTTTATGGACTCCTTTTGTATTATGTTATTACTGCTATATACTTTATGCAATTTATGTTATTATCTGTAAATATGTAATTGAACAATGATTATTCTATTCACAAGTGACTGCATCTCATACATGCTGAAGGTACAACATGTAAAATTATTAATATATTAATGAAAATTGTGCCTTTTTTCCTAGGAAAAAGAAAGTTTCTAAACTTACGATTAGTCTTATTGTATGTTTCATCATTTCGTGAAGTTTGAAAAGTTGGTCATCAACCCTCGCATTCAACAAGAAATAAAGGTTTGACTGCTTCTGAATCTATTTTCCGATTAGTAATCATTTTGACACTATTATGAAAAAACAATACGGGAAAAAATAGAACAGTAAAAAGTTCAGATGGACAAGAAAAAATAATGCAAAAGAAAAAAAAATTGAACTCCCTACATTGTTGCAACAAACACATCACATACAGATTCAGTAGGAATAGTTATATTAATAATATAGTTTCTACCAAGAAATGCTTGACCCTCTTCACCAACAAAGTCTCCCAAATTTTCAACCATTTGAGGAAATTCTTCATTCCTACAGTTCTCATCAACTCCAAAAACTGCATTTCTTTCATTTTTTCATAGAAAATACCATTGTTGTTCATATGAAGACTCTCTTTTGAAACACAATATTCTAAAAAAATACAAAAGTTAGTAAACCTTCAAAAAATATAAGTTCTTTCAGATGATAAACATCCAACGAAATGACCATCAAAACAAAATTTTCACTACAGAAAACCACTGCTCTTTTCATACTTACGATTTACAGCTCCTCCTTCTTCATCATTTTCTAAAGCTCTTTTATTTCATTGATACACAACTCTTCTTTGTGCTTTAATGACTTCCTTATTCTGTTGATACCACTGTCATTGGTATTCACTTAATCATTGTCGTGTAGCAGCAGAGCGAGGTCTTTTCACACCACTCTTGCTTCTTATTTCACTCAACATCTCTATGATAAAGTTAAAGTCAGTTGAAAATTCGTTTCACAATTCCGTTTGATGCTAATACATACTCTTCAATCTTGAAATAACTAAAAACTAACAAAAGTGCATAGAAGAAATATTTGAGAAATTATGTTTCCCACGACAAACTTGGAACACATGCAAAAATGTTCCCCTTACACATAATTGATACAACAACAAGTTGAAGAAATTAAAAACAAAGAAATACAAACCGCATTCAAAATTTACCATACGTATGTCGTCAATATAACTTCAAAATGTGAATTACAATGATGTTAAAAAATATATTTAAAAACATACAAAAGGTCTTCTGCATTATCAAAAAACAAACATGTTCAAGCCTGAAACACTAATTCAATACATCCACATGTAGTGCAGCTATGTGAAGAATACAATCTGCATTATGAATAACCGAAAATACATTTCCATTTTGAATGACATCATCAAAATCCTCAACCATTTGTAGATAGAAGCATGAGGCTATGTCCTTAATATAACTTCAAAATGTGAATTACAATGATGTTCAAAAAAATATTTAAAAACATTAAACATACATATGGTCTTCAATAATATACAAAAAAAACATGTTCATGCCTCAAATGCTAATTGAATACATCCACAAGTAGTGGAGGTATCTCAACAATAGAATCTACATTAGGAATCAGTGAAAAAAGATTTCCATTTTCAATCACATCATCAAATTCTTCAATTGTTTGTAGATAGAAGCATGACGCTTCAAGCACGAACAATCCATCAACAATTGTTATTTTTCACAATCCACTCAGTAAATCATACAACTTTAACTGCACTCCAGACCAACCGAGCATAAGGACTTTTTCTCCAACTATGCGCAAAGGTAGGTAACCTGCACATTTACTATTTATATCCAAAGAGACAGATTCAAGCAACAACCATTTGTGTCCCCAATCATCTTCAAAATATTCCAAACTTTGCTCTTTCGACAGTCAACCAAATTGAAAATTCTCTATCTCTTCAAGTGACCAAACAGACGTGTGACCATTATTAACAACACAAACAAGTTGATTCTTGTATAACCTAATGACATACATTGTATGTCAACAATAGGAACAAATGAATAACCCCAATTGTTTTTGTTCAATTCCAACCAATAGATAGTGTAACCATAAGTAGGGTAATCTTCATAATCTATGTCTAGATATACCCAATAAAACTTTTCTTTAAAGAAGATAGCCTCCTTTGGTGGAGTTACACCACCGTATGGAACATTAGGGGAATTTTGAGGTCTAAAATGGGCCTCCTAAGAAAAATGTACAACCAAAATAAACTTTATAAGAACTAATAGGATTCAATATGATGATGTCAACCATGGGGGGTGATTCACCATTTTCGGAGTAAAAAAGTAGAAAGATTAAAAAATAATAAAATAATAAAACTGCTTTTTCAACCTATCTCCCTAAGTTTTTACTCAAATTTCGAGCGGGAGTACTTATTGGATGAAAAATTTAATTCGTCATGTAAGGAGCACCTGTTGGCTTAGGGGGTCCTGACCCGGTTCAGAGTTAGTTGCACCAACCAACAAATCCCTACACTACTGGCCCTTTCGGCAACAACCTGCGTAGCATAGGCTGTAGTTTCACTCGAAGTAGTATGGGGGGATGCAAGAACCAAGTTTCTGCATCCACAAACGAGTGTGATGTCCTTTAGCATCTCATATTTTCCTTCATGCAAATCGATAAGTCCTTAGGGCTCAGTACTGCAACTCTACTAAAACAGCCTTCAGACCTTCACGAAGGTCTATGATCAACCTTTGCGAACCCTTAATAGCTGATTTATTCACTTATGCGTATTAGAGAGCAATCCTAAGTTAGTGTTCGCGCATATCTACTTAGGTTAATTAGTAAACATAACAAAATTCATGATCCAGACTTATACAGGAACACAACAAATTACAGAGATAACCATAAACACAGATATGCAGCAGAAATAATACTTCATTTCATTAATGTAAAATACTGAAATATGCTTACAAACAGTAACGGAAATAAACCAGCTAGAGCAATGGTAGCTTATCTCTGAGAAGAGATGTGGTGGCTACATGCCTCTGAACTGTTCTAAAACTGCAAACATTCACTGTCGATCCGAATTTCCTGTCTCCATCTCCCAATAACTTCTACATAGTTTTCACCAGCAGTTCCCGGAGCCTTCGTCCCATCTTGAAGCTCACAACCTTGTCTTCTCTCATGGTCGCCTACATCTGAAACAAACATGCATTATGTAGACTAGGAGGTTTATGGAATTGATGTCATCTCGTCATGAGCGACTACAGATACAAGTAAACAAACAAACATGGCACGACGACAGATGGGATGAATAAAGGGAGTACATGCAGAAGGAGATGTTTGCCAACGGATGAACGAACGATGCATGGGAAGGGATGTGCTCATGAACATACCATAATGAAAATATGTGTTCATGGACGTACGGGCAGATGAACATACAAGGATGTTTTCGCACATGGACGTATGAACGAACATGTAATTTTTGCAAACAAACGAACCTATCAAGCATGCCAACATACAAGCAAGGAGCAACATGTGAATGCAACATCAAGCGAACCCAATGACCATCGAAGACTCCACACACTTTGCTATGCGGAGGTGAAGCTGTGACACACCATGAGTACATCCATCACCCAACAACATTGCATCTCAACATGCACACTAGCAATAGCATGAACATACCAACACTATCATGTCGAGTCATGCATGAGTCATGTCGTCCACATCTCTACTATGGGTCATAATATCAATCAATGTAATGTAACGTGGAAGTCCAAGAGACCCAGTTGTCATATGAAGAGTCATGTAAAGTTGAAAGGTCATGGAAGTCAAATAGTCACAAGAGAAGCCAAACAACCACGAGGGTCGGTTTCACCCTTGGCTATAAATACCTCCTCATTTTTACATGCAAGGGACTTTTCACCTCAACTCCTCCCACATAGCCTTGAGAGTCTGTAATTTTTTCTTTGAGGAGTAATTAGTGGCTCCAATGCCTCGCCCAGGGGGTTAGTGATGTATGGTTTAACGATGTTTCTTGGAACTTTCACTTAATTCAGAAGCTTTTTAACAGGCCAGCACGTTTTCACACATGTGTTATAATTGTTGTAAGAATAATCTTGAACACTTGTAATGCATGTTTCTTTAACCCGTGTTTAACGCTTGAACTCATTCAATTGTTGTAATACATATATATTAATGAAAATGTGTTGTATGGTTTGTTAACATTGTCCTTCCCATGTTGGTTACATCCACGGCATCAGACAGACCTTTCACGTAAACTTTCTATAATGACCATCGCACTCGAGCAGACTCCTCCGCTGTGTGTTGTACGTGTTATCTTTCCTTGCGTGTTGTGATTGACGCATCCATGTGTACTGATCCTCCATAAGCTATGCATGTCTTGTTGTGTTGTGTGTTCCTAACAGAGTTGGGGCTTCCTCCCCATCTAACTTGGGACTCATTCCCATCCTCTCCCTCTATGCTGAAAGAACCTGTTAGACTACGCCTTGTATGTCAAATGTGAGATTGATTCTTCTTCAAAACCCTGTTTTGAAGAAGAAATCATTAAATGTGTTTTTTTTTTTAGAATATGTAATTTGTCAAAATGTTCCAAAGCTCTACAGTTCTTCAAATGGCAGCATTTTCATCAGCTCCTATCTCTGCATTCAAACAAAACAAAAAGTTGGAATTTACATAAAGGGCTTACAGATGCATGACAGTGGCATGTATACATGTGGGTATTTAAAATTGTGGGCACAAGGAAAGATTTACATGAACCAACCACAAGCATGCTACGCAGCTTGCACTTGCAGGCAATACAGCAAGAGACCAAGACATTTGCATTACAGCAATTTTATACCATTGCCATGGTCTGAAACAACTAGAAACATGCCATGTACCTGCCAATGGGGAATAATCAACAAGAAAGGCCTCTTCAAATCCTTCTTCTCCTTGATGATTCATTGGTGAACAGGATGCAATCAGTTTGGTAGAGTAAGAGCAGTCATTGGCTTCGAAGGCAGCACTATTGATTAATCAGTTACTGGTCAAGAAGCACTTTACACAGGGGAAGCGTTGACAGAGTCTACACCTATAGGAGGTCCGAGCTAAAAAATGCTGGCCAACTAAAGGCCTGAGAATGGGACTAAGAGACCTTTCAAGAATTTCATCTATCTTGCAGTTTCATATTGTGGATGGACATATGCAAGGGACATTTAACCCGTTGTGATTATTCTAACTACAATTCCAATATAGCCTCAAGAAATCTTATGTCAGTAACTCCAAGTAACACTCTCAATTTGTGGACAATATGACTCCATTTTAGAGCAGAACTGTGAATTTGTTGACTTATTTGATAACATGACATTATCTAGATGTCGGCAAATTTCTATAGTTGCTGGGTGGGAGTCACTGGAAATTCCCTCTTTCTCTACTTTACTCAAGGCTGGGAGCTTCAACTTTCCACTGCATATCCAGTGTTGAGACTTCGGATTTGACGATGGGACTACTTGAGTGTGTGGTCATGATGTTCTAGTCTCTAGATGGGTATCTTATTTCAGCTTGAAACTATTGGCGTTGGAGCTCAGGATGACCTTGAACAGTTAGCCTTACGCAGAGGGAGCCTTCTAGTGATAATAGATATCTACTTTGAATTTCTGAATAATCTAGATGCGGTTAATTTGGCACAATACTTGAAGGTTGTTTTGAGATTGATTGATTTCTTGTGTCATTGCGTTGCTGCTAGTAAGAATTGTGTACATATTGTCAACAGACATCTCTGGAACTACGTTGGTTGATTGTAAAGGGACTATGTTGGTTTCTTTTTACCATTTGAAATTACAATTCCATGCGCACAAATATGGGGGCGAGAAAGTTACATTCCGGCTTCGCAACAGCTAAAGGCACAGACCACTTGAAATTCTCTCTCTCTGTATGTGACTCTGTCGATGGTTGTGGACTCATAGTGGATCCTGTTTACACAGAATGGACTCGATATTTCTCTGAGTCGAGACAAGGTCACACGCTGATCCGGATTTAAACAGAAACGCAACAAATTACAGAGATAACCATATACGCAAAGATGCAGCGGAAATAATACTTCATTTCATTAATGGAAAATACTGAAATATGCTTACAACCAGAAATGGAAATAAACCAGCTAGGGCGATGGTAGCTTATCTCTGAGAAGAGATGTGATGGCTACATGCCTCTGAACTGTTCTAAAACTGTATTACAATGAGGCTCGAAGGCCTATTTATTGTTGAGAAACAATGGAAAACCCTTCACATCCTGAAACCTAGCCCTAGAAGATGAAACGCCAAATTGTGGGCCCCGTTTGGGTAAATTGGTACATCAATTTCCCGGGGTCGTAACTTTGGCATACGATCTCTGTTTGACCCGTACGATAGCTCGTTAGAAATATCTATCTGAGTACTACCACTTTGGGAGGCAACATCGGTCCATGGACCCATGTTGCCCCAGAATCCCAAAAAAACTTCGTTTAGGGCCTCAACACGGCTCCGGAAGTTCAGGACCCGAAAAACTGCTAAAAATAGTAAGTTGTGCTACAATTAAGGAAACTGAAAATGCTGAGAAAGACAATGGTGGGGGTCCAGGTGGACTTGGCAGGTGGCCACCAATATCCACCTGGATCATTCCTCCCCCCTTAGGAAGCAATGGTCCCCATTGCATTGAGCTCCTCCATGAGATGAGGAAACTTCTGCTGAACTTGTTCCCTAGTGAGCCACTTGCCCTGCTGAAGGAGTTGGCCTGCTTTGACAACTCGATACAGTTGGATATTCTCTTGGCGAGTGTTCTTGATCTGTGTGTCCATGATCTGATCAGTTGCAGCTTGTTCCATGCAATCTGGATTTAATTCTGTGGGTTTGAGCTGTTCTGCAATGTCGGATGTGTCTAGCAATGGTGGAAAGTATGGCCGAAGGCGGTCCACATTGAACACTGGGTGCAGGCCAAGGAATGGGGGAATGCTGAGCTCAAATGCATTGTCTCCCATAGCCTTAGTAATGATGTAAGGACCATATCGGAGTGGTCTCAGTTTCCGATAGGCTCCAGTAAGGCATTCCTTTTGCAAATGCAACCAGACTTTGTCGCCCACCTGAAACTTGTGTGGCACCCGGTGTTGATCATGTCGCTGCTTGTACTTGGCATTTGATTTCTCAAGAATGTCATGGACCTGCTGGCGAATATGTTGGATGCGCTCAATGAAGCTGGTGGCCTTATCTGTTTCGGACTGGACATGAGCTGAATTCATGTGAGTAGCTGCAAGTGGCATGGCCACATCAATGGGGCATAGTGGCTGGAATCCCAAACCCACCTGAAAAGGGCTATGGCCAGTGGAGCTGTGAAGAGCTCGGTTATAGCTGTGCTGAACATAGGGGAGGCTCTCGTCCCATGTGCGTGGATGCTTTGAGTTATACATGCGCAGAATGTGCACAATCATCCTGTTGACAACCTCTGTCTGGCCATCAGTTTGAGGATGGAAGGCTGTGGACTTCGTGAGTTTGGTGTCCAGCATTGACCAGAGACTGGACCAAAATGTGCTGAGAAACCGACTGTCCCGATCTGAGATGATAGACTGTGGGATCCCAAAGTGCACCCACACTCGTTCAAAGAAGAGTTTAGCAGTGGCTTCTGCTGTGATATTCTTCTTGCAGGCCATCATAATGGCCATCTTCGAGAACCTGTCGACGACCACAAAAACACAGTCATTTCCATGCTTAGTGGAAGGAAGGCCTGACATGTAATCCATGGAGATGGATTCCCAAGGTCGACAGGGGTAGGCAACGGGGTATAGAGGCCGTGCTTCTTAATGGTCGGTTTGGCAATGGCACAGGCAGTACATGATCGGATGTACTTCCCAACATCCTGTCGAAGATTTGGCCAATAGAAATAATTTTGCAGTACTACCACTGTTTTCTCGACCCCGAAATGCCCAACAGCCCGACTGTAGTGTGCTTCCCAAATCATCTTGGCACGCTCGCTTGAAGGAACACAAAGGTGACCGAGGTGGCATAATAGGGCATCCTGGAGGTGAAAATCTGCAACATGCCGACCCTCCAAGAGTGTCTGGTATGTGTGGCCGAATTCTGGGTCGCTTTTGTAGAGAAGTGGCCAATCAGAAGTCTCGTGTCCACAAGAGTTGAGCACGGTGGTTAGTGCCATGATCGGTGGCCGACTGAGGCAATCTGCAACATTATTGGTGCTGCCCTTTTTATACTTGATATTCAAGTGAAACTGTTGCAGGTATGTAGACCACTTCTGATGGCGATCATTCTGCAATTTCCCTTGGGTCTGTATGAACTGCAGAGGTCGGTGGTCTGTGTGGATGACCGTTTCCTTCCCCAAAATGTAATGCTTCCATTGTCGGCAGGCCTGTACAATGGAATACATCTCTTTATCATAAGTGGGGTACTTCCGGACTGTGTCTGAAAGTGTTTCACTGTGATATGCCACTGGATGTCCATGTTGAGTAAGGACTGCCCCAATAGCATAGTCAGAGGCATCTGTCTCGACCTCAAATGGTTGTTGTAAATCTGGTAACGCGAGCACTGGTGCCGTGCAGAGGCGATCCTTCAATTCCCTGAATGCCTTCTGTTGAGATTCAGACCAAAAGAATTTTGCTTTCGCCCCGCCCTTGGTGACTTGACTCAAGGCCAAGAAATATGAGAAAACCCCAGCACAAACCTGCGGTAGAAGTTGGCAAGACCTAGAAAGCTGCGGAGCTCTGTTAGAGTGGTTGGAGAGGGCCAATCCCGAATGACTTGGATCTTGGCGGATCGACATGCACCCCCTGTTCATCAATGATGTATCCCAGATACTGAACCTGGGTCATGCCAAAAGTGCATTTCTCCAAATTGGCACATAGCTTGTGTTGCCGCAGTGTTTGGAGAACCTGTCGGATGTGGTGGAGGTGCTCTTCCCAACTCTGGCTGAAGATCAGAATGTCATCCAAGTATACTACTACAAAGGAGTTGGTGAATGGCCGCAAGATGTCATCCATTAGCCTCATAAAGGTTGCAGGAGCTTTCGTCAATCCGAAAGCCATGACCAACCATTCGAAGAGGCCCTCCTTGGATTTGAAGGCAGTCTTCCACACATCAGAGGGTTCGATTGGTACCTGGTGATATCCTGACTTCAGATCGATCTTGCTGAAATATTTCGCCCCCTTTAGTTGGTCTAGGAGGTCATCAATCCGCGGGATCGGGTACCTATTAAGGACAGTGATCTTGTTCAGCGCCGATAGTCAATACAGAGTCTCCACGTCCCATCCTTCTTCTGTACCAACACAATCGGGCTCCCACAGGGCGATGAACTCGGACGGATGTGACCTTTCTGCAGGAGCTCCTGAATCTGCCTCTTGATTTCATTGTTCTCCAGAACGGAGCGCCGATAAATTGGTCCATTGGGTAGCGGCGCACCTGGGGTCAGATCGATGGAGTGCTTGACTTGACAGTGCAGAGGAACCCCTGCCGAGGAGGTGAAGATGTCCTCGTACTCCTCCACAACCTTGTCCATCTGTAGTTGTCGTGCAGAGGGACCCCGTTTGGAGGCTGCGGCCACTGTCTTCTTCTTTCCTTGAGGGCGTATCATCAGGAAAACAAATTTCCTGGTTTTGGAAATGATCTTACTGCATTGTTTTGCAGTAATCAAAGAGATGGCGGCAGGTGGTGCTACCTCTGGTATCCTGAACAACTTATTTCCCAATGTAATAATAATAGCACGGGGCCTTGATTCATACACAGCATGTCGCTTCCACAAGTATGGTTGTCCTAGTAATACATCACAAACTTCAAGGGGAGCAATGTCACACAATACCTCATCCGTGAAGGGCTTGATGTTGTATGGAAGGCGACAGCTCATGCGAAGATCTCGTCCTTGGTGAAGCCACCCAATGGTGTATGGTTGTGGATGTGCTGTGGTCGGTAAGCCCAACCGCTTCACGACCTCTGCCGAAATGAGGTTCTTTTGACTCCCGCTATCAACAATGAACTGTATCGGGGAGCCCTTTACCCACATCTGGGAGTGGAAGAGACACTCCTCCTCCTCTGGATCTTCGGGTTCATTTTTCTGGATCTTTGTGGTAGCAACAGTGGCGCTGGGATCCGCATCAATGATCTGCTTCCCTTTTTCATACCCCTTATCGGGTTCTGACTCAGAGTCGGAACATGCATCTGATTCTGAAACCTTTAGCTCAGCCACCAGTGACTGCTTGGCCCGACACTCACTTGTGTTGTGAGTGGAGCTCTTATGGAACTCGCACCATTTTCCAGTGTCCTTTCTCGGCTTCCCGACGCCGTTCTTTGCTTGCGGCTTCGGCTGGTTGTCTTGGGCTGTCCCGCCTTGGCTTTGTCCTTTGTTCTGTGGTTTAGGGGCACCTTTCCCCTGCTTTGGATTCGCAGATCCAAAGTCTCGCTTCTTTTGTTTAAACTTCTGCTCGACCTTGATGGCATATCGGTATGTTGCGCCGAGCGAGGGGATGTTTAGGAATTGTATTTCTTCCTGGATGTACTTGTGCAGGCAGCCACGGTATTTGAGTATCAAATGTTGCTCTGAATCCTTGATACCCAACTTTGTGCGAAGGGTATGGAAAATATTGGTGAACTCTGGCACGTCTTGGTCCCTTCCCTGCCGCAGCGTGGTCCACTTTATGTATTCATCCTCATAGCTTCCGACAGGGTAGTACTGCTCCTTGATGGCATCCCAGAACGAATCCCAGGTGGGTGCGGCTGAAAATAGTGAGCCAGTACTTTCATCCTTCTGCTCGCAGTAGGTTTCCCACCAGTCCTTGACGTGGGGGGCTGCTTTGAGAAGAGCAAAAACAATCTTTTCCCGACTCGAAAATTCATGAACAGAAAAATAACCCTCTAGCAGATTTAACCATTTATCTACGGCATCTGCATCTATCTGACCCTCGAATATGGGGATTTCAAAATTAACTTGTACCTTAAAGGGTGTGGCGTTTCCAGAGTAGCTGCTGGAAGCCGATGCGTTGCTTCTGGGTAGCCGCTAAAGGATTTGGGCAAAGCTGTCCATCATCGCGTTCCGTTGTCGCTCGAGGGCTTCTTCGAGCAAGATTTTGATGGGATCTCCTGCCCCCTCGTCTTTCTTCTCGTCCGCCATGGGAGGCCGTCGGGATTTGCGAGGCTGGTCTTGCAAAGGTTCAACCAGTTCAAGCCCTAACTCCTTATATCCCGACCTTGTTGGGGACATGCAAAGAAAAACAGAGAAAAAGCAGACCGCTCTGATACCACTAATCCGGATTTAAACAGAAACGCAACAAATTACAGAGATAACCATATACGCAAAGATGCAGCGGAAATAATACTTCATTTCATTAATGGAAAATACTGAAATATGCTTACAACCAGAAATGGAAATAAACCAGCTAGGGCGATGGTAGCTTATCTCTGAGAAGAGATGTGATGGCTACATGCCTCTGAATTGTTCTAAAATTGTATTACAATGAGGCTCGAAGGCCTATTTATTGTTGAGAAACAATGGAAAACCCTTCACATCCCGAAACCTAGCCCTAGAAGATGAAACGCCAAATTGTGGGCCCCGTTTGGGTAAATTGGTACATCAATTTCCCGGGGTCGTAACTTTGGCATACGATCTCCGTTTGACGCGTACGATAGCTCGTTAGAAAGATCTATCCGAGTACTACCACTTTGGGAGGCAACATCGGTCCATGGACCCATGTTGCCCCAGAATCCCAAAAAAACGTCGTTTAGGGCCTCAAAACGGCTCCGGAAGTTTAGAACCCGAAAAACTGCTAAAAATAGTAAGTTGTGCTACAATTAAGGAAACTGAAAATGCTGAGAAAGACAATGGTGGGGGTCCAGGTGGACTTGGCAGGTGGCCACCAATATCCACCTGGATCACACGCCCCTTCAAAGAAGAAGGCATTTGTTATGGAACCAGCTCACAAAAAGATAGAAAAGAGAGATCCACGCCTTAGAATTCAGCCTCTTCGAGGGGGCAACCTCCTTTGCATTACATAAATGAACAATTCTTGGATGATACAAATGAAAAGACCTCCTTTCTATATATAGGAGTCTAAGGGGTTATAACATAATCAGAGCCGACATAACAATAATAATGTAAGGGCACAATAATAACAATAGTGGGCTTCTATGTGGCAGAATAGTAACAATATGGACACTACATGGGTACATCAATATAATAAGTGGGTTATACTAACAACAATAGGGGGTTACACTAGTAGTATAGGGGCCTAACATGCCCCTCTCCTTCAAAAAGTGTTGTCCTCAACGCTTGAGTAGTTCTTGATGCTTCTGTATAAAATTATTGTCCTCCCATGTGGAATATTCAGCGGGTAAGTTCTTCCACTTGATGAAATACTCTGAAATTGATCGATTTCGTAGCTGTCGGGTTCTTGTTTCTGTGACTGCTCCAAGTTCCAATATGATTTTTCCTTCCTCTTCAATTTCTGACAATATTGCTTGAATTGGGATCTTTTGCAACTTTTGAATAAGTGGCCATACTTCTTCGTCCTTCTTCCATTCATCCCTTGCTTCGTTTATCCAATTTGGTTGGATAATATAAATAGCAAAAAACAATGCTTCCACATCCTCATCCTTGAAGAGTATTCTCATTCGGTAAGGTCGCCATTTTTTAAGTGCATGTAGAATTGCCAACATTTCCTTCTCATAAATAGCTTGCTTGAGATGTAGCAGTAAAAATACCCAATCACCTACATCAAAACATTTTTCACTACGATGTTGATCTACCTGTTGTTTCGTTTGATTTTGCACTGAAGTGGCGTTATCCTTTAAAAGTTGGAGAACTTGTTATTGATGTTCGATGTGATCTTTCTCTACTTGAACCTTTTTCTTCTTGATATGTCCTTCTATCTTTTGAGGAGTGGTAATTTCTTCCCGTCCTTTACAAGATATGGTCGGATTCATTTCTTGATGCTCAATGTGATCTTTCACTTCTTGAACATTTTTCTTCTTGATGTGTCCTTCTATCTTGATAGTTTAAGGAGTGGTAATTTCGTCCATTGAATTACAAGATATGGTTGGATTCATTTCTTCTTTCTCGATGTGATCTTTCACTACTTGCACCGTTTTCTTCTTGATATGTCCTTCTATCTTGAGAGTTTGAGGAGTGGTAATTCTTTCCACTGCTTTACAAGATATGGTCTGATTCATTTCTTCTTTCTCTGGGGTGGTGTCCTGGGGTATATCCTCTTCTTTTGATGTTTCTTGATCCTTTTCTTCCTCCTCTTAATATTCTATGTAAAATAATTTCTTCTCAGCACACCTATGACCTTTAGTGCATTTGCTATCACAATTGTAACAAAGCCCTTTTTCTATTTTTTCTTCTAATTGTTGTGGTGTAACCCTTGTAGGTTGTGGAAGGCTGGGAGAAACAACACTTCCATCTTTATTATGAGGGGTATGCTTCCTGGTTTCCATAATTTTTCTTTCCATTATGTCACAAATCCCTTTTACTCTTTCCAATTGTTGTGGTGTTGCTCTAAAGAAGGTGTTGCTCTTTGTATCCCCATAATGTGCTATCATTTCCTCCGTGAAAATTGACCACGTAACAAGTTTTTTACGAGAACAAAGTCCTTCATACCATAAAAATTGATCTGGTTCTAAATATGAAGATGCCTTTTGTAATAGTTGTACACCATGTAGATCAAAATATTGCTCCATTTGAAGTATCCAATTTACCGGATCCTTGCCATCAAACTTCCTCATCTTGTTTTTTCTTGATTTTAGGATCTCAAACTTGAAACGACTGTAACTCTGTACTTTTCAATCACCTAGTTCTGAATTTGTGACCTGCAGTAGCCCTCTGTGTCCTCTTTCCAATGTCACAAGTCTGACCCAAATTGGATTCTCCAAGGAAACGTTATGTGAAATCTCCCACAGTGACTTGATTATAGACTAGTTCAGTAGAGCGAACTTTTACGACGTGCCACAAGTCACTGTTTCAACCTTTGGATCTGAAAAACACCCACAAGAAACTAAAGTCCGTCCTCTTTCTATACCTTCTTACGAAACTTCAATCTGATCCTCAGAAAGAAAGTTATGACGATTTTCCCCAGGTCACCTGTATTTAGTGTAATTCAGGAGTCTGCAAAAAGACCAACTTCCGCAGATCATATCTCCGAAAATATCGCGCGAAAAGCTATGAAATTTGGACCCAAGGTTCAGCACGATTTCTTCTCAAATGGGTTTTTTTTTTAACTTCTGAAGCGTCATAGAAAAAAAGTTATAGCGACAATGCCACGATGACCGGTTTGGAGCAGCGAAACCCTAGAATCCAAAGCTCTGATACTAAATGTTATGGAACCAGCTCACAAAAAGATAGAAAAGAGAGATCCACCCCTTAGAATTTAGCCTCTTCGAGGGGGCAACCTCCTTTGCATTACATAAATGAACAATTCTTAGATGATACAAATGAAAAGACCTCCTTTCTATATATAGGAGTCTAAGGGGTTATAACATAATCAGAGCCGACATAACAATAATAATGTAAGGGCACAATAATAACAATAGTGGGCTTCTATGTGGCAGAATAGTAACAATATGGGCACTACATGGGTACATCAATATAATAAGTGGGTTATACTAACAACAATAGGGGGTTACACTAGTAGTATAGGGGCCTAACAACATTCGAGAATGGAGAAGTCCTCTAGACGGGGTCATTATCTTTCAGAAGTTGATTCTTAAGTTTCAGTTCTGGATGAGGAAGTGAGTTGGATTTAATTCCGGCTTACATTGGAAGGTTTCCAGAGGTATGCAGATGACTTTAAGGAGCAGTTGTTTGATTTTCATAAGACTAAAAATAGATTTAATTGGTATGGTGAATGGCGAATCCAAGTCAAAGTATCATCTGCCGAAAGTGAATGTTGGCGCGTAGTTGTCATTTTGCTGGCATGAGGAGAATATTGTTATGCCAGATTTGCTGGTATTAAAAATATATTGAGCTATGTTTATTAAAGTTGGTTTTTATTTCAAATGGCAAATATAACATGGCAGTCAAGGTCAAAGGCCAAAATTAGAAAGAAGACATCGACCACAACAGAAAAATAGGAACCGATCTTCTATTTAAGACTTCAGTTAATGATCTGCGCTCCAGTTTGTCGGCCATTAGAGGAGTTTTAAAGGGACGTTGTTCAATTTTAGAATAGATGAAAACACTCTTTTCTATTTTTGTAACTGCAGGTGAAACAGCGCCCCTGTTTTGGGGTCGATTTGTTTTTCCCTTAGCAGAGTTTTATTTAATGTATTAAAAAATCATTTGTAAAAGAAGTGGAAGTGTGAGGAGAGAGTTCTGAGAGCTGGTGGAGAACAGAGAGTTTCATTGTACAGCTGTTTGACAGATATTTAATAAAAAATGCACTCTGACCCCTGAGATTCCTGTGGTATGACAATTTAGCATAAGTTTTCCTTCTGTTTCATATGTAACCTGTTATGTTTTCATTTCACTTCATGATCATTTCCAATTGAACAAATGAAGTGTTTAGGTAGAATTCATAATATTTTATGCTCTGCCTATAAGTTTGTTCATATTTAATGTTTTCTTCTGTTTGACAAAGATTCATCCTCTATGCCCTTGTTAGCTCCTCAGCAGTCTTGCCATTCCATTTAATCTCAATTTGATGTTAAATTTCTTGCCTACCTTGCCTCAGGAGATAATTTGTGTTTTTGATTATATTTTTCTGTTCAAGCTGTTTCTTTACCCCATGTAGCCCAGAAAACCCCATCATCCATTAAAACCCATTTTTCTATCAATTTACTAGCCTAAAATCGGTTTCTTTTAAAGTCATCTCAACCCCTTTTAGAAAACTCTTTGTTGAGATAGACCAGAGAGAGCCCTCTCCTGTCCTCATAGGGCTAGCTACGAGGCTAAGTGGTTTGATGTTACCTTGAGTTTCGCCTTCTTCAGCCTGAGGCAAATTCGAGCGCTAACAGAACCATTGACACAAGTAACACTAGAAATCACCAAGCATGCGAACATCGCTACTCGAAGACAAAACATACCACTCTCCTATGCCGACAAGCAAGAGATGAGGCAAACCTTTAAGATAATGGCAACCGGGCCATCAAACCAGATGGGACTCCCACACTAAACGGTGTGAGATCTAGTTGGGACTTCATACCAGGGTGATCCCCTGAATGTTGGCAGGTCTAGCACTGTCAACAAGGTTATGGACTCATCCAAGTAGCTGGCACAGAGCAGACAGGGTGAGTAGTCACAGGAGCATGACTTGGCTCAAGAGATTGAACAGATGCTAAAGCAGATGGACATGGATATGGTTCAACCAGAGTCAGATCAGGATATTGACCTCATGCCTCGAAACCAAGAGGTCACCCCACCGACTTCACCAGATCCGGAAGTAGAGCAAGTCCCAAGCGATTAAGGAGACACATAAATCCTTGAAGACAATTCAGAAGCAGAGATGCACAACATATCTTTCGATGAGTCACAACACAGAGTTGTGCAGTTGCACGGAGTACCTATTTCAGATGTCCATGTATCTCCTATTCATTTTGAAGAATTAGTGACCATGTCCGATGTGCGCAAGCATCCAATTGCATTGGTCGATGCTACCAAAGCATATGCCAAAGCCACCAGATCGAGTTTTAGATTCTTGATAGCTGAGAACAAGCGCATGGCTAAGGAGTTACAAGTGGCCAAACAGGGAAGAGAACAGACTACAACATCCACCAAAGCGGAGTTGAGGAGAGTGGTATTGGATGAGGTATCGCCTCTCGAGACAATCATGCAAAAGATGTATTCCATATTTGTCACTGTGCATAAGTCAGTTGTCCATCTCAATGGTTGGTAGTAGTGTTGTGCTAGGAGAGAACGAATTTTGTCATATCTGAACACTGTTGTCGATCACATACAAAGATGGACAATGAGGTACAAACGAGCACCATTTCACTTTCCAAAGATGATGAAGCCAAAGGTGGTAGGGTTGAAGGCACACATCTAGAGTCAGATCTGGAACTATGAGGAACTTCTGCAGCTCATCGCCAGTTTGCAGGCTTCGCATGCACGGGTGTTCAGGAGCATGGATGTCATTGCATACACGCATGCAATCCCATCGATTGGCACACTCATCAAGGCAAATTCAAAGAACCAATTATGAATAGAGCTAAACATGTACTTTGATCAGTTGATGTGTGTAGCCACCAGTGTAGACTTGAATATCAATGCAGACACTATGCATTAGTATGTTGTTGGTCTAGCTGCACTCAAGCCTATGGTGCACATGTTATTAGATGAGCTGGACAGAGGCACGGGGGATTCACTCAGTGAACCTCTGACATATAATGTGCATTCGTGGCATATTAAACAATACCCTTAATTTGACTACATATTGGAAAATCCCTCTAAAAATCACATTATATAACTCCCTACCAATATGAACCCAATACAGCTTCCCAATTTAGAAAACCCCTACTTTCACTAGATATTGTAGGTATTTAAGCTCCAATTTTTATATTTGCCAATATAAAAACCCTTTACCCCCTATATATCCCCCAATGTATTATTTCATTTTTTCCTCAATAAATATCCCTCAATATGAACCCACGTGGTATGATATTTCTCCTCCAGTGAAGCCCCTATGGACAAAGGTGCCAAATTAATGTACTTGGATGTAACAAAGGCAAGAATTTGCTTTCAAAAGGATGTCACTATAGAGCACGTGGACACAATAACAAACTACCAATCTTAGCATCAATTTGCCATCGTCGATCATCGTGAGGATGTCGAAGAGTTAGTCTTCCCACAACTGTCTAAGTCTTAGTGATGTATTGCATGGCTTACTCAAGCCTATTTTGTCTCACATGGGTACATGTGCAGATTGTAATGTAAACATATTGTAAAAGTGAAAGACCAAGTGTTGATAGTAGAATGTAACAGTCATGTAGTAGTTGAAGAGTCATGAGGGTAGGTGAAGAGTCACAAAGGGGAATGTCAAGGGTCACCCACCCTCTGCTATTTATAAAACCTTATAACTCATTGTACAAAATTTTGAGAGCCAAGCTTCCTATAGGTGCAACTTAGAGAAAGCTTGGAGTGTATTGTAATGAGCCTTGGCTTCTCTATAGTGCAGAGCTAGTACATCTCTTTGGAGGAGCAAGCGGCAGTGACTGTAATGTTCTACTATTGGGGCTAGTGAAAGTCTTGGTTGTATGTATGATTGGATCTTTCACTTTCTTAATATAATAGAGCCATCACGTTTCATGCATATGTTGTTATTGTAGTTCGGCTATCCTGGTTATTTTAATGATGTATATAGTTGTTATTTACACATGTATGTATGGACTATTCCTTATGTGTTTGTATGAATCTTGTCGAAGCGTGTTGCTGATATAATCCATCACTTTGGATCATCGACTATCCTGCTTTCCATCTCGTGATATCTTACTGCTCATGTGTTCCCTTTCAATCTGTGTGCTATCATAGGTTTCTAAGGGGCACACTCACTCCCCCTTTCATGTGTTAGAGCCATTCCTGCACCTTCCTTGACTTGTTGCAAGGTCACACCCTTGCTACCAACAAGCACATCTTACTTACCTTTGCGCGCAAACAAAGTCAAGGCGATACCGTACTACCCACTGCTGGGACTCCCACTCCAAATGGTCTGAGGTCTAGTTGGGACTTCTTACCGGGGAGATCCCTTGACATGTTGGGAGGTCCAACACCGTCAACAAGTCCCCTCCTATCACACTTTTCAAATGTAGATTTTGATTTTTGAGAGTTTCCATTGAGTCCCAAAATTCTGATTTTTCACTATAGAGAACATGTGCATACACATTTATAAAGGGAATCTGCTCTCCCAATTATCTATCCTCTAATACAACCATGATCCAGTACTTTGTTTTGATTTACTCACTGAGAGTAAAATACTTACTTAGCCAGAACATGCACAGTCCTTCTGCGTCCCCCCTTGATGCTTGAACTTTTCTTGAACTTTCTATCGAAAAAAATTCCTTTGCCTTGAGTAGAGTTGTTTCATCCATCTTCATTTATTACAAGTATACAATCCATGGCGATTCTTGCTTGACTACATATCTCACCACTAGGGTTTTGACATGGTTCCTTAGTCCCCTGATATTCTAGGATATTAGCTTCATTTATTAGGCAGGTCTGATGTTACCCCACCGTCATTTCCTTCCCGATTTTTCACGCATTTCCCCTTGATTATTTCTATGATGAGTGGTTGATTTCCTAGCTTCTTATTAAGCTCTGCTTATTTTTCCCTTACTATATTTTATTTTGGCCGACCTTTGTTGATAGAGCTCCCAGTCTCTTGACTACTTCCATCGTCATCCCATGAGATGGATTGTGCCACATGACGAGTGACGACCCTTTCTATCTCCTCAACCACATTGGAGGGGGGATTTCCATGAGGATCCTGACCTAAAGCCACTTGTGGATGTGGGGATTTCCTTGCTTCCTTTCTTTTGAGGCATTTTCTTCATTGATCTTGCCTTCCTCATATCCTTCATTGTCCAACTTGTGATCCTTTCCCTCAACCCCAACTGGAGGATTGGGGCCTTCCTCCTATTCATGCTGATTATGAAGAGCATTGAAGAGATTCGAGGAAGTAGATGTAGAGTTATTGCCTTTCGCTCCTCGTGGTTTTTGTAGCCAGCCTTTTCCATTTCTCCTCACGAGGGACTGAATTGTCTAGGTTTTTGTTCTACGATGCTTTGGAGCAGTCCCTTGCAAAATTCCCATTCATGGCAATGACGACACTTAAAAGAAATTTGTTCGTTGTCAAAAATTTGCTTATGCCTCCATTCTCCCAACGTAAGATTAATCTTAGTAGACATGCCTTTTTTCAGATCTACTTCCACACATATCTTAACGCAGGACAATTGGAAGCCCTTGGGTTGAGATTTGTCCAAATACTTGCCCAGCTTGTTGCTGATGGCCCTTAAACAATCATCGCTCCGACATGAGAGAGGGAGTTGAGGAAGCTTGGCTGAAATTGGGATCGCCTTTGGAATATCCTCATCAGGGTTAAAATATAAGGTCCATTTATTCAGGTGCATACCTCTAGATCTGAAGAAATATGGGTCATTCCAAAAGATAACATCCCAATATTCTTTGAGCTCGAACAAGAAAGCGAAAAAACCATTTCTAACTGCAAACGAGGCGACATTTCCCTTCATCATGGATTTCCAAGTCTTTTCTAACTAGATCTCCATAGATCTAGGGGAGGGCCACATCCTAGTAATCTTCCCTATCAATGCTCACTCGGAGTTGGCCAAAGAAGTTTGACGTGCTCCAACAAGCAGGGAAATGTCTTTGACTTCATCGTTTCTTTTGATGAACTTGGAAGGGGCTTCAGATGACCACGATTGCTTTGAAAGAGAAACCACCAAAGCCTGAAAGGCAACAACTTCATCGTCTCAGGGAGGCAGGGGAGACGCAATGGGAGCAACACCCTCCGCAGAAGCCATTGGGGGCGCTAGGGTTTGGCGGGCGTGTCAAAGGCTACAACAACAAACGACAGTTCGAAAAATGTCAAAACTGTGGGTGAACAAATGGGCACACTTAACAAGATTTGAACCAATAACCTTCAAGCTAACAACACAACATCTTAACCAACAAGCCACAAGTGACATATTTTAAAATTTTCAAATATAATAATTTAAATATTTTAATTTTAGTTATTGTAATTTTTTTAAGAAATTAATTGATTTTTGAAAATAATGAATTTATTTATATATTTGAAAATATAATTTTTCTCAATAAAGAATTTTATGTAAGACCACATTTAAAAAAATTAGTTGACCCATTTTGGACCCACAATTGTGGTTCATCATCCAGACTAGGATGGAGGTTCTAATCAAGGCATGCAAAAGAGAGGAAAGAAATATTCAAATGGTTAAAACTCAATAGTAATTTAATATTAAATTTCTATAATGTATGATAACTTGTTAATAATTAAATAAAAATAATTTTAATTAAGAAACAATTTTAAAAAGATAAATATTGCAAGAAAAAAAGAAAGGATCAAAAATTAAAATTAGAATCTAAAAAAAATAAAAAATAAATATAAACCTAAATATGTAAAAATAAAATAATACAAAAATTAAAAAAGAATAAGATCAAAAATTGGAAATTCAATTAAAGAAATAAATGAGTAATAATTTAAAAAAAATAATCATAAAATCTATTATAGAAAATAAGGAAGAAGAAATCAAATTAAAAGACAGCTATTTTATATATATATATATATATAAAGAATAAAAGAAAAGAAAAGAAGAGAAGAGAAGAGAAGAGGAGATTGAAAATATAAAAATCCAATAAAATAAAACAAAAATTAATGTGGGTTAAAAGAACATAATATTTTATTAAAATATAAAAAATTAATAAAACATATTATAATAGTAATTGTATTAAAAAATAATAAATAAAATGTTGACATGGGATTGTCTAATCATTATATATTTTGGAGGTTTTTTTGTTTTTTGTTGTTTTTTTTTTTCTCTGAATCTTGCTAAAAAAAAATTTTATATAAATGTTGATATTTGTTGTTTAAAATATATTTTTCACTATATATATATATGGATTCCACACATTGGATAAAATAATTATGGAATTCAAACTATGGAGAGTTCACAACTTCAACTTAAACTTGTAATTCCAACAAATTCCTAATAAATTTTGAATTAGATTGGAAAATATGTATAATAAATAGATGTCGTAGTCTAACAAGGCCACAATAATGAAAATTCAGGGAAGCTTTTGAGAAAATTTGGCAGAATTTTGAACTAGATTGGAAAATATGTTGAAACTTCTGAAACTTATAATAAATAGATGTCCTAGTCTAAGAAGGCCACAATTTCGCCCGGAAAATAATGAAAAATTCAGGGAAGATTTTGAGAAAATATGCCAAAACTTCTGAAACGTATAATAAATTGATGTCGTAGGCCTAGCAACATTTGGGATCCTCATCAAATCAAAGCTAAGGCATACAGATGTTTTGCAGGAATCATCATTTCGGCTTCCATCAGGGGCAAAGATTTCCCCATAAATATCTTAAACATCTATGCGCCCTATAAGAATAGGGCCCCTTTTTGGGAAAGGTTCTTTGCCTCAGATATGTTTGATATTGAGCACCTGATTATTGCAGGTGACCTAAATGTAACATTGAGCTCGGAGGAATGTTGGGGAAGCTGCAAGAAAAAGGACCCGATCGCTGATAGCATAAAGCTTGAGATTCTAAATAAGAATTTGGTGGATATCGCCCCATCTGAGATGAAGCCAACATGGGTTAATGGCAGAACAGATAAGGCCTATATCGCAAAAAGAATCGACCGGTTTTTAGTGCATACCAGCATCATAGATAAAATGGGTATGCCTATTTCAACAGTGGGGAACATACTCATCTCCGATCACAGGCCTATTCTTTTATCCTGGCGGGGAAAAGGCTTCAGATTGGGGTATTCCTTTAAATTCAATAAAAATCTTCTCCAGGACCCGGTCTTTAATGAATACATTTCCAAGGCATGGAAAGAGCTCACTGCCCAAGCATTGTCTCCCCCCTTCTTAACTTTCAGAGAAAAGATGGCCGCTTTGAGAAAGCTGGTGAAGAAATGGCAATCTGATAAAAGGAAAAGTGACAGACAGGATTTACAGCTAGTGCAACAGGAGCTGGATAGTCTTTTAAAATTGTTAGAATCCAACTCATGCTCCTTTAGCCAGAAATGCAGTATTAGAGATCTTGAAAGGAAAAAATACAAGTTACTGAAGCAGGAGGAATCTTTTTGGAGGCTTAAAAGCAGAGCACTATGGCTCAAGGAAGGAGATAAGAACACGAATTTTTTTCATAATTTTGCAAACGCCAGATGTGAGAAAAACTCCATCTGGAAAATAAGAGATGCAAATGGTAGCTTCCTTGTTTCCCAACATGACATCACAAAGGAAGCTGTAAGCCACTTCAAGAAACAATTTAGCAGGAGGACAGATGTTGGATTTCGAGACATTCTATGGGGTATTGAAGTGATGCCACAGATGTTTGACGATGTCAAAAATGAGGCCCTGTTCCGGCCGGTCACCGAGAACGAGCTTCTTGGAATTCTGAAATCCTTCAAGAAAGATAAGAGTCCAGGCCCCGATGGCTGGACAATCGAGTTCTTCACTCATTTCTTCGACCTCATCAAACATGATTTGCTGAGGATGGTGGAAGCGTCTAGGATGTCTGGCAGCATTCACCATCTCCTTTCTTCCACTTTGATTGCATTAATTCCGAAAAAGGGGGAAGCGGAAACTTTCCATGACTTCAGACCGATATCATTATGCAACATCTCTTTTAAAATCATCACCAAAATTATTGCTGAAAGAATCAAAGATACTCTGGCCACCTTTTTAACCAAGGATCAACATGATTTTCTCAAGGGCCACAACATACTGGATGCAATGGCTAATACTCAGGAGTGCCTGTTCTCCATGTCTTCTCAAAATATAGAAGCGTCCATCATGAAAATTGACCTTCAAAAAGCTTTCGATTGCTTAGACTGGGGGTATATTAAATATCTCCTGGCCAAGATTGGTTTGGGTCCCAATGTCATCCGGTGGATCATGGCCTGCGTAGAGTCTGTGAACTATGTAGTTATCATAAACGGCATCCCCTCTCAATATTTCCAAGCCGAGATAGGACTACGACAGGGATGTCCCCTCTCGCCTCTTTTATTCATTTTGGCCATGAACCCTCTAAGCATTCACATAAATAAAGCCGTTGCTGAAAACAGAATCAAGCCCATCAAGATCTGCAGGCTCAATTTCATTTCGCACAACTTCTTCATCGACGATAAACTTTTGTTCGCAATGTTATGTAAACTAATGTGGAGACGCTTAAAAGATATTCTAGATAAATTCCAAAAAGCTTCTGGGCTCTACATCAACAAAGGGAAATCCTCTTTATATCATAATGACGCCAACATGGAGATGGTAAATTGGATTTCTGATCTTTTCGAAATTGAGTCAAGACCGCTCAAGGAGGGCCTCAATTATCTTGGTTTTCATCTCAAAGCAAAAGGATACTCCAAAAGCGACTGGCAATGGTTGACTGAAAGATATTTCAAAAGATCTCCGCATGGGAACATCGGAGTCTATCCCTGGCAGGTAGAGTCACTCTTTCTCAGTCTGTTTTAATGCAGATGGTCGTCTACTGGGCTCACTTATTCTTTCTCCCTGTAAGAATCATTCATAAGTTGACTAAGGTGACGGCCAATTTCATCTAGGGTGGAAAATCTGAACGATCAAAGTTCCACCTCTCCAACATGGATAAAATTTCTCTGCCAAAGCGCCTTGGGGGATGGGTCATAATGGATTTGAGGGCTTTTGGAAAGGCCCTGTTATGCAAATCTCTCTGGCGAGGGATCTTTGGTGATGGTCCATGGAGCACAACTATCAAACTAAAATACATCAAAGGACAAAGTCTGGAATACTGGTTCAGATCCTGAGCTATTGGTATCAAACATGGATCAGCGATATGGCTTAGTCTTCGGAAGTTTGAAAAATACTTTCTGGAAAATCTAAGATGGAGGATCCACACAGGAAACAGAATTCTAATTGGGCTTGATCCTATTTCCTGCAGTCGCAGAATTATTACAATTCCTGAAAGCCTTTTATTTTCTCTACACAGGAACAGTTTTTTCACATGGGACAATCTCATTTCTGAATGGAATGGTCTCGTTCCTTCATGGAAGGATGCTTATGATCTTCGTTTGCTTGCTGCTTTGAGCTCTTCATGGAATGCTTTAAAAGCTGCTCTATAGGTTAGTGGAATCATTCGTTTTGGAACAACTAACCACCTTTCTTGGTCCAAGTAATATTCACAGGTGCCAGCTAGGGTAAGAGATATATACGTTGATTTTATCCTCTCAAAGGCTTCGCATGTAAGCCCTCTCTTCCCAATGCCTTTCTAGAAATCGGGATGCCCCCCTCGGATGACATTTTTTGCATGGCTGGTTTTCAACAACAAGAACCTGACATGGGACAACCTACGGAAAAGGAATTGGCATGGCCCAAGCAGATGCTCGATGTGCGAATCAGAAGAAGAATCAAATCTCCATATGTTCTTCCATTGCAACTCCTCTCAACATATCTGGGATGAACTGGCCACTTTTTTTTATTTTCCTCACATTGTTTTTGTCTCCATCCATGCAGCTTTTGAATGGTGGCGTTGTCAAAAGGGGCCAAGGCGTTCTCTCATTGTCATCACGTTATGGTTCTCTTGGAAGTGGCGGAATCAAAAAATCTTCCAAGACTCCAAAGCCCCCTATAGTTCCATTCTGCAGAGCATCATTGCTTTTTTCGACTCATCTTCAAATTAGCTGCCAGTTTGATAGGGCCCGATCCTCGGCTATGGTTTTTTTCTCATAGAATTAAATGTTGAATGCGGATCATGGTTGTTTTTGGTATATGTTCATACTGGTTCTTTCTATGATGCACCCTTCTATTCTCTGATCCTGTTGTTAATGTGAATGTATATGTTGGTCAATACTCCTGCTCATCCTTGATGTAGGCATCTATCTTTCTGTATTTGGGAACTGCATTGACATCTGAACTTCTCAAATGTCCTGCATCATAGTCTTCCACTTATTTGTACCTTATGATATCATTTATATTGCCTCAATATAATACATACTGCTTTTTTCTCTGAAAAAAAGGCCACAATTTCGTGTGGAAAATAATGAAAATTCATGCAAGATTTTGAGAAAATTTGACAATTTTTTTTGGAAATGAGGGTTACAACTGTCCAGGTTAAGGTCAAGGAAATGTAGGTTTTTGATGGTATTGAATCCATTTCCACCATTAAAAAACCATTCAAACACTCCAAACATGAGATTTCTTGAATTTTTTCTCACTAGATTCCAGTAAAAATTTCACTATTAAAACAAAATTGTGACATGGTTAGACAACACCTAAATAACTGTGTTTACACCAAAAAGTGGGTCGTGCCACTGTGCGCATCAACATAGGGATTTAAAATAAAGAAGGTGCACAACCAAATATACAAAAGTAATTGCGGGCATCCTCATCCCTTTTACAAGAGGGTTTCATGGTTAAAAATGGTCTGGTTTGGTTCACATGCAGAACTGTAACTTCTCTACATAGACTGGGATCAAAGTTGGTTCGCCATTGAGTTTTGTTCTCTAAAAATGTGGCGAAAGGAAATATAGGGAATATATGTGCTACTATCTCATTTGGATATCTGCAAAGAGGGCATATACTTGGGCTTATGAATCTTCTTTTGATAAGGTTGTCCCAAGGTAAGGATGTGGTTGTGGATAATCAACCAAGTGAACTATTTCGATTTTCCCCAGAATCTCCTGCTTCCATATTTAAGCTAGCCAAATGAAGAGAGGGTCTCGCTGAGCCCTAGCATAAATGTACTAGCATAGATTCATCTTAAATACAAATCTAACATGAGCCTATGGATCCAATTTCTTCATGTGCAATTTTTTTTTATGAACTGGCATTATTTAAATATTTTGTATAGTAATTTTGTTTTTTTTTTTTTATTTGGGCTGATAGCAATTTTTTTATGAACTGACATTATTTAAATATTTTGTGTAGTAATTTTGTTTTGTTTTGTTTTTTTTTGGCTGATATGAGCAAAATTTCAACTTTGATGACATACGGACAGACTTACACATCATACTGGGCTGTAGAATAAGCCTCTCCACTCAACAAGTATGTCATCTTTACAGGAATATCTGATGCAATAACGTTGCATCCTAAAATCAATACGCAGACCTGTGGGTTATGGGCCCACAACATTTGGTTAATTTATTTATCACAACCCGAATGAACACCACTTCTTTGACGTTTATGGCTGGAACCCAAATAAAATTTAATCCTCATTGATAACATATCGGCCCTAACAGGGACATGTTCATGCGCGATTAACGAGGTTTTAATCTCGTCGTATAAAACCCATTTCTAAAGCTAACCAGGCACATGTTCATGTGCGATTAACGAGGTTTTAATCGCATTGTATAAAACCTTATCACGCCCATTTCTAAAGCTAACCTGGGTGCATTTTCGGAAGCGATATGCGTCCAATTACCCATTAAACGGATGGTCCAATCACTCTGAACTTTAAACTTTTTTTAATGATTTTATCGGGTCCGCTAGCCGAGGTAACTTGCTTGCAAGTTCCCGCGCGATCACCGTGGATCTTCTTCCATCAGATAGCTATGATGGTTCCTCCAGATTCCCACGATTTTTGTAGTGTTCTCTACGGCCTATTCTCACTGGAATGCACGTTCCTACAATGCTTCCGATCTGCTAGAATGCACGTTCCTGCAATGCTTCCGATCTGCAAACTTGGTTTATAGCTTCGACCTCACTATCACATATATTCACGAATTCATGCACACACAATGATTATAACATAAACAACAGTCTACAAAACACACATCTTTTTCATTATATTCGAGCTCAAATTACATACAAAGGCGCTCAGGCCTTGACTGTCTCCTCGCCTGATTTACATTGTATTCTGGCTTGTTGGTTCCCCGTTAATGGTGGTGTAGAAGGTCAACGCTTCCCATGTGTTTCGTGGCATGTGCTTAAATCTAGCAATGCGTCTGTTTACTAACACCTACGGGTTTTGGTGTAACGGCAATCGTGACTCCAACAAGTGGTATCAGAGCCAAAAGTCTCGAGTTCAAAGCACATTGGGCTCGCGTTGGGGGGGAGATTGTTGGTTCCCCGTTAATGGCGGTGTAGAAGGTCAACGCTTCCCGTGTGTTTCGTGGCATGTGCTTAAATCTAGCAATGAGTATGTTCTTACAGTTAAATAAAATAACGCAATACGGATCGGATCAAGTGAGATCCGATCAATTTCTATTTTCGCTCACATCCCTCAAAATCTACGTAAAATAACAAATTACAAACAAACTCAATCAGATTTGGAGGAAATCCCGTCCTCATGCCACGCATTCTCCTTTGGAAAGTTCCAAAATTCAGTTTTGACTTGGTTTGTTAATGCTCCTGCATCAATATCTCTGCTCTCTGAAATGTCACCCGAGTGATCCTCTCCTCAGAAGGATGCCCGCTTGCAAAAGATGTGAATGGTAAGACTCCCATTCAAAATGGAGTTAAACCTCCCATGGTTCGGACATCGAATTTCTTTTGCCCTTTTTGACTGACAACGAAAAACTTAATTTGAATGCTATTGCCCTTCACACACAGGGCAAAAAAGAAAAATATGTTTGAACTAACTCTCAACAAAGCAGCACAATGAACGTGAAATTCATTTCGAATGTGTTCAGGTTTATTCCAATCAAAATCTTTATTTATTGTGGGCAATAAACGAACCAAACGACAAAGCAAATGAGTATAATAGGATTTCAAACGAACGCGGCACCAAAACAAAATTATACCTGAAGGATTTTAAACAAAAAATAGCAGCTGTCTGGGTGGTGTAGTTGGTTATCACGTTAGTCTCACACACTAAAGGTCCCCAGTTCGAAACTGGGCTCAGACATTTACGTTTACGTTATTTTTGCAACCGTTTTTAATGTCCAGCGGTCCGCAGTTCGAACCTGGGCTCAGACAGTTGATTTTATGTTATTTTTTTTCAAACCAGGGGTTCCCAGTTCGAACCTAGGTTATTTTTCCAACCGTTTTTATTTTCCAGCGGTCCGCAGTTCGAACCTGGGCTCGGCCAGTTGATACATTGCAAAGTTATGCATGTTAGTATAATGGGAGAAGCCTTACCAGGAACCGTTTTTAATTTTCAGCGGTCGCTCACAAAGTTGATTTTAGGTTATTTTTCCCACCGTTTTTATTTTCCGGCGGTCCGCAGTTCGAACCTGGGCTCGGCCAGTT
Organism: Pinus tabuliformis; assembly: GCA_031772625.1. Taxonomy (NCBI): domain Eukaryota; kingdom Viridiplantae; phylum Streptophyta; class Pinopsida; order Pinales; family Pinaceae; genus Pinus; species Pinus tabuliformis. The sequence goes on from CM062811.1 coordinate 1,137,976,130, forward strand.
GATACATTGCAAAGTTATGCATGTTAGTATAATGGGAGAAGCTTTACCGGGAACCGTTTTTAATTTTCAGCAGTCGCTCACAAAGTTGATTTTAGGTTATTTTTCCCACCGTTTTTATTTACCGGCGGTTCGCAGTTCGAACCTGGGCTCGGCCAGTTGATACATTGCAAAGTTATGCATGTTAGTATAATGGGAGAAGCCTTACCAGGAACCGTTTTGAATTTTCAGCGGTCGCTCACAAAGTTGATTTTAGGTTATTTTTCCCACCGTTTTTATTTTCCGGCGGTCCGCAGTTCGAACCTGGGCTCGGCCAGTTGATACATTGCAACCTAGGTTATTTTTTTTCAAACCAGCGGTTCCCAGTTCGAACCTAGGTTATTTTCCCAATCGTTTTTATTTTCCAGCGGTCCGCAGTTCGAACCTGGGCTCTGCCAGTTGATACATTGCAAAGTTATGCATGTTAGTATAATGGGAGAAGCCTTACCAGGAACCGTTTTTAATTTTCAGCGGTCGCTCACAAAGTTGATTTTAGGTTATTTTTCCCACCTTTTTTATTTTCCGGCGGTCCGCAGTTCGAACCTGGGCTCGGCCAGTTGATACATTGCAAAGTTATGCATGTTAGTATAATGGGAGAAGCTTTACCAGGAACCGTTTTGAATTTTCAGCAGTCGCTCACAAAGTTGATTTTAGGTTATTTTTCCAACCGTTTTTAATGTCCAGCGGTCCGCAGTTCGAACCTGGCCTCAAACAGTTGATTTTATGTTATTTTATTTCAAACCAGGGATCCCCAGTTCGAACCTAGGTTATGGGAGAAGATTTACCAGGAAAGGGAAATATATGTATAGAAACCGTTTTTATTTTCCAGCGGTCCGCAGTTCGAACCTGGGCTCGGCCAGTTGATACATTGCAAAGTTATGCATGTTAGTATAATGGGAGAAGATTTACCAGGAAAGGGAAATATATGTATAGAAATTAGAAATTAGAAATTGAACTCGATCTTCTCTGTAAGAATATTCCAAAACACTTAAAATTTTAAGAAAAAATTAAGCATAATAAAAGACTTTAAAAACTTACTAAAAGAAAATAGGAAAATGTAAACTATTTTCAATTCCACAAAGCAATCAATAACAACAAGGCACAAGTGGATATTCATCTAACTACAATACTAATAATGAAATCCAAAGTGGCAAGAACAACCTTTCCACATGTGTTCATTCTTCTTCTCCATTAAGACTTTAATCCATTTTCTTTAAGATGGACTTGCTACTACATTAGTCCACTGAAAATCCTTCAAATATAAATATAAATAAAAGTGTAGTGAGAAAGTGAAAATATATGACAAATTGTATTTCAATAGCAATACTAAAGAAGGAAACAAAATTGTTGATTTCACAACATAATTATAGTTTCACAAAGCAAAATTCTTGGGGCTTTATTAAAAATCAATAAATCCATAGTACAACTTCAAACCAAACACATGCAAGTTGCACACAAGTAATAGAAGAAACAACACTCAACAACTAGAGTGTCTTAGGGTATGTTTACAAAGAAAGTCAATAGTGGTCATGACAAAATACTTTACAAACTTCCCAAATGAAAGGGGAGAAACACTAGCAATGTGCATTTTTACAAAGCAAACAAAAACATTTTACATTTTTTATTTTTTCTTGAGCAAGAAATATTCTACAATACTTAAGATTACTTACCTAGTTTCTATTGGTACAATCTCAAGACCTTGATGTTTATCTACATCATCATGTGTAGACAGAACATGACCATTTGTAATAACTTATTGATGTCCTGTAAAGGGGAATACTTTCACTTTTTTCATATTCCTATTTTCTTTAATTTGATAAAATTTTACAATTTTTCATAAAACTTTGAGAAAATTCATACATGAAGAGGGTGGCACTTCCCTCCCTCCATATGTTTTTTGTTTTTTTAGGAGGGGTAATGTTGAATTATGAATGGAATCTGTTGGAAACGAGGCAATTATGGGGAGGGGAGAGTAAATGCAAAAGGGCAGCTTCCACGTATGATTCAAGGGTTGTTCCTTTCCTGTGCCACTTCCATAAGGCATCTAAAGGAAGGCATCTAAAGGTTCAATTTACTTATTGGGTGGGGGGGCTCATGGTCGAGCCTGCTTGGGTTGAATCAATAATTGTGTCTTTTTAACAATGACCAATTTTAACAAATTTAAATATATTTTAATTTCTTCTTTAACAATTAACAAAGTTATATAGGTGTTCAGTAATTAATCATGAATTCAAAGGAAAACACACAAACAATACATGTAGACACCATATATAACTGGAAACTCATAAAGGGAGAAAACAACAAATTTTTGTTGTGTTGTAAAGGCAAGCACACACTCCCTCTTTTACATCAATTTTTGTAGGCTCCTACCTACAAGAGGCTTCAACCTCTCTTTTCTTTTGCAATCTACAACTTGCTGGAACCACCCACTCCCACTTCTTATAGGCTCAAACTTGTTCTTTTCTAGGCTACTACCTAAAAGAAGACACCATCCCCTGACAAGATTAAAAATTTACTTTGTTGGTTTTCTTGGTATTAGAATTTTGAGTTCTTCCTTTTCTTTGGCTCAATTTTGTACTCTATCTCTACCCCTTTATATTATCTTCTCCTCTATCTCACTTTTGCTTCACTTATGCTCCTCTTCTCAAGTCTTTTTTGTACTTCTCTCTTTGCTAGGAAATTCATGTACTAGGTATCACAAAATTCAATTCACTAGTTTTGCACCATTCCAAAAATATATTTTTAACTAACTCGTTGTTTGTTTGTATTCCAATGCAGGGATTTGAAGTGATTTAGTTTCTATTTCAACTTTCACACCCATTTGTTTCACATTGTTTTCAAAGTTGGAATCAATATTTGCATAAACAAATGCTCAACAAAAAAATGAATAGTCTTCCAAATTAATAATATTCCAAATGTCTATTTGTATTCCATATGCCTCCTATTCAATGTAGGGATTCAAATTCTATTCAAACACCTACTCTCAAAATAGGTTCTATACGTCAAACATTTATGAGTTGTATGTTCTTTATCATCTCCTGATTGGAAACCCTCCCAAACTCCCTACAACATGTCGTATAGTGATCATAAGTATGATTTGTCAGTCAAGAATAGTGGGAAATATGAAAGCTCAATTACCTTGCCAATCTGAACTATTAACCAATTAGTCCCATGACTATATATTTTTGAATTTCTCATTATCTCAACTTTGAAAAAGTTAAGAGGAAAAAGGAACTTTCAAACTGGACATTCTTTAGATGAACAACCAATGGCTAGCCTTTGATGTTATTTATGCAAAAACTTTTACAGTTTAATCTTCAATGTTTAACTCACCATCTCCCTATAACTTGTCCTATTTAGACCCTATCACCATTCTTGATTAAAAAAAACTTGAATCTAGATGAGCTGCTTTGCTCCTTGGACTAACATCATCATATTGAAATGTATTTGCAGAGGGAGATTGGAATACAAGAACCAATGTGGAGCCCATATTGAATACAACAATATTCTGAAGTTCCTGACAATATATCACATAAAGTTGAATTTTGATCTCTGCATCGGTGAACAATTGTTGCTCCTTAATATTAGAGTTTTAAGTAGCCACAATCATGAGTTTTCGATCCGTAAATTGCTGTGGATATTCCACTGGACAATTCGTCACAACATATTTGATATTATTATATTAAAAATCTTAGATCCTACACTATTACAATTTTATTTAATTTCTAGATATATAAAATTAGTTGTAATTAGTGCATGCATGTAAAAGTAAATCAAGAAGAAAATTAGAGAATGAAAAAATAAGCTCACACACACATAATACACAAGATATTCTCTTTGGGAAACCCTTTCGGGAGAAAACCCAACTGGAAGGTGAGGCTGCTTCGCTCTCTTTCTCTGTCTGGAAATATGGCTGCAGATTCAAAGAAGTTATGTCTGTGGCCTGTGGGCTGATACAGTGCACAGATCCTCTCTATGTGCTCTATCTCCTATCTCTCCTGGCTATCTTTTCTCAACTATGGAACAAAATTCTCTTGAAAGAATGGAATGCCTCTACCTCCTAGTGGCCCAGTTATAACACAACCCGATAACCTACTAGTGGTTAATTTTGACTACATCAAATCTTAACTAGGGTTACAAAATATGCTCTTCTAGAGTCTTTTACATCACAAAAACGTGGCTAGACCCTCTTCCATGAAAAATGGCGCCGACGTGGCACCCTCCCAAACTATAGGTCTGAAAACATGAAGATCAACTTCTGAGTGGCATAACTTTTGCATACATACTCTGATTGACACGATTCTTGCATCGTTGGAAAGATATGTGTGTGTAGAATAGCATGAAAATATGTGGCGCTTATGAAAAAAAGTTTTACCCCCAAAAAATGTCGTTTGACATCTCAAAACGTTCCTAGAAGGTTTCGAACCTCATTTTGCCAAACTGGGTCCCGCTAGTAAAAATGGTCCCGTGAGCTGATTCCTCCACTTTTTCCACTCCAAATGCATATATATGGATGAAAAGAAATATAATGATCCAATTTGGATCACAACTTCCCATTTTGGGAGGCTTTTGGTCCCCAAAAGCTTTTACTGAATGAGGTGAGGAAATTTTTCCTCCACCTTCTCTCTGGTGTACAATTTAGCTTTGCCTGGAAGTTGTCCCTTCAACGCAATCTGCCAAAGGTCTTGTTTCCCTTGTCTTATAGTTATGGACCTCTTCTACAAAACTATATCTTCTGTCAACTCTTCTTGAGCAGCTGGTGTCAAATCTTGCATAGAACGGTAGGACATGTTCCTCTTCATGATCTAGCATGGAAGGCTAATAGAGTTTCAAATTATCCACGTTTACAACTGAGTAAAAACACACATATGGTAGTAAACTGAGTCGATAGGCATTATCACCCACCTTTTCCAATATCTCAACGGAACCATACCTTAGAGCTTTTATTTTCTTACTAGGCCCCTGTAGCCTCTCCTTGTTCAACTGTAGCCATACTCTATCTCCCACCTTGAATGATTTCTCTGGTCTGTGTTGATCATGCCTGACCTTATACTTCACTTTCGACTTCTGCAGTGTTACCTGTACTTGTAGATGGATCTGCCTAATCTTCTCTATAAATTTTTCATCCCTTAAAGCATCTCCTGTAATGTCTTTCTTCACTCCTCCTTGTTGTCCATATGCAATATCCAAAGGTGAAGGTGGAAAATATCCAAAACAAGTTTCAAATGGGGACTTTCCTGTAGAAGTGTGGACTGCTCTATTATAAGAATGTTGTATATATACCATATTTTCATCCTAGGTCTTTGGATGCTTCTGGTTGTAACCGCTCAGAAGCTGCACCAAAGTCCTATTGACTACATCTATTTGCCCATCTATCTGTGGATGAAATGTTGTAGATCTCTTCAAGTTTGTGTCCATCTTCTCCCACAATGTAGTCCAGAATGCACTGAGAAATCTTGTATCCTTGTCTGAAATGATGCTCCTTGATATGCCAAAGTGTACCAAGACCTGTCCAAAGAACAAGTTTGTTGATTCTTGTCCGTTGATGGCCTTTTTATAGGGCATCAAAACACACATCTTGCTGAACCTGTCAACTACCATGAATAGGTAGTCATGTCCTTTCCTGGTTGTTGGTAAACCTCCCACAAAGTCCATGGAAATGCTTTCCCAAGGACAAGTATGTACAGGTAAGGGATGATACAAACCTCGTTTCCTATTGCTAGGCTTGATGGTACAACAAAGCATGCATCCTCTTATGAACCTAGCTACTTGTTCTTGCATCTTGTTAGCCATGGTCTTCCCTACACCAAAGTGCCCTGCAACCTTAGAGGTGTGAGCCTCTCTAATCAGTTGCAAACACTCACCTTTAGGAACACATAGCTTATCCATCCTGTAGAGTAACCCATCCTGGAGATGGTAGTCAACAGTGTTATCACCATCATGCACATGAATCTCACTCTGCAACTACTGATACACCTCCTTGAAGTCCTAGTCTTCTGAATATGCCTCTTTGTATGCATCATGGGTGAATGGCTCCATGTGCATAATATTCCCCAAAGCTGTAATATTTGATGTGGGTGGCCTTGAAAGCATATTGGCCAACTTGTTTGTGCTTCCCTTCTTAAACTTGATCACCAAATGAAACTGCTTTAAAAACCCCATCCACTTGTAGTGTCTGGTCTGTTGTATCTTATTATGGGCTTGTAGGTATTGTAACGATTGGGGATTTGTGTGGATTATTATCTTCTTTCCCATCAGATAGTGCTTCCACTTCTTCACAACTTGCAGTGCCATGGCATAGAACTCCTTGTTGTAGGTAGGGTAATTAAGAACTACCCCATAAAATACTTAAGAATAGTAGTAAACGAGCCTTCCTCCTTACATCAAGATAACTCCCATATCATACCTACTTGCATTTGTCTCCACTTCAAAGGATCGTTGCAAGTTTGGTAATTCTAGAACTAGTGCTTCACTGATCTTGTTCTTTAACTCATATAAAGCCTTTTACTTCCATTTTCCCCACTATAAACTCTTGTTGCTTGTTGTTATGTTGCGAAGCAGTGCTGCTACTGATGAAAACAAGGATATGAATTTCCTCAGGTACAGTGCTGCTCCAATGAAACTCCGAACCTTAGTAACATTAGTAGGAACTGACCATTTCATGATGGCCTCCATGTTGGAAGGATCTATCTTCAATTCTCCTCCACCAATCACATATCCCAAATACATAAAGGACTGTTGTGCAAAATCACACTTCTTGAGATTTTCTAGTAGCTGGGGCTTCTTCAATGTTTCCAGCACCTGTGTCAAATGTGAAATATGCTCCTCCCAAGTAGCACTATATACCAGTATATCATCCAAATAGACAATAACACATGAATCTATAAAAGTTCACAATACATCATTCATTAATATCATAAATGTAGCTGGTGCATTACATAGGCCAAATGGCATAACTAACCACTCATGCAAACTTTCCCTAGTTTTGAAGGCAATCTTCCATGTATCTTCTTGTTTGATTCGAACCTGGTGATATCCAGACTTAAAGTCCAGCTTGGTGAAATACTTTGATTGCTGCAACTGATTTAGAAGATCATCTATCTTGGGTAGGGGGTATCTATTCTTGATCATGATTTTATTCAATGCCATGTAATCTATACACATCCGCCAAGTCCCATCCTTTTTTGGCTCAATGATGATGGGCGACCCACATGGTGATGTACTCGGTCGAATGACACCCTATTCCAGCAGCTGCTACAACTGTTTCTTTACCTCAATTTCTTCTATAGCAAACTAATTTATAGCCCAATATTTGGAAATGAGGAGTTTGGTAATAGTTGGATCTCGTTCTCCACTTCTCTCTTAGGGGGTATCCCTTTAGGTTCTCGGAACATGTCCTTTCATGCTTGTAAAAACTCCTCCAATCTCAATTTTTATTTCCTAGTACACCCCTCTATGGATGCCTTGCCTCTTATTGACTCCTCTATAGGCTAATTTTCCCTTAACAATAAAACATACTTCTTGCTCAAACTGATCAATTTCTTGGCTTGGTTGGCACTTACTAGTGAAATTTTCGACTTGCCTTAGTGTGCGTTGATGATGAATGATTTTCCATTCTTGATGCGCTGATACTCGTTAGCTCTCCTCATGAATATTTCATCACGCATGTACATGTATGGACTCCCAAACACGGCTCCGCATACATCAAGGGGGACCACATCCAGATCTACTTCATCAATAAAATCAACATTGATAGCAAATCTAATTTTACACTATTTTGTTACCTTCAACTCTGCATCCTTATGTACCCATCCCAATGGATATGGGTTTGGATGATCACGAATTTCTAGCCCCAACTTCTTGACCATATCTGCTGCAATTAGATTTTCCTGCAATCCTGAGTCAAATAGAGCATCAATCTTCGTCTTCTTGACCTGTATCTTTACATGGAAGCCTTTTGTCATTTCTTTCTCTTCTTGTTGTTAAAGGCTACTCAGATTCAGCTCCTTTTGTACTAACGTACAAAAGATCTTCTCATCCATGTACAAGATGCTTTCAACTTGGTTGCTCAAATCAGTGGCCATGAGATTCTTCTTCTTATTATCTTTCTTCTTGTTCTTAGGGTTAAGCCCTAGACGCAATTTCCAACACTTCTCCTCTGTATGGCCATTAATTTTTCAGTGGTTGGTAGGATCTTTGCACTGATGTGTTGTGGTTGCTGTCTTTTTATCTTTCCCCCTTTTTGCTTCTTCTTCCCCTCCTTAGAAGCGTCTTGTTGCTCCTTTTGCTTCGATCCACTTGATTGAACTCTTTTTAGGCCTATGTTCTCCAGGTACTATGACTGTACAGAAGCCTTGTCCACCATTTTGGGCTTGAACAACATCACTTGCTCACGCAAATGGCGATGCAGATGCCCCAAATACTTGAGGAGTACATCTGGGTTCTTTGGAGAGATACCCAACATTATAACCATGTGTTTGAATTCTGTGGTGTACTCCTGCACGCTTTGGCCCACCTATTACTTGAAGTAATTCCACTGGATCCATTCGTCTTCAACGTACCCAATGGGATAAAACTATGAATTAATGAGGGTTTTGAAATCCTCCCACTTAGTCACTAGAGGTTCTCCCTCCAACCTTAGGGTTTCCGTGTGGCTCTCCCACCAAGTCACTGCATGGCCCTCCAATTTCAGCCACAGTAATGAGATCTTATGCCTTTCCTCGATCCAATGGACAATGAAATAAAATTCCAGTTGTTGGAACCAGTGGTTCAACTTCAGAGCGTTGATCTCGCCATGATATGGCTTGATATCGAATTTTTCTTCCACTTTAAACAAGGATTATTTCAAGATACTCAAACTAGGTTGATCTTTTCCAGGTTCTTTCTTCGGATGGTTATCTGCGTCTTCTCGATATCCCGATCCCCCTTCTGATTTTTCCTCTGCATTCAAACCCCCTTATTCTCCAAATATCCCCAAATTAATGCTTAGGGCTGACATGAGGAGGTTTACATTGCGGTTTATATCTGCAACTTGTTCTTCGAGCTGTGAAAACCTAACCTCTGCAGGATCATGAGGTTCGTTTACGAATTCATCGCCCCCGATTAGGGTTTTACGATTTTCGGCCTCACCGATCTAGATCCCTGCAATCTCCACAAAATACCCAAATAAACCTGCTCCGATACCAAATGATCCGTAAACTACCGTGGATATTCCAATGGACAGTTCGTCACAACATATCTGATAATATTATATTAAAAATCTGAGATCTACACTATTACAATTTTATTTAATTTCTAAATCTATAAAAGTAACTATAATTAGTGCATGCACATAAAATTAAATCAAGCAGAAAAGTAGAGAATAACAAAATAATCTCACACACACATAATACACAATATATTCTCTCTAGGAAACCCTTTCAGGAGAAAACCTAACTGGAAGGTGAGGACACTTCACTCTCTTTCTCTATTTGGAAATATGGTTGCAGATACAAAGAAGTTATGTCTGTGGCTCGTGGGCTACTACAGTACACATATCTTCTCTGTGTGCTCTACCTCCTATCTCTCCTGGCTATCTTTGCTCAACTATGGAAAAAAATGCTCTCGAAAGAATAGGGTGCCTCTACCTCCTAGTGGCCCGGTTATAACACAAACCGATAGCCTACTAGTGGTTAATTTTGACTACATCAACTCTTAACTAGAGTTACAAAATAGACTCTTCTAGAGTCTTTTACATCATAAACACATGGCTAGTACCTTTTCCATGAATAATGGGGTTGACGTGGCATCCTCCCGAACTATAGGGGTGAAAACAGGAAGGTCAACTTCTAAGTGGCATAAATTTTGTATACGGACTCCGATTGACACGATTCTTGCACCGTTGGAAAAAAGTGTGTGTGTGTGGAATATCATATAAATATGCAATGCTTATGTAGCAAAGTTTTACCCCCCAAAAATGTCATTTGATGCCTCAAAACACTCCCTAAAGGTTTCAGACCCCATTTTTCCAAAGTGGGTACCGCTAGTAAAAACGGTCCCGTGAGTTGATTCCTCCACTTTTTCTACTCCAAATGCATCGAGATGGATGACACATAATATAATGATCCAATTCAGATCAGTGTTATGCTAGTTTATATGTTGAGAAATGTTCAAGTGGTACTGAAATTAACCATCATAGGTCACCTACTCATCATATATTCAATTAACCAATTTGTAACATCATCTGTTGAACTCATAAATCATTTTATAGAAGGACTCTCCAGACAACATATCCTTGGATCCTGATCTTTGCTAGTTACAAGTCAGGGACTCTATTTGCAACATGTTTGAAATGTCTACAAGGTGTAATTGTTGAGAACATGATCCATCTTTTGTTGAAGGATATATGTAAGGTACTATAGTAACCTCATTTTGTAAAATGCCTCCTAAAAAGCAACATCCTCTCCATATCTTGACTTCATACTTGAAAACAAACATACTATGTTTTGAAAACACATAATCTCTATTTTAAATAACATACTCTGCAACCTTTGCGTTTGAATAACAAAAACACCCAACATATCAGTCACAATACCATATGTTATTATGATTTGGAACAAAATGTTCCTCTTGTTACATATTTATATTTCCTTTCTTAGTATTAGTAAATTTTTATTGTATCTGGATTCGATGACTAGTAAATGCTTTTTTGGAAAGTTTCAATTTTTGGGTTATGCTCTTGAGAATATTTAGCCATGTTAACATATGCAATTCATTTTCTTGGTCAATGCTTGAGTAGTCATTATCAAATATGAGTGCATATCCTCCTTTTATAAGGGTCATAATTCCTTAAGAGGTTGTGGTTAAACAAACCCTTCACTTGCACATATTTGACATTCAACATTTCAATAGGTTGGAACATAAAATCCCTGTATCCCATAGGCATGATGAGTATCACCTCCTAAACAAAATTCAATATTCAGTTTTTAGATTTGTTTTTAGGTGCCAGGTAGATTACAGCCCGAGAGAGAGTATAGTATCACTGGAAGCGAACAAGATCACGCAAGGCCAAGACTGATCCAAGGCATCATATTTTCTTGTGCTTATTTCAAACTTCATGTTCAATAGGAAACAATTGTCTGGGACCTCTATAGATTCCAATCTCTATAGAAATACTCTTAGGCACTTGAAAATGGAAATGAATTCACCTTAGTGATGTCTAATCTATCCCATGTTCAATGCTTTGCAAGACTTCTAGATATGATCCTATGTATCACTTTATAACTTGATCCTGTACAAACAAGGAAATCCCATAATTATTTCATTGAAGATATAGTGATTCCTTCCAAACATTCAGACTTCAAACACATTATTCTACCCCCATCACTAGAATTTTGTGCACCTAAGAGAATCATTTTTTTTGCAGGTCATTGTTGCATTCTTTGTTAACATGCTCACTTTTTCTTGAAGGAGATCCAACAATGGTATGAAAAGGAGTAACATTGATGGTTTTTAAATCAAAAAATACCTTTGAATTTGGACAAAAGTTTAACCCCATAACCCCTTTTTCAACTGTATTTTACACAACTTGAAATTTAATATGTAATCTATTTATGTGGCTTGAGTGAAGATGGAGTCAAGATCAATGAAGACTCCTCAAGAGAAATATTGGGATGCCTTCTGCATAACGAAAACTCTTTTGACATCAATGATGACATCACCAACAATCTCCCCCTTTGACATTGATGGAAACACTAAATATAGCTTCTTCATTGCTTAGCTTTGCTGATTTGGTCCTCCCTCTTTGTTCCTGAGAATTATTTATCCTTATTGCAATGTTTTTTTATTACCTCCCCCTTTGTCACCAATGGCACCTTTGAATTGTAACATCTATATATAGTTTATATTTTTAATTATGTTCGGGTTATTAAACACATGCCACTGTGATTTTTTCATTATTTTATAGGTGCATTTGTTCCCATCTATGTGGGCATATGGACATCATTTTCACACAAAGGATGCTGATGATAGATGCATGACACAAGAATATGGAGTGGAATTCAAGTTCGACCAATCTAGTTGTGCTAGTCACTGCTATCAAAACCTAATGCAAGGGACATTAGGTTACTTTGGAAAGATACAAGAGATCATTCAAGTGGACTTCTCTTCATTCCAATGTGTTATTTTTAGGTGCAAATGGAGGGACACCTTTGATCGAAATAATGTAAAGAAAGATCACGATAATGGGCTGATATCTATCAACTCTAGAAAGATGTGGCATGAAGCTAGGGAGTCTTATGTTTTCCCAAAACACTGCAACCAAGTGTTTTTTTACCCATATGTGTTAGATAGGGATTGTTGGTTCATATTAAGACACAACCTTAGATTAAAACATGTTTTTGAGGACAACAATGTTATCATGCCAAACAACAGGGAAGATAAACAAGGTGATGACATTGGAGATCGATATGTATTTGTGTTATTTCATCATTTATCCTATTATTGTATGTTTTTGTTTTCATTATTTCGGTAAGTATTTCCAATTGTTGTTGCTCCCTCTGTTGATGTCTCTACTACATGATTGACATATAAAATACATAAAATGCATTTTTTTATTAAATGAAAAATGTATATATTAATATGGAAACATAACTTTCAATTAAAAAAAATGTTATTGGTGCTATGTAAAACACCATCACACCGCAAATAGTGTGCACATACCTATGATGCACCACTTTAAACTAAACTGATGTCTTATGCATGCATGAAATGTTAATTACATCTTTTTATGGACCATAAGAGAAACAAATGGGCTTATATGAATGCATGAGAGGTTTTAATTTTTTCTTCATGGATAATGAAATAATTTTGACTCTTCTTTTTAATGGTAATTATAAATAAAAGTTGAATTAATAAATATTTTATGGCTAAGAATTAAAAGATAAATAATGTGATGCGTTTTTCTTTCCTATTTAGATTATGTAAAATAAATGTCTATTTTTATGTATTTATAAGTAAATTATTTAAAGTAGACATGTATTTATAAGTTTGGTAATAATAAGTGATAAGGCTACATAATAAGTTGTTGCATGTGATATATTATTAAAATTTATCCTGCCCAAAATGATCATTGAAGGTCACGAGCCCAATCCATATACATCATGTCATTGAAAGTCATGAGCCTAAGCCATATATATCATGTCACTGGTTTGAAGGACATCAACTATACAATACGCAGTGGCATGAAATATACACTTGCAAGTTTTCACAGTTTTGGTGTGTGACTGATAAGACACATGAAACCCTAATCTGATGTATTTTCTCTGTACCATTGCCTTCTAATTTCACTCATATTTTACCATTTGTATCTACAACATTTAACGAAGTATAAAAATTTTCACAATTCCATTTCTGAAATCCATGGCACCATGGTGGTTTGTAGTAGGGACATCTGAGATCCAGGTAAGACACCTGAAGTGTGTATTGTAGGACAACAATTAGGTGTTCTCCCTCTCTGTGTCTACCCATGGTCAGACCAGATGATGTCTCTGCTATATGTTTGACATATAAAATTCATCAGCCTCATACATAAAATACATTTTTATTTTATTAAATGAAAAACGTATTTATTAATATGGAAATATAACTTTCAATTTAAAAAAAAAATTATTGGTGTGCCAAAAACATACTCATGCATCGATTCTGGTGCACTGTCAAACACAACTGCACTGTAGACGATGCACACATACCTATGATGCACCGTTGTTGGTTCACAAATTTAAATTTTCATTGCAGTGTGTCACACGTATGCACCAATGCGCATGTATAACATTTTCACACTTGGACGAAATGTTCATGTTATCTAACACACCGATATGTAACTATATTTTTAAATATTATTTAGGCAATATGTTGGGTAAATATGATAGCATCGGTGAGATCAAAAGTCTATTGGGTAAATATGATAGCACCGGTGCGATCAGAACATACCAATCTTAGTGCATTTGTGATGGTGATTAAGAGACATTTGTTTGAGTTTCAAATTGACTTGGTGATGCATTTTTTTCCTATTTAGATTTTGTAAAATAATTATCTATTTTTTATGTATTTGTAACTAAATTATTTAAAGTAGACATTTCTTTATCATCGTGAACACGATGTAATATTAACCAGGAGAAATGTGAAAAACATGAATTTTAGTGAATATCTTGTGATAATTTAAATTGTATTATTTAACTCATATTTCTTATTGAAAGGAGTTAAATTTAATCCAGTACAATAGCAAATAAAGAACCAAAATAACATCAAAATGTTATATCTTTATTACTAGGAAAAAATTCACTTGCCTTTTTAAGGGAGAACTTCCAACAGAGAAAACCCCAACTACAAGTAACTTGATCACAAGCCTTATTTTACATTTCGTTATCCTCATCATAGAGATAAATTTTTAATTTAAATTGGTAAGAGTTGCTATAAAGGTTAAATTTAAATTGCTTGAAAATCTCATAACTTTAGTAATAAAATAAATTATATATATATATATATATATATATATATATATATATATATATATTTTTTTTTTTAAATTTGTATTAAATCTAAATTAATTATTGTGCTGAGAGGTGCTCTACAACTCAGTATGGGAGAGATGGGAGAGATGTTGTCACATAATGCTACATTTAAAAATAGTAAAATAATAACTGAAATTTCTAAATTAAAATTAGTAATAAGAAAAGAAATTAATGTCTTCTATAATTACAATACCTCAATTTACACCTTAATCTTATATAACTTTATATAGAGATATAATGTAATCGAAAATTAAAAATAATAATTTAGCTTTTATTATGCGGAAGAAATGAAATGAGTAAAAAACTATAATATACTTTTTACTACAAGGACAAAATATTTTTTTTTTCACATGACAAGAGGCAAAATATATCTAATATAATGCACTGCGAAAATCCCTAATACTTAATTCAAAGGAGTGAAGAGAACTCTACTTGAATGGTTCATGAGGCACAATACTTTCTAAGGTTTTGCAAATGGGGTAGCAAGCTAAGTGGGCTTGATTGTGGGGAAAACTCCACAGTTAAGTGCGCTTGGGTCAGAGGTGATCTAGGATGGGTGACCTCCAGGGAAGTCCAAGTCCTGGTTACCGGGTGCAACCCCCGAAGTGATAATGTGTAACTCTTTAATTGAGTTACACATTTTTGTCTTTTTAAGAACAAACTAAATTATTTTACCTTTAATTATTTTATAATTGTGAGTATTGAAATATTTTACTAATTAACTTAGATTGAATATCAATGAACTATCTAAGCAATAGAAAATATTTATTGTAATTTTACATAGTTCCAAACATACTATACTTTGTAATTTATAAAAATATCTTTGCATTTTTTTTTAAAGTCATTTTACATGCAATTTCATATATAAAAGTTTGATATAAATTCACCAATACATAATCTATAATAAACGTTCTAAGAAACATAAACATCATCTAAGATACACATTTGAATTCACTACCATAATCTAATTATATACACTTTTAGTAGCACATATAAATGTCATTAGCTAGCACACAAATCTAATAATCTAACAATGAATCATCATTGTGATCACATCTAACAAAACACAAAGATTGTAATCTAACATCATCACCACACACATCCTCAAATTAATATAAATCTCATGTCAAATAAATGATATCACATACACATCTATCTCCAAGCACATTAAATGAACATATCTAACATGACCTAACAATATACACATCAACACCAACATATAAATTAAGTACAAATACATGAACAAAAAAATGCACCATATATATACACACACACACACACACAAAGAAGTCAAATAACTACATCACGAAATCAAATATTTGATACAACAAACGTAGTAGTGCCAACAACCTAGTCTGCAACAGAACACGATGGATGGTCAACTACTACCTGATCAAGTACGTTTGTCGAACTTAGCTGAGGTGGAGGACTAAGAGGTGGTTGGTCTGCAGTAGAAGGACATGGTTGGTCTGTAGGAGAAGGTGGCTAGTCTGCTCTATTAGGAGAAACATACGACACATCCTCTAGCTTTGGAATCTCGACATCATTAGGTGACTGACTAGCAACTGTACTACCAAAAGGATTTTCAACACCCTAACAACCATGATCCGATGGGGTGGAACCACTAGAAGCATCATCATCACCATCCTCATCATCATGATCATGATCATCACCCTCATCATCATGATCATCATCATCACCCTCATCATCATCATGACCACCTTCATCATCTGATGGATGTGTTCCTGCATGATGCCCTGCAACCCTCATCACTTCCAGTGCCCTACTAGCTCCGCTAAAATGCCACATAAGAGACATCAAATCCCACGGATAGGTCCTATAGAGATCTACGAACATCAGATCCGCGTTGATATCTCAAGGCATTGCAGGGAAAATTCCCTGTCGAACCGAAACTATGGCCAATCTATCACAGTAGTCCATTTGACATCACATAGCAGGCCTCTGCCCTCGGATGCCAATGCCCCCCAGAGGATGTGCCTCACCCTCACCCTCTTGGGCCTCTCCCATCTCCTCATATCCTCCATCCGATGGTGGGGGAGGAGGAAACTCCCCATCATATGAGCCCTCATCACTTCCAATGCCCTACTAGCTCTGATGACATGCTGCATAAGAGACATAAAATCCCACAGATAGGTCCTGTAGAGATCCACGAACATCAGATCCACGCTGATATCTCAAGGCCTCGCAGGGAAAATTCCCTGCCAAACCAAAACTATAGCCAATTTATCATAGTAGTCCATCTGACATCGTATAATAGGCCTCCGCCCATAGACACCCATGCCCCCCTGAGGATGTGCCTCACCCTCACCCTCTTGGGCCTCACCCATCTCCTCATCTCCTCCATCTAGTGGTGGGGGAGGAGGCATGTCCCCATCATATGAGCCGATGTATACAAAATATATAGTACACAAAAATAATTAGACAATTTCATTAAAAAATTAATAAAATAAGTTAAAGAATGTGCTAGAATAAATTTTATTCTAATTCATTAAAACAAGAAAATGAAACTAGATTAATTTAAAGAAAACACTAATATTACCTCTATCATCTAGAGGCTCATCCGTTGTGAAGAAGATGTTGGGACACCCTCTCTAATCAATCCCCGCATATGGATACCCCAACACGACAAACGCATGGTCATCCACACTGGCCAGTAGCTCTAGTGCCTCATCCAAAATCCTAGCTAGAAACTACAACATGCCCCTCTTGAGCATCATATGCTCCCACATGCGCATCTTGGCCTCAGTGATTGACCTAGAAGGCCGACAATCAAATGTAGGCATCGTCTTTGGAAACCTCTCAAGAAATAAACAAAAAATCTTGGAAGAAAAAGGGAAGGTATCCCTCCCCTATCTTGATAATGCATGACATCTATCTAAATTCGTGCAAAACTTCCTCAAAAAAATGGGAGACCATGTGATGAAATGTGGCCCCTGAATCAAAGAACCAACATAATATAAAAGAGGACAAGTAATGTGTTTCCCATCACCACAAGAATGTGAAATGGTGCTGACTTATAATGAGAGGCACTTAGCCTCATCCATAACAAAATAATAAATCCTTATTTGTCCACCGTGGACCTAAAAATATGATGGACGGACCACATGAGGCCCGACATATCCTAGAGTGTATGCAAGCTGACTCTCAGTTGCAACACCATGGGGGACATCAGGGAATTGGGGAAAATCCTCCCCTCTCCTAGATAGGCCAGTAATAAAGTAAATGTCCTCCTCAGTGGGCCTATACCACAACTCAAAATTGACACATAAATCCTGTTGCTGGATATTCGATCAGTAGATCAGATTCGCTAATAGGACAGAGTGTGCCTTTAGGGATGTACCCTCCTCATAGTACTTGAGGAGGCCTACATTCCTCAAGAGTGCTTGGGTCGCTACAATAATAGGGCAAGGGTATAAATCCCTCTGCCTCTCTCTTTCTTGCCATGGTCGGACCATATTGTATGGATCCACCTGCTACTCTTGCTCCCTCTACCGACGTCTCTTCTACATGATTGAAATATAAATTACATTAGCCTCATACATAAAATACAATTTTTTTTTATAAGTGAAACATGTATTTATAACTATGGAAACATAAGTTTCAATCTAAAAAAAAAATACTAGTGCACTCAAAGAACAGTCATGCACTAGCTCTGATTTGCTTTTAACTATAACTGCAATGGTAACAATGCGCACATAAGTATGACGCACTGTGAGTGTTTCAGAAATTTAACTTTTCATTGCAGTGCAACATACTTGTGCATTGGTGCACACATATAACCTGTTGGCATCAGAATGGTACGTTCAGGTTATTGAATGCACCAAGCTATAGGAATATTTTAAAATATTTATTTGCGGTGTTTTTGGTAAATATAAATGCATCGAGAGTGATGCAGCAACACACAATTTGTCTCATCTTTCTCGGTGTGTTTATATTTACAAAACGCACTGCCACAATGACAATGCATTACATTCACACACTGAAACGTGGTGCACCCTGTAAATTTACATAACGCACCATGCTCGATGCAAGTCGAACATATCGAGCGCACCGTGTGTCGATTTTTTTTTGTTGTTGGAAAAATAATGACAAATTAAAGCTAATTTGCAATTCTAATCTGCTAAAAACTTAAATTAGAAAGAAACATAGAGATTACATGGACATTTGGTCATTGGGGAGGCATTATGAACATGTAATGGAGAAAAACAATTTTTCACACTGTTTGAAAAAATTGGAAACTCAAATAGTGAGCATGGTACTGAAAGGTGGTGAGCAAGAGAAATACCGATGTCAGGGTGCTTGCATGTGGAAAGAGTGGCACCGATGCGTCAGCGCTGTCTTGCACTGTAGATGGTAAAAAATGAAAATTACGGCCGAGAGGGTTTTTTTTATTTAACCCTCCTCCGGTGTGTTTCGCGAAGCGCACTGGGGTAGGCTATATCCAAAAGGACCATTTTTTTTTTTAATTTAATTTAAAATTATTGTGGTGCTTTAATGAGACACATCAAGGCTTTAAGTTACCAGTAACGCACTGATGCTGTGGTTTTACAATAGCACCAGTGTTTTTTTAGAAATTAGAAACCATCTATCGGTACACTTTATAAGATGCCCCAAGGTGTTGTTATACGTTTATTGCATTGAGACGTCATTGTCTAATAGCATTGGTACGTTTTACTATATGAATGAGTCCGATGCTAGTGAATTTTCAAGCACCCATGCGTTTGGGTATTTAGCGCATCATGGTTTTTTATTTCTCAAAAAAAAAAATCTACGCTACACCATGTTATATGTAGCCCCAATGCGCGTATTGATAATAAAGCACTAGTACGGTTGAATAATTTAGATGCACTGTTAAAGAAACATCTGCTAAAACATCTGCCCGCCGACCGCCCGCCGACCTCCAGTATTGGGTTGCGGTACAAACAATTTTTTGGGCTTTTTATAGGGGCCTGCACAAAAATCTCCGCTAGAATGTGATGCAGGAGCATTCGGCTTAGAAGTATCATTGTATTTTAGTAGACATAGGGTGTGTTGTGCTTCAAGAAAGTTGGTTTCCTATGCATCAAATTAATGTAATTCTAATGTTTTTGAGTGATTTTATGAGAGTAGGATCTAATTAAGTATTGAGAGGCATATTGTAAATGTTCTCAAATGAAGGGGAACATGAGAGAATTAGGATAGTTGAGAGTTCATAGGGATTGATAGATTTGGAAATTAATTGTAGATCTTAAATTAGGAATTAGTTCATGATTTATGGGATTGAGAGGATTCTTAGGATTTAGTTGAAATTATTAAGGATTTTAACCGAAATTGGTTATCGAATCCTTTTTTATAAATGTAAGCCTAAAAGGCATAGAAGAGGGTTAGCTAGCTAGGAGTTAGAGAGTGAGTTAGTTAGATAGGGTTGATTGTAAGCCTACAGGCAGGAAAGGAAAAGGCCACTGATAGTGAAGATCAGGCCAGAAAGGAATCCTTTTGTAATTATTTGTTTATTAATACAGATAACTCGATTTCTGAGTTTGTGTGGTGTGAATGGAGTAATTGAATGAATTGTGTGTGGATTTTAGTAATTCTGCATAACATAGGTTTGCAGGTGTGCAGAACCAGAGACGAAGTGCAGAGAAGTGTGTTACGAGTTTATACACAGACAATATGGGAGAAAACCTTCAATGTTACAGTGAAGGTATATTGTAAGGTTCTTAAAACCTAAGGAGTTATGTAGTGGAAGCATAAAGGAGCGAAGGAATAAAGAATGAAGCTGAAGATCAGATTAGAACAGTTGAAGACCAGAAGGTGAGAACAAAGACACAGGCAGAAACCCGAACAAATGGACTATTACACAGTAAGAAACAAAAGAATGTAGTAGCGAAGCATAGTCATTGGATCAATTAGATCAACGAATGAGAGTGATGGAGATAGACAACCAAGATTAAGTCGCGTAGAATAAAGTTAAGAAGATGGACGACATATATTAAAACCATGTGCAAAATAGTGGAGTGGTCTATGGAAATAGTAAGTGGTATCTCGCGTGGACTCAAAGCAGTAACCGGTATTTTGAAATTTCATGCGATTAGCCTTATGGGTTGACACGTAGCACACGGAGGAAAGAGAAAACCACTTTTCTCGTGTGCTCTTGGTCTAATATCGGTCGTGCATGTAATCTACGCGAGATTATGCGATCACCGTTGGATTGAGATAGGAGAGATAAATGGTGGAGATCGCCCGGGTAAGTTGATGATCGGGTGACGTGATGACCATCAGATTAAGGAATGAGATCGACAGCGGAGGTTGAACACGCTAAAGGTTGAGCGTTGGGAAATGTGTAAAGTCATGTGAATCAACGGAAAGGTAAGGTTTAAGTGTTATATGAAATATTTCTATTATACAAGAGTTATAATAGAAATAAGCGAGATTAGTGTATTTCGGGTTAAGTTAAGAATTAACCAAATATTTATGAAGGGTTATAAGGTTCCGCTCAAAGGGTTGTTAAAGTCTAAAGACCATGGTATAGTTGATAAGTGCAGGTGATTACCGAAGGGTTAAGTTATAAGGGTTAAGAATTAATCAATGGTTTATTAAAGTTTAGACTTGGGTTAATCACATGAAACATTTCCGCATAAGAGTTTAATTAAGAGCTTAAACCTTGAATTGTGAAGGTTTACTAGGCAGGAAATTTAAAATTCCTGGGACATGTATATGACATGCATTTTATATGCATAATGTGGGTATTGTCGGCTTAGGTGGCATCAGAAGGTCTTTTCGTTGTAGTGTAGTCCCCCATAACAAGGTTAAGGGTTTCAAAAATCCCTTGGTGCATACCCAACTCAACTAGTATACCTGCCACTATGCCTATGTTACTGGTTTTATAGCTATAGTTAGATATAATGAGATTTCCTAAGGTTTAATCTATTTCTTATAGGCTCAAGTTTGGCCTAAACTCCAAGGAAAAATTTCGAAGCTTTATCCAAACAAGAGTGCTAGCTTCCACCCTATCTTTGCCATCAAAAAGTGGTTGCTAAGGTTTAATCAACAATAAACTTTGATCCAAAAATCAGCAAACCCATCGAATCCTTTGTGCATACTCTTAAGATAAAAAAATAAAGCCTATCCAACCTTGGGATAAGAGGTGGATGGTAGTGCCATATCCCAAGGCTAGAGCCCATCCCTTTTGCATCCACATATTCAATGAGGCCATAGAAATCATTTATAATATAGCTTTGTTGTAAGTTAATGCTATAACTTTTCAATTAAATAATATTTCTAATTTTATTTTAAAAAATAAAAATAATAATTAACCATTAATAAATTCTAAAGAGTAAAATGGAAAGTGAAGATAAAGGTGGAAACTTGAAATGTTATGGTTAACTTTAATTTTCACATTCCATGAGCATTGTTTTGCTCCAATTAATTGCACTGAATCTAACGTTGCAAGTAGACACTTTTATATTTGTGCCATCAACATACCAACTAGGCTTTAATTTCTTTTAAAATGTATTCTCTCATTCATTTTTTTCCAACACTGCACGATGCAAAACACTGACCCTTCTGGTGTCAGCAATGGATGGATGGACCATAACCCAAGTGATAGTACAAAAATATGTTTAAAAAAGGAAGCAGCATGTTGCAGGTTTACATAAAATAGATTCCAACTGGGGGAAGGTATTTGATCTGAATTGCAGATTTACTAAAATAAATCTGCATTTGGAGGTTAATCTCTCTTTGGATTCCATTCTTCTTATGGAAAATGAAAAATCAACATTCTGAAAGCACTCACCTAATGGCATTAAAATTAAAACTACTGTGAACAAACATGACAACAGACAAAAGCAACAGTATTTTGTTCAGATACGTATGTGAAGCACTGGCATAGAAATATGAACTTTATGAATGTAAAACTCAAGTCCTGCAGTTGAAGAATATACAGCCGAACAAGGTCCAGAGCAGTTTGGACACTTTACATAACTCCTCTCACAAGCAGCAGCAATTACTATTCTGTGCTTTCATGGTCAGCATTAATCTTCTTCATATTCTTTGACAGCCATTGCCACTGAATTGAATTCTTAAACAGGCACTTCCAAGGGTTTTTCATAACCAGCAGCATGAGGATTGCTATCCATGGTGTTGGTTGGTTTGTGATCGTTGTTATTCAGGGCTACTTGAATGTCAATGGGATGAACTTCAAAGGAGCTCAAAGTATTGAGGGCTAATGGAATGTCAATGGGATGAACTTCAGAGTGGCTCAAAGTGTTGAGCTTCCCAGCACTGTGTTCCACTGGCTTCTCATCTCTGACCTGTTTTTCATTTCTGTAGATAAGGTACACTGTCATCTGCAATATTCCGAAGAGGAAGCCCAATACATTGGGCAGCTGAAAATTTCACAGCAATTTGTCATTAAAAATTTGGATTCGGATATCTTTATGTGTATTGTAGATTTAAAAAATATTCCGAATTTGATGATGAAGAGAGTGGTCAAGATTTTTAGTATTTCAAAATATTCCCAAAATTTATTAGGTTAAAAAAAAAATTGTTTTTTGTTTTTTTATATCCTTACCGCCACAAACATGTCTCCCAATAAAAATCCATAAGCAAACCAGATGGTAGCGTTGATAGTCAGAAAAAAAGACAAGTAAAATGGCATGAATTCAACACTCTTTGTACAAATAACCAGCCTCTGCAAAACGAAAAACAATAACATTATCAATGTAATAATTTTTGAAATATTTTGAAATATACAATGTAGATCAGTGAAATTTAAAAAACTTGATTTGATAAGTTGAATTTAACTATATTGTAGATGTTAAAAAAGAAAAAATATTTCAAAATTTGATAATTAAAATTAAAGTTAATTTGTTTAATGCTTCGTTCTTTATCAAATTCCAAAATATTCAACAAAATCTAAGATCCAAATAAAAATAACTAATAATTTTACTTACCACTATGCTCAAAGGGGCGGCATACACAGCAACAGAGATTGCAGAACTGGTCCAACCCACTATTAATATACGTCTCCGATCATGTGAAAACAAGAGAGTGAATAATACTACAAACCCAAACACTCCTATGTTCAGCAGCACAAGCAATCGGGCAGTTGTACGCTGCATTTTATATATCATAAACATTAGATTGCATTACAATACAGCATTCCATATATATATATATTAGAGTTTTTTTGGTACGTGTTCTTAAATTTTGCATTTTTCTGTTTAGCGTTTATCAACGGTGAGCTTAAGGCGATTGCAGATTTCCGGAATCTAACAGATAAGGATATCTAAGAACTACAAAAACTTTTATAAAAATAATTTATTTTACAACTTATTAACATTTCCACCCTATTCTATTTATACAACATTACCATCTTAATATCTTGCTTAACATCTACCACCATATTTTACTTATACAACATTACCATCTTAATATCCTGCTCAACATGTACCTGATACATAGAAACTTGCTTGCTAGCTGCCATTTCGTTTCACTTATACAAAGTTTGAGGTTGAGAGAAATCTAGCATGTTCACATATAATTGCCTCCCAGAACTGTAAAGAACTTTTCTACCAGAGCTGTAAAGAAACTCACCATCTTGATATTCTACATGCATTTGATATATATATATATATATATATATATATATATATATATATATATATATATATATATATTACTTCTTGGTTAAAGAGATTAGTATGGATCCAGGTTCAGTTAGCTCTCATTTTACTTTACAGGCAGTTGAAGTTGAGATGAATTTATTCTGGGCTCACTGATATTTTGATGTTTTAGATTTTTGCGAAGTGTATACACATACAAATATCTTATGTAATATTTTACCATTGTTTTTATATTTCTTCTATTTTATTTTTTAACTCAGTCCTCAGTACTGTATTAGACTAGATTACTACTATTATATTAAACTTAACTCAATTACAGATTGCTCTTCAATATTCCAAAATATTTTCTAAACTAAGCACAGGTGGTCTGAGATGAGTACCTTAGCGTGTGGTGGAGCATAAGCCGAATATATGGCGATGTAGAGAGTCTCTATAATACAGCCAGCTGAATTTATAGTAATGAGCAACGTGCAATCGGGCTTTATTAAGCCATAATATAACCAAAACATGGCGCTGAACAGCCCACATACGTATGGAAGTGAATGAAAGCTCTCTGTCGACTTTTTTCTGTACACTCGAATGAAGGTTGGCCTGAAAACACAAACACAGAAAAAAAGAAAAGTGATATATACATTATAAATCCACTTAAAATTGTTCATACACAGTTATGAAAATACAGATAGCCAGAAATGTAATATACACACTATAAATCCACTTCATACACAGTTCTGAAAATCCATGAATTCAGGTAATGAAGTAGTAAACTTACAGGGGGGCGAGATAGACCATGAATGAAATCGCATTTCCTGAATGGAGAGAATCCGAGTCATTTAATAAAAATGAAAATGTTATTAATGTATAGCTGAAAATACTATCGATTAGATAGAAATTTTTATCATTTATTTTTTCAAACTATATTTGATGTATGAAATCTAATATATACATTTTTTAAAAACTAACACGCTAAATATACATGGATCAATGATTATTACCCAGAAGACCCAGACCAAACACCATGGGATGATTGGGGCTCATGATTGCCATACTTTTTCACAGGAAGTTGCAGAGCAATCAATTGGAGAAAATTGTGGAGGGGGAAAGGAGGTAGAGGTCTGTTTAGGTATTGTGTTTGCATGGAGTTTATATCTTTGGAACATAGGATTGGTGACGTGGGCACTGTATTCGTGGGTATTCCACGTGGCGGCATTGTTATCTGCGTTACGGTGTGAAGAGAGGGGTGCGCCTGCCCTGGGCACGTGAGTAGGAAATGGTGAATGGTGGAAGGTTGTGGCGTGATGAGAAATGATAGAATGAATGATTAAAAGCATGAATATCGCTGCTTTTACGCGCAATGTTTTCGGTCAGGCGTTACAGCGCTTCTACTACGTGACACGTTAACGGCCGACGTGTCAGGGACCTCTGAGTAAACTGGAGCGTCCCTCTTTGGGCTGGTGGTTCCTCATTTTGGTGGGAGAGGAAGACAAGGAAGTCATCATGCTTTTCCGTAAAGGTCGTTTTGTGTTGGTACTCACTTGTTCATAATTAAAGTAAATAAACCCAAAAAGAATATTCCTATTTAGAATGATTTAAATTTAATGTGAAATTAAAATAAAGTGAAATATAAATATATAAAATAAAACCAGAGGGGGTAGAGTATGTATGTCTTCGTAGATTTAGCAGTCAAATCGCAGAGGTGGGTCCCTTGTCCCACAAATAAGGAGGTCTTATACATCAATTTGGTGTCTGGCTTGGCTCTGACCTTAAAAATGGATATTATTATTATTATTTAAAATATATGGATGATGATGATGGTTAACGTCTATTCAGACCAATTTAAGTTGGGGTTTTGGCTCTTTTCCAAGGTCTCAAGCTTTGAAAGGGCTGAACATCAGGGAGGCTAATGTATTGGCGGTGACTCATTCTAAGCCTTCGGACCTAAGGCTTGCAAGGCTGATATTCAGAATAACAGATCTTGGAGATTCATTTCAGAAATTGAATTTCTACCACGTGTTGAGAGCTAATAACAAGGAGGCGGACCTAGCGGCCAACAAAGCAGCGCTCACGTGTTGAGAGCTAATAACAAGGAGGCGGACCTAGCAGCCAACAAAACAACGCTTCTTACGACTGGAACTTTGCTCAGAGGCTAAGATGAAACATGGGATCCAATTCCTTAATTTAGTGAGTTGTTATGTTTTACTGCCTATTGGTGTGTATGTACCTACAAGCATGACCACATAGTAGCAACTAAAAAGAGATGTGATTTAAGCATAAATGCCATGGCCTTTCAAGGTTGTGCTGCACTCGTGGAATTAGACTCACCTTTTGTAATCCGAATTTTGGCATTAAGGCCAAATATCTAATAATATCCATTAACCGTTTCTGTAAAAAAAATCCTTCTACTCAGACCAAACTTTGGTCTATTGCACATAAAGAAACAAATTATTTAGTTTGATTTAAGATTTTATTCCTATGCTCAAAAATCTTGGAGAGAAGCCTCCGAGTTCAGTGTAATTTTGACAACGTAAAAGGCGCAACAAAGATTTTGAAACTGAGATCTAATGTGGGGTTAATATGTAGGGTTACTGTTTAGTACTTGTTTTTTATTCAAAAAGTAATTAATTAATATATTTGATTTTTTTCAAATTTGGTAGAGATTTGTTGGAAAAAGAAGAAGCTTCTAAATGTATAATACTTAAATTGAACCATATTTTAATACGTTTTAAATATTTGAAATTTATTTAGGAAGAAATCATATTGGTAGATTAAAGTCAACGCGTTTCAAACCAACTAGTGTTGATTCATCATCATGGCAAGATGAAAAATTAGATCATAACAGTGAGTTAAATAGATAGCTAAGACAAATTAGATCATAACAATGAGTTAAATAGAGAGTTAAGACCTTCCAACCACTATTTTTTTGACAAAATAAGAAAAAGAGACAAAATATTATAATTTCTTAAATAAATTTTTTAAAATAATAAATAAATAAATAAAATTAAATATTAAATACAATATATAATTAAGTACAACTAACATGACCCTAAGTTTCTAAAAATAATAATAAAAAGGCTTATAATAAAATTATAGAATAAGGAAAGCAATATTCAAACATAAATAATTTAGTCCAAAATTAAAAAATATAAATAAAAAGGAAATATAAGTAATATTAAAAATAATTTTAATTAGTTATAAAAATAATTATCATAGTTGTACATTAAATTAAATTAAATTTTTTATATGTTTAACTAACTTTTATTTTAATTTTAATTATTTATTATTTTATAGTTATTCAAAAAAAAAATAATTTAGTGGAAGGGGAAAAATAAATAAAAAGAAAAAGAAATAAAAATCTAAATTTGATTAAAAATTGTATAACCAATGTGTCACAACTCCCAAACCATGGTGAAAACAGTAAATAATTTTTTTTTATTAAATTACTTTACAAATTCCCAATGGTGATAGTTCATTGTTTCAACGCTCGACCCATTCTCTTTTAACCATACAAGTCATTCCACTTCATCCGCATCGGATTTGTTTACACTGTATGAATCTAGGTGTTGTTGGGTACGGTGACAGAACTTCCCCATTCTGCATTTATTGGTAACTCACCGAGAGCGTGAAAGCTAAGCTTTACCTTGAAATCCGCTACATACAAGCTCAGCTGGTAAACTCTTGGCTGTACAGCAGAGTTAATATTTGCAGCAGTGGTACCTTGTTCTCGGGATCCCTAATCAAATCGACGGTGAGAACTCTCTCCCTTCCATCGAACGGTTAGACTCACTCCGGGTGACCTTTCAATCTGGCGCTCACGGTTTTTGCTCTCATTCGATGCAATAGGGTTCGAGCTTCCAGAGGGTTCCTCCGGTTCACAGGTTGCAAACCAGATGTTCGTCCTGTTCCATCTTACAGGGGCGAACCTAACACCTTCCACCTTACAGATCTGAGCCTTTTCTAGCAGGTCAGGTATTTCCTCCCTAGTTCATCTGCTACCCATAACTCGACCTGTTGTTTTCTTTCTTTTTTAAATACAACTCTAAAAATCTTTTCCTTCTTGTGACAGGCTGAGCAGCACTTTGAATATCAAGCGCCGAAGGCTAGGAAGGTGGAACAGCTTCTGCCTCGGCATGGTGCTAGATTTGTCCGAGTATGCCACATTTCGAACCCTTTCTTGGTACCAGGGTTGTGATAGTTAATGGGTTTGCCGATTTCAACAGCTTCAAACTTGTTTTCCCTTTTGCCAGGTTGATTGTTGATTTCCTTCTGGAAGGGGTTTCGACCGAGTTTCCTTTTCTGTTACGGGGTGCTTCCACAGTTTGCTGCCCAGTGAGGGCTTCTGTCTGTGTGAATTCTGATGTTGTGTCTTGTTGTAGTCAATGTTGTTTCTAAGAAATGGCGGCTCCTCTGCCCATTCGGGGTTTTGTAATAATAATGGTGTCGGTTAGCTTCGGCTCATGAATATATGTTATGTACATTCATTGATTTCCTGTGTTTGTATATTGAGGATTTTTGTGACTCTTAAAGATCGGGCTAGCTCTGCTACCCATTCCTTTGGAGTGTTATATTCAAAGATATAAGTTTATTTTTTCCTCCACTTTGCTACAGGTCTATTGATTCTTCGAGATTATGCTATGGTTAGCTATCCCAGCTCTAGCTAGTCTACGTGTGTCTAATTTTTTCTCAGTAATGTATACATCTGTTCCTGTACAATTGATTCTACCCAGAATGTACAGTAGACTCTTATACTCATTGCTCTATATGCGTTCAGGGTTTTTTTTTAGAATCCTTAAATAAGTTTGGAGTAATAACTGTGCTTTACTTCATTAACACAGCAATTTACTATTCTGTTATATATATACATGCAACTATCAGCACACGGCTATGTCTGTTATTGAGGTTTATAAGTTCTCAGAATCTTGTTCGTACTCATTTTTATTTATTAAAAGGCCTAATCGCTATATGACACATATTACTACTAAGGCCCTAGCCCATGGTTGACCCATTAGGGTGCTCAAGGGCCCTATGGAAGTGTTGGTCGTATCCGTTCTGCTTTCATGTTATCATACAGGTATCTCACCGTAAGTGTTTGACTACTGTTGGTCAACCAACAGATTCAGTGTTAGCCAATTTTCCCGCTATCCACACCTCATTATCGCAATTTCACTTCTTGACTGTGAAAGGACAGCTTCAGTTCTCTATTTACTTTCAATTATCTGAACAGGATTTGTTAATCTTTTGCTGAGAGGAAGTATTATCATGATTGCTGAATTTAACTATACTTAGAACTTTCAGTTTTGCATCCTGCTCTAACTTTTATCTAGAACTCTACCAATTTTTTCTTAACGATTTCCGACTTAACACAGGTATGAAATTATGGTTAGTTCCCCTCCGTTTATTCCCAGCATAAGTCCTTCAGATTTCTCCAAAGTCCTTCTATCTGGTCCATATGGCCACAGGTGTCCTAACAGATGCATGTAGCCTTCTTGTGACTAAGGGATCTCCCGCGCTCTTGGTTATTCGAACTACACCAATATTACTACCAGAACAGGGTTTTCCAAATGGGAAACCTCTCACAGAACGTAACCATTTTACACATAACAGAACCTACCTAACAGAGTCAACCCAGACCATATAAATAGACCAGACCACACTAGATGGAGCTCTGTAGCAACTCAATAACTTACAGAAGAATGGAGATGCAAATTGTACTTACCTGTGTTCCAGCATGTTCAGTATTTATTCCTCTTGCTCCTCCAGAGCTTGGAAACACTGGTTTTCTGCTTGTCTTTCCTCCCGTCCACGAGACTCGTCTGCAAGACCGAATCTCCCCCCAAGCTTGTTTGCCAGACCACAGCCTTCAGCAAACCTATTGCACATTCGTGCCCATGCTATCTGGTCATTACCAGACTTAGCATGATTTTTCTATCACCTCTTCTCCCCTCTGTTCCTCAACAGCCCGATCTTTTTCCTTTTTTTCCCCTCTTACTACTGGGGAAAGCAGTTAGGGTTCTCCCCTTCTGCTGGAAACTGTTTTCTTTTCTTTTTTTAACAATCAAGAAAAGAAAATGACTTCCCAATGAGAAGTTACAATATTTGATTTCACCCGATTAATGCTCAAATTCAAAGTTAACAGTATTATAATTAAAACGGAAATTAATAATCCTTGTCCAATGTTTTCACCTACGGTGGTAACAAAATATTTACAAATTTTCCGGGGTCATTACATCTTCCCCCCCTGAGATTGGACATCGTCCCGATGTCTCTTAGTCATGAACAGCCCTGGGTAGGTCCTTTTCATCAGTTCCTCATCTTCCCAAGTGGCCTCCTCAGGCCCAAAGTGCCGCCACTGCACTTTAACTTGGGTAATAGCTCGTCTCCGCAGCTGTACTTCTCTCCGGTCGAGGATGCTCAGTGGCTCGACCAGGACCTCTCCTTCCGGCTCGACCTGCAACATACAATGTCCCAAGTTAGTTTCTTAGAAAATGATCCTTTTGACAGGTCTATTGTAACAACAATTTTCCCACCTGAATGTCCTGCCATCTGATCACATGCCTAGGGTCATAAACATATTTTTTCAACACTGAAACATGGAAGACATTGTGAACCCGGATGTGACTTGGCAAAGCGAGGTGGTAAGCCACCGGTCCGACCCTTGCCAAGACTTGGAAGGGTGCACAATATCGGGGTGCCAACTTGGCACACCCACTCCATTGCAGTGTACTCTTTTTGGCTTGAATCCTGATATAAACATGGTCACCAACTTGTAATTCCTTGAACCTCCTCTTCTAGTCAACAAAACTCTTCTGTCTGTCCTGAGCAACTTTCAAATTAGCACGTACCCTCTTAACCATATCTTCCATTTCTTTAAGCATTTCCGGTCCTAAACTCAGTTTATCTTCGGGTCCACCCCAGCTTGAGGGTGTACGACATTTCCGGCCGTATAGGACCTCAAAGGGACTCATTTGCATCGAGGTATGATACCCATTATTGTACGCAAATTCAACCAGGTGCAAGTACTCTTCCCATTGCTTCGGTTGCTGCATTACATAGGCCCTTAACATGTCCTCTACCACTTGGTTCACTCGTTCTATCTGTCCGTCGGTCTGAGGATGATATGCTGTACTAAAGTTCAGCTGAGTCCCCAATTCAACAAATAACGTTCTCCAAAAGGCTGACGTAAATTTCACGTCACGATCTGAAATTATTGTCTTCGGAAGTCCATGCAAT
The DNA here is from genome assembly GCA_031772625.1 of Pinus tabuliformis. Taxonomy (NCBI): domain Eukaryota; kingdom Viridiplantae; phylum Streptophyta; class Pinopsida; order Pinales; family Pinaceae; genus Pinus; species Pinus tabuliformis. The sequence continues at coordinate 1,138,007,565 of CM062811.1, forward strand.
TTGAACACATTCTGCATAAAAATATGAGCAATCTGTGCAGCCCTGTAAGTGGATTGCACAGGTATAAAATGTGCAGCTTTACTCAACTTATCTACCACCACCATAATGGAATCATTGCCCCTCTTTGTTTTAGGCAGTCCGGTGATAAAATCCATGGAAATGGTTTCCCATTTCCACTCCGGAATAGGTAACGGTTGCAATAGTCCCGCTGGGTGCTGATGTTCTGCCTTAATTTGTTGACACTCTAAACACCGCGCCAAGTACTCAGCCACATTCCTCTTCATTCTTGGCCAAAAGTAGTCCTTTCGAATCGCAGTGATCATTTTCTGATAACCCGGGTGCCCCGCATAATGGCTGATATGGAATTCATCCATTATCAGATTTTTAATACTGTTTTGCTCCGGTACATACAACCTTTTCTTATAGTACAACATCCCAGCATCATCCAACTCATATCCTTGCCGATTTTTCTCACTGGTAGACTGCTGTATTTGTTGTTTTATTTGCTGATATTCAACATCTTGTTCTGCTGCCTTCCTTATCATTTCCCAAAAAGGACTTTTCCATACACTGATGGAGATTTTGTACAGACTCTGTACCTTCCGACTTAAGGCATCTGCCACCCTGTTTTCCTTTCCCTGCAAATGTTTGATGTCAAAGTCAAAGCTGCTTAAGAAGTCCACCCACCGTGCTTACCTAACGTTTAAAGTGGGCTGGCTAAAATAATTGGTCAGACTGTGGTGGTCGGTCAGCAACAAAAATTTCCTGCCCATAAGGTAATGCCGCCACATCTTTAAGGCATGTATAACGACAGCCAACTCCAAGTCATAAGCAGAGTATTTCTGCTCGTGCTCTTTTAGCTTCCGAGACTCATATGCAATCACTTTACCTTCTTGCATTAATACACCTCCCACGCCTTCTTTGCTTGCGTCAGTACACACCACATAGTCCTTATCAGGATCAGCTATGCTCAAAATGGGTGCTGTAGTGAGCAGATGTTTCAACTGCTCGAAGCTCTTCTGACACTCTGGGGTCCATTGGAATGCCCTCCCCTTTTTCTGTAAGGAAGTGATGGGATATGCCACTTTGGAGAAACCTTCCACAAATCGTCTGTAGTACCCAGCTAATCCCATAAAGGACCGGATATCTGCTACATCCTTTGGTACGGGCCACTCCATTATAGCTTTTATCTTTTCTGGGTCTACCGCAATCCCTTCCCTTGTGATCACGTGACCCAAGTACTGGATTTCTTCCTTGAAGAAATCACACTTACTGAACTTAGCACATAGCTGGTGTTCTCGAAGAGTCTGTAGCACCAATCTGAGGTGTTCCTTGTGCTCCTCCATAGTGCGGGAATATATTAATATATCATCAATAAATATTAGCACGAATTGATCCAGATATTGATGAAAGATGTTTTTCATTAAGCACATGAATGTTGCAGGGGCGTTAGTTAACCCGAAGGGTAACACCACGAATTCATAATGACCATACCTTGTTCTGAAAGCTGTTTTAGCGATATCTTCCTCCTTAATTCTGATCTAGTGGTAACCTGATCGCAGATCGATCTTAGAGAACACTGTTGCACCTTTCACTTGGTCGAACAGTTCATCGATCCGAGGTAGAGGATACTTGTTTTTGATGGTCATCTTGTTCAGCTGACGGTAATCAATGCACATCCGAAGGGTTCCGTCTTTTTTCTTGACAAATAGTACTGGGGCTCCCCACGGAGACATGCTGGGGCGAATATAGTCTTTATCTAGTAATTCTTGCAGCTGCATTTTTAATTCTGTCAATTCAGGCACACTCATTCTATAGGGTGCTCGGGACACTGGGGCTGCACCTGGTACCAATTCAATGGTAAAGTCTATATCCCTTTTTGGCGGCAGTCCAGGAATCTCATCTGGGAACACATCTGCAAATTCTTGTATTACAAGGATGCTATCTAACATGGCTATTTTATCTTTAGAATCAGCATAACCCACTTGGATAGCATAAATCTGACACCCTTTTTTGATACATTTTGCTAGCTGGGTTGCGGTTATTGGTCGGACCTGCACTGGCCGCTTAATTCCTTGCATTTCCTTCCTAGCTCCATGCTGATCCCTATAGTAAATAATCTTTGTCTTGCAATCAACTAATGACCAGTGCTTTTCTAACCAGTCCATACCGATCAGAATGTCATATGAACCAAGGGGAAGCACATTTAGATCAGCCATTACTGGCTGTCCTGCTATTGTGAAGGAGCAGTCACTGATTTTTGCCATTACTCTCCTCTTGGCCCCTGTAGCCAGTTGTACTAGCCATGGATTTTTGAATTTAACAGGTTGCAATTTACAATGTTCAACTACCCTTGGACTAATATAGCTTAGTGTGGCCCCAGGGTCAATTAAAACAGCTATGGTAAGGTCTGAGATTTTACCTTCAAATTCGACCATGGTTGGCTGATATTCCGCTTGACGATCGTCCAGAGCCGCATTAATCCTTGGCACGCTACGTCCTACCTCGCCGACTGTCGATGCTTCATGGATTTGGGATAACTGTTCAGTTCCCTTACGCTGTGGATAGTTTTTGACGTAGTGCGGCCCTCCACAGCCCCAGCACTGCACTGGGGGCCTTGCTGCCCCTTCGCTGTCCAATCTTGCAGGCTGCTCGCTGACCCTGGATTCACTAGCTGCCTTGAATTTGGAGGAAGTTCTTGGTGTAGTTCTGCTGTTTTGTCCTTTTCCGTTCCCCTTGCCTCCGCCACTGCGATTTCCTTTGTTGCTTCCGACTGACTTAAAGCCTCTTTTTTCATTCCACTTCCTGCTAGCAGTTTCCCCTTTTTGTTTTCTCTATTGATAACAAATTCTAGCTTTAAGAATTGCCTCGTCCATTGACTTTGGATTGTCGAACTCAATCCTCTCCCGCATATACAGTGGCAAACTGCTAACAAATCTTTGCACCTTAGCCTTTTCCTCCCTAATATATGGCACATAACGGAGCAAGGAAGTAAAACGGGTGATAAATTCGTCCATGGTCTGCTGCCCCAACCGCAGGTCATGGAATTCTCTTGCCTTTTCATCGTAGAAGCGCTCAGTCAAATATCTCTCCTTGAAGTACCTTTGGAAATTTTCCCAAGTAATGGTCTGCTCGGTCACTCCTTTTACAATCTTAACTTCCTCCCACCACAGGGTAGCCTTTCCCTGCAGCTGAAAAATAGCCAACCGTGCTTTAAGGTTATGATCATACTCGTACAACTGAAAATATTTGTTCATATTAATTAACCATGCTTCAGCTGCTTCTTCCTGTTCCCCGTCAAAGTGCGGTGGTTTAATCTTACGAAATTCTCCTTGCAACTCCTCCCTTCGCCTTTTTGAGGTCTGCTGTTCAGATGCATTGTCAGAACGTTCCTCTTGTTCTTCCGATATTTCAGGTGGTATATGATGATTCTGTTCTTCCGACACTCTCTGCTGTTCCATACTAGGATTAACTGGTGGCTGGTTCTGCCTATCAGATAGACTTTTTAAAATTCTTTCTTTCTCCATCGTTAATCGTGCGTTGTCTTCGCGTAACCGAGCCATCTCATTCTTAAGCTCCTGCACTGTCTCCAAAATTGCCTGGTTTGTATTTCGGGCTTCCTCCCCGAGCTGTACCCATAGCTCAGGGTTATTTTCGGGGCCAGGTACTCCCTGTCCCATCGCATATCTGTGAGATGTATTGTCCGTTCTCCTCATGCTGCAAATCTTTTGGTTCCTGGTCCTTTCCTTGATCATAAAATAAATGACAATAGTAAGAGGAGAATTAGTATACTAACTGGTAACTACACAAGTAAAATGTGATCTTATTATATATGCTATTTCTATATGCCACTTTCAATTTTCCCAAAGGCCTTAGTTTTGTAGCTGGGCTATGATACCATATGTCACAACTCACAAACCATGGTGAAAACAGTAAATAAAAAAAATAAAATTATTAAATTACTTTACAAATTCCCAATGGTGACAGTTCATTGTTTCAACGCTCGACCCATTCTCTTTTAACCATACAAGTCATTCCACTTCATCCGCATCGGATCTGTTTATACTGTATGAATCTGGGTGTTGTTGGGTACGGTGACAAAACTTCCCCATTCTGCATTTATTGGTAACTCATTGAGAGCGTGACAGCTAAGCTCTACCTTGAAATCCGCTACATACAAGCTCAGCTGGTAAACTCTTGGTTGTACAATAGAGTTAATGTTTGTAGTAGTGGTACCTTGTTCTCGGGATCCCTAATCAAATCGACGGTGAGAACTCTCTCCCTTCCATCGAACGGTTAGACTCACTCTGGGTGACCTTTCAATCTGGCGCTCACGGTTTTTGCTCTCATTCGATGCAATAGGGTTCGGGCTTCCAGAGGGTTACTCCGGTTCACAGGTTTCAAACCAGATGTTCGTCCTGTTCCATCTTACAGGGGCGAACCTAACACCTTCCACCTTACAGATCTGAGCCTTTTCTAGATGGTCATTCCTCCCTAGTTCATCTGCTACCCATAACTCGACCTGTTGTTTTCTTTCTTTTTTAAATACGACTCTAAAAAATATTTTCCTTCTTGTGACAGGCTGAGCAGCACTTTGAATATCAAGCACCGAAGGCTAGGAAGGTGGAACAGCTTCTGCCCCGGCATGGCGCTAGATTTTTCCGGGTATGCCACATTTCGAACCCTTTCTTGGTACCAGGGTTGTGATAGTTAATGGGTTTGCCGATTTCAACAGCTTCAAACTTGTTTTCCCTTTTGCCAAGTTGATTGTTGATTTCCTTTTGGAAGGGGTTTCGACCGAGTTTCCTTTTCTGTTATGAGGTGCTTCCACAGTTTGCTTCCCAGTGAGGGCTTCTGTCTGTGTGAATTCTGATGTTGTGTCTTGTTGTAGTCAGTGTTGTTTCTAAGAAATGGCGGCTCCTCTGCCCATTCGGGGTTTTTTAATAATAACAGTGCCGGTTAGCTTCGGCTCATGAATATATGTTATGTACATTCATTGATTTCCTGTGTTTGTATATTGAGGATTTTTGTGACTCTTAAAGATTGGGCTAGCTCTGCTGCCCATTCCTTTGGCGTGTTATATTCAAAGATATAAGTTTATTTTTTCCTCCACTCTGCTACAGGTCTATTGATTCTCTGAGATTATGCTATGGCTAGCTATCCCAGCTCTAGCTGGTCTACGTGTGTCTAATTTTTTCACAGTAATGTATACATCTGTTCCTGTACAATTGATTCTACCCAGAATGTACAATAGACTCTTATACTCATTGCTCTATATGCGTTCAGGGTTTTTTTTTGAGAATCCTTAAATAAGTTTGGAGTAATAACTGTGCTTTACTTCATTAACACAACAATTTACTATTCTGTTATATATATACACGCAACTATCAGCACACGGCTATGTCTGTTATTGAGGTTTATAAGTTCTCAGAATCTTGTTTGTACTCGTTTTTTTTAATTAAAAAGCCTAATCGCTATATGACACATATTACTTTTAAGGCCCTGGCCCATGGTTGACCCATTAGGGTGCTCAAGGGCCCTATGGAAGTGTTGGCCGTATCCGTTCTGCTTTCATGTTATCATACAGGTATCTCACCGTAAGTGTTTGACTACTGTTGGTCAACCAACAGATTCAGTATTAGCCAATTTTCCCGCTATCCACACCTCATTATCGCAATTTCACTTCTTGACTGTGAAAGGACAGCTTCAGTTCTTTATTTACTTTCAATTATCTGAACATGATTTGTTAATCTTTTGCTGAGAGGAAGTATTATCATGATTGCTGAATTTAACTATACTTAGAACTTTCAGTTTTTCATCCTGCTCTAACTTTTATCTAGAACTCTACCAATTTTTTCTTAACGATTTCCGACTTAACACAAGTATGAAATTATGGTTAGTTCCCCTCCGTTTATTCCCAACATAAGTCCTTCAGATTTCTCCAAAGTCATTCTATCTGGTCCATATGGCCACAGGTGTCCTAACAGATGCATGTAGCCTTATTGTGACTAAGGGATCTCCCGTGCTCTTGGTTATTCAAACTACACCAATATTACTACCAAAACAGGGTTTTCCAAGTGGGAAACCTCTCACAGAACGTAACCATTTTACACATAACAGAACCTACCTAACAGAGTCAACCCAGACCATATAAATAGACCAGACCACACTAGATGGAGATCTGTAGCAACTCAATAACTTACAGAAGAATGGAGATGCAAATTGTACTTACCTGTGTTCTAGCACGTTCAGTATTTATTCCTCTTGCTCCTCCAGAGCTTGGAAACACTGGTTTTCTGCTTGTCTTTCCTCCCGTCCATGAGACTCGTCTGCAAGACCGAATCTCCCCCCAAGCTTGTCTGCCAAACGACAGGCTTCAACAAACCTATTGCACATTCGTGCCCAAGCTATCTGGTCATTACCAGACTTAGTATGATTTTTCTATCATCTCTTCTCCCGTCTGTTCCTCAACAACCCGATCTTTTTCCTTTTTTTCCCCTCTTACTACTGGGGAAAGCAGTTAGGGTTCTCCCCTTCTGTTGGCAACTGTTTTCTTTTCTTTTTTTAACAATCAAGAAAAGAAAACAACTTCCCAATGAGAAGTTACAATATTTGATTTCACCCGATTAATGCTCAAATTCAAAGTTAACAGTATTATAATTAAAACGGAAATTAATAATCCTTGTCCAATGTTTTCACCTACGGTGGTAACAAAATATTTACAAATTTTCCGGGGTCATTACACAATGTTAGAGAAAAGATAAGCTCAAAATGTATAATAGTTAGATTGAGTCATATCCAAATTATTAAGGCATTGAATAATTAAAATTCAAAAATATTGTTTTTAACCATTTTATAATCCATTTGCATTTATTTTTACAATTGAAATTATTATAATACTTTTGGATTTCAAAGTAAATAAGATATTTGGATGTAATGTCTCCATACAATCACAATACTTCCATAATTGCAATTTCATTGTTTCATCATTTATGATATTATTAACTAGAATATACACTACTTACAACTGTCATATTTAACGTTGGGATTGGTTGAATGTTAATACCACCATAGCCTAAGTTTGTAGGTGGGTTTATGTTTACCAAGGATTGCAATATTCATTGATTTGTCAACCCCCTATTATAGACTAACCCAACCATGTAACCCTCTTACGGCGCACTATCATAAATCTCCACAAGTTGATCATAAGCGAAGTTGTACAATCTTTATGGTGGACTTTTAATTTTTGGAGGCCACTTGCCAAGAAGAGGGGACGACCTCCTCGAGATGCTCCTCCCTGGCATACAACTGTCCCTTGCCACCTTGAGGTGTATACCCCATCGAGGGCTCTCCTCACCTCACTGAATCAGACGATGGAGGCCGCTACTGGCAGTAATTTGCTTGGTCAATTGCAGGGAGGGTCTTATTTGCTATTCTTGTTCGCGATGAAGGGTTTATGCTCTCATCCATGCTCAGAGGGTTCCTTTGTGGTAACTCCTAAACCTATCTACCTTCCCTTCCTCTTCACTGCACGGGAAGGCTTTTTGCTTCTGATTTTTCTATCCCATTGACTACAGTGTGTTGTGATGGCTCTGATCACGGCTATAGAGGTGTTGGAGGTGCTTTGCGACGGCCCGAGTAGGTCATCTCACCCTATGGTATTAGTTCTTTATTCTTTTTGTTGCAACAACTCTTGATTTCGTAGCCCTTAAAACTTAACTAGCTTCATTTGTCAGGGTGTGCAAGTGCAGCTTCAGAGGCCTGGCTCCCGTTGTCGAAACTCGGCTTGGCCCTCAACGGGTATGAGTTTTAGTTTTGTTTATCAAGCAATATGGGTGTATTCCTGGTTTCAAGGGTTATTAGGTCGTATGTAAATGATAGCAGAGTAACGGTTACTCAAATTTAGAGTTTCTGGGTCTTTAACTGTGTTGAACTAGTTGTTACATAATCACTGATAATGAGACCACGAGTCTCTAGCCATGGTGGCGTTATTATTTTTCTTATTTATTAAGAGGGCTGGGCCAAAATCTCTGTTCCTCCCGGTTGTATGGTCTTGTTCTTGAAGGTTTTGAGGTGTCCACTGTCCTCAAACAGGTTGCATGTTTAGACCGACTCGACCCGAGTTAGTTGTGTACTTCTGGAACATTTTCTTTGAACTATAAAATTCCGAGGCTGGTCTCTATCTCTAGCTAATGTATGGTTATGAATGTTTTACGTTTTAATGCTTATGCAAAGCCTGCATTCTTAATAGCTTTGTGTCTGTACTGAAAGATAACTTTAATTAACTATTTGCTCACTGATATTTAATATTCTGTTCCTATGCTTGAATGAATCTTGTCTTCGCAGACTGTTTTCCTTGCTCTAGGTTATACCATGTTTAAATATTTTCTTTCGTGTACATCTACAACCTTACGACTATGATGCTCATAAATTCTTAAATTACTTTCATTTCAACTAAAGAATTAAACCTAGTTTGTTTTGTTTTCTCTATACCTAGTTTTTGGGTTTCTGCTAGATTGGAAAAGAGTTATGCTTTTATTCTAGAATAAATAAGGAAAAGGTTTTCTGTAGTAGATGTTGAATTTTCCTGACTTTATTGAGCCAATACTAATGTGGCTATCTGGGAATTTCTTTTCGAATGTATACACAATGTCATCCCTTAATCCTTCTGGAAATTGGGTCTCATGTCGCCAACTTCCGAGCTAGGAGGGTGTTTCAGTTTTTTTTATGCTTAATGAATCAACTGTATTCGAGACCAGCATTCTGTTTAAGGGATTTCTACTATTAATAAATTAAGTAAGATGTTTTAGATGTATCGTTATCTAGCTTGTAATTTAGCATTCTACTCTATTAGTTGCTGTTCATAATATTCAAAATAAACACTTTAGATGTAAATATGTCTGGCTTAAAATTTCACATTCTATTCCAAGGAAATTACTGCTCTTAATAATTTAACAGGACGTTCCATATATGAACTTATTTGTCTTTCTGAACTACTTAAAATCATGCAACTTGTTTAACCTCCCAACCTTGAGACTTGCGCTCCAACGCCTTCTGTCCCCCCCGAGCTACCCAATATTGGGTAAAATATTCTAGGCAACTTCACTTTGAGTAGCAGTAGATATCTGGTCTTAACTAGACTTATCTCTTGCTTGACTCTTTGTCACTATAGCACATAAATTTTCCTCTCTTACTCCTCCATTTCCCCCTAATCATAGATGCCCCCCCTCCCCATCCTCTTGATCTTTTAGGGATGGAGTTTCATTGGAGCAATTAGGGTTGGGGTAACTGCCCCAACCAACTATTTCTTGAGAAACCCTTTCCATCACCCATGTGACAAATATATCTCATAATTAAAACAGTTTCTTTTCTTAACATATTTCAGCGCTCAATTTCTTTTAATCAATTTTAAAACAAAATTTCTAATTATATAAACTCAAATCAGTTCCAGTTTGTTTTACTAGCAGTAAAATAAATATTCACATTCACAGGGGATATCACATCTTCCCCCACTAAGTTTGAACATCGTCTCGATGTTCCTCTACGGGAAAAAACCATGGATAGACCTCCCTCATAGTCTACTTATCTTCCTAGGTGGCTTCCTTAGGCCCATAATGTTGCCATTGGATTTTAACTTGGGTGATAACTTGTCTCTGTAGCATTACTTCTCTCTGATTTAGTATACCCATTAGCTCCACCAAGAATTCTCCTTCCGGTCTGACATGCTTGACAAAATAAATGAATTCAGTATTCAACAAAATTTTCATTCAATTGCTAACTTTTGCTTCTGCATGAGTATATTTGTAAATTTGTATATACATCTACAATAGATTGTTTTGAGAGATTCATCTTTCAGACTCACCTAGATGTCCTGCCAGTTTATTATATGTTTAACATCATAAATATATTTCTTAAGCAAAGAAACATGAAAAACGTGTGCACACGAATGTGGCTTGGTAGAGCGAGCTGGTATGCTACTGGCCCGATTTGAGCTAAAATTTGGAAAGGCCAGCAGAATCGGGGTGCTAGCTTAGCACATCCGGCCCATTGCAAGGTGCTTTTCTTGGCCTTAACCCGAATGTACACGTGCTCCCCTATTTGAAACTCTCAAAAACTCCTTTTCCAATCAGCAAAATTCTTTTGTCGGTCTTGAGCAACCTTCAAATTAGCTCGCACACTTTTCACCATCTTTTCCATCTCTTCCAGCATATCTGGTCCCAACATTATTTTGTCTTCTGGGCCGCCCCAAATCAGAGGTGTCCTGCACTTACGCCCATATAACACTTCGAATGGGCTCATCCGTAAGGATGTATGGTATCCATTGTTGTAGGCAAATTCCACTAGGTGCAAGTAGTCCTCCCACTTAGATGGCTATTGCATTACATAGGCCCACAACATATCCTCGACAATTTGATTTACATGCTCCACCTGCCCATCCATTTGAGGATGATACGCGGTACTGAAATGTAATTAGGTCCCTAACCCCTCAAATAGGGCCTTCCAAAAGGCTAACGTAAATTTTACATCTCGGTCAGAAGTGATCATCTTGGGTAAGCCATGCAACTTAAAAACATTTTGCATAAAAATGTTAGTAATCTGTACTGCTTTATAAGTTGATTGTACAGGTATGAAATGAGTAGACTTTCTTAGCTTATCTACCACCACCATGATAGAGTCGTTTAATTTTTTTGTTTTAGGCATCCCAGTAATGAAATCAATAGATATTTTCTCCCACTTCCATTCTAGAATGGGTAGTGGGTGAAGCAACCCTGCTGGGTGCTAGTGCTCTACTTTTATGAGCTGGCATTCCAAACAACGTCCTAGGTATTCTGCTACTTCTTTCTTCATACCAAGCCAAAAGAATTCCTTCCTAAGGACAAAAATAAATAAATTTCTAATATTAGGGTGTCCTGCGTAAGGACTTTTATGATATTCATTCAAGATTAATTCTTTGAGAAATTTTTGGTTAGGCACTGAAAGTCTCTTCCTATAAACTAGAAACTCATTTGGAGCCACCTTGTACTCCATTTTTTGTTCATGCCTATTTTCCACTTTTGCTTACTGCCACAAATGGTTATATACCACATCCTGTCTGGTTGTTTCTCGAATTCGATCATATAGGGTAGTGCGAATTCACTAAAAGGAATCTCGAATAAGCAATTTACCTTCCGGCTTACAGCATCCGCTACCTGGTTTTCTTTTCCCTTCAAGTTCCTAATTTCAAAATCAAAGTCACTTAAGAAGTCAACCCAATGAGCTTGTCTATTATTTAATGTGGGCTGTTTGAAATCGCTGGTTAGGCTGTGATGATCTGTTAAAAGCAAAAAAATATTGCCCAACAGGTAATGCCACCACATTTTCAAAGCATGAATTACTATTGTTAACTCTAAGTCGTATGCAGAATACTTCTGCTCGTATTCTTTGAGATTTCTTAAATCGTAAGCTATGACCTTACCCTCTTGCATTAGTACGCCACCCACCCCCTCCTTGCTAGCATCTGTACACACTACATATTCCTTACTAGGATCAACAATACTCAAAATTGGGGCAGTGGTGAGAAGGTGTTTAAGCTGGTCAAAGATTCTTTGACAATCAGTGGTCCAACTAAAGGCTCTTCCTTTATTTTTCAGAGAGGTAATAGGGTATGCTACCCTAGAAAAACCTTCCACAAACCACCTATAATACCTGGCTAGGCCCATAAATGATCTTATGTCTACCACATTTTTCGGTACCGACCACTCCATAATGGTTTTTATTTTCTCAGGGTCTACCGCGATTCCTTCCTTGGTGATAATATGTCCCAAGTACTGGATTTGTTCCTTGAAAAAGTCACACTTTCTGTATTTAGCATACACCTGGTGTTCTCTTAGAACTTGGAGGACAATGCAGAGATGTTCCTTATGTTCTTCCATGCTTCGTGAGTAGATCAAGATATCATCAATGAAGATCAACACGAACTTGTCTAAGTATTGATGGAATATGCTATTCATGAGGCACATGAAGGTGGTTGGGGCATTGGTCAGTCCAAAAGGCAGTACTACGAACTCATAGTGCCCATATCAAGTTCTGAATGCTACTTTTGCTATATCTCCCTCCTTTATCCGAATTTGGTGATAACCCGATCGGAGGTCAATCTTGGAGAAAACGGTTGCCCCCTTAACCTGGTCAAACAATTCATCTATACGGGGAAAGGGGTATTTGTTCTTAATGGTTAGCTTGTTTAACTGATGGTAGTCCATGCACATTCTCATTGCTCCTGTTAGAAAATTATATATTACGGAGCAATGGAACACATAAAATATTGCAGAAATATAAACACAGAAAACGCACAAAACAAGAGAGACACAGATATACGTGGTTCACCCAGTTTGGGCTACGTCCACCCCGAACAACCAGTCCTTCCTTTATATTATCCAGCAAAATGAAAAGATACAACCTACAGCAAAACCGCTGTAATATCCTCTGTTTTCTCTCACAGTCTCACCTCTATGTTTCTCGCTAACCGAATACACACATATCACAGCCTCAAATACAATGCCCTCATATAAAGAGAGGGGTTGCCTTCTAGGGCAAAAAACCCTAAACTAAACATAAGTTCTACCGTCAGATCATCCGCCTAATGAACGACCCAGATTGACTAGAAATTACTATACTTTTACAAGGCAATTTTACAGCTGTTTTTAGCTTCAGGGGCGCTGCCCCCGAAACCCCCCGCCAGGGGGGGGCTCCATAAAGTCGCTGCCGCCCCCCCTGGACCCCCACGACAGCGATCATTTTACGGGCGGCGTTGCCGCCCCAATTTGAACTGGGGTCCAAAATGCCGGTACTATAGAAGATAATCAGGCTCCACACCCAACAGCTCCATCCTTTTTCTTAACAAACAATATTGGAGCTCCCCAAGGGGACACACTGGGTCGTATATACTTCTTATCTAGTAGCTTCTACAACTGCATTTTCAATTATGTTAGTTCAGGAATACTCATATGGTAAGGGGCTCGGGAGACTGGGGCAACTCTTGGAATTATCTCAATGGTAAAATATATGTCCCTTTTTGGGGGTAAACCTGGAATTTCCTCAGGGAAAACATCAGGAAAGTTTGTACTACTGGTATATCTTCTAACACAATGGATTTCTCCTTGGGGTTGGCATATCCTACTTGAATGGAAAAAATCTGACATCCTTTCTTGATGCATTTTGCTAGTTGGGAAGCTGTTACAAGTCTTATTTGCAGAGGTTTCTGAATGCCCTGCATTTCTTGCCTTTCCCCCTTACTATCTCGGAAATTAATGGTTTTAGTCTTGCAGTTAATAAGGGACCAGTGCCTTTCCAACCAGTCCATACAAATAAGGATATCATATGATCCCAAGGGTAATATATTCAAATCTGCATGGATGGTCTGGCCAGCCAGCTCTAAAGGGAAATTATTGACCTTGGCCAAAACTCTTCTTTTGGCTCCTGTGGCTAATTACACAAACCCTGGATTTTTAAATTTTACTGCTTGTAAATGACATTGTTCCACAATTTTGGGACTAATGTAACTTAAAGTTTCCGCAAGGTCAATCAGAATAGCTACAATTTGGTTACAAAGTTTACCTTCAAACTTGACCATTGTCTGCTGAAACTCTACTTGGTGGTCTTCCAGGGCTACATTAATTTTGGGTAGACTCCTTGCTATTTCCCCCAATGTAGAGGCTTCTTGTAGCTGAGATATCTGGTCAGTTCCCCTGCACTGTGGGAATTTTTTGACATAGTGCGGCCCTCGGCATCCCCGACATTGTACAAGGGGCCTTACGGCCAACTCAGCTTCAATTTTTCCTGGTTTCTCATTAGTTTTTACTTCGCCTGATACCTTAAATATGGGTGGATTTTTATTGAAGTTTATGTTAGTCTGTCCCTTGTAAATTTCCTTGTTTCCTAAGCCTCTATTTCATTTATGTCCAGGGATGAATTTATTTATCCTTTTGTCATTCCATTTCTTGTTCATATCCCCTTTTGGTTTGTTTTGCTAATAGCAAATTCGTGTTTTGCGGATCGCTTTGTCCATGGTCTTTGGGTTGCCAAATTCTAGTCGTTCTTTCATAAATAAAGGTAAGCTACTAATAAATCACTATACCTTTGCTTTTTCCTCATGTATGTAGGGCACATAACGAAGCAACGAGGTCAACTTTGTTGTAAATTCATCCATGCTTAGTTGTCCCACCTGGAGATCTTGAAACTCCTTATATTTCTCATCATAAAATCTTTCTATCAAGTATTTTTCTTTAAAATATATCTAGAATTTCTCTCAGGTTATACTTTGTTCATCCATTCCCCGAACAATCCTACTTCCTCCCACCATAATGTGGCATTTCATTGCAATTGGAAAATGGCCAAACGGGCCTTCAAGTTATGGTCATACTCATACAGCTGGAAGTATTTGTTCATATTTATGAATTATGCTTCTGCTACTTCTTATTGCTCTCCATCGAAAAGGGGGTTTTATCTTTCGAAACCCCCCCTAGAGTTCCACCTTCTGTTTTTTCTAGGTTCAGTGGTTAGATACATTATTAGACTCTTCTTCATGATTCTCCTCACCACCCCCGGTTTCCCCATCTTCTATTCGGAATTCTGGCTCCCTTGATATATTCCTACGTTCAGGGCTAGGAACTAATGGATGATTATTTTGTCTATCTGATAAAATTTTCATAATCTTCTCTTGTTCCAGCATTAATCTTTCGTTATCTTCCTGCAAACGGGCCATTTCATATTTTAACTCTTGTACTGTCTCTCTAATATCTGTATCGGTATCTTGGGATTCCTCACCCAGCTGTACCCATACTTCAGGATTGCCCTCCTGAAATGGCGAGGCTCCCACTCCCATTGCAGTTCTGGATGGTAGGTTTCCTGTTCTTCTCATGCTGACTGTTCCTGCGTCCTACATGCATACAATAAAACTTGTTATTTCTTACCTAGAGGTCTCAGTTTTACAACTTGAGTGCTCTGATACCATATGTAATGTCTCCATATATAATTTTTTTTAAATAAATACAATCACAATACTTCTTTCATTATTTCATCATTTATGATATTATTAACTAGAATATACACTACTTAAGCTGTCATATTTAACGTTGGGATTGGTGGAATGTTAATACCACCATAGCCTAAGTTTGTAGGCGGGTTTATGTTTACCAAGGATTACAATATTCCTTGATCTTGTCAACTCCCTATTATAGACAAACCCAACCAGGTAACCCTCTTACGACGCACTGTCATAAATCTCCATAGGTTGATCATAAGCGAAGTTGTACAGTCTTTATGGTGGACTTTTAATTTTTGGAGGCCACTTGCCAAGACAAGGGGACGACCTCCTTGAGATGCTCCTCCCTGGCATACAACTGTCCCTTTCCACCTTGAGGTTTGTACCCCATCGAGGGCTCTCCTCACCTCATTGAATCAGACGATGGAGGTCGTTGTTGGCAGTAATTTTCTTGGTCGATTGCAGGGAGGGTCTTATTTGTTGTTCCTATTCGCGATGGAGGCTTTCTGCTCTCATCCATGCTTAGAGGGTTCCTCTGTGGTAACTCCTAAACCTATCTACCTTCCCTTCCTCTTCGCTACACGGGAAGACTTTTCGCTTCTGACTATTCTATCCCATTGGCTATAATGTGCTATGATGGCTCTGATCGCGGCTACAAAGGTGCAGGAGGTTATTTTCGATGGCCCGGGTAGGTCATCTCACCCTATGGCATTAGTTCTTTATTTTTTTGGTTGCAACGCTTGATTTTGTAGTCATTGAAACTTAACTGGCTTCATTTGTCAGGGTGTGCAGGTGCAGCTTTAGAGGCCTAGCTCCGGCTATCGAAACTCGGCTTGGCCCTCAACAAGTATGAGTTTTAGTTTTGTTTATCAAGTAATATGGGCGTATTCCTAGTTTCAAGAGTTATTAGGTCATATGTAAATGATAGTAGAGAAGGGGTTACTCAAATTTAGAGTTTTTGGGTCTTTAACTGTGTTGAACTGGTTGTTACATAATCACTGATAATGAGACCACGAGTCTCTAGCCATGGTGGTGTTATTATTTTTCTTATTTATTAAGAGGGTTGGGCTAAAATCTCTGTTCCTCTCGGTTGTATGGTCATGTTCTTGAAGGTTTTGAGGTGGCCACTGTCCTCAAACGTGTTGCATGTTTAGACCCACTCGACCTGAGTTGGTTGTGTACTTCTAGATCATTTTCTTTGAATTGTAAAATTCCGAGGCCGGTCTCTATCTCTAGCTGATGTATGGTTATGAATGTTTTATGTTTTAATGCTTTTGCAAAGCCTACGTTCTTAATAGCTTGGTGTCTGTACTGAAAGATAACTTTGATTAACTATTTGCTCACTGATATTTAATACTTTGTTCCTATGCTTGAATGAATCTTGTCTTTGCAAACTGTTTTCCTTGCTCTAGGTTTTACCATGTTTAAATCTTTTCTTTCGTGTACATCTACTGCCTTACAAATATGATGCTCATAAATTCTTAAAATTACTTTCATTTCAACTAAAGAATTAAACCTAGTTTGTTTTGTTTTCTCTATACCCAGTTTTGGGATTTCTGTTGGATTGGAAAAGGGTTATGATTTTGTTCTAGAATAAAGAAGGAAAAGGTTTTTTGTAGTAGATGTTGAATTTTCCTAACTGTATTGAGCCAATACTAATGCGGCTATCTGGGAATTTCTTTTCGAATGTATACACAGTGTCATCCCTTAATCCTTCTGGAAATTGGGTCTCATGTCGCCAACTTCCGAGCTAGGAGGGGGTTTCAGTTGTTTTTATGCTTAATGAATCAACTATATTCGAGACCAACATTCTATTTAAGGGATTTATACTATTAATAAATTAAGTAAGATGTTTTATATGTATTCTTATTTGGCTTGTAATTTAGCATTCTACTCTATTAGTTGTTGTTCATAATATTCAAAATAAATACTTTAGATGTAAATATGTTTGGCTTAAAATTTCACATTCTATTCCAAGGAAATTACTCCTATTAATAATTTAGCATGACCTTCTAGATATGAACTTGTTTGTCTTGCTGAACTACTTAAAATCATGCAACTCGTTCAACCTCCCAACCTTGAGACTTGCGCTCCAACGCCTTCTGTCTCCCCTCGAGCTACCCAATCTTGGGTAAAATATTCCAGGCAACTTCACCTTGAGTAGCAGCAGATATCTAGTCTTAACCAGACTTATCTCTTGCTTTTCTGTCTGTCATTACAACACAGAAATTCTCCTCTCTTACTCCTTCATTTCCCCCTGATCACAGATGCCCCCCCTCCCCATCCTCTTGATCTTTTAGGGATGGAGTTTCATAGGAGCAGTTAGGGTTGGGGTAACTGCCCCAACCAACTGTTTCTTGAGAAACCCTTTCCATCACCCATCTGACGGATATATCTCATAATTAAAAAAAATTCTTTTCTTAACATATTTCAGCGCTCAATTTCCGTTAATCAATTTTAAAATAGAATTTCTAAATATATAAATCAAATCAGTTCTAGTTTGTTTTACTAGTAGTAAAATAAATATTCACATTCACACGGGATATCACATTGGATTTGAAAGTGTATTTTGCAATAACGAGCATAATGATGTCAATATGAGTTATGTCAACTATATACTCTTTAAAATCGACTTTCAAAGACTTATAGATTTAACCAATATAAGTTTTTTTTAATAATAATTTTTTTCATAACAACTAATTAATTTATTATTCCTAATATTTAATTTTATAATAGTCCCTCTCTGTCTCAAATGACTCTCTTGTGACTTTTATTTTATAACTTTTCTCACTGAAACTTCTTTCTTATATTTTAGCTTTATATCATTTTAGCTTTATCTTATAAGTTTTGCTCACTAAACCTTCTTTTTAATATTTAGATTTTATATATTATTTATGATGGGTGGAATATCCACTTAAAATATCTTATATTTCAAAATTCTCTATATAATATATTTTAATTGTTTTTAGCACATATTTAAATTTTTTAGAAATAGAATAATTAAGCATTTAAATTTTTTAAAATAGAATAATTAAGTATAAAAATAAACTTTGTTTAATGTTTAAAGTAAATAAGAGTAGTTTTATGGATTCTGTTGAAAATTTCATTTTTTTAAATAAACATTGTTAAAACAATAGAATTTGTTCATTAAAATTGTAGATTAAAAATGTTAATATTATATGTTATAAATATTTTTATTATATATAAAATTGTCCATAAAATGTTTCAATTAAATAAAAATTTGAAAGTGAACTTTCTTGCTATTTCGAATTTGCAAAATATAGAGTATAAAGGATGATTATATTTAACAAATTATATACAAGAAAGTTAGGATCAAATATGATTTAAATTAATTGATATGTATCACGATGCTACTCATTATAACAAGTATGGTAAATAACAGTAAACTAAATTGAACTGATAGCATTAACTATGAGGTGATATCACCATAGGTAAACAAAGGGATTGCAATCCAAGTTGTACTAGCAAAACATTTCATAAACAAAAACTTACAGTATTTTTGAAACACAAACTACTGAAATTAAGAAGAAAACTCCGAATACAGGTATTTCAATATGTATTAGTTCCTAAGGAAATACAAAACTAAATTTTAATATCAACAAAATTCTTGCAGACACGCAAAATTGTAGCAGATTCAAAACCATATAAGGGTTTGCGGTGTAGCAACCCAAAAACTTAAATTACAAACAAAATCAACAAGTTGGGCCCTGTAGGGAGGAAGTCCATCCCTTTGCAGAGAGGGTGTACAAGAAAAATAACATTCTCGACTAGGAGAATTAAATCCTAAGCTTGGTAGTAACCAGATTGAAATTTACTAGAGTGCAAAAGCTAAACTGAGTGTCAGCATCCATTATTACCCAAGAAATGCTAGAACTGCAACTAAAGACTTTTTGGGACAATGATGGAAGTAACCCAGCAAAGGGGTTTCACTCAGGAGCTTCCAGAATGGAAGGAACACTATCCATTTAATTTCCCTAGTTGAGTTACCGTCGTCCCTTCCATCAATTACAAACATAATGACGTTGTAAAATGTTAAGAAATTGAATGCGAAAGGGAAAACCTCTATAAAATGTTAAGATATTGAATGAAAAAAGGAAAACCGTGCAAAACGGGAGGCACTTGACCCCGTTAACTCTGAATGAGAAAATCAAGAACACACTAAACCCATTACTGTGGACTGCAAGGGGTACCGAGCAGGTGCCAACAAGAGGTAAACGTTGAACCTAAAGGAGGGTTGCGTTACCAATTATTACCCTGGGTAAGAAAGTTGTAAAGCTCTGCACCACAAAAGAAAAGAAAAATTGAATCATGCCATAATTTCTGAGAGCCAAGCTTACCTATAGTAGAGGCTTATCCATGGTCAAAGGCGCCAGTGAGCGAAGTTTTCCAAAACTGTAGAGCTCGACACTGCGGGAAGTTGGAGCAAATGAGCTACCGGGAGTGTGGAGTGAGTTGTTGGGAGTGTGGAGTAGGTAGGGTTTCATTACCCTAACAAACCCTCGATGAATCGTGACCCTGCGATGCCCAACCCTGTGATCCAACAATGAATGTTGACCCTCAACCAAGCGACTGACATCTGGCAGGTAAAATTTCGATTTGAGAATGTTCCGTGAATGCAAGGTACAAATTTACCGTCTATGGTAGGTTGCAGCAGAGGGTTATCCATGGATGAAGGTGGGAGTGAGAGAAGTTTTCCAAAACTGCAGAGTTTGACACTGCGGGAAGATAGACCAAATGAGTTGTCGAGAGTGTGGAGGGGGTAGGTTCTCCTTACCCTGACAAACCCTCGGGCGAACCGTGATCGTGTGATGCCCATCCCTACGATCCAATGGTGAATTTTGACCCTCAACCAAGAAACTGACATCTGGAAGGTAAAAAGTTTAATTCAAGAATCTTCGGTGAATGCAGGGTGAGGGTTTACCGTCTATGGTAAGTCAAGGCACTGGGATGAAATTTAACTTTAAATGTTGACAATGTCGAGCCTTCATAAACTTACCCACCACCTTAAGTCAATTCCAAATAACCATGGTATCGGCATCAAATATAATTTATTCTTATACATTAATCTAATTAAATATCATAAATTTGATATATATTGTTGTAACACCCTCCTCCCACATCTACCCAAGCAACTGGCTAGCTGGGGTAAACATGAGATGAGAGGCTACTATGATCATATTGGACCTCTTAGGTGTTGCACAAAAAAATGTCACCTTGACATTCTGTAATCTGTGTGAGTCCATTACCACTCATACTTTCCTCCTTTGCAATTCTTAAGCCTCAGTTATTCATATCAAGCCTTGAAAATAAGAGAAAGCCCTCAAAAGTTTCTAAAACTCTGGTTCCGCACTTTCTCTTAGCATTACCTGCAGTCTCGTACCTAATGGTCATGTCTGATACGCACTTGACTGCTCTGTCTCTGTGTTATGGGTGCGGAACCCTGTAAAAGTTAAAAAGGCGCAAGTATATTCTTAAAAACTAACTTTGAGTCATTTCTAGAAACTTCTGGAAGGAATCT
Organism: Pinus tabuliformis; assembly: GCA_031772625.1. NCBI lineage: Eukaryota > Viridiplantae > Streptophyta > Pinopsida > Pinales > Pinaceae > Pinus > Pinus tabuliformis. The sequence continues at coordinate 1,138,028,123 of CM062811.1, forward strand.
TGAGGTGGCAAGTTCGCTCCCTTAAGGTTCATGCATCCCATACCTTAAGGAGCTAACCCCTTGATGTGAGGAGCTTATCCCTTTGAAGGAGGACTCTATCCCTTCATAGGTGGACCTGTAACCTCCTTCCTCTGCACTATAAAATGAAGCATTGGGCTGGTTACTTGAGAGGTTGAAAGCTAAATATTTTTGAGGTGAAATGCTGTTGGAACTTAGTCTTCTTAATTGAGCTTTTATGAGGAGAGATTACGTACCTCTTTGACCTCATTTGGAAGAGTGTAAGGCCTTTCAAAGTAAAGAAGATTCCTGTTTTGGACCCTGGGAAGAGCTTGTTCAACATCAAGGTTGAAAAGGTTGTAATTTTCTTCTACTTCAAATTTAATACAAATAAGTTTGTTTTTCTCAATAAGTTGTGTTTTATGGTTTATTTTATGGATTCCTTGATCACCATAATGGACATGATTTATGATATTAGCTATGCAGATGTTATATGATGTTTGCTTGTTTGTGATTGCAAGTTCTCAAAAGGAAACACAAGGTGAGGGTTTACCGTCTATGGTAAGTCAAGGCACCAGGATGAAATTTAACTTTAAATGCTGACAATGTCGAGCCTTCATAAACTTACCCACCACCTTAAGTCAATTCCAAATAACCATGTTATCGACATCAAATATAATTTATTCTTATACGTTAATCTAATTAAATATCATAAATTTGATATATATTGTTGTAACACCCTCCTCCCACATCTACCCAAGCAACTAGCTAGCCAGGGTAAACATGAGACGAGAGGCTACTATGTTCATATTGGACCTCCTAGGTAACCTTAAGGGAGTGGAATCAACAAAACATCACACACAGTCATCCAACATCATCAACATAACCCTAAGGAGACAAGTCAACCACTCATACAACCTGTCCCTCGGTCCCACTACTATTCTAGACCTCTGAGGCCATAGTCACTCTCATGCTATGGGCAAGGAGAAAACTAGAGACCTAAATTCGCTCTCATAGGTCTACATGCCAATGATTGTGGACCAAACTTGCTAGTTTTGTGCCAGCAACCCTGAGATTTAAGCCACTTTTTCAGGCCCAGAGCCCAGGCCACTGCCGAGACTGGGATGAAAGCTTGAAATCAAGAAAGGTACATGGAAACAATGATGCAAAATCAATAAGCTCAACAAGACCTTAACCATACCTCTACTAGTCATGAAAATAATTTTGTTAAACATATCATCAATATGTAACGTACATGTGTAAACAACATAATTAAGTGTAGGGATCTCATACTTATCTAAGAATCGCTATAAACCATTTTTCCCTCATGTCATTTACTACATATTCATCTATTAGGTCATAGACACATTATCCATTCATATACAAGTAAAAACATGCTGAGAGCCATACATAGTTGTTGTCATAAAATGTGCATATAACCAACATAATAGGAACATAAATACAATAAACATATTAGCCATCAAAATCCATATATACACCAGTAAATTTACACATGAAAATCAATGGAATGAATTTCTCATTAATCAATGTAATGAACCAACCAGTGATGGGACTACCATGTTCCACCCGACCATAGATTGGTTGAGCCAAGTCTCTCTTCAGCCAATTACCCTCATGCCATATTCCAAGCATGAATGTGGGACTCATAGAACACATCAAAAACACCAGTCAATGTGGATGCCACCTGAATTATTTGCCTACGCCATGAGGAATTTGAGTGGCTCCTAGTCTCTCAGGCTTTACTATGCATTCACAATCTAATTCAGGGGTCACTAGGCCCTACACTAAGACATACTCTGCATGCTTTACTGTGCATTCCATCCTAGAATCACTAGGCCCAACGGAGAGAAAATTCACCTCTTGGCTTTACCGTATATCTCGTCATTCACCAACAAGGATTCCTAGGCCCACTGAGGCACACAATCTGGCTTTATTGCATCTCACAATCCAGTTCAGGGGTTACTAGGCCAATGGCTTCGTGCATCCTCAATTCGGTTTAGGGACCACTACATCATCTGTTTGTCAATTCAGAGATCCACCCCACTCAACTTCGAATCCAATCCGGCAATCCCACATAAACCAAATGAGAGAATCCATCTCATCAAAGCTATCATGAAATGGCAAGGCTAGGCTGAAAATACTATCACACCTAGAAAAACCCATGCCATGGTAGAAAAGAAGCACATGCAATCCCATGCATGCCAAATCTAGCAAGGAAAATACACATGCAAGTCGATACCTGCAATGAAACCTGATGTAGCTGCTTGATCCTACCTTTCCCTGCTTGATATTTGCTTCCTCTTTTCTTCTTTTCCTTTCCTTCTCCAATGCTAAAGTGCTCCAAGAAAACTAAGTGTCCAAGAGTATGAGAGAGAGAATAATGAGAGAACTCCAAAGCTAAATTGACCAAGCCCGAGCCAAGAGCTTGCCAACTGATCCTCAGAAGCCTTTTTATGAATGAGGCCTCTATTTTCTTCATTTTACATTATTTCCCTCATTTTCCTCCTCACATGCCACCTGTGACCTTTCACCTTCCTTTTCTCCTAATTTCCATTATTTTCATAAATAAATGTGCCAAAATACCTTTTTGCCTCCCTAATGCCTTAACCATTTCCTTTGCCAATTTCCTTAGCCATAAACAACCAAATGAACACCCACTAGGATGTCGTGCCCACCATTTAGCTTGGAATATGTGTCCCATCAACTATGGCCTTATATATTTTTACATGGAATTTTCACCACGGGTGTTACATAACTCTCCCCCTTGGGGGAACACTATCCTTGGTTTTCAATGACCCCTATAACCAATAAGACCACTGAAAACAAAACATATTGTCCATGGAGATATATAACATAGCTCGTTATAGTATTTACAATGATCATATGCTAAATCAAAACATCATGACAACATGACAACATACCACATAATGGAGCTTTATAACACAACTCATTACGATATTTGCAATAACCACATATACACATGTACAAATCTATTAAACCAACAAATAAGAGAATATGATGCCTGTATTAATCAACAAGTGAGTCAAGAGGATCGCACCTCCACCCTCAAAGTAATGCTAGGATTCACCTCCTTCCCAGGAAGTCTAGAATCCAGTGCCACAATCAAAGCTACATCCAATGTCCAAAGCTATAATCCTGCGCCACTTGTCCTCTGAGTGAACAATTATCGACTCATTGTTCTAGGGCACACTCCCAATGTGCGTCTGATTCCATCTAGCAATGATAATGACCAAAACCAATATATCCACGACCTTTTATTATCTGCTACCAGTCCTTCGGGAAATACTGTTACCCCCTTCTGTGCAGTCACTCACCTTCCAAGTTCCTTGGAATCCCCTAACCTGGGCGATCCATCCCTTGGAAAGGATTCATTGCATCATAAGATACAAAACCAAGGTAGGTACCTGCCTCAAAACCACCATACCGATGCATTCTCATGGCAATCAATGGACACTATTGGGTACGAGTGTCCTACAATGGCCCTGCTCCTGAAGTGTTTTATCAGCATACTACTACATGTTTCAATTTCTTTTGCTGTTGTTGCTAATTCTTGTAGTCGATTTCAACCACCCAATTGGGCATGTTCATGCATTCCCGTTCCAAGCACATAATTTCCATTAGATTCAAATAAATTGAAATAACCTCAAATCATACCTCACTGGTAGTTCGTCAATACGGTATATTTGCAATCTTGTTCACTTCCTATCACAACAAGTCAAACTAGAATATTTGACCAAATCAATAGGTATAAAAATATCACACCAGGTTAGCTCAAAACATTACCGTCAAAATCATAAATCACATGTAACCATCATAAACCCAATCATAGATCACATGTAATCATCATAGACCAGAATCATAAATCACATGCATACTAAAACTGAAATAAAATACTAATACTTATCCTTTAATCGATCTTACTTCTACCTTTGTTCTCATTTCGTACGCACACTGGATCGGTTGCCACACCCGACAAACACCCAGTGCCTTATCCTCAACCATGTGCACATATACACAGTGTGCATCACACACATACGACCACACACGACATACGAATCCATGAAATACATGCACCTACACCTGACATACAATACATACAACTACACACAGTGTATACAACACAACACAATACATCTATACCCGATGTAAAACACCACACAATACATGCACATACACAATGCACATGCCTAGTACCACATGCCCTCAACATAGCATGTATGACATGCACACAATACCACACGTGCACCAGTACCATATGTACAACATGTACACAATACCACCTATACATCGCACCACCTGCACAACGTGTGCACAACATCACATGTACACAATGCCACCTCCACAACATGTACACAACGCCACATATACACTACACCACTTGCACAATGTGTACACAATACCACATGTACCTAGTACCACATGCATGACATGTAAACGACACCACATGTACACAACACCACATGGACGACATGTACACAACACCACCTATACACAGTGCCACTTGTACAACATGTAACAACACCACATGCACACAACACCACTTGTACAATCATGCACACTACACGATATGTACATAGCACCACATGTACAACATGCACACAACACCACATGTACCTAACACTGCATATCCAACATGTACATAGCATCATCTGTACCCAACACTGAATATGCAACATTCATACAACACTATCTATAATAACACCCTTTACATAATATTGCATAAATAACATGTACACACACTACATATGCACAATACTGCGTGCACACAATCATCATAGATGCAACATGTACAACATGTATGACATATGCACAATAGTTATACCACGCTACCTTTATCAAGAAACCTTGCTTCTAGTGTCTTATCCATGATGTACTCACATGCCGCAGACTGCACTACTTTCATTTTGTTAATGTAGCCCTTGGTATAACCTATCCATAACATAGACATAACATCATCAACTTGTCTTAACGAAAACCACACTAGTTGGTTCGAAACGCGTCGAAAAATGTCTGTCTACCTGTGATTTACGCCGAAGTTATTCTTTCAACTATTATGGATCACAGAAGCCTCAATTCAATCATCATATAATATCAACTCATAACCACATGATACTCATCTCATATATTTTTCAATACTATTCTTCCCAATTGATTCCTTGTAAGACCAAGAACCTCTTCATGTCATTTTCCTGCGTAAGAAATCATTCCTCCATAAGAACGATTCATGATTACCTGTCAGATAGTGACATAGATACATGGATACATACATACATATACGTAAACATTAGCATAAACAATCATGATCTTGTCAGACAACGATATGCATACATAGATATATATACACATAAATGTTAGCATTAATAATCATGATCCACGATGATCTTGTCAAACATGTCATACGTACACACCTATATATATACATATATAGACATCAACGTAACCATGATCACAACACAATTGCTAGATATTATAAGGTCAAGGTTAAGAGAACTTCTTTTATTTATGCAACACATGCACAACATTGAGAACAACATTTCCCAACATAGCAAAGGCATATGATGCCACAAATCCATTCACCTTACTTTTTCTAGTTACCTTTCTCATGTCTGCACTACCACTATCCATTTACCACAATGGACCTAGCCAGTCCAACTGACTGTCATAGTCTTACCTTTTATTTCACTTACTCATGCACCGAGCTTCATCTGTGTCTTACATTACATGTTGAGTACCACACAACTCTCCCCAATCTCCAGTAACTTTACTCTTTCCCAAACAATTCCCAAGACACTCAAAACATAAAAGGAAAGACAAGAAACAAACAATAAGGAAACCATGAAACCAATAATGACACCACAACCCAAGTGGCATGGCCATGCACAAGACACAAACAAAACCTCAATAAAGCACAATAAAGAACCAAAAGACCAAAAGAACAAGACTAGCAACAAACACCATGAATCAATCCCCATGGTTCCCAAGGAAAGCTCAACCCAGGCCTTCTTCAAGATTTTGTGGCAATCTCTTCGCCAAGTAATCCCCTGCATCATACTGCCTTCAACACATAATTGTTAGTGCACAAATAAAGATAAAAATACACTGGTCCCCTTATCTTGTTGTGCCAAGTACGTTGCTTGCAACTGAACACATCCATGCCATCTCTCAAGGGACTCCAATTCCCTTAACAGACCCTCCAACAACTAGAGACTAGCTAATATACCTTTCAAGCACATGTTCATGACTATAACACATATCCACATAATGTTAGACAAAATAAAGGTTAAGAAGACTCCCTATATGCAAGGCACTCATTCATTTGGAATTAGGGCTTCTAAACATAGCCAAATGAATTCTTTTCCAATTCCTTTCTTTTACCCTTTTTACCTTGTTTCAATCGAGGCTTACTATGTACTGTCACATCACCCAACTGTTAGTTATATAAACACATCAAGTGTTACCTTGTCACGCTAATACCTAACATGTTACCCTGCAACTGCTCACACATGTCAACCACATGTTCCAAATATCAAGACAATCATATCTATCAATTTGAGATCAACCTTTACCAAGACTAACAATCATGTCATAATTCATAGTCAACTCATAGTCCTTAGACATAATGCTACAACTGTCACCTACTATATTCAAGTACATATCAATTGTCTCAACACATGTGTTAGTACAATCCTCTTAAAACAATATCATTTCGACAAGAAACCTTATAAACACATACTCATATTATGCAATTCATCAAACATCCCAACAATTTGCAAACATACCATGTTAAATAAATCAACTAGATGACATAAGAAAACTCATACCTTAATGTATATCAGGGGAGTCTATCTTGTCTACACAATAAATCTAGGTTAGCATGATACAACTTCACAACATATCAACTCAATCATAAATCATAATATCCATAACAGTAACTAATTAACATGTTCACACCACAAGCTCATAAGAATTTTTCGTTCATGCATAACAATCACATATGTACGATCAATCTAGATTAGTACGACACCATATCACAAATATGTCAGCTCATACTTGAATATTGCAACCATAACCATTTTCATAGGTCAAACCAATGTTAACACAATACATATAACATCAATATCTTCAATGCAATGAACATAACCATCACACACATGACCAATCCAAATTACAACATCAAGATCTCAATGAAATAACCCTAATCATCAAGTAAATAGAACATAACAACAATACACTATATATCATGCTCATCAATAACATAAAACCTAATTGTTAAGCTAACTGTCATATACCAACAACAAGTTAACCTATAACATACTCATTAACAACATATCATATAATATAATCATTAAGTTATCTAACCTAACAAACAATAGCAAGGCTTACAACCACATGTCATTATCGTTCTTGACCATTTGACACATGTGCATATGACTATACTAATCAACTATCACCTATCATTTATGTAACCATAACCTCAAAGACATGTACATAAACCTAATGCACATAATAATCCTTAACATGCATACCTGCATGCCCAACATACAAACCTATATGACGAGATGCTTTTGCCTCGAGGTCCAATGCTGCCACTTCACTTTGACACATTACCTCATTCAACACATTAACATCATAACATACCAATATCACCATGATGACCTAAATTGCATACAATGACTTCATAAGGCATGTTTGACCTACTATTCAAACTATAACCAAGACCATACATGCATAACAACTGTATATAGACATATAACACATGAGTATAAAACCAGATACCCATCATCCTAGCTAGAGTCCAGTCATAAATATATGACCATATCAACTACACAAACCATGACCTCATGCATGTCAACAACAACCACATCACGTGCACTTGATGATATGTGATCACTGACGTGCAAAACAATGCATATATAACCATGAAAACATGAATACATACTCCATGGCAACACCTTCAACCTTCACATGGCGACATCACTACAACCATGATAAACACCATGAAAATGCAACAATCACATGGACTAAATGCATAAGAAACACATATGAAACCAACATGAAATCATGATCAACACACAACCCAAGGTGAGTGCAACCATGCTCTTATACCACTCTGTAACAGCCTCCTCCCACATATACCCAATCAACCAACCAACGGGGGTAAACATGAGATGAGAGGCTATTGTGATCAGATTCGACCTCCTAGGTAACCTTAAGGAAGTGGAATCGATGGAACATCACACGCAGTCATCCAACATCATCAACATAACCCTAAGGAGACAAGTCAACCACTCATACAACCTATCCCTGGGTCCCACTTCTGTTCTAGACCTCTGAGGCCATAGTTGTTATCATGCTATGGGTAAGGGAGCGACCAGAGACCTAAAGTCACTCTCATAGGCCCACATGCCAGCGAATGTGGATGAAACTTACTAGTTTAGTGCTCGCGACCCTGAGATTTAAGCCACTTTTTCAGGCCCAGAGCTGAGGCTACTGCCCAAACTAGGATGAAAACTTCAAATCAAGAAATGTAGAGGGAAACATTGATGCAAAATCAATAAGATCAACAAGACCTTAACCAGACCCCTACTAGCCATGACGCGAATTTTGTCAAACATATCATCGATATGTAACCTACATGTGTAAACAATAGAATTAAGTGTAGGGATCTCATACTTCTATGAGAATCACTATAAACCATTGTTCTCTCATGTCATTTACTGCATATTCATCTATTCGGTCATAGACATATTATCCATTCATATACAAGTAAAAACATGAGAGCCATACATAACTGTTGTCATAAAATGTGCATATAACCAACATAATAGGAACAAAAATACAATAAACATATCAACCATCAAAATCCATATATATACCAGCAAATTTACACATGAAAATCAATGGAATGAATTTCTCATTAATCAATGCAATGAACCAACCGATGATGGGACTACCACGTTTCACCCGACCATAGATTGGCTAAGTCAAGTCTCTCTTCAACCAATCTTCCTCGTGCCATATTCCAAGCATGAATATGTGAACCATAGAACATATCAAAAACTCCAATCAACGTGGATGCCACCAGAGTTCTCTGCCTACGCCGTGAGGAATTTGACTGCCTCTTAGTCTCTCAGGATTTACCATGCATCCGTCCGATCTAGGGATCACTAGGCCCTACATTGAGACATACTCTCCAGGCTTTACCGTGCATTCCAATCCCGAATCACTAGGCCCAACAGAGAGAAAATCCACCTCTTGGCTTTACCATATATCTTGCCATTCACCAGCAAGGATTCCTAGGCCCACCGAGGCACACAATCTGGCTTTACCGCCACCCATACTCAGGTTTAGGGGTTAATAGGCCAATGAATTCGTGCATCCTCAGTCCGATTCAAGGACCACTACACAATGTGTTTCTCAATTTGGAGATCCACCCCGCTCAACTTCAAGTCCAATCCAACCATCCCACATAAACCAAATGAGAGAACACATGTCATCAAAGTTATTAGGAAATGACAAGGGTAGGCTGAAAATACTATCACACCTAGAAAATCCCATGCCATGGTAAAAAAGAAACACATGCAATCCCATGCATGCCAAATCTAGCAAGGAAAATACACATGCAAGTCGATACTTGCAATGAACCTTGATGTAGCTACTTGACCCTGCCTTTCCCTGCTTGATCTTTGCTTCCTCTTGCCTTATTTTCCTTTCTTGCTCCAATGCCAAAGTGCTCCAAGAAAACTCTAAGTGTCCAAGAGTATGAGAGAGAGAGAGAATAATGAAAGAATTCCAAAGCTAAACTGACCAGGCCCGAGCCAAGATCTTGCCAACTGATCCTCAAAAACATTTTTGTGAATGATGCCTCTATTTTCTTCATTTTCCATTATTTCCTTCATTTTCCTCCTCACATGCAACTTGTGACCTTTCACCTTCATTTTCTCCTAATTTCCATTATTTTCATAAATAAATGTGTCAAAATACCTTTTTGTCTCTTTAATGCCTTAGCCATTGCCTTTGCCAATTTCCTTAGCTCTAAACAAACAAATGAACACTCACTAGGATGTCGTGCCCACCATTCAGCTTGGAATACATGTCCCATCAACTGTGGCCTTATATATTTTTACATGGATTTTTCACCAAGGTTGTTTCAATTATACGTTAATCTAATTAAATATCATAAATTTGATATATTAACATAGAAAAGTATATGCAAAACATTAAATAAAATAATTATAATCACCATGTACTATATAAAATTTATTAAAAAATTCGTAAAGCCATATTAATTTCTTTTTATATACCAAAAAAAACATTTTTATAACAATATTTGAATATTTAAGTAAATAAAAATAATTACAAAGACCTAAATATTTTAGTAAATAAAAATTATTTTTTGAAACATAATAAAATTGACCATACTCATTTATAATAATCAGATATTAAAATATTAAAAAAAAATGATAAGTTACTTTAAAAATAGTTTAATTAAAAAAATTATGCTATAAAATATGATGCAAATTATAAAATTTAAAATTTAAATATTCTTAATTAATTTTATCTATTAAAAAGATATAAAAAATAATCTAAAAATTATAATAATGAAAATCATAATTCGCTCCATATCACATGAAGAATTAATTTTCCTTCCATCCATAACACATTATCTTCATCGATCCATATACATAGATATAATTTTTTTAAATTTAATAAGCATTATTTCTAAAATTTTCCATAAAATGTTCAATTAAATAAAAATTTGAAGGTGAACTTTCTTCCCATTTAGAATTTGCAAAATATAGAGTATAAAGGATTATTATAATCAACAAATTACATACAAGAAAATTAAGATCAAAAATGATTTATAAATAATTATAAGAAGTTTTTTTTGGTTTGAAATTTTTATTATTCACATCTGTGTTCTCAATAATGTAATGGAAGCATACTAGAATACATGTTATAAGTAAATTTGTTTGAATGAATTTAAAAGGGAAAAGGAATTGCTATCCTTCCCCATAGAAGGATAGAGAGGAGAGAAATATTCATTTTCATATATATATATATATATATATTTAATATATTATTATTGATTGCAATGAATTTTTTATTTAAACTCCATTATAAGAGGAAAATAACAGGTGAAAGTACAAGTTGAATTTCTGAAATTTTTATTTTATTATTTTTTATATTTTAAACAATTGCATAAAAAACTCCATTATAAGATTAAAATAATAGGTGGAAAAACTCCATTATAATATGAAAAGAATAAGTGAAAGTACAAGTTGAATTTAAGGAAATGAAATTTTTATTTTGTTCACTTTTCATATTTTAAACAATTTCATTGTAACATTTAAAATAAAGGGTGAAAGTACAAGTTGAATTTAAAGAAAGTTAAGGTCTATTGGTTTTCATGGTTCCCCTTCAAATCACAAGCTTTCTCATCATTTAAAATGTTGGTGATATATTAACCTAGAAAGGTATCTGCAAAACATTACATTTATTTATAAATTTTCAAGTCAAATCTGATGTATATGTTTGGGGAAATGATAATAAAGACAAATTGTTTTAGCCAAAATGTTTGGGGAAATGATAATAAAGACAAATTGTTTTAGCCAAAAGTTTTGTCATGTGGAAATTGGATTTGATAGGACATATTACATGGATCAATGTCAATTCAACAAAAAATTTAAGGCAAGTGATATGCAATATTATGGAATAAATGCAGTGTATGGGTCACTAACTATTCATTTACATACACCGCCAAAGGCCTATCTCGTTGATCCATTGTGCTCTATGTTGACCTAAGGATACATACCTTTAATGAAAAACCATGTTCATACCTTTGTCTAATAACTTTTTTGTAAAGTTAAAATTTTTGGTTGATAGAGGAGGATAATCATGTGTAATTAGAGTAGGTTAACCACTCTACACCAAATCAGAAGCTAACTTTTTAGCAATATAGAATCACTCCATATATATGAAATTGTTTTATATAATTGTTTTTTTTAAGAGGAGCCTATCATAATAATTGAATTAACAATGAGGGTAATTATCATATATTTGGAAGGTGAAAAATGATATCATAATTCAGTTAATAATGAATAATAAAGACAATGATTATTGACTTTTATCTGTTAATGTGAATTAACTTTTTATTATTATTAAAAAAAAAAAAAACATATAAAATAATTGGTTAGTAATTTATGAGAAGCTATATGTATATAGCTATCTTAATTTTGTATCTATTCAATATTAGTTTGAATTTATTTAACAAATAGATTTATTAAGTGTTTAGGGGATGAAAATTTTCAAATTTTGAAAACTTTTAACTTGCACTTTTGAGGAAATCTTTGAAAAAATGGTTCTTGTAAGGTGGTTATAAATTTGAATAATTATGGATTTTTAAGTTGCACTATTTAATTTATTTAGTCTAATATTGAAGTATATAGGAACCAAGTAATGATGAAAATGGATTGTTTTCCTAATCGATTTTCAGATTAAAATAATGAATGAATGTTGTTGCTATTGTGATTGATACATTTTTCTTTTTTCTTTGCAGTACACAAGGGAAGTTTTCCTTTGTTGCCAGCAAAGGTTGTTTCTTTTGGTATGGATACTGCTATTTGGAAATTTCTCCCCTTTGAGATTATTGAGCTTCTGTTTCATTGGCTTCCTTTGTTGGTCTTGATGAAATTTAAGTTGGTTTGTAGACAATGGTGTCTTGTTTTGGAAAACCTGTTTTTTCTTGCGGCTTGTGATTGATGTCGTGAGAAAGAGTTAGGATTTATTTATTTCTCCACTCATTTTCCCAATGATTGCTTCATAGCATCATATCTTAACAATAGTGGTCACTTGTCTACTATGGTGTTTCCTTTTCTTCATTCTGCATACATAATTGAAAGTATAGTGGGATCAATGATTTTGTTCAGCATGCTTGGAAGTTATTTGCATACAAAAAAATTTCATTGTCAACCCTTTTATGAAGACATTTAGAAATGTTGTAGTTCTTAGTGTTGGGGAGCAAGGATTCTTCTCTTTATTTCAAAAATGCAGTACAGGAAACTATGAATGGGTGTTTTTGAAACATGCTTGTAAAAACAAGCACTCACATTTTCTCATTTGCAGTAGTGTTGACAACGTTTGGAAGAGGATGGAGCCACTAGGGGAATTTTGAGATCCAAAATGGGCCTCCTAAGGAGATTGTAAAATAATAGTGGAAATAATAAAATAATATTAGATTACATCATCAATTTCTAGAGGGAAAAACTAAAAAACTAATTTTTTAACTTGTATTTTCAACTTATCTCCCTATGGGCTTAGTCAAATTTCGAGAGGAAACACTTGTTGGATGCAAAATTTGATTCCTCATCCAAGGAGTACCCATGTTTCATAATTTCGATGGATCCTGCTACACAAAAAATGAGAAATTAATGAAACGTGATTGCAATCACATTTTTTCATGTATTTCTCATTTTTCGTGTAGCAGGGTCAATCGAAAGTATGCAACATGGGTATTGTTGGGATGAGGTCCCTTGGGTCAGTTTTGGGGTTAAAATAACCCAAGTTTTGATGTATTTTTTGTACCTAATATAAAGTCTCCGCGATTTTTGGATGCAGAGTGCGTAGATGACTAGGAGTCAAAGGGGTTTTAGCTTCTTGATTATGTAAAGTTTGAGTCAGTTTTGAGATCCATCCATGGTCCGCGAAACGTGGGATTGTATGAAAAAGGCTATAAATAGGTGTGTCTTAGAGAGTCTAAGGCATGTCTACATGGATAACAGATGGAGTCTTAGAAGTGATAGCGCAGAGAAGTGGGTTAGATAGGAGAAAAAGGCTCTGTAGCTAAGTGCAGAGAGGTCTAGGTAGAGTTTGCAGCTGAGTGCACAGAACCCTGCAGCTGAGTGCATAGAGTAATTTTGAATCTATAAAGCTAAATTGAAGATAAATAAAGAAAGTTACTGAAGAAATCCTATGTATATCTATTTCTCTTTGTTTACTTTTGTTTATGATATATGTTGTGGATGAATAATGTGTTTATGAAATATTCATCTAATGATGCACGATTATCTTGAATAAGTATTAATAGATGTACGCAATTCATGTTAAGTCCTTTTGTGAACACTGTGATGAATTCTGTTATGTTTACTAATTAACCTAAGTAGATATGCGCGAACACTAACATAGGGTTGTTCTCTAATGCGCATAAGTGGATAAATCAACTATTAAGGGTCCGCAAAGGATAATCATAGACCTTGACGAAAGCCTGAAGGTTGTTTTAGTAGAGTTGCAGTATCGATACCTAAGGGATTATCGATATGCGGAAGGAAGATCTGAGGTGCTAAATGACATCACACTAATCTCTGGATGAAAAAACTTGGTTCTTGCATCCCCCAATACTGCTTCGGGTGAGATTGCAGCCTACGCTACGTGGGTTGTTGCCAAAAGGGCTAGTAGTGTAGGGATATGTTGGTTGGAGCAACTAACTCTGAACCTGGGTTAGGACCCCCTAAGCCAACAAATGGTTTTGTTGTTGGGACCAAAATCTTCTTGAAAGAGATGTATGATGTCACATCATTGGAACTTGACCAAGAAAGAAATTGAAAAGTGGTTGGATCGAAAGATTCACGAGTTTGCGGCGCAAGAAAACAGGAACCCGCGCTTGTCAAAAGAAGAGTGGCTGAACAGGTATCTGTATACAGAGATACATGAAATCTTCTTCTGCACTTTTCCCATTGAAATTTATGAGTGGTTCGCCAAATTGACAACCAACCAAGGAAAGTGGAAGCTTGCTAATCCTATAGTGTGGACTCCTGAATTAGTGCGATGATTAGAAGCCTCTGAAAACTAGATTGTGTGGGTTGTTGATCATTGACTCGATTGGATTCTGGGAGGATTTGTTATAGAATTCGCGGTCGATACCTCAGTTAGCTACAGTAAAGCGATGATATTTCAAGGGACCGCGAGGTAAGTATTTAAGATCTTTGAATAACGGATAAAAATGTTGTTATGTGAAAACTGAGTTATGCCATTGCCTTGATGTTCAGTGCTACATGAAGTGGAAAAATGTTTAGAGATCGAGAGAGATCAGGTCCAGAATATGGCTCTTTGATCGAACCTCCTTCGAGTGACGAAGAGGGGGTGATACATGCGTCATCGCAGAGTGTTGTCCAGCTGATAACAAAGGGTTTTCCCCAGACACATCATCCATCCATTCCACCTCCACCTCCACCACCATCGTATACACCTTCGTCCACACCTCCACCACCACCGTTCAACATGTCAAACACAATGAAGTTGTTGATTTTCAAGGGCATAGGGAGTGAAGATACATAGCAGTTCTAGTTTGTTGCAAATGTTGTGTGGACAACACAACATATTACTGATGACAATATAAAGAAGGCACAATTGGTCACCGCTCTACAGGATCACGCGTTGACTTGGTATATTAAGTATTGTTCTAATAATCCTCTAGCATCGCTAGCAGATACTAAGGCTTCTTTGAACAAGGATTTTAGTAAGCCTAAGTCTGAATCACAGTCAGTAGTTGGATTCAAGGAAATCATGATGAGGGTTGATGAGACACCTTGGGAATTAGATCAAAGGTTGAAATGTGTAATTCGAGAAGCTAACATGCAGCTCACAGATGGTCAGCATCACGAGTGGTTTATAGCTTCGCTTCTGCCCCACCTAGGAACTCAGGTAGAAGCCCTGGAAATCGTGACGAGGTTGCATGCAATTCCCATTCAAGATGCAACCTTGGGGGTACAACATATTCACTCTCAGTTACATAGCCTCTGCTTAGAATTGTAGACCTTGAAAAAAGACAAGGAGATTAAACTAGAGGTATGCATGGGAGTCTCGCGTCTGAAGTGTAAGAGCCAGGGGCACGATAAAGAGCACTGTCCCATATTCGCGAATTATATAACAGGAGGGGGACCAATTCCCCTGAGGCTAGAAGCTCCAATGGGATCAAGTGTAGGGGCTGCGCTATGTTGCGCTATTTGTCATGTTGCTGGAAAAAATGCGACGAATAGTTGCCATTTGCTGCAAAAGCTTGTCCAGACACTGCAACATTTGTTCTGTAACTTCTACAAATCAGTGGGCCATGATGAGCACCACTGTCACAGCTATGAGCTGATGATGGAAAGAACACCTACATACTGGATTCAAGCAAAAACTCGGCCTCTAGAGTAGGGCGCCGGAGGAGTGCACGAAGGATATCAAGGATGAGGCTGACGAGGAGGAGGACCTGGTAGATGTTGGGGTTAGGTTATATGTTACAACTGTGGTACACCAGGGCACTACACATGAGAGTGTCTGAATCAAACACACTCGCCATGTCAATACTGTAGCCAGTTTGACCATACCATAGAAGAATGCCCAGTGCTGATAGCTAAGATGCAGGAGAAGAAGGCGTAGCTTCAACAACCTACGCATAACTTACAAATGATGAGAGTTGAGCTCCGCGAGGAAGATCAAAGCATGAATATAGTACTGAGGAGTGGAATAATGAATGGCAATGATAAGGGTAAACAACCTAAAGAGGAAGGATGGGTCCGCAAGGCCCCACAAAAGGAACTAGGTTTTGATCTAGCGTGCACTAAGGAAACAATATGGGGGCCAAGAAAATATTTGTTGAGGCATCCACCTCCGGAAGTTAGGACAAGGTGCAAGACACCAACACGCCTACAAAAGTTGACCCTCTGTGCTACTACGTTTTTGGAGACCTGCATAAAAATGTTGTGTGATAGCAAAGTTGTGGAAGGCCTGCAGGAGTTAATAAACAAATGCACCAATGAAGAGAAGGTCCCTAATGGACACTGGGTGGTTAGAAAATTGGCAAACACAAGGCAAGAACAAGGCGTTATATGAGACTCACCGTGCAGATAGGAGATTATTAGATGGACTAGGTCATCTTGGATTTGGGGTCTGATGTGAACGTACTACCAAAGAAAGCATGGGAAAGAATGGGGAGACCTGCACTGCAGTGGTCTCCGATCTAGCTCATAATGGAAAACTAGTAGAAAATCATCCCTATGGGACAACTATACGGAGTCACAGTTGATATAGAGGGTGTGAGCATGATGGTTGACTTTGAGGTGACATATATTGTAGATGACATTAATCCATACCCTACGCTACTAGGAATTGATTGGGCCATTGACATGAATGGGGTCATCAACTTGAAGAAAAGGAGAATTTTG
Source organism: Pinus tabuliformis (assembly GCA_031772625.1). Classification (NCBI taxonomy): domain Eukaryota; kingdom Viridiplantae; phylum Streptophyta; class Pinopsida; order Pinales; family Pinaceae; genus Pinus; species Pinus tabuliformis. The sequence goes on from CM062811.1 coordinate 1,138,045,366, forward strand.
TTTGAAAGGAAATTGATTCGGGTTGTAGTGTTGTTGGACCCTGCAGGAGGGGTGCGCTACACTAAACCAGTCTACAACTATGAAGAAAGTGATGATGAACTAGATCAGATCTACAAAATAACAGTGCGAGAGTAGGACTGGATCAATCCAATGGTAGATGGACAGATTGCATGGGACTGGGAGAGCTCCTGTACCTCTAATTTGGATGAAGAGTTCGAACAATGGCATAATCGCTTTCATGAAGTACCCACGCTGCGATGCAATATGATGGCAAAATAGTTGCGCTGTGTTTCGTTAGAGGTAAGGAACTTACCTTATTATGATGGTTTAACTGATGTGGATAAGTTTTTGGATGCATTTGAGCATGAAGTCCCTGAGGATCACCGCTTCCAAGCATTAGATTTGGCACTGCGTGCTACGCCCGCACGATGGTGGGGTATGCAAAAGGATAGCTTTGATGGATGGTGGGATTACAAAAGAATGATGAGGTTACGGTTTGGGCATCCTAACACTAGATTGACTAAGAAATATAACGGGAAGGATGATCTGTTCAATCAACTAGTAAAATGGACTAAAGCATGGGGAACATAATCGCAACCAAAATGGGTACACATATTCTGCCATACTTTGGACACAATTCCCATGAACTGGTATCTAGAAACATAGCTCCACCATGGCACCACAAAGTGGGATATATTGAGGGAAGGGTTCCTATTGACTTTCATCTTTGAAGATGGATTCACAAGCATCGATGAAGCCCTACAAGAGATTAAGGAAGTTATCTTCATAACGCCGCAAGAACCGATGGAATGGGTCCAACCAGATTGGAGCACCTAGCTGTGTTATGTGCTGGAATGTTATAATGTGATTGCTGAAGAGGAGGATGACAATCCAAGAAATATTAACATTCCATAGGTAGAAGGGAATCGCGAAGTCGAGGGCCCTCATATAGACAACCTGGACATCATCGCGCTATTGAAGACAAAGCAAGTAAACATTGGTACCGAAGTAGAACCAAAGTTTGCAAATATTTGCCGTTATGAAAATCGCTCTAAAGCCATATGTGAAGCCTGTTAAATAGAGGTCATATCGCCTTAATCATAAATACAAGGAGAAGGTTTGCATAGAGCTAGATAAGATGCTGGAATCACGCATCATAGAATCAGTTGAAGAATCTGATTGGGTGAGCCCAATGGTGGTTTAGGAGAAGAAGAAGAAGGGTGGGATAAGGATTTGTGTAGATATGTGGAAGCTTAATGATGCATGTGTCCATGATCCATTCCAAACATCATTTACCGATGAAGTATTAGAAAATGTTGGAGGATAGGAGGCCTACTCATTCACTGATGGGTTTTCAAGGTATCATCAAATCAAGATCACGCCTAAGGATAGGAGCAAGACAAACTTTGCAACGGAATGGGGTTGTTTTCAATACATTGTGACGCCATTTGGACTTAAGAATGCACCTACGATATTTTCTCACGTAGTCATCGCAATGTTTAAGGAGTTTATTAACAAGTTCCTAGAAGTATACTGATGACTTGATAGTATTCGGATTAGTAAAACGCCATGTATCAAGTTTGTGCTTGATGTTGGATACAAATCACAGATTTCAAATCACGTTGAACCTGAATAAATGCCTCTTTTGTGTTCCATTTGGAATCTTGTTGGGTCATGTAGTGTGCAAGCAAGGACTAATGGTGGACCCTACAAAGATTGTAGTAATTTTGAATTTGGAGGCCCCAAGGAATGTTAAGCAGTTGCGCGCGATGCTGGGACATACGGGATATCATAGAAAAGTTATCAAAGCATATGCTCAAATTACCGCACCTATGGAGAAACTACTAAAGAAGGACACAACATTCTGCTGGAACGAAAAGTGTTAGCGCAACTTAGATGTCTTGAAAGAAAAGATGGTTACCGCGCTGATCTTGGTATTCCTTGATTGGAAAAAGGAGTTTCACGTACATCTAGATACCTCTTGTATTGCATTGGGTGCAATATTAATGCAAGTTGGTGAAGGAGAATTGGACAATCCTATAGCCTTCATGAGTAGGAGATTATCGAAGGCCGAGAAGAATTACTCAACGACTGAGCACAAAGGATTGGCCATGGTGTACACGCTATAGAAATTCAGGCACTATCCATTAGTAGGGAATTTCAAGATGTACACAGATCATTCTGCCTTGAAATACCTAGTCAACAAGCCTGTGTTGGGGGGTAGATCTGCAGATGGTTGCTACTATTCCACAAGTATGACTTTGAAGTAGTTGTAAAGGCAGGGAGGTTAAATGCAGAGCCTGACCATCTATTGCGGATCGAAATGGGAGAGGAGCCTAATAATTTGGAGGAAGGGTTTCCAAATGTGAAACTCTTCACGGTGTGCGTAGTGGATAATAATTTTGTAGATATTACTCACTTTTTTACTACAGGGATGGCACCTGAATGGTATACAAGTCAGCAGAAGAAGGAACTCGTAGTGCATGTGACATATTTTTTAGTTATTGCGGGACATCTATATAAGATGGGTGTAGAAGAAATATTTCGAAGATATGTGCTAGATTTTGAGAGGGATAGTATTCTCACTGAAGCTCATGGAGGGGCTGTGGGAGGTCATTATGCAGGAAAAGCGACTACGCAGAAGATTTTGTGTGCAAAACTATGGTGGCCAACACTGCACAAGGATTCCAAGGAGTATTGTAAGGCATGCGATGCATGTTAGAGGATGGGTAGAGCATCGCGAAGAGATGAATTGCCATTACAACCCCAAGTATCATTGCAACCATTTGAAAAATGGGCAATTGATTTTGTTGGGCCAATTCATCCCCAGGGAAGAAAATTGGTGCACGCTATATCATCACCGTGACAAAATATCTAACCAGATGGGCAGAGGCATAGCCGGTTAAGGATTGTACAGGGGATATAGAAGCAAAGTTTTTGTTTGAGTATGTATTAACTAGATTTGGCTGCTCGAAAGCATTGATGAGTGAAATAGGTACACACTTTCTGAATGAAACAATTAGCGCACTATAGGAATAATTCTAGGTCTACCATTAGAGGAGTACACTGTACCACCCATAGGCCAATGGAACTGTTGAAGCATTCAACAAGATTTTGGAAAATGTGCTGACAAAGATATGCAATGCGCAGTGGAATGACTAGGATGTGTGTGTACCTGCAGTATTATGGGCGTATAGGACTACTTGCAAGAATATGACAGGACAAACACGATTCAGGCTAGTCTATGGGGTAGAAGCTGTAATGCCAATGGAGTATATTATGCCTAGTCTGTGCATAACGACTCTCACAGGTATGTCAGATCGCGAATCCTTGAAGGAATGACTTGCATAGTTGATGGAACTTGAAGAGGACCAAGTATTGGTAGTATTCCATCAGCAAGTACAGAAGGAACATGAAAAATATTGGTACAATCGCCACATCAAGCTTTGCACATTCAAGGTAAAAGATCTTCTCTTGTTATATGATAGTAAGTTCACTAAGTTTCCAGGTAAATTTCAGATGCATTGGCTGGGGCCATATATTATCAAAGAAATTACAGATGGAGGTGCAGTTCAGCTCGTGAAGCTTAATGGAGAGCCTTTTCTGGGAAGAGTGAATGGGACCCGCTTGAAGCTGTATATAGGGGATCCTGTACAATGACTATATGGTAGAAGGACAGTCTTAGTGCTCCAGGTAGTTGTAAGGGAACGCCGGACTATAAACTACACTGCCAGGTTTGGAGAAATATGCAGCAGGCAGGTTGTGCGAAAGATAATGAAGATACAATCTAGGGAGATGTGCATAGGAAGTTGTGCCATGGAGGGAGGTGCCACACAACACAATAGAAAAGTGACTGTTGGAGTCACTGTTCATGACTTGGCAGCTAGAAGACGGTTAAGAAGAGCAGGATGGCAACATTTAAGGCAAAAATATTTGAAGATCTACCGCCAAAACAATATTAATTATCAGAATTTAGGGGGAATGGTAGAATTTGAATTCAAAAACCCATATAAATTACATGTGCTGGTCCAACAGAGAACACTTTGTGCCGAGTTGCTGTTTAGATTTGTTGCATGTCACCTATGAACCACTCGTATCGGGAGGATTTAGTCGTGAGCCCTATGTTTACTAAGTTGTCTGAGTTGAATCATAAATTCACTCTCGAAAAAATTCTTGGACCAAGCCCTACAGAAACATGAGTATTGGTGGTGATGTTACCTTTGAGGGAGCTGCCCCAGAAGTGGTAAGTATGGAAGCTCCGGTTCCTGTGCCTACGACGCCGAGGTCACCTAGGCTGAAGCCTACCCTTGTGAGAGAAACCCAATTAGCTAAACCAAAGAAGGATAAGTAGAAAAAGCCCGTAGCGGTGCACAAGTCCCCCAGGAAGCATTCTGCAGTGTAGAAACAAAAGAAGCACAAGCAGCCAGAGAAAATTGTGGACCTGGAGGTAGAAAAAGGCCAGGGTAAAGAAGATATAGATGCTAAAGGAGTGGATCCCATTACGAAGCTACCTGACTATATCCCTCCGCGGAAGGGAAAGGTGAAGGCCGCAAAAGGACCAGCGACAGAAAAGCTAGTTGAGGAGGTCAAGCAGGAAACCACTCAGAGCGCTGTTGAAGTTTCTGTGATCTAGGTAGATCTGGGGGATCTTCGCAGCAAGCTCATAGTGCCAACAGTGTGACTCGAGGGCAATTTACGATCTTCGTGTTGGGGGCCTATTGGGATGGGGTCCCCTGGGTCCATTTTGCGGTTAAAATAACCTAACTTTTGATGTATTTTTTGTAACTAATGTAAAGTATCTGAGATTTGTGGATGTGAAACACGTAGATGATTATGATTCAAAGGAGTTTTATCCCCTTGTTTATGTAAAGTTTGAGTCAGTTTTGAGATCTAGCCATGGTCCACGAACCATGGGATTATATGAAAAAGGCTATAAATAGGCATGTCTTAGAGAGTCTAAGGCATGTCTATGTGGATAACAATGGAGTCTTAGAAGTGATAACACAAAGAAGTGGGTTAGATAGGAGACAAAGGATCTGTAGTTGAGTGTGGAGAGGCCTAGGTAGAGTCCGTAATTGAGTGCACGGACCCCTGCATTTGAGTACGTAGGGTAGTTTTGAGTCTGTAAATTTGAATTGAAGATAAAGAAAGAAAGTTATCGAATAAATCTTGTGTATATCTATTTATCTTTGTTTAATTTTGTTTATGGTATATGTTGTGGATGAATAATGTGTTTATGAAATATTGATCTAATGATGCGCAATTCTCTTGAATAATTCTTAATAGATGTACGCAATGCATGTTAAGTACCTTCACGAATACTGTGATGAATTGATCTAGGTGGATGTTGGTGGCCACCCACCTATCCCATTTGAACCCCCACAACTGTCTCTTTCAGTCTTCTAGTTTCCTAAATTGTAGCACAATTTACTATTTTTAGCAGTTTTTTTCGGGTCCTGAACTTTCGGAGCCGTTTTGAGGCCCTAAATGACGTTTTTTGGGAAATTTGGGGGCAACATGGGTCCATGGATCGATGTTTCTCTTCCCAAAGTGGTAGTGCTCGGATAGATCTTTCTAACGAGCTATCGTACACGTCAAACGGAGATCGTATGCCAAAGTTACGACCCCGGGAAATTGATGTACCAATTTACCCAAACAGGGCCCAAAGTTTGGTGTTTCATCTTCTAGGGTTAGGTTTTGGAATGTTAAGGGTTTTCCATTGTTTCTCAACAATAAATAGGCATTGGAGCCTCATTGTAACACAGTTTTAGAATAGTTCAGAGGCATGTAACCACCACATCTCTTCTCAGAGATAAGCTACCATCGCCCTAGCTGGTTTATTTCCATTACTGTTTGTAAGCATATTTCAGTATTTTACATTAATGAAATGAAGTATTATTTCCACTGCATATCTGTGTTTATGGTTATCTCTGTAATTTGTTGCGTTCCTGTTTAAGTCTGGATTAGTGGTATCAGAGCGGTCTACTTTTTCTCTATTTTTCTTTGCATGTCCCCAATGAGGTCGGGGTATAAGGAGTTAGGGCTTGAACTGGTCGAACCTTTGCAAGACCAGCCTCAAAAATCCCGACGGCCTCCCATGGTGAATGAGAAGAAAGATGAGGGGGTAGGAGATCCTATCAAAATCTTGCTCGAAGAAGCCCTCGAGCGACAGAGGAATGTGATGATGGACAACTTTGCTCAGATCCTTCAGCGGCTACCCAGAGACGACGCATCGACTTCCAACAGCTACTCTGGAAACGCCACACCATTTAAGGTACAGGTTAATTTTGAAATCCCCATCTTCGAGGGTCAAATAGATGCAGATGTTGTAGATAAATGGTTAAATCTGCTAGATGGGTATTTTTCTGTTCTTGAATTTTCAAGTCGGGAAAAGATTGTTTTCGCTCTTCTCAAAGCAGCCCCCCACGTCAAGGATTGGTGGGAAACCTACTGCGAGCAGAAGGATGAAAGTACAGGCTCATTATTTTCAGCCGCACCCACTTGGAATGACTTTCGGGATGCCATCAAGGAGCAGTACTACCCTGTCAAAAGCTATGAGGACAAATACATCAAATGGACCACACTGCAGCAGGGACGAGAACAAGATGTGCTAGAGTTCACAAACATTTTTCATACCCTTCGCACACAGTTGGGTATCAAAGATTCTGAACTGCATATGGTACTCAAATACCACGACTTCCTACACAGATACATCCAGGAAGAGATGGAGTTCTTGAACATCTCCTCACTCGGCACATCATACCGATACACTGTCAAAATCGAGCAAAAGTTCAAACAGAAGAAGCGAGACTTTAGATCTACAAATCCGAAGCCCAAAGGACAAAGCCAAGGCGGGGTTACCCAAGACAAACCATCGAAGCCGCAAGAAAAGAACAACACCACGAAGCCAAAGACGGACACAAGAAAGTGGTGTGAGTTCCACAAGAGTCCCACTCATAACACAAGTGAGTGTCAGACCAAGCAGTCGCTGGTGGTTGAGTTGAAGGCTTCTGAATCAGATGCATGTTCTGACCCTGAGCGAGAACCCGACAAGGGGAATGGCAAAGGGAAGAAGATTATTGATGCGGATCCCAGCGCCACTGTTGCCACCACCAAGATCCAGAAGAATGAGCCTGAAGAACTAGAGGAGGGGGAGCGCCTTTTACACTCACAAATGTGGGTGAAGGGTTCACCGCTGTAATTCATTGTTGACAGTGGGAGCTAGAATAACCTCGTTTCAGCAGAGGTTGTGAAGCGGTTGGGCCTATCGAATACACCACACCTGCAGCCGTACAGTATCAGGTGGCTTCATGAAGGACGAGATCTCAAAGTTCGCCAGCAGTGCCGCCTTCCCTACAGCATCAAGCCCTTCACAGACGAGTTATTATGTGATGTTACACCTCTGGATGTTTGTGATGTACTATTAGGCCAGTCATACTTGTGGAGGCGACATGCTGTGTATGAGTCAAGGCCTCACGCTGTCATTATTTCTTTGAATAATTCATTATATAGGATACCAAAGGTAGCCCCACCTACTGCCACTTCTTTGATCGCTGCTAAGAAAGGCAGCAAGCTCATCTCACAGACTAGGAAATTTATTTTCTATCTGGTTCGCTCCGAAAGTAAGGGGAATATCGTTGCTACATCCATGACCCCCACAAAGGGTCCCTCCACGCAGCAGCAACAACAAAGGGATATGGTCATGACAGAACATAGGAACAACTTCTCCTCACCCACAGGGGTACCATACAAGCTTCAGGTGGGCAACAAAGTCTGGTTGCATCTGCAGAAAGAGCGCCTTACAAGAGCCCATCAAAAGCTCCGACCACACCGACATGGTCCTTACGGCATCACCAAGGCTATGGGAAACAATGCTTTGGAGAACAGGATTCCTCCATTCCTTCACCTGCATCGAGTGTTCAATGTGGACCATCGTCAACCATGCTTCCCACCATTACTAGACACAACAGAGATTGCAAAACAGCTCACTAGAGACCCAGCTCAGCAGAAGCTTCCTCATCTCAGGGAGGAACTCAACACAATGGGGACCATTGCTTCCTAAGGGGGGAGGAATGATCCAGGTGGATGTTGGTGGCCACCCACCTATCCCATTTGGACCCTCACAACTGTCTCTTTCAATCCTCTCAGTTTCCTAAATTGTAGCACAATTTACTATGTTTAGTAGTTTTTTTCAGGCCCTTAACTTCCGGAGCCGTTTTGAGGCCCTAAACGACATTTTTTGGAAAATTTGGGGGCAACATGGTTTGTTGCCCTTCCCAAAGTGGTAGTGCTCGGATAGATATTTCTAACAAGCTATCGTACACGTCAAACGGAGATCGTATGCCAAAGTTACGACCCCGGGAAATTGATGTACCAATTTACCCAAACGAGGCCCACAGTTTGGCGTTTCATCTTCTAGGGTTAGGTTTTGGAATGTTAAGGGTTTTCCGTTGTTTCTCAACAATAAATAGGCCTTCGAGCCTCATTGTAACACCAGGGTCTAGCTCAGCTGGAGGTCAAAACTACACAATTTTTGGGAGGAACAGTCCAGGCTGCGGGAAGGCTAGGCAGACAAAATCTACGCAATTTTTGGAAGGAGCGAGCAGCAGGAGCCTGGTAGCCAAAACTGCACAATTCCTAGAGCGAACTGATAGATGGCTGTTGGGACCTTGGTAGCAAAAACTATGCAATTCCTGGAGGTAACTAGCAGTCAGCTCTTGGGGCTTAGCAGCAAAAACTATGTAATCCCTAGAGGGAACTGGCATTCAGCTGCTAGGAGCTGTTGGTGGGAAAAATTGCGTTGATGCTAGGAGGCTAGCCTACTGATCACCTCTATGTAGTTTCTAAGCTGAGAGGATTGCTGGGCAAAAGAGGGTTTTCTCATGAAATCTGCACAATTTTTTGGGTGAGCAACCGACCGACTGACTGGTGGGCTGGCTGGAAAAAATGAGAAATTTTATGAGGGAGACAGGGACGGGCACTTAGTGTCTGTCTGACCTGTCTGTGAAATTTTCTCAGTCAGCGGAGCGGGCAAGGTCTGTAGCCTCTGCGCAATTTTTGAGGGGAGTCAGTCCCGGGGTGATTATCGGATCAAATTATCTGATTGACCAGTAGGAGGGTTGATTGGTCAGCTTTTTGCCAACACTGCTTGAAATGACTTGCATGATACTTCTGTGTTGCGCTGGTATCAGTTGATTTATTCGATGGCAGGCTGAAGGTCCTGTTGTTAGAGGGGAATCCGGTCATCATAATTTCAACAAAACGACTAAGTGTGTGAGTGATTGAATTGGTGCATACACATACTTGCAAACACACACTTACATGACTTAACGACGAGACGACTCAAACCATCCAAGCACACATGCTTAACATGACTAACCAACGGTGTGAGCGATAGGCGCGATGCTTATGATTGGTTCTTGGGCGATCGCGATGATGCTTGCACGACAATGTATATGGCTCCGTGTGTGAGCGTGACATATGTTTACATAGCAAACACAACATGTACACACAAAGTGAAGACCTTGTGTATGACCAGAACATGGTCGCAAGCATGACATTGACCTCAACATGAAAAAGTTATCTATCAAACGATCAAGCAAGGTGGGGGAAAAAACTCACACGAGCTCACGGGGTGAACTTGAGTGCGTGTAGACATCAAGTAGAACTCTCAAAGGAGGCTCCGAAATTGGATGCGGACCAACATTTTGGAGGGTTTTGGAGTCGCTACAACAAACATATATGGGCACAGTTTCAGCAATCTGTGCATGTTGTGCCTCCTATTGTTCTTGTCCCTGCTACGCTTCCTTCTCTCTTTTGTGCAGCTCCTATTCTTCCCTAAGTTATCGCTTCAACTCTTGCAACTCCTTTTCTATTTCCTCCATCTTCTGTTTCTCTCTTTTCCTTTGCGCGATACTCCTGTAGCGTTGTCACCTCTTAGCCTCAATCTCCAAAGATGCTTTCAACACAAGTGGATCTACTTTGAACTTGCAGCTTTGCTCTGCCTTTGCGTTATCAATAACCTTTCTCTTGCCTTTGTCATGTGCAATTCTGCTACCTCTGCTGCTACTGATGATGCTGCTCTTTGAGATGCTTCTTCCTTCTTCTTTCCTAGCCACTCTACAGCTATGTTGACCCGTTCATTGAGCCTAGAGAAGTGACAGCAGTATCTCCATGGGTCGTCCTCAAGCCAATGACACACCCCATGGATCCATGGATGTTGCACTCTTGCACAGTGGTCTTTCACTAAGCAATGCGGGTCATACAAATTGAAATTTTTGGTGTCAAAGGAATCTTTTGAATTCCTCTTTCTCAGCCTCAGCATGCTTGAGATTACGGATCTCATACAACCCAATATATAAAGAAAGAGCAGGCCATGATTCCTTCTTCTTCCTGTGCAGTTTAGCTGACAACCATGTCGAGATGTGATATGAAATTTCTTTCATGATGAGCTTGTCCATGGAAAACTTCGGTAAAACATGTAGAGCCTTCTCCGCATTGTACATATGTATGAAGGTGCCAAGGGGTGAGGCATACCAATCTGCTATGTCAATCAATGCCTCCATCGTTGCTTGCGACATGCAAGGTGGATTCTGCTCAAATATCATCCTATACATAGGGGTGATGAAGTAGTGATCTGGATTTAAACAGGAACGCAACAAATTACAGAGATAACCATATACACAAAGATGCATCGGAAATAATACTTCATTTCATTAATGGAAAATACTGAAATATGCTTACAAACAGAAATGGAAATAAACTAGCTAGGGCGATGGTAGCTTATCTCTGAGAAGAGATGTGATGGCTACATGCCTCTGAACTGTGTTACAATGAGGCTCGAAGGCCTATTTATTGTTGAGAAACAATGGAAAAACCCTTAACATTCCAAAACCTAACCCTAGGAGATGAAACGCCAAACTGTGGGCCCCGTTTGGGGGTAAGTTGGTACATCAACTTCCCGGGGTCGTAACTTTGGCATATGATCTCCGTTTGACGCGTACAATAGCTCATTAGAAAGATCTATCCGAGCACTATCATTTTTGGAACGGGAAACACTAGTCCATTCCTTGGACTCGTGTTGCCCCCGGATTCCCCAAAAAACGTCGTTTAGGGCCTCAAAACGGCTCCAGAAGTTCAGGACCCGAAAAACTGCTAAAAATAGTAAGTTGTGCTACAATTAAGGAAACTGAAAATGCTGAGAAAGACAATGGTGGGGGTCCAGGTGGACTTGGCAGGTGGCCACCAATATCCACCTGGATCATTCCTCCCCCCTTAGGAAGCAATGGTCCCCATTGCGTTGAGCTCCTCCATGAGATGAGGAAACTTCTGCTGAACTTGTTCCCTGGTGAGCCACTTGCCCTGCTGAAGGAGTTGGCCCGCTTTGACAACTCGATACAGTTGGATATTCTGTTGGCGAGTGTTCTTGATCTGTGTGTCCATGATCCGATCAGTTGCAGCTTGTTCCATGCAATCTGGATTTAATTCTGTGGGTTTGAGCTGTTCTGCAATGTCGGATGTGTCTAGCAATGGTGGAAAGTATGGCCGAAGGCGGTCCACATTGAATACTGGGTGCAGGCCAAGGAATGGGGGAATGCTGAGCTCAAATGCATTGTCTCCCATAGCCTTAGTAATGGTGTAAGGACCATATCGGAGTGGTCTCAATTTCCGATAGGCTCCAGTAAGGCGTTCCTTTTGCAAATGCAACCAGACTTTGTCGCCCACCTGAAACTTGTGTGGCACCCGATGTTGATCATGTCGCTGCTTGTACTTGGCATTTGATTTCTCAAGAATGTCATGGACCTGCTGGCGAATATGTTGGATGCGCTCAATGAAGCTGGTGGCCTTATCTGTTTCGGACTGGACATGAGCTGAATTCATGTGAGTAGCTGCAAGTGGCATGGCCACATCAATGGGGCATAGTGGCTGGAATCCCAAACCCACCTGAAAAGGGCTATGGCCAGTGGAGCTGTGAAGAGCTCGGTTGTAGCTGTGCTGAACGTAGGGGAGGCTCTCGTCCCATGTGCGTGGATGCTTTGAGTTATACATGCGCAGAATGTGCACAATCATCCTATTGACAACCTCTGTCTGGCCATCAGTTTGAGGATGGAAGGCTGTGGACTTCGTGAGTTTGGTGTCCAGCATTGACCAGAGACTGGACCAAAAGGTGCTGAGAAACCGACTGTCCCGATCTGAGATGATAGACTGTGGGATCCCAAAGTGCACCCACACTCGTTCAAAGAAGAGTTTAGCAGTGGCTTCTGCTGTGATATTTTCTTGCAGGCCATCATAATGGCCATCTTTGAGAACCTGTCGACGACCACAAAAACACAGTCATTTCCATGCTTAGTGGAAGGAAGGCCTGACATGTAATCCATGGAGATGGATTCCCAAGGTCGACTAGGGGTAGGCAACGGGGTATAGAGGCCTTGCTTCTTAATGGTCGGTTTGGCAATGGCACAGGCAGTACATGATCGGATGTACTTCCCAACATCCTGTCGAAGATTCGGCCAATAGAAATAGTTTTGCAGTACTGCCACTGTTTTCTCGACCCCGAAATGCCCAGCAGCCCGACTGTAGTGTGCTTCCCAAATCATCTTGGCACGCTCGCTTGAAGGAACACAAAGGTGACCGAGGTGGCATAATAGGGCATCCTGGAGGTGAAAATCTGCAACCTGCCGACCCTCCAAGAGTGTCTGGTATGTGTGGCCGAATTCTGGGTCGCTTTTGTAGAGAAGTGGCCAATCAGAAGTCTCGTGCCCGCAAGAGTTGAGCACGGTGGTTAGCGCCATGATCGGTGGTCGACTGAGGCAATCTGCAACATTATTGGTGCTGCCCTTTTTATACTTGATATTCAAGTGAAACTGTTGCAGGTATGTAGACCACTTCTGATGGCGATCATTCTGCAATTTCCCTTGGGTCTGTATGAATTGCAGAGGTCGGTGGTCTGTGTGGATGACCGTTTCCTTCCCCAAAATGTAATGCTTCCATTGTCGGCAGGCCTGTACAATGGAATACATCTCTTTATCATAAGTGGGGTACTTCCGGACTGTGTCTGAAAGTGTTTCACTGTGATATGCCACTGGATGTCCATGTTGAGTAAGGACTGCCCCAATAGCATAGTCAGAGGCATCTGTCTCGACCTCAAATGGTTGTTGTAAATCTGGTAACGCGAGCACTGGTGCCGTGCAGAGGCGATCCTTCAACTCCCTGAATGCCTTCTGTTGAGATTCAGACCAAAAGAATTTTGCTTTCGCCCCGCCCTTGGTGACTTGACTCAAGGGCCAAGAAATATGAGAAAATCCCAACACAAACCTGCGGTAGAAGTTGGCAAGACCTAGAAAGCTGCGGAGCTCTGTTAGAGTGGTTGGAGAGGGCCAATCCCGAATGACTTGGACCTTGGCTGGATCGACATGCACCCCCTGTTCATCAATGATGTATCCCAGATACTGAACCTCGGTCATGCCAAAAGTGCATTTCTCCAAATTGGCACATAGCTTGTGTTGCCGCAGTGTTTGGAGAACCTGTCGGATGTGGTGGAGGTGCTCTTCCCAACTCTGGCTGAAGATCAGAATGTCATCCAAGTATACTACTACAAAGGAGTTGGTGAATGGCCGCAAGATGTCATCCATTAGCCTCATAAAGGTTGCAGGAGCATTCGTCAATCCGAAAGGCATGACCAACCATTCGAAGAGGCCCTCCTTGGATTTGAAGGCAGTCTTCCACACATCTGAGGGTTCAATTGGTACCTGGTGATATCCTGACTTCAGATCGATCTTGCTGAAATATTTCGCCCCCTTTAGTTGGTCTAGGAGGTCATCAATCCGCGGGATCGGGTACCTATTACGGACAGTGATCTTGTTCAGCGCCCGATAGTCAATACAGAGTCTCCACGTCCCATCCTTCTTCTGTACCAACACTATCGGGCTCCCACAGGGCGAAGAACTCGGACGGATGTGACCTTTCTGCAGGAGCTCCTGAATCTGCCTCTTGATTTCATTGTTCTCCAGAACGGAGCGCCGATAAATTGGTCCATTGGGTAGCGGCGCACCTGGGGTCAGATCGATGGAGTGCTTGACTTGACAGTGCAGAGGAACCCCTGCCGGGGAGGTGAAGATGTCTTCGTACTCCTCCACAATCTTGTCCATCTGTAGCTGCTGTGCAGAGGGACCCCGTTTGGAGGCCGCGGCCACTGTCTTCTTCTTCCCTTGAGGGCGTATCATCAGGAAAACAAATTTCCTGGTTTTGGAAATGATCTTACTGCATTGTTTTGCAGTAATCAAAGAGATGGCGGCAGGTGGTGCTACCTCTGGTATCCTGAACAACTTATTTCCCAATGTAATAATAACAGCACGGGGCCTTGATTCATACACAGCATGTCGCTTCCACAAGTATGGTTGTCCTAGTAATACATCACAAACTTCAAGGGGAGCAATGTCACACAATACCTCATCCGTGAAGGGCTTGATGTTGTATGGAAGGCGACACTGCTGGCTCACGCGAAGATCTCGCCCTTGGTGAAGCCACCCAATGGTGTATGGTTGTGGATGTGCTGTGGTCGGTAAGCCCAACCGCTTCACGACCTCTGCCGAAATGAGGTTCTTTTGACTCCCGCTATCAACAATGAACTGTATCGGGGAGCCCTTTACCCACATCTGGGAGTGGAAGAGACGCTCCTCCTCCTCTGGATCTTCGGGTTCATTTTTCTGGATCTTTGCGGTAGCAACAGTGGCGCTGGGATCCGCATCAATGATCTGCTTCCCTTTTTCATACCCCTTATCGGGTTCTGACTCAGAGTCGGAACATGCATCTGATTCTGAAACCTTTAGCTCAGCCACCAGTGACTGCTTGGCCCGACACTCACTTGTGTTGTGAGTGGAGCTCTTATGGAACTCGCACCATTTTCCAGTGTCCTTTCTCGGCTTCGCGGCGTTGCTCTTTGCTTGCAGCTTCAGCTGGTTGTCTTGGGCTGTCCCGCCTTGGCTTTGTCCTTTGTTCTGTGGTTTAGGGGCACCTTTCCCCTGCTTTGGATTCGCAGATCCAAAGTCTCGCTTCTTTTGTTTAAACTTCTGCTCGACCTTGACGGCATACCGGTATGCTGCGCCGAGCGAGGGGATGTTTAGGAACTGTATTTCTTCCTGGATGTACTTGTGCAGGCAGCCACGGTATTTGAGTATCAAATGTTGCTCTGAATCCTTGATACCCAACTTTGTGCGAAGGGTATGGAAAAGATTGGTGAACTCCAGCACGTCTTGGTCCCTTCCCTGCCGCAGCGTGGTCCACTTTATGTATTCATCCTCATAGCTTCTGACAGGGTAGTATTGCTCCTTGATGGCATCCCGAAACGAATCCCAGGTGGGTGCGGCTGAAAATAGTGAGCCAGTACTTTCATCCTTCTGCTCGCAGTAGGTTTCCCACCAGTCCTTGACGTGGGGGGCTGCTTTGAGAAGAGCAAAAACAATCTTTTCCCGACTCGAAAATTCATGAACAAAAAAATAACCCTCTAGAAGATTTAACCATTTATCTACGGCATCGGCGTCTATCTGACCCTCGAATATGGGGATTTCAAAATTAACTTGTACCTTAAAGGGTGTGGCGTTTCCAGAGGAGCTGCTGGAAGCCGATGTGCCGCTTCTGGGTAGCCGCTGAAGGATCTGCGCAAAGATGTCCATCATCGCGTTCCGTTGTCGCTCGAGCGCTTCTTCGAGCAATATTTTGATGGGATCTCCTGCCCCCTCGTCTTTCTTCTCGTCCGCCATGGGAGGCCGTCGGGATTTGCGAGGCTGGTCTTGCAAAGGTTCAACCAGTTCAAGCCCTAACTCCTTATATCCCGACCTTGTTGGGGACATGCAAAGAAAAACAGAGAAAAAGCAGACCGCTCTGATACCACTGATCCGGATTTAAACAGGAACGCAACAAATTACAGAGATAACCATATACACAAAGATGCAGCGGAAATAATACTTCATTTCATTAATGGAAAATATTGAAATATGCTTACAAATAGAAATGGAAATAAACTAGCTAGGGCGATGGTAGCTTATCTCTGAGAAGAGATGTGATGGCTACATGCCTCTGAACTGTGTTACAATGAGGCTCGAAGGCCTATTTATTGTTGAGAAACAATGGAAAAACCCTTAACATTCCAAAACATAACCCTAGGAGATGAAACGCCAAACTGTGGGCCCCGTTTGGGGGTAAGTTGGTACATCAACTTCCTGGTGTCGTAACTTTGGCATATGATCTCCGTTTGACGCGTACAATAGCTCATTAGAAAGATCTATCCGAGCACTATCATTGTTGGAACGGGAAACACCAGTCCATTCCATGGACTCGTGTTGCCCTCGGATTCCCCAAAAAACGTCGTTTAGGGCCTCAAAACGGCTCCAGAAGTTCAGGACCCGAAAAACTGCTAAAAATAGTAAGTTGTGCTACAATTAAGGAAACTGAAAATGCTGAGAAAGACAATGGTGGGGGTCCAGGTGGACTTGGCAGGTGGCCACCAATATCCACCTGGATCAAGTAGTCCGATAATTATATGATGACTCCATGATAGCTTCATTCGGAGAACAAATTGCAATAAGTGTGCACAGAGGTTTCCGAAGGTGTCCATGCCCAACCCAAGCCTAGGAACTGTCGATGAGCACAGACTGCATCCAGTATGTAAGCAGACATGTATATCTTCTCTTGTTGGCCCTTGGGCAGATGTTGGGATTCTGTTACTTATTCCTTCAACCTAAGAGCCAACATGTTGGACCAGGTGCAAGGTCTTCCTACGCTCGTCGTTTGATCCAACACAATCACCCAAGTCTATGGGAAGTCTCTGTGCTCTCCTCGCTGTATAAGAGAAATACAAAGATGACCAAGAGCTGATATGCCTTCCACAATATCTTCGTCTTGTAAACTTGGCTAGGTGTTGTCCTAAACTCGGATGGTTCTTTCACCTAGCTCTTCAAGATATCTCTTGATTTTACAATGTTGTTGGGTCTGGTGAAGGGTGTATCCATCGTGATCACCAACTGTGGAAAATGATACATATCCTGAAAATCCTTTTCCCTGAAGGTAGCAAGTTGTGTTCCACTAACACTACTAAACAAAATTGTCTTTGGATCAGTATGTGAGACAATCGAGTGGATCATGTCCGTGCATGGAAACGTAGGATACCTGCATGCAATCTGGTACAAGCCAGACTTGTGAATGTTGACATAGACCCTGCGGTCTTCCATACTTTCCTCAAATGTTCCTAAAAAGGTGTCTTCGATGTCTTGACATTTCATCTTGATATCCTTGTCTATGAACAACTTGGTGTCTTCATAGATAGGGAAGCTCATAGACACTTTCTCAACTGCATCTCCAATTGCACTCTCGACAGTGTCATTTCACCCTGCTCTCTTGGAGGCCATTGTACTTGTACTGTTGAGAAACGGACGAACACATGTGATACCTGGAGATAGAGAAACACTCATGGAAAGAAATATGTTAGTTGAAAACCAAAAGCAACTTGAGGACTGACATGCAACACACCTCGGTGATTGACTGGGAAGATTGCACAATTTTGATTGAGAGGTTGGGAGATTGACTACCAAAATTGCACAAAGAAAAGTCCAGCCTATTAGCAGGTTGACTTACTACTAGAATTTCGTAATGAAAAGTCTAGCCTAGCCTACTGAGGACTAAAATTGCACATTGTGCAGTTTCAGTCAGCAATGACAGCAACCAACAAATTGCATTTGCGCAATTTTTGGGGCCAACAAGGCACTGCCTCTCAGAATTTCATAGAGAAAGCCTGGAGGCCAGTGTTGGGTTGTATTTGCACAGTTTCTGGGTGGAAGGAAGAGCCTTCACTCTCAGAAATGTGCATTGCAAGAATGGCAAGGCAAGGTCTGGGCCAAGGCAGCCCAGACTTGTCAACGAGCGACTGAATACATGAAAATTTTGAATGCATGGTGAATCTGAGTTCAAACAAGAGTGAATGATCATGCATGTAAATAGTGAGTGCAGGATTCAGAAAATGAGAAAATAAGCAAGTGTGTGAAGCAAGTCAGTGTAACGATGACATTCCGTGCAAAAACAATGTCATGCATGCAACAACAGTGAGATGCAATGAAAAACTTGAAACAATGCTTCTATAGGCTAACATGCATTAAAACAACAAAAAGTATTCAAAAAAACCAAGCAACCAACACGCACACAAATCGAAATACAAAAATCAATAGAAAAGCAGCAAAAAGCATGAAAAGCGAACTTGGAAAAAGATGAGTTGAATGTGCCAAATTCTCTTAGATGTGATGTGGGATGTTAGAGCTCCAAGATCGATGTGAATAATGAGATTTGAAGTGTCAAATAAATAATTTTGATAAGATCAAGGCTTATGACGCACATGCCACAAATCTAGGAAAAAGACACACTTGGCAAAATGTTTGTATAACAACTTTTGCATGTAACCTCCAGCTGCTAAAAATGGATCCCTAAAATCTAGGGATGATTTTTTTCTTTTTCCATATTTTTCTTTTTCATAAAAAGCAGTCCATCCATGCAAATCAAGATTGCTCATTCTTGGAGGGAACTGGTTAACCTGGGAGCACATGCAATAGTCTACAAGCCTAGGAATGACTTTTGCGCAATTTCTAGGCTGAGCAAGTCTGGTTGCCCCTGAGGCATTGCACAATTTTTTAGAGGAAGCCCAGGGTTAGGCCGCATTGCGCAGTTTCCATAGGGAAGGTTTCCTAGTTATTTTGCACATTTCTAGAGAGCAACAGGCAGCCCAAATGGATTGCAGAATTTCCAGAGGGAATGTTAGTTCCCTTCCAGAATTGTGCAATTTTCCAACTGAACATCACAACCAGAAACTGACCAAGTTTTGGAATGTCAGCCTGTGGGTGGGAGACAAGCAAGTTGACGAGCATAGGCTGGTAAGCCACTAAAACTCAACTGAAGCATTTGTACTTGGACAATGAAAGATATGCTGGTAAGGATTGTAGAAATTATGACTGTAGATTAACCAGATAATGCAATATAACTAAAGCAAAATACTTTAATCTACTTCTACAATCAATTTGCAGAAGCTTAATAGATTTGAGCAATATCAAGTTGAAAAAATATAACCAAAAGAAGAATCAATGCACATGAAACATAGAAAATACTAAGGGAAAAGCCTCAACTGAAAACCCCACTATCTGTATTATCATACAAGGTGGAAATATCTCATAATTACACAAAGATTTAGCACTCACAGCTAGCCAGCTCTTAGTACAATCCTCCTAGATGCTCACAGGCAAACAAGGCTTCTCACAAACCTTCTCCTCAGCCCTCCAAGCCTCCTATTTCCTTGCGCAGTTTCTCTTGGGTGATCCTATTGTTACCAAGTGTAACATTGATCTCACACCCTGTAAAACTGCGCAATCCTCAAGGAACCTTTTCCTTCTACATGGATGAGTTTCCTTTATAGGAAAACTCATGCAACTAATAGTACAATGTCCCTGTCTTTAATCTCAACTAGGTCTTTCTCAAAATAGACATGCATGAGTTAATGATGAGATAATCTTCAGTTATCTGGAGTACACTAGTTGGATGCATGCATACATTAACTAACTAACTCACAATTAGTTCCTCAAATAGTTTGGAACTAATCTAATTGGACTTAACTCAGTAAACTGAGCTAGCTAATTACAACTCATCCATATCACCTTAATTAAGAGATAATTTCCTTAATTTAAGGGATAACTGTTGCATGACTTCAGAAAGACTTCTAATTTGAATTTCTCCAACTAAAATTCATAATGAATTAATTAATTATTTTTCAAGCAGCTAGTGAGACTAAATTCGAATTTTAATTCTCAATTTTAATTTAAGGACAAATTAAAATTTGAATATATTGGATTCTACTTTTATCATTTCTTGTTG
Source organism: Pinus tabuliformis (assembly GCA_031772625.1). Classification (NCBI taxonomy): domain Eukaryota; kingdom Viridiplantae; phylum Streptophyta; class Pinopsida; order Pinales; family Pinaceae; genus Pinus; species Pinus tabuliformis. The sequence goes on from CM062811.1 coordinate 1,138,065,268, forward strand.
CTATTTTTAACACTCCCTCTCAACAAGAAAGGAATTCAACTTGATCCTGACCCTGAACCTTTGGAATGTTATGCATGCAACACTTCTTGCTAGTGTTGTTGCTCTAGCAACTCCAGAAACAAAAAACCATCTAGCCTGAATCAGAATGATGCTTTTTTCATCAAAGTCTCTAACTACTATTGCCTCTGTTGGCTGAAAACTCTACACTTTTGCTGAATCAACCTTTCTACACTATTGTCAATCCTTATCTGCGCTCTTCATTATCTGACTGCTCTAGACTTTGTCACTTTGATCTCTGACTGCATCAATCCCACTGATTCCTCCCGCTACTATGTACTTTGGGCTCCCGTAGCAAGGTACGATCCATGAGATAAAACCTCTCAATGGACCCTGCCCAATTTCAGCCTTCTTGTGACTATCACTTCACATCGCCCCACCTCACACCTAGAGGTATTGCTGCATGTGATCCCTTTGCTGACTTGGCTCAAAATTCCCCCCTACTGGAGGTCTCGGCATGAGTAGATGCATCCACTTGGCCTCCTCTCAGCATCTCCAATTGTGGCTCCTCCACAATTGTTTGAGACTTCTTCCAGGGCTGCATGTTGAGAGGTAATTTACTCTCCCTCTCAACAACCAAGTATCTAACATTTGCCTTGCTCCTCAAGGCTTTGCATGCATCTTGAACCTCAAGAGCATATAGATTCTTAACTCGTGAACTGATATGTTTCACCTGTCCCGTGGTGATGTGTCTAAGGAAAACCTTTCCCTTACTGAAGACAACATCGTAGCCTTTGTCCTCCAACATCACAATCAATACCAAATTCTTATTTAGTCCAAGCACATACTTCACATCTGTCAAGGTAATAGGAGCTCCATGCTCCCTCTGAAAAGAAACTGTGCCCACTCCTGAAACACTATACTTTTCATCATCACCCATCTCTATGTGCATCTTGAGGTGTTTGTCATCCAAGGCACTGAATAATTTTTGTTGTCGGTCATGTGGAATGAGGCTCCACTGTCAAGAAACCAACCATTTCCCATCATCGATGACACCATGCATGCGATGAGAGTAAAGTCCATTTCGAACTGAGTGGTTAATGCCTCACCTTCCGATCCTTCTGAGGATCCCTTCTTGGACTTCTTCGATGGGAAATTAGTCGCATAATGACCCATCTCGTGACAATTAAAGCATCTCACTTGAGACTTGTCAACCTTCTTCCCTCCATGAGAAGTATTCAATTCGGAATGGGATGCCTTCCCCTTCCCTTTCCTTGGCTTACTTGCTAAGGCCAGATTTTCTTCATCATCCTTGGATGAAGAACCATCTCGTGTGCTCCTCCTAATCTCCTCCTGCATGAGATCCGACCACAGTCGTTCCCGATCCCATAGTTTCTCCCTTCCATTCACAGAGTCCTGGTAGCTATTCTAGCTCTTTGGAAGGCCAAGGAGAGCGAGGCTCACCATATCATCATCAACAGTAGTTATTCCCACACTGCTAAGGTCATTTCTACAAGTGGTGAGCTTGTTCAGATATGTGGAAATAGTATTGTCGTTCTCCATCTTGATTCTTTGAAGCTTATCCTTGAGCACCAATTTCCTCTGGTCACTACTATTCTGGTAGAGGTCCTTCAATGTCTTCCACATTGAATATGGATTATCCTTCCCATGGAGACTCGACACAATATGGTCTCGAACTCCCTCGAGGATGATCCATCTCACCCTCACCACACACTTCTTCCACTCAGCCAAATCTTGTGCATTAGTTGAAGCTGGCTTTGGGATTTCTCGATCAATGAAATTCTTCAAGTTGTTGTCTTCTAATATAGCCTCCATGCGATCTTTCCATGCTATGTAATTCCAGCTTCCATCCAAGGCATACTCGAGCCTCAAGCCATAGAATGCCATCGACCAACCTGAAGTATGAGATGAATTCAATTTGCACCTACAATCCCCAACTTTAAACTTCAAATTCTCTTCTCAGTATATTGTTCACAGCTCCGATAACCTTTGCTTCGATACCGTGCAGAAATTCTGATTGTAGATTAACCTGATAATGCAATATAGCTAAAGCAAAATGCTTTAATCTACTTCTACAATCAATTTGTGAAAGCTTAATGGATTTGAGCAAGATCAAGCTGAAAAAATATAACCAGAAGAAGAATCAATGCACATGAAACGCGGAAAATACTCAGGGGAAAGCCTCAGCTAAAAACCCCACTATCTGTGTTATCAGAAAAGGTGGAAATATCTCATAATTACACAAATATTTATCTCCCACGGCTAGCCAGCTCTCAGTATAATCCTCCTAAATGCTCACAGGAAAACAAGGCTTCTCACAAACCTTCTCCTCAACCCTCCATGCCTCCTATTTCCTTGGGCAGTTTCTCCTGGTGATCCCATTGTTACCAAGTGTAACACTGACCACTCACATTGATCTCACACCCTGTAAAACTACATAATCCTCAAGGAACCTTTTCCTTCTGCATGGATGAGTTTCCTTTATAGGAAAACATATGCAACTGATAGTACAATGTCCCTGTCTTTAATCTCAACTGGGTCTTTCTCAGAATAGACATGCATGAGTTAATGATGAGAGAATCTTCAATTATTTGGAGTACACTAGTTGGATGCATGCATGCATTAACTAGCTGAACTCACAATTAGTTCCTCAAACAGTTTGGAGCTAATCTAACTAGACTTAACTCAATAAACTAAGCTAACTAATTACAACTCAATCTTATCTCCTTAATTAAGGGATAATCTCCTTAATTTAAGGGATAACTGTTGCATGAATTCAGAAATACTTCTAACTTGAATTTCTCCAACTAATTAATCCATAATGAAGAAATAAATTAAATTTCAAGCAACTGATGAGACTAAATTCAAATTTTAATTCAAGGAAAAATTAAAATTGGAATATACTAGATTCTATTTTTATCATTTCTTGTTGCTATTTTTAACAAGGATGGCTGGTCGGGAGGCTCCAAACTGAATGTAAGGAAAAATTTTTGAGGGTGGTTGTAGCTGCTACAACACTTGGCTACACACTCTTATAACTCCAACTCTCTGAATGGACCTTGTTTTGTGAAAAACAAGTATAACTCCTCCAGATGTATTGTTTGATTCTTAGATCATCTTGGTTTCCACACTAGCTTGATTGAAATATGTAGCACCTGCCATGCTCTTGGTCGTTCAACACACATTCCAAGCCAAAATCAACACAGTTGTTTTGATTGGGATGAGGGGTATATTGATACACAAGAAATATGACAAACAAAGTTTAAGTTTCATCTCTGGTGTTGCTCTGTTGCAACAGGACTGGACAGTACCTCGATGGATTCATGCAGCAATACAAGCATCACTCCGCTGGCAGCGAGCTTAGTCAATAGCCCGGAGGAGTTACTTGCATTACCTCTATGTGCAGGAAGCCTTTCTCTTCTTTCTCCTTATTCATTTTTCAAAAATTTTCACATTTCATATTTTCATTTTTCATTTTTTCAAGAATTGTGCATAACACTTATTTATTTCATAGTGGGAGAGGGATCTCGACTTATTGAGAGAAGAGGTTGTTCCTTCAGAGAAGTATTTTGTATATATCTTTGACATACTTGTTAAGGTTTTCCATGTCACATTACTCTACTTGATTGAGCTGACAAGGGTTAACCCAAAACAACTGACTAGAGTAGGTGGCACTAGTTAGCACGCAAGCATTGTGTTTTCACCAAGGTTCACTTCAAATAGAACGTATTTTTCATTGGTGTATCATTGACTGAAGACAAAAGGTTCTACATATAGAGAGAGGAAAAAAAACCAATTATTGATATCTGCACTAGTCCTCTTTTACTTTACCCTGCTTGTTTCAAGAGTCACACATAGTTTCATGCAAAACTAACCTATGGAGATAAACCAACCAAGAAAACAAAACAAATCAAAGGGTAGAAGAAAATGCGAAAACAAATAAAGTAAGAAAATAAAAAATGCAAGTAAACAAACAAACAAAGTAAGAAATCAAACATGCATGCAAGAAAACCAAGCACTACTCCTGATCCTAAGCTAATGGTGCCTAGGTCTGCTCACGTAAAGTGATATTTCCAATGTAGCCACTGGTGCATTGGTTGACCCATGTTGGTGAAGGCATGGTTCACGAACAACACAGTCAGGCAAACCAACAAACATGAAAGATATAAAAATGAAGACAAACACACTTCGAGTTTAAATGCATCCACAAAAAAGAAAAAAGTGAAAGCGCATGACATGCAATCTATGGACTTACCATGGTGTTGTGCTACACTGTGTGCAGATGTTAAGCATATGCACTCTCTTGACTGTGACATGCAAGAAAACATGAGAAACATAGACAACTTACGTCGTGCAAGTGTGCTTGTTGTGTAAGATTCCTCCAATGCATGAGTGATAAGATCATGTGATTCGAGTGGAGGAAGTGAAATCTATATGTTGGGTAGATCTTCAATGCATACAGATGAGTGATGAGGATCCTTTGGTATTTGAACAATTTCCTGACCAAAAGTGAAACTAACCTCAGGGTAGCGAGGACTTGACCTAACCATTAGCTCGGGTTGAAGTGCCTCGATAGCCTGCGGGGTTTCGACTTTGTCAACAAATAGATCATCATAAACAGGTGGCTTTGAAAAATCAACAATGATAGAATAAACATCGTGATTGAATATGGAGTAAATAGATCATGATTGCTACGATCAGAAAAATCAATGATTTCATCGACATCCTCATGATCAGATAAATCAAACAGAGGGGTAGATGAGAAGCAAGAATGTTCACCCTCTGCATTTCCAGAAAAAGCAGATGAAAAATCAAGTGAATTTTCAATGAAGAATTTGTCCTCTCCATTATCAAATGATGGACTGACATCGGGTGTGTTCTGCAAATTATGGACTAACATCCGTGGATGGATTTACACAAGGAAAATCAGAGATAAAAAAATCACTAAATATGTTAGGAAAAAGTGGAGGATTCAGAGACAGAAGGAGGTCATCCTTCGTCGCAGATTGATGTTCAGGTTCCCAGTCATACTCATTATAAATGAAAACGCAAGTTGGTTGTGCAACAACAACTCCGTCGATGGCTTGATCCTTGTTCACAACAGGTGTAGAGTCTGGAACGGAAGAACATAAGATAATACAATCTGGAGGATCAACAGAACGCAAAGATGGAGGTTGAGTTAACAAGTACATGTGAAAACCCATGGGCTTCCCAACCAAATATGCGCATAAATTGAGAGTAGTGATGATGGGAGGATGTGACAGTTGAACAAAGGTATGTGCATGTCCTCCCACATCACTTTGCAGTGGTGGAGTTGTTTGATGAGGGGAAGGTAGAAAGTCACTTGTGACAACGACTATGTCTGCTTGTGATTATGCAGCTCCATCACTGAAGTATGGTGAGTGGGGTTTGAACTTCAACTTCATTTTGGGAGAGAATGATTTATGAAGGCAACATTCAAAACTGTCCCAAATATATTGGAATATCATCTAGTTTTTTGGAGCTTCAAATTGAAGAACATGGAAGCACTTCCAAAACTCCATAGACAATTCATGTGAACCCTTCCATTGCTTTAATAACTTTTTTTCAAGAGGCTCAGGATCAAAATAAGGGAAATTAGATTCAATTAGATCACAAAGTTGCTTAAGTGAGTGCACGTAATTGTGAGGCAAGTTGTGGCACCATCATTGTGGGTATTTACGAAGTGTGGTTGAAAGCATCATACTGACCTCGAATTCATCAAACTCCTCTGCATCCTCCAAGAATGCAAGGAGTTCATGTAAGTGCTCAATCTAGGCCACTTCACCTTCACCATCGTATGTGAATTCTGACAAGAGATCATAAAACTCCTTCGTGATGTTAAAGGGTTTTGAATTAGACAGACATCACGGAGGGTGGACTCTAACGATATCCATGATAGATGTGCAAAGATTCAAAATAGGATGTGAGGACTCAACTTGTCATCTAGCCCTCCTTCTAGTACCAAAAATGTTGATGGTGTTGGACCCACCAACATGTCAGGGGATCTCCCCGGTAAGAAGTCCCAACTAGTATACCATGGGGGATAATATGGGGTACAGAGGGAGGTACCCAAGGGAATAATGTAATAATGATATGGGCCATAGTTAATAAATCAAGTGGTTAACCCACATGATGTAAGGAACCACAAATAGTTAGCAATAATGTGATAAGCCCATGGTATTAGTGTTAGAAAATTATATATTATAGAGAAATGGAACACATAAATTATTGCAGAAATATAAACACAAAAAATGCATAAAACAAGAGAGACACTGATATATGTGGTTAACCCAGTTTGGGCTACGTCCATGGAGAAAAATCCAGTCCTTCCTTTTATATTATCCAGCAAACTGAAGAGATACAACCTACAGCAGATCCGCTGTAATTCCCTCTTCACTCTCAATCTCCTCTCTCTTCCTCACTCAGAATACAGATCTACATAGATGCAATACAATTCCCTCATCTATAGCGAGGGGTTGCTTTCTTGGGCAAAAAACCCTAAATTAAACATAACTTCTAACATCAGATCTTCGCCTAATGAACAACTCAAATTGACTACAAAACTACAACATTTTACAAGGCAATTTTACATCTATTTTTAGCTTCGAGGGTGTTGCCCTCGATCCCCCCCACCAGGGGGGACTCCCAAAGGTCACAGCCGCCCCCCCAGACCTTCCATGTAGCGAATATTTTATGGGTGACGTTACCACCCCATTACGAAGTGGGGTCTAATGCGGCGATACCTTTGAATACATAAGATAATCAGGCTCCACACCCAACAATCTCCCACTTGGAGACTGATTATAGCAACTCCACTACTACTTCATTTGTTGGACAATGACTCCACTTTGGACTTGGATGTTTCTCATATTCTTCATCGTACTTGAAGACTAATTTAAATTGAGCAGATTCTCAGTTTCTCCCTAGTTACAACTTTTGTTAACATATCTTCAGGATTCTGGCTAGTGTGTATCTTTTCCAGCTTCAACTGTCCATCTTCCAATGTTGACCGTATGAAATGGTACTTGAGCTGTATATGTTTAGTATTGGAATGAAATGCAAAGTTATTTGCAAGATGTATGGCATCTGGCTGTCACTGTATAACCTGCCCAACTCTTGCTTCTTACCCAATTCATCCAGAAACCTTCGTAACCAAATCATTTCTTTACTTGCCTCTATAGCAGCAACATACTTTACTTCTATTATTGAGAGTGCAACAACACTTCACAATTTTGAGACCCAACTGATAGCTGTTCCACCTACAGTGAACACATACCCTGTTACGCTCCTCCTATTATCTCTATCATCCACCATATCTGCATCAACATATCCCTGTAGAGCAATGTTTGAACCACCAAAGAATAATTCTTGATTTGTGGTACCTCTCAAATACCTAAGAATCCACTTCACTGCCATCCAATGTTCTTTTCCTGGATTGTTCATGTACCTGCTTACAACTCCCACTACATGTGCAATATCAAGCCTTGTGCAGACTATTACATACATTAAACTTCCAACTGCTAATGCATATGGAACTTTAGACATATGAGCCATTTCTTCCTGAGTCTTGGGACACTCCTCCTTAATTTGAAATAGCTAGCCAAAGGTATACTAACTGGTTTTGCATTCTGCATATTAAACCTTTTCAACACCTTTTCTATGTACTCACTTTGAGACAATGTTAATTTGTGATTCTTCCTATCTCTAGTTATTCTCATACCAAGGATTTGTTTTGCAACACCTAAATCTTTCATGCAAATGAGTTCGCCAATTTTCTTTTGAGCACCTTTATTTCCTACATGTCAGAACCTGCAACAAGCATGTCATCTACATACAATAATAATATAATATAGTTGCCATCAATTTTCCTTTTGAGATAAACACAATGATCAGAGTGACATCTAGGATAACCTTGTTCAGACATAAGCCTGTCAAATTTTAGATACCACTGCCTTAGAGCCTGTTTTACGCCATACAAGCTCTTCTTCAACCTGCACACTAGTTTCTCCTTACCTTTTACCTCATATCCTTGTGGTTTCTGCATATATATCTGTTCCTCCAAATCCCCATGGAGAAAGGTTGTCTTTACATCTAATTGCTCTAGATGCAAATCTTCAACTGCTACTAGACTTAAAATAGTTCTAATTGAAGTCATTTTAACAACAGGAGAAAATATCTCATCAAAGTATATACCCTTTTTCTGTGCAAACCCTTTCACCACAAGTCTAGTTTTATACCTTTTTATACCTCCATATTCTTCCTTCAACTTGTAAACCCATTTATTCTACTATGTTGTTTTACTTGCAGGCAACCTGACTAAGTCCCAAGTCTGGTTATATGCTAAGGATTCCATCTCTTCTTTCATGGCTTGCTCCCACTTCTTCCTTGTTTCTACATGTACTGTTTCTTCATAACATTCTGGTTCACCAGAATCAGTCAACAATACATAATATAATGAAAGAGAGTATCGTTCAGGGGGTCTACTTATCCTAGTAGATCTTCTAACACCACTTTCAGTTGTTTGAGGTGCTTGTTCTTGTTGTGGTTGTTGTTCTAGAGGTTGATCATTATGATTTTCAAGCACCATCACTTTTTATGTGATCTCGTCAAGCACTGCGTATTCTCTGTTTTCTTTTTCCTATTTCTTTTCCTACAACTAATCCTTATACAAAACCTTTTCATTGAATATGACATCTCTGCTCCTAATAATGTTGTGTTTTTCATAATCATAAAAGTGATAACCAAAATCATTAACACCATATCCAATAAAAGTACATTTCTTTGATTTTGCCTCAAGCTTTGTTCTATTTTCTTTATTAATGTGGACAAAAGCTTCACAACCAAAAGTTTTTAAAAATGAGTAGTTTACCTTTGTACTTGTCCATGCCTCCTCTGGAATACCACCATCCAAGGAACTTGAAGGCCCTTTGTTTATTAGATAAACACCAATATCTACAACATCTGCCCAAAATTGTAAAGGCAATCATGCATGCAATCTCATGCACCTTGCATGCTCCATGATTGTCCTGTTCGTCCTTTCTGACACACCATTTTCTTGTGGTGTTCCTAGAACTGTCTTCTCTCTGCAAATTCCATTCTCTGAACAATACCTATCAAACTCTTTGCTGCAATATTCACCTCCATTGTCTGATCTAAGACACTTCAACCTTTTTCTTGTCTCATTTCAACCAAAGCTTTCCATTGCTTGAAAATATCAAATACACTAAATTTATTTCGAATACAATAAATCCAGGTTTTTCTAGTTGCATCATCAATAAAAGTAACATAATAACGAGAGTCACCAAGAGATGATACCTGAACAGGTCCCCATACATCTGTATGCACAAGCTCTAATTTTTCGCTCTTCTTTTCTTTCCCAACTCTGAGGAATTTGACTCTCTTCTGTTTTCCATAAACACAATTCTCACATAATTTAAATCAACATGCTTCAAACTTGGCAACAAATTTCTTGAGTGAAGAATCTGCATCCCCTTCTCACTCATGTACCCAAGCCTATGATGCCACAATGTCGTATCTTCTCCCGTAGAGATTGAATCATTAACAAAATTAGAAATACCATTGCATAAATACAATGTACCAACCTTTTCTCCTTTTTATGTTACTAGGGATCCTTTAGTGACCTTCTAGGTTTTATTTTTAAAAGTAGTCACACAACCTTCATCTCCTAGCTTCCCTGTTGAAATAAGATTTTTCTTCAGATCTGGAACATGCCTTACCTCCTTCAACAGCCATTGATTTCCATTACGTTGTTTTATGAAAACTGTACCCATTCCAATTATTTTACAGGGTTTATCATCACCAATAGAACCTATCCAAAATCTCCTTGAATGTAATCATGAAATTTTTTCCTATTAGGCATGGCATGGAATGAGGCCCCTGAATCTACCACCTAGGCATCAATAATATTTCCTAATGAAAGAATCAAAGCATCTTGCAACACATCACCTGTTACATTCGCTTCATGATTATTTTCTTGTTGTGCGTCTCCTTCATTTTCCTTTCGAGGCTTGCAGTCTTTCTTTAGGTGTCCTTTCTTCCCTCATTTCCAGCACACTATCCCCGAGTTGGACTTGGATCTGCCTTTCCTTTACTTACTGTGATATCCTGGGCTCTTTCCTCTTTCCATTTTTCTTCCCCTGGCCTCTGCAGTCAAAGCATTACTTGATGTCTCATCGGAGCTTTTCCGTCACATTTCCTCGCTAAGGATTACACCAACAACATCATCAAACTTTAAAGTACTACATCCAGAGACAGAGTTACTAATGGCCATAACTAAACCATTCCAAATTTCTGGCAATGAGCACAAAAATAACAAAGCCTAACTTCATCATCAAAAGTTACCCCTACAGAACTTAACTGACTGCTAACAATATTAAATTCATTTAAATGATCAACAACAGATCCACCTTCTAACATCTTCATATTAAATAAACGTGTTGGGCCAAAGAATTATCCTTAAATACATCCACTTTCACTCAATTCACACATTTTCTCACCTCTATTCCTCCACCATGTCATCACATCCACTTCACTTTCATCATTATATGGGTTACCATTGTGTTTTCCAAAACATTATTAATTCTTGATATTTTTAAGTGAATTTTTTATTAAACTTTAGAAAATAACATGCTTATACTTATACCTAACAATTGGAATGAGTTTGTTGATATGTGTAGGTACAAAGAAAGCTTCTAAGGCAACCTTATGTGGCACTCTATGTTCAAATTCGAATTTGGGAAGATCATGAACCTCATGGATAAGATCATTGACTCATGGAGAAGATCATGGAGGATAGGGTTATGTGTCACCATTGGTTGAGAGATATGTGGATTTGAAGAGGGAATAGTGGATCATCATTATGAGTTTGTTATCATAACTTTTGCATAAATAGGAGTGTTATCTCCCTCATTTGTAACTTTGGAATTTATAATTTAGAATTGAAAAGTTAGAATTTAGTACCTTAGGATCTTATAAGTTTGTAATGAGAAGTTAGAATTTGGAATCATTGTAATGGAGATTTTAGAACCTCTTGGAACGTAGAACTTGTAATTGCAAATTGAAATTGAAGATAAATAAAATGGAGCTTTTTTGATCTTCTACATTTGACTTATCTTTTGATGTGCTTGTGAATCCTTGGAAGGCCCCCCATTGTCTAGAAAGTACACTTTTGTTTCAGTAAGATTTCATTTCATGTTTGTTTGTAAATTTCAATAGGTTCATATGTTTGAAATATTAATGAATGACCTTTCATAAGAAGGTATTAATGTTTCTTTCAATGAATCTGATTTGTTATTTAATGTTTAATTTCATTATTTTAAATAGTTTGTTGATTAAGATGATTAGAAATATTAATGAACAATCTCATGTAAAGGAGCTTTAATATTTCTTACACTTGTCACAATGTCTTCAAATTTCATTTGATTAAATGACTAAAGAGGTGTTGGAGATCCCAGTGAAATACCTCCTGTAAGGGAGCTTTGGCATTTCTTCTTCTAGCTTAGTTTATTTTGTCTCTAAGTCCATATATATTGGATGATCCTCGAAGTTTACTTACCCAAATTGATAGCAAATGAAACTCTAATTTGCATCCGCATTTTAGACCAAACATTTTGGTGTCGTTGCCGGGGAGGATGATTTGGAGATAAACTTAGGAAGTTATTTTAATTGCAATTTCTTTTTATGGACTAACTTGTGAAACCTGGTGACAGCAGGATCTTCATAAAGGAGTTCAAGTTTGAGCTTTTTGAATTTTTCCGTACTTAGTTAGTTTCAAATTCAGTTTTTAAACCCCCCATTTCTTACTAATCCATCTACGGATGAGAAAATTAAAGATGTTGAACATGTACATCCTGGAGAGCAAGGATAATATCAAAGACTGGTTTCAAAAGAACCTTGCGCCAAATCCAAGGATCAAACAGGTTATTCACATCCTTGCAAACAATCAGGTAAGAATTTTAAATTTAGATGTGAGCATTTTTGAATTTTTAGTCTGTAGATGGCTTCACTGGAAGCATTCTTTTACCTAAAAACAAAAAACTTTCTAGTTAAAATAGAATAGATTTGCAAAATAAAACTAGATCTGGTAGAGTTTTCTTTTAGTCTTGTTTTTTTTTTAATAAAAATAATAAAAAAATCATCATCATTTCTCATGAATAAATTTACATCCACGCTAACCTGAAAAATAAAAATAAACAAATCAATAGGTTAGTATGCTCTCTTCCTGCGCTTCGAGCGATCAGGAAGATCAGAAAATCTATTGATTTATTTTCAAAATTAAATAAAAATTTCTTGCTGGGAAATTTGCATAAATCATTAAAACTACAACATTATAAGAAATAAAAATCATTTTTTTTTTAATTTCGTTTATTTTCGATTTCAAAATTTAAAAATTAAATTTGTAGCTTAGTGATTTGATCAATGTGTTAAAACTTCTCTGCATAAAACTTCTTGGCATATGATTTCTTTCTTTGCATATGTGCTGGAATCATTTCTTCAAACAAGCCAAATCTGCATATAAATAATTCAAAATCAGTCTTTAAAGAAGAAATCTACAATAAAAATCCATTCGGCTTGATCTAATTGCAAACAAATAGTTTCTCTTAACCTTTTTGAAACTAATTATTTCATGATAAAGAAGACGCATTTGGAAGACATTCAAGGACTGCCTTTCCATATCTTGTGCACCCATGTAAACAACACACTGCAAACCGAACCGTGCACAGACAACAGCTGTTGCAACACTATGTTGCCCAACACTTGTCTCAGCTATTATTCTTTTCTTGCCGATGTGTTTAGCGATAAGTGCTGGTGCAACAACATTGTTAATCTTATGGGCACCAGTATGGTTGAGATCTTCTCTTTTCAGATAAATTTGTGGTCCTCCATCTGAACGTTTTATTGAGGGTAGGGTACGTATTTTATGTATTTCCTCAGGCAGACACTATGGCTATCGTTTTCGTTATGGCTATTGCTATGGCTCTTTCCCTTCGCACAAAATATCTGTAGGCAAGGCATATAATCTCGTTGGCTCCCACCAAAAACCACACCCACCGAAAACCATTCAAACATGATAAGGTGTGGCCCTCTTTTACATACCGCCATTCCAGATTTTCCGCACTCAAATTTAGTACAAATTTGTCATTAATAGGCAACATGTTGACTCCTTCCCACGTGTCATTAACAAACAACATGTTGACCCCTTCTCCATTGATACATTTTGGCAAACCATTCACCCCATTTGATGAACTCATTTTTGGAAAACCATTCGATGATACAATTCAGATTTAGTTTCGATTTCCTCATCTAGATGCATGGGATTTGATCTATTTTGGTAAGATTTGACTATTTGCATGTGGCTTAGTTCTCCAAGAGTATAGTGTAATTCTTGTCGACTACATTCAAACCACCTAAATGTTAGGGATCATGCTCAGATTCGAAAAAACCAAGCCTATGTGCTTGGGATTCATTTGGTTATGGTGATGCAAAAGTGATAGACCCTAGCGGAAATCACTCCAAAAATAAGGTGTAAAATCCCGACATCAACAGTCTTCCCTAGTTGAACAAATTTGATCATATAAAATTGTTCGCACTCATGTGACCTTTGGACTGGATAGTCGTGAATGATAATTCTAGTTCATCCACAATTATCTTATCGAACGATGAATCCTGCACGTAAATTTCCACTGAATCTGGTCTACCAAGTCCCCGATGCTTTTCTACTAATAAAGGAATTATTTGCAACCTAGAGGAATTTCATTGGATCGTATTCATTTTTATCCACATATCGAAATCTCTCTATCAGAACAAAAATAAAAAAATCGATGATATTACAAAGTTGAAATCGATCTTGGATCGAGCGCTATCTGCGCTCCTGAATATTGCCATGTAAATTTCACAAAATACTTTAGTAGTGCCTTCTAGTCGAACAACAATCTTGAAAAAACGTTCGAAGGAAGGAGACAGTCATGCTACTTCAATACCAAGGTAATGGTAATCGACATAGCCAAATGGTAGCAGATGCATGCGCTACTCATTCAGCCTTAATGATGGCACGTGCCATGAATGATAAAAAAAATCTAACGCGTTTCGAACGTTTGTTCCACTATTACGTGAAAGAACCTTCATTCCGTCCCTTCGTTCATTCATTAGTTCCACGATTGCATGGCAAGGATTGTTTTCACGGTTTCTTTTCAAAATGATTGTTTCAAAATCTAACAATTGTGCCATATTTATATTGCAGAAAAATTTTGCGATCTGCACAGAAGGCTGTTCTGGAAACTATCTGTTGAGGATAGTGACCAATTGAGGCGCTCGATGAACATTTCAGTTTCACTGTGCTCAAATGATATTGTTCAACTACACAGTCAACTTATACTTGCTCAGTACCAGTCTAGCGCAGATGACAGAGCAAAAATGTACCGATCTGTCACGCAAGTGACCCGAATCTGAATACCAGTGATAAGGCTACTTTGATTATGAATGAATACCAAGATTACCAAATTTGAATACCGATCTCCAACAAAAGACACTAGCCCAGATTCCAACAAAAACGTAGCAGAGAAACGCAACCTCGGTAAAAACGTCAGTTTTAAAATGCGGTTTTTGATCGAACCAGGGCGAATTTGAAAAAACGAAGACATGGGTTTTTTCTCGAACGGAATGAATTACATAACCCAAAAATATTTTCCTTGGATTCATAACAGTTTGAGAGGAAATCATTGTTATTTGGGACCCTATTTTACTGAATGCGTGAAGAAAAAAACGGTTTTTAAAATTGTACCGCCGCTTATCTACCGAGTCCTGCAATGTATTGGGCTATGAAATCCCAAAGGATACTCGTGTTCTCGTGAATCTTTGTGCATCAATAACATGTGTGTGTTGTGCATAAGAGCATGTTCATTTTCCTATTTGATAACAATTTGATTTTGTGCAGTGCCCTACAAGTTGTTTGGTAGGATGTTTACATAAAATGTAGAATTGGTGCCTTGCATCAATATTTGATGAATATGAGTGATTTTCTAGAACAAAAACCCGAGTATCAGACTTGCAATTCATAGAACGGTTCAACGTAGAAAATAAATAGAATCGCAGTTATTCCTCGACAATTTTCTCAATTATCAGGGGTTAAAATCTAGGGGCCTGTGGCCATGGAAAATTTTAAGAACGCCCCTAAATTTATAAATATAATAAATGGGCGAATCTCCATGGTATATAGGAAAAATGGAAGGCGATTTTATCAATAATATAATATGTATATATAATTTTTTGGCGAATCTCTCACCAGACATGGCGAATATTTTACTCAATTATAAAATCTTGTAAGATCTTGGCGAGTCTTTCACTAAATAATAAAACTTTGTAAAATCCTAGTGAATTTTAGCATAGGCTACATGCTGGTTTAATTCCCCCATTTAAATAGGCTACATTCCAGGTGAATACCATGGGTCAATACCATGTGCCATTTTTGTTTTTATTAATTCTAATATTAGGGTTAATAATGGTTTTTTGCATGGTATTAATAACAATCTAGTCCATGGTATTTGTCCCATAGTATTTTGGCCATAGGTTTCACCTAAATATAACCCATTTTTTGAGTGTCCGTAAATATAAGGTGACTTATGGAGTAAATATAAAAAAAATGTTTTATTTGTTTACCATACCTCTCGTTTATTTATATTTTTATTAATTTACCATACCTCTTTTACAAATATGGTATTTGGCCCATAGGATTCACTTAAATAAAACCTCTTTCTTGAGCCTTCATAAATAGAACAAGGGTTATGGACTAAATATAAAAAGAGGTTTTATTTATTTACGATACGTCTAGCTTATTTATATTTTTATTTATTTACCATACCTCCACTTTACTTATATTTTTATTTGTTTACACCCTTACATGTATAATAGGTGACTTATGGAGTAAATATAAAAAATGTTTTATTTATTTACCATACCTCTCATTTATTTATATTTTTATTAATTTACCATACCTCTTTTATAAATATGGTATTTGGCCCATAGGATTCACTTAAATAAAACTTGTTCTTGAAAATGGGCTAATGGATTCACTTAAATAAAACCTATTCTTGAAAATGGGTGAATGGAAGGTTGTAAGTCCTAATTTCAAGGGCTAAATTTACCTTTTTTACCCTCTCCCTTAAAATAAGGTGGGCTATTTGAGGTGATTTGTAAAAATGTACTATGATACAAAATATTCGCGCACTAAAAATTTAAAACCCCTTAATTTCGCCAAAGGGCGAACATTCGCCCCTAAAATTATCCTTACCTGTGGCAACTTCAAAACAAATATGATTTTCATTTCGCTGAAATGAATGCAAAAGGGCAAGTAATTTCCTTTCAACATTGCTCAGGTTACAATATTGTTCATTGAGTTCAGCTTGGAAATAGTTTCTTTGGCTGTGCTATATGGCTCATTTACCACATGTGAACGTTGATCCTTGGTCATGGAATTTAATTATATATTTAGGGACTAATAATTGACTATTAGAGTTTCTGATTTGAAGTCAATACCAGTTCTGGTCCCAACATAAAGATAAGTGTGCAATTCTGTTGCACCTATGACCAAAATCTTTAATTTTGATTACACATTTACCAGCTCCAAGCTTTAATCAATTTCCATCATTGTTTGAGTGGGCAGTTGTTTAAAATGAACTATGCATATGATCAAAAGTAGATTTTTGTGTAGGTTGTGCCAAAGTACCCTATATTTTGCAGCCACACATGCACAACTCTCATCCATTTTTGAAAGGGTAAGCTGAGGCATGATATTTTCTAACTTTTAACCATTTAATTCCTTGAGAAACAAGAATTATAATTTTTAGAAAAAAAACTTCCTTTCCTCATTTCACAAAATTGCCAAAACCATTAGTTTGGGGGGGGGATACATTTACATACCTACTTTGTCACCTTCATATTTTTCCATATTCATATATCACATTCTAAAACCCGCATACTTTCAAAATATATTCACTATTACATGCGCATATAAATGGCTTTGTAAAAAAATACCTAAAAGTTAATTGGATGCCAGCACAATCATGGTTGTTACACAAGAACCAACCATGATGCATTCCAACAAAATACTTTGCAATAAAAATCAAATTATCATTATGCAAAGATCATACATTAAAATTGAATGCAACAAACAAAATATGGTTGAAACACAAGAACCAACCAAGTTTCAATTCATCAAAAACACTTTGCAAAAGTTAAGTAAATGATATCACAGAGTTTAAGACAAAGCTCAAGTATAAAAAAGTAATGTAATAGATTGCATGAGAACATGCAATACCTTCAGTTTGTGGGAACGTGTTGGGCCGAAGAATTATCCTTAAAATACATCCACTTTCACTCCATTCACACATTTTCTCACCTCTATTCCACCACCATGTCATCACATCCACTTCACTTTCATCATTATATGGGTTACCTTTGTGTTTTCCAAAACATTATTAATCCTTAGTATTTTTAAGTGAATTTGTGGTTAAACTTTAGAAAATAATATGCTTATACTTATACCTAACAATTGGGATGAGTTTGTTGACATGTGTAGGTACAAAGGAAGCTTCTAAGGCACCCTTATGTAGCACTCTATGTTCAAATTAGAATTTGGGAAGATCATGAACCTCATGGATAAGATCATGGACCTCATGGAGAATATCATGGAGGATAGGGTAATGTGTCACCATTGGTTGAGAGATATGTGGATTTGAAGAGGGAATAGTGCATCATCATTATGAGTTTTTTATCATAACTTTTGTATAAATAGGAGTATTATCTCCTTCACTTGTAACTTTGGAATTTAGAATTTAGAATTGAAAAGTTAGAATTTAGTACCTTAGGATCTTATAAGTTTGTAATGAGAAGTTAGAATTTGGAATCATTGTAATGGAGATTTAGAACCTCTTGGAATGTAGAACTTGTAATTGAAAATTGCAATTGAAGATAAATAAAATGGAGCTTCTTTGATCTTCTACATTTGACTTCTCTTTTGATGTGCTTGTGAATCCTTGGAAGGGGCCCCATTGTCGAGCCAGTACACTTTTGTTTCTGTAAGATTTCATTTCATGTTTGTTTGTAAATTTCATCAGATTCATATGTTTGAAATATTAACGAATGGCCTTTTGTAAGAAAGTATTAATGTTTCTTTCAATGAATCTGATTTGTTATTTAATGTTTAATTTCATTAGTTTAAATAGTTTGTTGATTAAGATGATTAGAAATATTAATGAACTGTCTCCTGTAAGGGAGCTTTAATATTTCTTACACTTGTCACAATGTCTTTAGATTTCATTTTGATTAAATGACTGAATAAGTGTCAGAGATCCCAATGAAGGACCTCCTGTAAGGGAGCTTTGGCATTTCTTCACTTAGCTTAGTTTAGTTTGTCTCGAAGTCCATATATATTGGATGATACTCGAAGTTTACTTACCCGGATTGATAGTAAATGAAACTCTAATTTGCATCCACATTTTAGACCAAACAAAATGCTTCATAAGAAATACCTTATTTGAGGCCAATGGTTTTTCATATAGTTTAACCCATGTCGACATTAAACCCTCTGTTGTCATTTTTTTTGAAATATTAAATGCTACCGACGCCGCTAGGCACAGCCATATTGTTCCAAGTTCCTTTCTATCGAGAATATCCCATTGTGTGTCTATCATACTTATCGGCTTCGTTGTATTTCCGCTCAATGGTTGGTACAGATATCTCTAATACAAATAATCTTCCATCTACATCTTCCACAACTAGTAGTTTTGGCCGTTAAATTTTTCGACCCTAAACCTACCATCTTCTGCCATTCCTCCCACTCAAACCAGGAACCCTTCTCTCCTGCGAGTTTATCAGCCACATATACCTTCGGCTCTGATACCAGTTGTTAGAAAGCTATATATTACAGAGTAATGGAACACATAAATTATTGCATAAATATAAACACAAAAAATGCATAAAACAAGAGAGACACAGATATACGTGGTTCACCCAGTTTGCACTACGTCCATAGAGAAACAGCCAGTCCTTCTTTTTATATTATCCTGTAAAATGAAGAGATACAACCTACAACAGATCCGTTGTAATTCCCTCTTCACTCTCAATCTTCTCTCTCTTCCTCACTCAGAATATAGATCTACATAGACACAATAAAATTCCCTCATATATAGCGAGGGGTTGTCTTCTAGGGAAAAAAACCCTAAATTAAACATAAGTTCTACAGTCAGATCTCTGCCTAATTAATGGCTGAGATTGACTACGAAATTACAACATTTTACAAGGCAATTTTTGTAGAAATTCTGACTGTAGATTAACCTGATAATGCAATATAACTAAAGTAAAATACTTTAATCTACTTCTACAATCAAACTTGCGGAAGCTTAATAGATTTGAGAAAGATCAAGTGGAACACATATAACCAGAAGAAGAATCAATGCACATGAAACGCAGAAGAATACTCAGGGGAAAGCCTCAGCTAAAAACCTCACTATTTGTATTATCATACAATTTGGAAATATCTCAGAATTACACAAGCCTTTAGCTCTCATAGCTAGCTAGCTCTAAATAAAATCCTCACAGATGCTAATAGACAAAACAGACTTCTCATAAGTCTTCCACACTGCCTTCCAAGCTCCTAGTTCCTAGCACATTTTTTCCTGGGTGATCCTACTGTTACCATGTGTAACATTGATCACTCACACTGATCTCATACCATGTAAAACTGTGCAATCTTCAAGGAATGAATTCCTTCTATGTGCATGAGTTTTCCTTATAGGAAAATTTATGCAACTGATAGTACAATGTCCCTGTCTTTAATCTCAACTGGGTCTTTCTCAGAATAGACATGCATAAGTTAATGATGAGAGAATCTTCAGTTATCTGGAGTACACTAGTTGGATGCATGCATGTATTAACTGATTGAACTCACAATTAGTTCCTCAAATAGTTTAGAACTAATCTAACGGGATTTAACTCGGTAAACTGAGCTAACTAATTACAACTCAACCTTATCTCCTTAATTTAAGGGATAACTGTTGCATGACTTAAGAAAGACTTCTAACTTGAATTTCTCCAACTAATTAACTCAAGATGAATTAATTAATTATTTTTCAAGAAACTGGTGAGACTAAATTCGAATTTTAATTCTCAATTTTAATTCAAGGACAAATTAAAATTGGAATATTCTTATTGCCACATTTCAACACTCCCTCTCAACAAGAAAGGGATTATCAGCCACCCCGATCTTGTTTCTATGGAACTCGAATTTACACTTTGATAATGCCTTTGTTAAAATGTATGCATCTTGATCCTCTGTCAAAATATATTGTAGCAACATGATCCTCCTCGCCACACAGTCTCTGAGATAATGATACTGGATATCGATGTGCTTAGAACTATCATGAAATACTAGATTCTCGGACAGTTTGATACAACTATTATTATCACAACATATCACAGTTGGATCCATCCTATGCTCAAACAAACCAACTAGAATTTTCTGCATCCATATGGCCTCACATGTTTCCTGACTTGTAGCCATGTATTCAGCCTCTATCGAGATGAGTGCAACCGACCTTTTTTTCCTACTATACCAAGAAACTGCAGCTGACCCAAGGTATAAAATCCCTCCTTATGTGCTCTTCTAATTTGATGGACTCCATGCCTAATCTACATTAGTGAAGCCCTGTAGCTTCACTCCCTCTGTCCATCTATACCATAATCCATACTAAGATGTTCCTCTGAGGTATCTCAATACATGCTTTGCTGCATTCCAAAACAACTTGGTAGGTTGAAGCACTACTTGACTCAGCTGGTTCACCGCATGGCACAAATTTGTTCATGTGTTCACTAAGTACATCAGTGAACCCACAAGCTACTTGTACACAATAACCTCTACAACTTCTCCTGAAGTAGCATCCTCCTTCCTCCAGTTACCTGCTAGAGGATTTTTCATGGGCTTGCACTTCTCCATGTGGAAGCTCCTAAGTATCTCATTAGCATACTTGCCCTGAGACACAAACAACTCCCCATCCTTCTGCCATAATTCCATGCCAAGGAAGTAATGCATGAGACCCATGTCATCTCGAATTCTCTTGCAAGGTCCTCCTTGCAAGACATGATCAACTGATCATCACTTGTCAATATGAGATCATCAACATAAAGTACAATGATCAACTGATTACCTTTCACCATGATGTGGTACAGGTTCACATCTGCTTCACTCTTTGTGAAGCCCAACTCGGTGAACTAGTTGTATATCCTGGTGTACCAAGCATGAGGTTCTTGCTTCAGCCCGTACAAATCTCTCTTGAGTTGGCACACATGCGACTCACAATCGAAGGTCTCAAAACCTTTTGGCTGCTCTATGTACACCTCTTCCCCAATCTTTCCATTGAGGAATGTAGTCTTCACATCCATCTGATGGATCTTCCAATCCATCTGTGGTGATAGTGCCAACATCGATCTGATAGATAAGTACCTTGCGATAGGAGCAAATTTCTCATCATAGTCAATCCCCTCGACCTGTGAGAAACCACGGGCAACAAATCTTGCCTTAAGTTTCTCCACACTACCATCAACAGGTTTCTTTACCTTGTAAATCCAATGGGAACTCACAATTGATTTGTTCTCCGGTCTCGGAACCACATCCCAAACACTATTACGAACTATGGAGTCATACTCCTCTACCATAGCATCAACCGAAATCGGTTGTTGCACTACTTCCTCAAAGGAAGATGGCTCGGTCTCAACACATTCCCCAACAAGGGCCATGTATCCAGTGTACCTCTCAGGTGACCTCCTCTGTCTGCACTAAGAAAATGGTTCTCCCACATTCTCTCTCGCATCCAACAACAATCTGTCAGCTTCTCTTGTGTGCCTCAGTCCATCTCTAAAAGACTCTGCTTGAGTGGATGTCTCCACTCTTGGATCCTCTCCATGCAGCTGCTCTGCATCAATCTGAGCCTCCTCCTCAGGAACCAACAGTTCCTCCACAACTTGTAGTTGGAGCTCCCTCCCATGGGAAACTTGCATGGCCTTCTGCTCATTAAACTTGAGATCTCTATAAACCACTTTCCTCTGACTGGTAGGCAAATACACCTGATAATTATGGGGTGTACTAGTGTACCCCACAAGTATCCCCAACTCTGTTATCGACTCAAGCCTCTTCTGTGCATCCTTTATCACATGGAAATATACCGATGAGCCAAAGATCCTGAAGTGACCCACATCCGATCTCTTACTGGAGAAAGCTTCCTCTGGTGTCTTCATCCCAAGTATGTGATGCAGGCTTCTATTCTGCAAATAGACCGCTGTGTTGCATGCCTTAGCCCACCAATGAAATGGTAGGCCTTGTTCATGCAGCATGCTTGTGCTGCCCCTATAATCATTCTATTCTTCCTCTTTGCCACCCCGTTCTGTTGTGGGTTATGAGGTGCTGTCAGCTCTCGTTTAATTACTTCTATTGCACAGAAATCCTTAAACTCTTTAGAGACATACTCTCCACCGTTGTCGCTTCTCAAGGCCTTGATCTTCTTCCCTGACTCTTTCTCGACCAAAGCTTTAACTCACAAAACTTTGAGAAGGTTTGGTCCTTCTTCTGTATGAAATAAATCCATCATTTACAAGAAAAATCATCAATGAAATAACATAATACCTGTGCTTCGCTGTGGATGCCGTCGAGAATGGTCCACACAAATCAGTATGAAATCGCTCTAAGATCGCTTTTGCTCGACTGTCTCAATCATGAAAGGAATACTTGGCATACTTTCCCAAGCTACAACCTTTGCATGTGTCAACTTGTTCAAGTTTACCTTTAGGAAGTCCAATAGATATCTGCTACATTATCTTTAAGGCCCCATGATGCAAATGGCCCAACCACCTGTGCCATAACTCGCCAATGTCTTGGATTTGCACCAATTCTACTTTCAAACTCAATGTTGCACAATCATCTACCTCTAGTGTATATATATTCTTCACCCGAATCCCAATCCTCTTGGTCTGACCCATGGCTATGTGTCTTAGGAACGCCTTTCCTTTACTGAAGACAACATCGTAGCCTTTGTCCTCCAACATCGCGACCGATACCAAGTTATTCTTCAGTCCAGGCACATACTTCACATCAGTCAAGGTGAGAGGAGCTCAATGCTCCCTCTGAAAAGAAACAGTGCCTTCTCCTAAAACACAGTACTTTCCGTTGTCACCCATTTCTATGCGCATCTTGAGGTCTTTCTCCTCCAAGATACTGAATAAACTTTTGTCGTTGGTCATGTGGAATGAGGCTCCACTGTCAAGATACCAAACACAACCTGCCATGGATGACACCATGCATGTGATGAGTGTAAAGTCAATTTCGAACTGGGAGGGTAATGCCTCACCTTCTGATCCTTTTGAGGATCCCTTCTTGGACTTCTTTGATGGGAAATTAGTTGTATAATGTGCCATCTCATGACAATTAAAGCATCTCACTTTAGACTTGTTGAACTTCTTCCCTCCATGAGAAGAATTCGATTTGGAATGGGAAGCCTTCCCCTTCCCTTTCCTTGCCTTACTTGCTAAGGCCAGATTTTATTCATCATCATTCTTTGATGAAGAACCTTCTCATGCACTCCTCTTGATCTCCTCCTGCATCAAATCCAACCACTGTCACTCCCAATCCAGTAGTTTCTCCCTTCCATTCATAGAGTCATGGTAGCTACTCTAGCTCTTTAGAAAGCCGAGGAGAGCGAGGCTCACCATATCATCATTGGCAGTAGTTATTCCCACACTACCAAGCTCATCTTTGCAAGTGGTGAGCTTGTTCAGATATGTGGAAATAGTATCGCCCTTCTCCATCTTTATTTCCGAAGCTTATCCTTGAGCGCCAATTTCCTCTGGTCGCTACTATTCTAGTAGAGGTCCTTCAATGTCTTCCACATTGAAAACGAATTATCCTTCCCATGGAGACTCGAGAAAATATGGTCTCGAACTCCCTCAAGGATGATCTGTCTTGCCCTCGCCACACATTTCTTCCACTCAGCCAACTCTTGTGCATTATTTGCAGCTGGCTTTGGGATTTCTTGATCAATGAAATCCTTCAAGTCATTGTCTTCTAATACAAATTCCATTCTATCCTTCCATGCTAGGTAATTCGAGCTGCCTTCCAAGGCATACTTGAGTCTGAGTCAAGCCATAGAATTCCATTGACCAACCTGAAGTATGAGAAGAATTTGATTCGTACTTGAAACCCCGAACTTCATACTTTGAATTCTCTTCTCAGTATACTATTTACAACTCTGATAACATTTGTTCTGATACCATGTAGAAATTCTGACTGTAGATTAACCTGATAATGCAATATAACTAAAGCAAAATACTTTAATCTACTTCTACAATCAAACTTATGGAAGCTTAATATATTTGAGCAAGATCAAGCGAAACATATATAACCAGAAGAAGAATCAATGCACATGAAACACAGAAGAATACTCAAGGGAAAGCCTCAGCTAAAAACCCCACTATCTGTATTATCATACAAGTTGGAAATATCTCATAATTACACAAAGCTTTAGCTCTCACAGCTAGCCAACTCTCAGTACAATCCTCATAGATGCTCACAGGAAAAATAGACTTCTCATAAGTCTTCCACACTGCCTTCCAAGCTCCTATTTCCTAGCACAATTTTTCCTAGGTGATCCTACTGTTACCATGTGTAACATTGATCTCACACCTTGTAAAACTGAGCAATCCTCAAGGAATGAATTCCTTCTGCATGCATGAGTTTTCCTTATAGGAAAATTTATGCAACTGATAGTACAATGTCCCTATCTTTAATCTCACTTGGGTATTTCTCTGAATAAACATGCATGAGTTAATGATGAGAGAATCATCAGTTATCTGGAGTACACTAGTTGGATGCATGCATGCATTAACTGACTGAACTCACAATTAGTTCCTCAAACAGTTTGGAACTAATCTAACGGGACTTAACTCAATAAATTGAGCTAAATAATTACAACTGAAATACAACTCAATCTTATCTCCTTAATTAAGGGATAGTCTCCTTAATTTAAGGGATAACTGTTGCATGAATTTTTTTCTTCTGAATTAGTCTACTTCTATATTGATACAAAATATTTTTACAAAGAGGCAGCAGCCTCGAGAAGTCTAGCCCAGAGAGGTGGCGTACTCACATTACATAGCTGAAAATTGACCCAAAAAGACTAGCTAATGACTGACTAGAACCAGGACCATGACTAGTGCATAGAGACAGAATACTACATTGTCAAAACTGTGGACCAGAGGACCAAAACGACTTGTCTGAGCTTATACAAATGAACAGGGGAGTGCTACCCAGGTCAAAGCTGAAATCTAAGTCATAAAGCAACTATACCCTTAACTTAGAACAAACAGGGAAACTACAACCAAAGAACGAAGACCTGATTATGCATCATGAGCGGTGGGAGGCGCTTCTTCCACGATTCGACATCCAAAACTGAAGGGATCATCATCATCAGAGGGATGGCCCTCTTTTCTTGAGGAACCGCCTTTAATTGGAACACTCGGACTCACCTGAGTTTGCATATCTTGGGAGGTAGTACCACCTGGAACCTTATTCTGCAGGCTGTGAAACTGAGAAGTGCCAGGTGACTCTTCCACCCTTGTCTTCGTAGTAGCTCCTGGAGTAGCAGCCACCAAACCAACCATACCCTCGCGCAGCTCAATAGTAACAAAAGCAATGAAAGAGTGATTACTGAGAGTGCAGGGGATTTGAAAACGGGTCGTATGAGCATGAGTATTGTGAGAGCTCGACGGTAAAAACATGTTGCCCCCGACCTCGTCCACGACCGCTCTTAGTAGCTGGATGGCGATCAGAGTCGAGGCCTGAGGAGGAAGAAGAGGAGTCCGAGGTTGAGGGGGAGGGTTGGAGGATGGGTCACCCACAGGAGCTTCCCCTTCTGCAGCCCATTCTTTGGTGCAGTTTAGGCATGTTGAACAGAGCGGAAGGAGCAGAATAGGCAGCAAAACTTTGCAGGCCGGGAGAGACTGAAGGGGGAGAGCAACCTCGCACGAAGGAGCGCTGAGAATGACAGAGGACAAGTGGAACTTTAAGTTGCAGGAAGGACTTTGGAAAGTGAGAAGTCCCAACTGAAAATCAACACCACATTCTTGAGTGCAGCAATTTCCTGGACTGACCCGAGAACAAAGTGTTGCGGCAACGAGGAAGCAAAACATTCACAGGGGAGGAACAGTGAAGAACTGGAGGAGTGCCATAACATAAGAGCCAAAATGCCAGTATGGGATGTCAAGCTGCATTAACGCAACATTAAAGGAGCTTTTAGAGAGAATGAAAGCTGGCAGCATGTGAGGCCAGATGGCGTTGGGAGTGAACCACGCGCCAGCCCATCCAGTCGTCATCGTACCAAGATCTATACCACACACCCGCATCCGAGGGGGATAGATATTGTTGCACCAGAAGAGTGCAATCTTGTTTAAGTTGCTCATCATTAGAACTGCTCAGTGGACTAGAGAAGAAAGGGAATTGCTGATCGGATCCTTGATTTGCCAATCGATCTGCTACCTTGTTGGTTGATCGCCGAATGTGCTAGAAGGTAATGCTGCGGGGAGCCTTGAGCCATTCTTCAATTTTCTCTAGTCTACTTAGAATCTGCCAGCTCAAAGCGATCTTTCCTGCTGAGGTACCTAAATGGATCCAAATAGCTGGCTCTATTAAGATTTGTGAGTCCCCTTCTACCACTAGACGGAAAAAAAAATTCAGTTTCTGCTATGCAGATGCCCTTCCATAAGCCTTCAAGTTCGGCAGCATTGTTGGTGTCTCTACCAAGCGAACCATGATATATATGCAGAGCCGAGCCTTCAGCATTTCTAAAAATACCACCATAACCCGCCGGCCTCGGATTGCCCTTGGCAGCGCCGTCGAAGTTCAGCTTAAAAGACTGGGAGGCAGGAGGAGACCAGAATTTGGGGGACTCAGAATGGATGGAGGGACTGTGCTTGGCGTGAGCTGAGAAAGTGAGGTTCAGATTCCAATTTTCCAGAATGAGGCATTCCTGGGGAGAGGCAGGCAAGTCTGAGTTTTGCCATTGTTTCAGGGCCAGAGTTTCTTGAAGGTTCTGTTTGAGAAGAAGCCAAAGGGAGTCCAGGGGCGATTGGAGATTTTTAAAGATCCTGTTATTTCTCTCCTTCCAGATGATCCAATAAACGAAGCCCGGTAAAAGGTTCCAGAGGGAATTGAGTACAAGACTTTGGAAAGGATGTTGAGGCCAGTTCCTGATGGTGTTTATAATGTCTCCCACACATCTGCTTGTTCTTTTATTGCACTATTCTATTCTCTCCCAGAATTATACTGCTAATGGACAGGTATCCAAAAGATGCAAGATGGTCTCTGTGTGGAGGTTGCAATTAGGACATCTGGAAGGCCCAATAAATCCTTGCTTTTGAAGATTGTCCCAAGTGAGGATCCATTGTTTGCTTAAAATCCAAAGGAAAGTAGATACTTTAGGCCAGATGCTTGGTTGCCAAACCTTATCCCATAGTTGATCCTTAATTATTTGCACTTGATGATAAAGAAGTTGGTATGCTTCCTTGGTAGTGAATATCCCTTTGGGAGTGTATCCCTATCGAACTTTGTCCCTCTGATTAGAGAAATTAATTTTCCTTAGTTTGAGCTCTTGATCGATCTATTCATAAGTTTCCTCCTGCCAGTTAGCCTGCTAGGTATCGGCCAATCTCCATAGTTGAAAGCCTTGAGGGGATTGTTGCTGCCAAAATTGATGAACATGGATTTGATTGTTGCGCTACATAGAAGCCTGCCATTTGGGTTTGTGGAAGAGAGCAGCGAGTTTGGGAAGCTGCTGCCAGGAGTCTTCCCAAAATCTTACTGTAGTGCCTGAATGAATTTCCCAAAAACTGTGCGCTTGTATACAAGAATTGTGCTGCCTGGCTACATTCCAAATTAATGAGCCAGGGGTGGTAGTACTTATATGGATGAGCTCCTCCGGGGGACTTCTTGGAGCATATTTGGCTTGCCATAGATGAGCCCAAGGAGAAAGTGGTTTGGAGACCTAATTCCACCAGATACGAGTGCCCATGGTGTTATTGCTGTGGAGGGGATCCCTTAGACCAAGCCCACCAGCTGACTTTGGAAGACAGACTTCAGTCCATTTAACAAGTGCCCATTTTCTGTTAAGACCTGAAGAACCCCATAGGAAATTTCTTTGACGATTGCGAATTTTTTTAAGAACCCATTTAGGAGTTGCCAATATAGAGTTGCCAATATAGGAGAGGCATGGCTTGGAGAACAAATTTGATTAGGATGATCCTGCTAGCGATGTTGAGCGAGCAATAGGTCCAGGAAGAGAGTTTGGTTTCTAAATTGTCAAGAAGGGTTCTCCAGGAGGCATGTTTGATGACTGAGTCTACCAGGGGAGCTCCAAGATATTTCAAAGGAAGCACAGCTATCAGGAAGCCCAAGATTCTGGCTATATTTCTCTGAGTGAAGATGGGGGTGTGGAAGAAGATCTGGGATTTAGAGGCATTGATGGTGGTGCCCGAAGCTTCTGAGAAGAGATTGAGCAGGGATAGGAAGGCAGAGGACTCTTGAACTTAAGGGTGGCCAAAAAGCATATTGTCATCAACAAATTGTTGGTGAGAGATGGGAGGTTGACCATGAAGAGACATTCCCTTTAATGAGTGAGAAGAGATGGCAGAATGAAGAAGGCGACTGAGACCTTCATCCATGAGCACAAAAAGGAACACAAAGAGAGGGTCGCCTTGACGAATGCCCTGGGAAGGTCAAAAAGGCGAGGAAGGAGAACCATTCAGAAGGATGGAGAAATAGGGGGAGGTAATAAGATTCATGAGCCATCGCGTCCAAGTAGCACTGAAGCCAAAAGCTAATAGCATTTGATTGATATAGGTCCAGCTAAGTTTATCGAAAGCTTTAGAAAGATCTAACTTGAGAATCATACCTGGCTTTTTGAGAACCTTGAGAGAATGGATCACTTCATGTGAAAGAATGATACCATCCAGAATCTGGCACCCTTCTACATAGCCTGTCTACTCAGGAGAGATAAGGAGAGGGAGAAGAGGTTTGAGCCTGTTCGCCAAGACTTTAGAGATGAGTTTGTAGATTACGTTACAGAGAGAAATGGGCCTGTATTTGTCCGGAGTGTTGGATTCTTCCACCTTAGGTACCAGCGCTATGAAGGTCGTATTGAGGGAGGGGAGGATCCAGTGCATCTATCTCACTTCTTCCACGAGTTCCCAAACCTCTATTTTGATGTGCTCCCAGAAAGCGTGGAAAAATTGGTTGTGAAGCCATCAGGTCCAAGTGCTTTGCCATCCTTAAGTTGGGCCAACGCATCCTCCACTTCCTGCATAGAGATTGGCTGGAGTAGCATATTGTTATGGTCCTCCATGATGATCTTTGGTATATGCTGCGTGATAGAACGTATTGCCTGAGTTCTGCAACCTGGAGGCTCTCGAAGAATGTCTTGAAAGTACTCTTTGAATTCTTGTTCCATTTCTTCATGCACCTCCAGACGCTCTCCTTGCCTATTATTGATGAAGGCAATGTAATTGTGCATTCTCCTTTGAATAGTGGACCTGTGAAAGAATTTGGTATTTTTCTCCCCATCCTTGAGCCATCTGACCCTAGATTTTTGATGCCACAGTGTCTCTTCTTGTTGCCATCGTGCTTCGATCTTGGTTAGGAGGGTCTTCTCATGTTGTGCATAATCTTCAGTTCTTCCCTCAGTGATAATGTGTTGTTGCAATGTGTTCATTTGCTTCTCCAACTCTTTCTGATGGTCAAAAATATTTCCAAACTGAGAGCGGTTCCAAGATTTGAGAGTTTGTTTGAGATGTTTTAATTTTTGTTGAAACTGGAACATCTTGGCTCCTTCTTGGGGATTGAAAGGTTTTCATGCATCAATAATAACATCTTTGAAGTTAGGATGTGAAAACCAAAAAGATTCAGAGCAAAAGGGCCTATTGCACCTAACACCGGGACGCGACCATTGTAACTGTTGGAAATAATACTGAGAGGGGGGGTGAATCAGTATTATACAATTCTTTCAATAAATCTTCTTTATTTGTTCTTTGAATTATTTTTGCATGTCAGTACCATAAAATAATGAGCATGAACAAAAGAAAACAGATAGTCACACCAAAGAACACAAGATGTAAGGTGGAAACCCAATGTGGGTGAAAACCACCTGCTGCAATATGTCTCTATCTTCTTTCAAATTAGAAACTCCTTTTACAATGGTTTTGTACTGGTGCAGTCCTTTACCAGTATGCAGGCTGCAACCTGCAGAGAGCTACAACTCTCTCTCGTTTTCCAGTCTCTCCTGGAAGGGAGCTACAACCCCCTACTTCTTTTCATAAAGCATCAGATGATCATCAAGTACATAAAAGTTACAGTCCACTACAGTTATCAGATCAACAATAACAGAACTAACCCAGAACACCTTATCAACAGAAAAATTCAATCAACAGAACATTTTAAGACAGGGACGCAGTTTTCCCTTCTGTGGCCTGCGTCGCTACGTAGTTCACCTTCTGCTTCCCTGCGTATACCCACAGAGATCCTTCTGCCGCACTGCGTGCCCACGCACTGTTCCTTCAACCGCACTGCGTATTATTACTGCAGGGACACACCCAGAGACATTATCGCGCCGCGTATTGTTACTGCAGGGACGCACCCAAAAATACTATCGCGTCGCGTACTTTTACTATGCGGACGCACCTGAACCTTAGTCGCTCTGCGTACCGACGCAGCTCTCCTTCTTCTGCTCTGCGTACCGACGCAGGTCTCCTGTTTCTGCTCTGTGTACCGACGCAGGTCTCCTATTTTTGCACTGCGTACCCACGCAGTTCTTCTGTTAAACACCTGTGGCCTTCTGATTAGGGCCAAGTAGGCAGTCCACCAGAGTGGCACAGTTGCTCAGATATGATCATGCGCTCGAGAGATCACCCTTCACAGATTCGCCTTCAACTTCCCTTTCATATAGATCAAGCTTTTAAGACCATAACCCAATATTTCAGATCTAAAGATATTCAATTGCAAAGATGCTTAGCCAAGTGATCTCCTTTGCTTTATATAGGCAAGCTCCTCCTAAAATCATGGAACAATACCATGAGCCGACACCATAATAACCCAATACCGTCGGCTAAATACCAAGAGTAACACATAAGAAAACCCCACATGTGAATTTCTTTGCCTTGAAATGTGTGCACTGGGGGTACGCACCTCCTGAACAGTTGGCCTGCGTATCTGGACGCGGTCCCTGCATGGTGTACCTGCGGGTACGCACCTTCTGAACTGATTTCCTGCGTACTTCTTAATTTTCAACAAATTGAGAGCCTTGCCACGGGAGTTGCCATCAAGTACAACATCAAGTACAACATCTGTAACATATAGCCATACCAGAAACATAATGCCAACAATCTCCCCCTTTGGACTTGATGGCAACCTCACAAACTTCAGCTTCATTCTCCCCCTTTGACATCAAGGGCAAAGGGGTATGCTCCCCCTAAGATCATGCTCCCCCTGAAAATGAACCAGATCTGCAACAAAGAACCATAATCCACCATGAAAGAGATAGAGACATATTGCAGCTAGTTCCAAGATCTCCTTCTGCACATCCTCCATAATTCCAACAATGCATTATATGCTCCCCCTTAACCTGTACCATCAATCAGAAGAGGTTCAGCAATAAGATGATGCATCAACAACCCCCAGCTTTTGCCTGAGGTATTCAAAAGTGTCCCTGGGCAATGGTTTGGTGAGAATATCAGCAACTTGTTCCTTAGAAGGAACATACTCCAACTTGACCTTCTGTTCAAGCACTTGTTCCCGGAGAAAATGATACTTGATTGGTATGTGCTTGGTTTTTGAATGCATAACAGGATTCTTTGAGATGCTGATTGCACTTGTGTTATCACATAAGATGGGGATTGGTGGTGTACAAGTGATTTGAAAATCCTGCAAAGTCTGCATTATCCAAAGGAGTTGGGTGCAACAAGATGCAGCAGCAACATATTCCGCTTCAGCTATAGACAAGGCAATCGAACTTTGTTTCTTTCTTAACCAAGATACCAGTCTGGAACCCATAAAGAACGCACCACCACTTGTGCTTTTCCTGTCATCCACGCTTCTGGCCCAATCTGCATCTGTATAAGCATGAAGTGTAAGATCTGTATCTCTAGGATACCATAAGCCATAATTTTGAGTCCCTTGAAGATATTTGAAAATTCTCTTCACTGCTTGAAGATGAGTCTCCTTCGGATTTGCCTGAAATCTTCCAACTATTCCAACTGCATGCATGATGTCTCGTCAGGTACCTGTCAAATAAAGTAAACTTTCAATCATAGATCTGTACGTTGGTTGATGTACTGCTGCAGATTCATCATTTGCACTGAGGCTACATCCTGTGACCATGGGTGTACATACTGGTTTTGCATCTTCCATACCATATTTCTTCAAAATCTGTTTGAGATACTTGGTTTGAGATAAAAAGATTCCTCCTTCTTTTTGTTGGATTTGCAAACCAAGGAAATATGTCAGTTCCCCTAGCAAGGACATTTCAAATTCTTTCTGCATGACCGAGGCAAAGCTTTGACTCATAGCTTCTTCATTGCTCCCAAAAATAATGTCATCTACATACACAACAAGTATTAGCAATTTGTCATTTTCAACTTTTATATAAAGATTGCTATCTGCCGATCCTTTTGAAAAGCCTTGTTGATGAAGATATTTGTCCAAACGGTAGTACCAAGCCCTTGGAGCTTATTTGAGACCATAGAGAGCCTTTTTCAATCTGCATACAAGATTTGGATCATTTCCAAGAATGAACCCATCTGGCTGTTCAATGTACACTTCTTCTTCCAAGTCTCCATTCAGAAAGGCTGATTTCACGTCCATTTGAAATACTTTGAAGTTTTGAAAACTTGAGAGAGCAAGGAACATTCGAATGGCCTCAAGTCTTGCAACAGGAGCAAAGGTTTCTTCAAAGTCTATTCCTTCTTGCTGCGCATACCCTTTACACACAAGTCTGGCTTTGTTTCTAATTACTTCTCCATTTTCATTCAATGTGTTTTTGAAGACCCATTTTGTCCCGATAACATTCTTATCTTTTGGTCTAGGATCCAGCTCCCAAGTGTTGTTCTTTTCGATCTGCTCAATTTCTTCATCCATTGCTTTCACCCAACATTCATCTTTGCATGCCTCTTTCACATTTTGTGGTTCAGTAGAGGAGAGTAATGCCAAATAGCTTGAAGCTTCTGCAACTGTTCTTCTTGTTTGTACACCTGCTTCTTTCTGCCCCATAATCTAAGATTCTGGATGATTCTTCTGAACATATCTGGATGGAGTCTTTTCTTCTATTCTTGTTTGCTCCTCTGGTTCTTCTTGAGGTTCTTCTTCTTCATCATTATGTCGTTGGGGGTAGCCTTCATCTTCTTCGATGTCTTCATGATGTACTTGCCTAGGAATGTATCCCTTCTCATCAACCACTACATCAATGCTGTCAACAATTCTGCCAAGTCTTTTATTGTAGCATTTGTATGCTTTGCTATGTGGAGAGTAACCAAGAAGAATGCCTTCATCTTCTCTAGGTTCAAGTTTTCCAAGCTGCTCATCCGTATTCTTAATATAGCATTTGCTCCCAAAGATTTTGAAGTGCTTTACCGAAGGAGTCCTACCACTCTAGAGCTCATGAGGAGTTTGAGTGCTGTTCACCCGGACATTTGTTTTGTTGAGAATAACAACCGCAGCATGTGCAGCTTCACCCCAGAAAGTTGCGGGAGTTCCTGACTCATCAAGCATAGCACGAGCCATTTGTTGGACTGTTCTGTTCATTCTCTACACAACTCCATTTTGCTGAGGAGTTCTTGCTGTAGAGAATTCTCTTCTTATCCCATGTTCTTCACAGAAATCGAAAAATTCATTTGAAGTAAATTCCCCACCTCTATCGGATCTGAGGCACTTAATTTTGTGACCTGATTCATTTTCAACCAAGGCTTTGAAGGATTTGAATTTTTCGAATGCTTCATCTTTGTGCTTCATAAGTCCTAACCAAACAAACCTGGAGAAATCGTCAATGAATAATATCAAGTATTCTTCTCCTAGAGGTGTTCTTTTCCTGAAAGGACCGCATGTATCTGTATGTACTAGCTCAAGAGGCATGCTAGCTGATCCTTCTTTCTCTGGAAAGTTAGTTCTGGTTTGTTTTCCAAACTGACATGATTTGCATATGGTGTTGTCAGGAATTTTGATATCTGGAAGATCGTGAACTGCCTGATATTTGCATGCTTTCCTTATTTGTGAAAAGCTTAGATGTCCCAACCTCTGATGCCATAACCAGTGCTCATCATCCTTGCTCAGATAGCATTGTTGTTGTCCTTCTTCAAATATGTACAGATTATTTGGAGTTCTTTTGCCTTTGATCACTGTTTTACCTGTATCAAGATCACAAACAAGACATCCATTTGATCTAAATATAACCTCGGTTCTTTGATCACACATCTGGCTGACACTTAGAAGATTATGCTTCAATCCATCAACATACAAAACATTTCCAGCCTTGACCTTTTCTTTTAACTGAGCAATGCCTTTTCCTTTTATAGTTGCAGGAGTATCATTTCCAAAAGAGACTTTCTTTCCCTTTTCTAGAGTAGAATAAGACTCAAGTTTTTCTTTATCACCTGTCATATGCTTCGAACATCCACTGTCAATGTACCATAGATTTTCCTGTCCCTCTGCATAAAATGCTATCCCACATCTTTCTGTTTGAGGTTCCTTTATTCTCCATGTTTTGGTGCTTGAGGCTTGTTCCTTTTTCTACTGAAACCTGCTCCTGCATTCAGAGTCTTCATGACCAAAGTTATTGCAAATAGAACATTCAACTTCATTTTCAAGAACCGAAAAGTTGTTATAGGTCCTTTTTTGTAATCCCTGTCATACTTCTTTGTTTTTGAGCTTCCCTAGTCATGATCGTTTTATATGCAACACATTGAGCTACTTTGTGACCAAAGTTATGGCAAGAAAAGCATTGTCCATTGAAGAAACTTTTGCGGTTATCGAATCTACCAGCCAATTGATTGTAATTTCTATTGTCATCTATTCTTGAACCAAATTGAGAAGATTTTACCTGTGGCTGGTTGTAGCTTTTGTTCACCCTTAAGATGGATTGCCCCTGATAGTTTTTGTTTGTAATTTGTCCCTGCTTTACCTGATGATCTTCATTGTGCTTTTGCTCATTTCTTCTTGCTGCATCAAGATAACTTTTTGAGGTGGATGCTTGAGAATTTTCTCCATTATAGCCCAGACCTGTCTTGTTTAGAGGAGACCGCTGCACATTGATAATCTCATCCAAAGTTTCAGATCCTTTGACAAACTTGAGATTAATAGCTTTTGTTTTCTCAATCTCTTTTCTAAGACCAACAATTTCACCTTCTAATTTTTCAAGATGTTTTTCCTTTTCATCAATTTGAAATTGTAGAGTATCAATGATCATGTTCTTTTCTTCTATACATCTCTTGAGTCTAGTAATTTCATCATAAAGGTTATCCACATCTATAGCATCCATATAA
The DNA here is from genome assembly GCA_031772625.1 of Pinus tabuliformis. Classification (NCBI taxonomy): domain Eukaryota; kingdom Viridiplantae; phylum Streptophyta; class Pinopsida; order Pinales; family Pinaceae; genus Pinus; species Pinus tabuliformis. Next base: position 1,138,100,938 of record CM062811.1, read on the forward strand.
TCATCATCTTCAAATGCCATTAACAGCTTATATTCATTACCTTGTTCATCTTCATCACTGTTTGATAGACCATCACTATCTTCATGAGTGTAGTAGCTTTTCTTATTTGCATTCTGTTTCTTGTTCCATCTAGCAAGTTCCTTTCCTTTATCCTTATAAGGACATTTTGCAGCATAATGACCTACTCTTCCACAAGCAAAGCATTTAAAAGGTAACTTACCTCTGAACCTTCCAGAACCCCTTTGAAGATTTCTGACAAAATTTGATTCTTCTTCCTCTTCTTCTGGGACGTGGCTCGCTTCATAATAATCTCCTTTGCCTGATGCCTTGAAAGCAGCTTCTCTTCTGTCTGATGGACCTCCCTTTCTCATTTCATAAGCAGTTAGAATTCCATGTAGCTGAGACATAGTAAGAATTCATAGATTTTCCTTTTCTTCTATTGCAGATACTTTAGATTCAAACTTGGGGGACAATGATCTTAGAACCTTTTCAACCACAACAGCCTCTTTTATTTCTTCACCCAAATTTTTCATACAGTTAACAACCTCATCTACCCGAAGGAAATAGTTAGCCACACTTTCATCATTATACATTTTGAGAGTCTCATACTGAATTCTGAGAGTTTGAAGTTTAGCATGCTTTACCTGTTCATCTCCTTCATAGCTCATGACAATTTTGTCCCATATCTCTTTTGCGGATTTATAGTGCATTACCTTCATGAATTCTGATTGAGATATACATCCTAATAGAGTACTGACTGCTTTCGCATTTGTTTCATACTTCTTTTTCTCGGCTGCATCTGTAGGAGTAGCTGAAGGAAAAGCGTAGCCTGTCTCTACGATGTCCCACTCTTCTGTACCAAGAGATTGAAGATAGGCAGTAACTCTTACCTTCCAATAATTGAAGTTTGTCCCATCAAAAACCGGTGGCCTGATTGATGCTTCTCTCTCGTAGTTGCTCATGATGAACGATCTACCTTCAAGCGATCAAGCTTCTCTGAAGGACCTGCTCTGATACCAATTGTTGGAAATAATACTGAGAGGGGGAGGTGAATCAGTATTATACAATTCTTTCAATAAATCTTCTTTATTTGTTCTTTGAATTATTTTTGCATGTCAGTACCATAAAATAATGAGCATGAACAAAAGAAAACAGATAGTCACACCAAAGAACACAAGATGTAAGGTGGAAACCCAATGTGGGTGAAAACCACCTGCTGCAATATGTCTCTATCTTCTTTCAAATTAGAAACTCCTTTTACAATGGTTTTGTATTGGTGCAGTCCTTTACCAGTATGCAGGCTGCAACCTGCAGAGAGCTACAACTCTCTCTCGTTTTCCAGTCTCTCCTGGAAGGGAGCTACAACCCCCTACTTCTTTTCATAAAGCATCAGATGATCATCAAGTAAATAAAAGTTACAGTCCTCTACAGTTATCATATCAGCAATAACAGAACTAACCCAGAACACCTTATCAACAGAAAAATTCAATCAACAGAACATTTTAAGACAGGGACGCAGTTTTCCCTTCTGTGGCCTGCGTCGCTACGTAGTTCACCTTCTGCTTCCCTGCGTATACCCGCAGAGATCCTTCTGCCGCACTGCGTGCTATTACTGCAGGGACGCACCCAGAGACATTATCGCGCCGCGTATTGTTACTGCAGGGATGCACCCAAAAATACTATCGCGCCGCGTACTTTTACTATGCGGACGCACCTGAACCTTAGTCGCTCTGCGTACCGACGCAGCTCTCCTTCTTCTGCTCTGCGTACCGACGCAGGTCTCCTGTTTCTGCTCTACGTACCGACGCAGGTCTCCTGTTTCTGCACTGCGTACCCATGCAGTTCTTCTGTTAAACACCTGCGGCCTTCTAATTAGGGCCAAGTAGGCAGTCCACCAGAGTGGCACAGTTGCTCAAATCTGATCATGCGCTCGAGAGATCACCCTTCACAGATTCGCCTTCAACTTCCCTTTCATATAGATCAAGCTTTTAAGACCATAACCCATATTTCAGATCTAAAGATATTCAATTGCAAAGATGCTTAGCCAAGTGATCTCCTTTGCTTTATATAGGCAAGCTCCTCCTAAAATCATGGAACAATACCACAAGCCGACACCATAATAACCCAATACCATCGGCTAAATACCAAGAGTAACACATAAGAAAACCCCACATGTGAATTTCTTTGCCTTGAAATGTGTGCACTGGGGGTACGCACCTCCTGAACGGTTGGCCTGCGTGTCTGGACGCGGTCCCTGCATGGTGTACCTGCGGGTACGCACCTTCTGAACTGATTTCCTGCATACTTCTTAATTTTCAACAAATTGAGAGCCTTGCCACGCGAGTTGCCATCAAGTACAACATCAAGTACAACATCTGTAACATATAGCCGTACCAGAAACATAATGCCAACAGTAACATTATGGGCCAGTGATCAGAGCCCACTTGAGGCATGATGGAGGCATGAAAGTCCCCCCCCAGATGAATGGCATTATCCGACATAAGGAATCGATCCAGCCTGGAGGCTATCTGTTGTGATCCCCTTCTTTTATTGGTCCATGTATATGTACCATTGGAAGTCTGTAGATCCATTAACTGATTTCTGTGGATGAAGTCTTTGAAGCCGATACTATCTCCATCCAACCTCAAACGTCCACCAGACTTTTCCTCCAAAGCAGTGATGATGTTGAAGTCACCACCACAAATCCAAAGGGGAAAGCTCCTGTCAGAGTTGAGCACTGAAAGAGTATCAAGCAGATCCAACTTTCTTTGTAATTCTTGTGGGAAATACACATTAGAAAGATGTCCATGGATATTGGTACCGATTAGGTGGAAAGTTGTCTGAATAAAGAAGTGTGAGGCATGGAAATCATGAAGGGAGAGCACTTGAGGATTCCATATGATTGCGAGCCCTCCGGAAGCCCCAGAGGCATCCACCGAGACTGAACGGCATCCCGACCAGGCTTTATTTAGTATTTTTTCCAGAACAATACTATTGCATTTTGTTTCTTGTAGGTAAATTAATGAGGGCTTATCTTGCTAGATCATATTTTTTAACATTCTATGTTTTGCAAGGCTGTTTATCCCTCTCACGTTCCATGAGATTAGCTTCTTGAGGAACAGTGGGGAAGATTTTTGTAAAACTTGGTCAGCTTGGGAAATCTTCCAAACTCCACCAACATTTCTCCAATAATAATGGTCCTCTGCAGATCCATTTTGCGTCCGCGTTTCTTTGTATCTTTTAGTATTTTTTTCCCATCCCAAGGACTGCCTGCCTGAATACCAAGACATTTGTTGTGTTGTGCTCTGGCTAAAACTACTTCAAGTCTTTCGATTTCCCGAGGGGGTATAGCGCTGAATTCTTTCTGTCTACACGCTGCTTCCAGCCTGAGAATGTCCAGACCTTCCAGATCTACACTTTCTGGTTCCTCCTCCATGTGTATCGGTGTATTCTATTCTTCCTCATTTGACTGTTGATGAATACTGAGAGCTAGAGCTGCATCTATCTCCATGTTGGAAGATTGTAGGGTTGTATCTTTATCTTTTTTTCAGAGGAGGTGGAGACGGGGATGCTGATGGGATCGGAGGCCGGGAGCGGATCTGAAGATTTTGGAGGAGGAGGGGGAGAGGAAGGAGATGGATCTAGGGGGGGATTGAAAGGTTATCCTCCATGTTATTTTGAGAAGTCAGGATTTCAAAACTATTCCGAGTTTCAGGTTTCTTGAGATTATCAGGGTCAACTGGAGCTTTCTTGGCATGATTTATTCTATTTGAAACTTTTGTAAAATCCTCAGCATCTTTGCTTGTCTCAGTGACAAGGGTTTTAGACTCCAGATTCAGTGGGCAATCCTTGAAAAGATGGCCATGTTCATGGCATTTCCTGCAACGAAAGGGAACATGCTCGTAGTCTATTGTTTGGACCCATTCAAAATCGTCATGAAATAAACTTACCGAATCCGTGAGAGCTTTGGCTAGGTGCATGTGTACACAGATCCTGGCATATGAGGTATATCTTCAGAATTTTGTTTCCTCAGCGACCTTGATAAAAACCCCCAGGTTGTTACTTATGTCCTTTAAGGTTTCCTCGTTCCAGTATTCCAGGGGAAGAGAGTATAGCGAGATCCATACTGGAGCCCAGTTGAAGTCTTCTTTATCTGGATTGAACCTCTCAATTCAATCATGAAGGTATAGGCCTACAGAGTTGAAGAAGTACAGGCCACCCTCGAAGATACGAGTTTTTTCCTCCAGACAATTGAAAGTAGCAGTGAAGAAGCCTTGAGGGCCGAGCTGCAAAGTAACTTGTCCTTTGGGCTTCCACTTGGAGGCAATCCATCCTTGAAAGGCCTTTTTAGTTGGTCAGAATCCAAGAAACTTGCCTATGAGTGCATGATCCCTCATATATTGGATTTGGCTATTGATACAGTCACTGGGGAGATCTATTTTGATTCTTTCTTCAGACCTGGGGATGCATGTTGCAGAGGAAGCTTTGGGCCTTGACGTCGAGGCATTCTGGTCAGTGCCTTTATCTTTGGCGGTCGCTGGACCAGCAGCAAAGTCACCATCACTGTTGAGGGCAGGATCGATGTCATGCGCAGCTAGCAAGGATGAATCGGGACTGGCTTGAGTTCCTGTGCCTACTGATTTGTCAGAAGAGGGACCGGTGGGTGGAGAGGGGGTCATACCCGCCCCTCTGGAGGGCGGATTCATGGAGTCAGCGTTAATAGAGACACAGAGTCAGGGTAGTAGTGAGCTCCATGGAGAAGGACGACAAGGTTATGCAGGAACCCTAGCAGCGTCGCTCGGCCCTAATCGCCATCTCCCAAATCCAAGCAAGCTTCATTATGATTGTAACTGTTGCATGACTTAAAAAAGACTTCTAACTTGAATTTATCCAACTAATTAACTCAAGATGAATTAATTAATTATTTTTCAAGTAGCTGGTGAGACTAAATTCGAATTTTAACTCTCAATTTTAATTCAAGAACAAATTAAAATTGGAATATTCTTGTTGCCACATTTCAACAATTTTACATATATTTTTAGCTTCGAGGGTGCTTCCCTTGACCCCCCGCCAGGGGGGAGATCCCAAAGGTTGCAACTGCCCCCCCTTGGACCCCCCCTGCAGCGAATATTTTACGGGCGACATTGCCGCCCCATTACAAACTGGGGTCCAATGCGGCGATACCTTTGAATATAGAAGATAATCATGCTCCACATCCAACAATTAGATGGATGATATTGAGAGAACCATGGTAATGACCCATGGTATTGTATGTATGAATCTTATATAGAGGCTAAAGACTCCCAATTGAGAGATGTCAAGGAATATTGTATGGACAAGCATATGGCTTGTGGAGTGTTCTCCTTCCTTAAGGAGTGATTGTATGGTGTTGCCCTATCTCAAGGGTTTGATCAATAAAGAGAAGCATTTTCATGTTATATTATTGAATCGATATTGTTCTAGGTATATTTTCTATTTTCATATATTTTTTAGGTCATATCTATCACAAGTGGTATCAAAGCACTTTCTTGGGAAAAGCAGAGAATTTTTTTTTATTTTTTACAGAAATTTTTGGAGCAGCGAGTTTACAGATCAAATATGTAACTTATGGTGCAAAATTTGAAGAAAAAAACTGTATATCTCGATTCTTTGCAAAAAAAACCCCAATTTCAAAAAAAGATTGGCCGAATCGATGTCCGGATGGGGCAGCTGTCGCTAATTTAAAAAACAGTTGTGTTGTAGAAATGTTTTGACAATAATTCATGGACGACAGATCTCTAGTTAATTTTTGTTTTTTTGTGGGGAATTTTGAGAAAATAATTGTAGATCTGAGATATTTTTGAAAAATTACCCAATGTTCAAGTTTACAAAGATTTGAAGCTTTCTATGGATAAGTATGTGTTTCATTGTGATTTTTATACTTCAATTATGGATAACATGGATGTTGTTTTGGGATATCCTTGGTTGGAATCTGTGGGTACTATCAATATTAATATGCAGAAGAAATTCATGAAGCTCTGGTATAAAAAGAAGAAAATTACATTGCAAGATATTCCATTAAGACCCAAGCAGAGACTATGTAGGAAGAAGCACAAAGCTCTAATGACACTGGCACATCAGATGATGAGCCTTTGATGGTCGAAAACCAAACACAAACATCAAACCAAGTACCAGAAAAACAGGTAGAGTCCAAGGAGGCTGAAGAAGAAAATGTTACAGGTACTGATACATCAAATAAGGAATTTGTAGTTGAAGTAATATTAGAAGATAAGCAACAATAACAAGCACCATAACATGTACCAAATACCAATCAGGCTCCATTAGGTGGTGAATTAAAGAAAGATACATCATTGGTTAAAAATTTAGCATATCACCACCCACATCACCCCGCAAGAAAACAACCAATACGATGGAAACAAATTAGCCACAAGGAGAACAACCCCCGCATGAAAGATAGAGAGGGGCAACGTTCCAACCACAACACATCAACATAGAGGAGCTGTCTGTGTCAACTTCCATCTCAAGCGAGCGAGGCACCAGCTAGATCGAGGGTTCACCTTTCTCTTAGATGGCTAGATGCATGAGCATGGTACCAGTGGATTACTCTTTTGAGTAGATCTTATTATTTGTGTTCTTATTATGTTCTGGGGACAAAACATGTTTAAGTGGGGTGGAATGTAGTATACCTAGGGGTGATAGTATGGGGTACAGAGGGAGGTACCTAATGGAATAATGTAATAATGGGATGGGCCATAGTTAATAAATAAACTAGTTAATCCACATCATGTAAGGGACCACAAGTAGTTAGCAATAATGTGAAAAGCCTGTTTGGTCTACAATGTAGATGCAAATTAGAGTTTCATTTACTATCAATCCGGGCAAGTAAACTTCGAGGATCATCCAATATATATGGACTTAGAGACAAACTAAACTAAGCTAGGTGAAGAAATGCCAAAGCTCCCTTATAGGAGGTCTTTCATTGGGATCTCCAACACCTATTTAGTCATTTAACAAAATGAAATCTAAGGACATTGTGACAAGTGTAAGAAATATTAAATCTCCCTTACAGGAGACTGTTCATTAATATTTCTAATCATCCTAATGAACAAACTATTTAAACTAATGAAAATAAAGCACCTAAACCTAATTATGATTGATTGCATGAAATATTAAAGATCTCATATAAGAGACTATTCATTTATATCTCAATCATATGAATCAGAAACTTAAACTAATGAAATCAAACATTAAATAACAAATCAGATGCATTGAAAGAAACATTAATACTTTCTTACGAAATGTCATTCATTAATATTTCAAACATATGAATCAATAATTTAATCTAATGAAATTCACAAACAAACATAAAATGAAAGTTTACCAAAACAAAACGAGCATGCAAGTGAGGCAATGGGGGCCCTCCATAGCTCCACAAGCACACCTAGAAAGGAGTCAAATGTAGAAGAAAATCCAATCCACTTTATTTATCATCAATTTCAAATCGCAATTACAAGCTCCAAGTTCTACATTCCAAGAGGTCCTAAACTCTACATTACAATGATTCTAAAACCTAAAATTACAAATGGAGGAGTAAGTTTCTAAATTCTAAGGAAAATTAAGATTACAAATGAAGGAGATAACACTCCTATTTATACAACAAGATGAGATAACAAACTCATAATGATGATCCACTATTCCCTCTTCAAATCCACATATCTCTCAACCAATGACACATAACCCTATCCTCCATGATCTCCTCCATGAGGTCCATGATCTCCTCAAATTCGAATTTGAACATAGAGTGCTACATAAATATGCCTTAGAAGCTTCCTTTGTATCTACGCATGTCAACAAACTCATTCCAAATGTTAGGTATAAGTATAAGCATATTATTTTCTAAAGTTTAACCACAAGTTCACTTAAAAATACTAAGAATTAATAATATTTTGGAAAACACAATGGTAACCCATTTAATGATGAAAGTGAAGCTAATGTGATGACATTGTGGTGGAATAGAGGTGAGAAAATGTGTGAATGGAGAGAAAGTGAATGTTGAATGGAGTGGAAGTAGATGAATTTTACGGATGATTATTAGGCCCAACAAATCCCATGGTATTAGATGGATGGTATTGAGAGAACCATGGTAATGACCCATGGTATTATATGTATGAATCCTATATAGAGGCTAGAGACTCCCCATTGAGAGATGTCAAGGAATATTGTATGGACAAGCATATGGCTTGTGGAGTATTCTCCTTCCTTAAGGAGTGATTGTATGGTGTTTCCCTACCTCAAGTGTTTGATCAATAAAGAGAATCATTTTCATGTTATATTATTGAATCGATCTTGTTATGCGTATATTTTCTATTTTCATATATCTGCAGGTCATATCTATTACAATCTCCCCAGTAAGAAGTCCCAACTAGACCTCAGGCCATTTGGAGTAGGATTCCAAGTAGTGGGTAGTATAGTATCGTCTTGACTGCTATTGTGCGTAGAGGTAAGTAAGATGTCCATGTTGATAGCAGGGGTATGACCTTGCAGCAAGTCAAGGAAGGTGCATGAATGGCTCTAACACATGAAAGGGGGAGTGAGTGTGCCCCTTAGAAACCTATGATAGCACATAGCTTGAAAGGAAACACACGAGCAGTAAGAAATCACGAGATGGAAAGAAGGATAGTCGACAATTCAAAGCGATCAATTATATCAACAACATGCTTCAATAAGATTCATACAAACTCATACGGAATAGTCCATACATACATGTGTAAATAAAAACTAAATACATCATTAAAGTAACTAGGATAGACGAACCACAATAACAACATATGCATGAAACGTGCTAGCTTTGCTATATTAAGAAGTGAAACATCCAATCATACATACAACCAAGACTTCAACTAGCCCCAATAGTAGAACATTATAGCCACTGCCGCCTGCTCCTCTAAAGAGATGTACTAGCTCTACACTGTGGAGAATCCAAGGCTTGTTACAATGCACTCCAAGCTTTCTCGAAGTTACACCTATAGGAAGCTTGGCTCCCAAAAGCTTGTAGAATGAGTTATGAGGTTCTATAAATAGCACAGGGTGGGGTGACTCTTGACATTCCCCTTTGTGACTCTTCACCTACCCTCATGACTCTTTAACTACTACAGAATTGTTACATTATACTATGGACACTTGGTCTTTCACTTTTACAATATGTTTACATTACAATCTGCACATGTACCCATGTGAGATAAAATAGGCTTGAGTAAGACATCACTAAGACTCGGACAGAAGTGGGAAGAGTAAGACATCACTAAGACTCGGACAGAAGTGGGAAGACTAGCTCTTTGACATCCTTACGATGATCGATGATGGAGAACTAATGCCAAGCTTGGTATTCTATTATGGTGTCCACATGCTCTATGGGGACATCCTTCTAAAAGTGAAATCTTGCCTCTGTTACATTTGGGTACATTGATTTGGCACCTCTGTCCAACTCATTTGATAACATGTGCATCATAGTCTTGAGTGCATTCACACCAACAACATACTGATGCATAGTGTCTGCGTTGGTGGCTACATGCATCAACTTCAAAGTACATGTCCAGCTCCACTTGGACTTGGTTTTTTTACTTCGCCTTGGTGAGTGTGCTAATGGATGGGATCGCATGTGTGCGTGCAATGACATCCATGCTCCTGAACACCCATGCATGTGAAGCCTGCAAACTAGTGATGAGTTGTGGAAGTTCCTCATAGTTCCAGATCTGACTCTAGATGTGTGCCTTCAACTCTACCACCTTTGGCTTCATCATCTTTGGAAAGTGAAATCGGGCTCCTTTTTACCTTATTTTCCATGTTTGCATGTGATTAAAAGCAATGTGTAGATCTGACAAAATGCGTGCTCTCCTAGCATAATGTTATTTCCAACCGTTGAGATGGAAAACTGACTTATGCACGGTGACGAATCTAGAATAAAACTTCCACATGACTGTCTCGAGAGATGATACCTCATCCAATATCACTCTCCTCAACTCCACTCTGGTGGATGTTGTAACCTGTTCTCCTACTTACTTGGTCGCTTGTAACTCCTTAGTTGTGCACTTGTTCTCAACTATTAAGAATCTAACACTTGAGCTGGTGGCTTTGACATATGCTTTGGTAGCATCGACTAATGCAGTTGGATGCTTGCACATATCAGACATGATCACTCATTCTTCAAATTGTTGCGAGAGATGCATGGACATCTGGAGTATGTACTCTGCGTGAATGCAAACTCTATGTTGGGACTTGTCGAAACATATGTTGTGCATGTCCACTTTCAGATTGTCTTCAAGGATTTTTGTGTCTCCTTGATCGCTTGGGACTTGCTCTTCTTCTAAATCTGGTGAAGCCAGTGGGGTGACCTCTTGGTTCTGAGGCATGAGATCAATATCTTGATTTGACTCTCATTGAACCATATCTATGTCCATCTAATCTAGCATCTGTTCAATCTCTTGAGCCAAGTCCTGCTCCTGCGATTGCTCACCCTATCTGCTCTATTCCAACTTATCAGATGAGTCTATAACTTGTATGGGCGCAATTTAGTCAATTTTTTCTTTTTGCGCCTGCTGCTGCTCTTGTCCCTACTACTCTTCCTTCTCGCTTCTACGTAGATCTTGTCCTTCCTTGAGTTGTCGCTTCAAATCTTGCAACTCCTCTTATGTTTCCTCCATCTTATGTTTCTCTCTTTACCTTTGCGTGATCCTCCTATCACGTTGTCACCTCTTAGCCTCAATCTCCAAAGTTTCTTTCAACACAAGTGGATTTTCTTTAAACTTGCAACTTTTCTCTGCCTCTGTGTTGCTAACAACCTTTCTCTTGCCTTTGTCATGCGCAGGTCTGCTACCCTCTTTTGCTGCTGATGATGTTGCTCTTTGAGATGTTGCTTCCTTCTGCTTTGCTAACCACTCTACAAATATTCTGAATGTTCAACCTCCATTTTGTCCAGATTTTCATGATTTTACTGAATTTTTTTTGTTGTACTAAGTGTCTATAATGATTATTATTATTTTTACGCATTATTAAGTAACTTATTATTTAGAGGCATTTAGAGCTAATAGTTGTTGATCTATGAACTCTTCTTGTTTTATCAATTTGAAGAGTATTTAATGTGAAAATGTCATCAATGATAAGCTCTTTTGTGGTAGGTTCTAACATTTATATACTAGTATTTCATGTACCAGGAGTTCCTGCACCAACAATTCCTATACAAGTAGTTCTTGTACCAATAGTTCCTGTACTAGCAGTTCTTGTACCAGTTGTTCCTGCACCAACAGTACAAGAGATACTAATGATGTTTTCTTTGATTTCTTGGCATGGACCTTTACGTTCCTCGGCAGAAGTCGTGCTTACCATTTGCTTGCTCGTAGATGTAACAAGAAATTGCCACATCCATTGTAGTACAATATTCTTCTCAGACTACTGTTTAAAACTGAGTTGATCATGTTTTTATGCATATGCCAACAAGCCTTGGTCCTACATTCACCTTCCTGTATCATACAACGTTCCTGCACCAATTCAGTTCTACAGCAACATTCCTGCACCAATTTGGGGCTTTCATACATTGACACATTTCTGGGAAATTATGAAAGAGGTTTTTGTTAAAAATGTTGTTTAAACACTTCCACATGGGTCAAGATACATCCAGGTGATACAGACTTATATTTAGGGAATAATTAATGCTTCAACTCCGAATTCGCAACAATTTTAAGACTACAAACTTCATCCTCGATTTCCGTGCAGGTGACGGTGAATAGATAAATTATGGAACATGGGTTTTGGTCCCAGTATAGCAATTTGACTAAGCCTCAAATGGATTTCTAAAATTCGTAATGGTTAAGGAGAGACGAAGAGTTCTTTGGAGGCAGTTTGTTAAAAATACCAATTTTTTTCCAGAATTCCAGAAAATGCCTAGTTTTGGAAAATTCGTATCAAATATTCATCTTTCAATAGGGAGTTGTGGCCACCAAAAACTCCCCTCCTTATATAGTATTAGAAATAACACTAGGTAAGTGGGGACCCTTAGTAAAAATTCAAAAAATTCAATTAAAACTCATGTATTTTACTCCTTAAGAAAACATCGCATCGCGCAAAGAATGAGAGGACATTTCCTTATGAGTAAAAATGCTAAACTGCGAGAATGCGATGCGAATTACATTGCATCGCATGCATTAAGAAACGCTCATATTGGAAAACCTTAAAAAATCGCCGATAGCCGATATGCGATATCGCATATCGCAATGTCGCATGAAAAACACATAACCATTTAACGATTGTAACGATCTGCGATTTTGCGATAGCGCGACAGTGCGATCCACGATCTTGTGATAGTGCGACAGTTCGATCCGTCATCTTGCGATAGCGCGACAGTGCGATCCGCAATATTACGATAGCGCGATCGAGCAACCCTGCGATAACACATTTTAATGAAATGTGCAGTAATGCGATAATGCGATACTGTGATGATACGATGTTGCGATGCGAATCGCAGAAACATTCCATTGTAGATTTTCCCCGGCTCAACATTCAAGAAAAGCTTTTCATAAACCAAGAACTGGATACGCGTTTTAATGATAATTAATGAATGATACGCCAGTTGTTAATGAAAGACAGTTTTGTGTTTTTCGAAGAGTCAGTTTTGTGTTTTTCGAAGAGTCGATTTTTATTATCATTACTCTCTTCTCATGTGTGAACTGCAGGAACAAAAAATAGAAGTAACACGAAGCAATGTGCAGGAAGCCATGGGGGAAAAGGGTAAAGCTCCAATGCCCAGAAACAGAGAAGAGATGCCCTCATGAACGGATATCGCATGCAACAAAGCCACAAATTCACAAAGCGCTGTTGAGCTATCCATTACAGATCTTTCATTCATGGCCATGGTTGAATGAGTAGTTGAACAGTGCTGATATCAACAAGCAGTTTAACGCTCGAGGTCAGAAGCTCACGAAAGCGATATGTTTACAAATTTTGAAGCTTATACCCGGTGAAGGAAAAGGTGCTAAAGGCGAAAAACGCATCAGAAAGGCCCGGATCAAAGAACGGAGGTAGTTTCCAATGCGCGATTAGTGCCTAGCGCTAATCGCGCATCGTTGAGAAAATTGCTCAAAAAGCAAAGCCTCTAACTGCTCAGTCACTCGTAAGCCCGGAAAACGCAAGAGAGCAAAGGCAGAAGCAATTCGAGGGTTAACCAAGTGGAACTTGGATTATTACTGGGCATACACAGTAAATCCACATAGCCAGAGGATGATTCTAGAGTATATCATCAATTTTGCTGAAAAAATGGTGCCAGGTCTTACCATTTCTTTTTGCTTAGCTCAACCAAAAGCGGAAGACAGTCAGCCGACTCTACCCAGGCAAATATTGAATGCTCACAACATTAAGGAGAAAATGTAGAAATAGTTAGAATTAGATTTAATTTTTAGAAATAGTTTTTCTTAGAAAAAGGGCGGTCATTTAAACCGTATCCTGAATCTGTGTAATTAAGTTATTTAGTTAGTAGTATTTAAACCCTTCTCATGCATTTAGAGAAGGGTCCAGAAATTTATCAAAAACTTGTCCTCAGAATATGCACTTTTGCACCCTCAGAGGAGGTTTTGGTGAATGAATGGATCAAGATATGTTGATGTTTGCATTTGGTATCTGCTACTGATGTTGCACTTCTGTACTCTTAGTGGATGTTAGAGCAAGGAGAGATAAATCATTGTTGCTTGAAGCTTATGAGTAGGACTAGTCATAAATGGTACTTTTATCTCTTGACCATTTCTTCTTATATGTTAAAGTGATATACAGTTTTTAGTTATTTATGTATTATTGCATGAATGCTTGAGTTATCATTTGGCACTTTTGTACGGTATTATTGCGATATGCCGTTCACAACTGTTTCTTCTAACTTTTTATGCGAAGTAGTTCATCTTAATTGATTTCCTTTCTTATAATCGCTGAATGATCTTTATTACCAGTTGTTATTTGAAATCTCTTTAGATAAAAATAATAGAAGAATTACATCCCGGATTAGTATAGATTTAGATGTGTTGTTTATTATATTACAATAGCATAGAATTAGAATAAAAGTTTGAATTAGAATAGCTTAGATAAGAACTGTTAGATCAACAACATCAAATTCTACACACACACACACATAGATTGGGAAACTGGTCCCATTATCCCGAGTCGGACCCGCTGTACCAAACGGAAAAGGAGCTGCCAACCAAGGTCCGGACCGGGCGGGTATCCCCCTTGTTGTCGACCCGATTTTCGGGGCCTCAACATATTTGTAGCTAGAAGGAGGGCCTGAACTATGAATGGCAAGTAAATCCAAATCTGAATACCATTGTGAGAGTAAAACGCCCTCATCATCTCCCCCGACTTCTCCATTACATTTAAATCCAGAGTCAGAAGTCGCTCGAGCATCAACCGTTGCTACACACCCTGATATTTCAGAACACTCTATTGTTGAACTTCCTGAAGTCGAATCCCTGATTCACAAACTTCAGCGATTTTCCATTTCTCCTCGGAGGTCTGATAAATCTCAAGGTAGCATGACTTCGCAGTACAACCATGCTCATCCGCTGACCAGGCTAAAGAGTGAAAAGTTTGGTGTCCAGCCAACCGAATTACCTCTTCCCACGAGGAAAAGACCGAGGAAATCACCGCAAGAGTCTGACAGTGAGACTCTTTCGTCAACATCATCCATCTCAACTACTTCACCGCGAAGTCAACCATCCACTCCTCCACTCCATATCATCGTCCATCCGTCCACCGGAACCCCCACAACCCCTCTTCAATCATCTACAATCGTAGTATCCTCATCCTCCTAGCCGCAGGGATCATCTTCTGCACTTTCCTCTATTAGAAGTTCAACAATGGCTCAGTCTCCATGGAATAACCCTGGGGCAGTCCTAATGCCTGCACCCTTGAGTCAAATACCGGCCCATTCTGAGAAATGGCTGCCTAAATTCAATCCCGAGGCAGGCATGCTAGCAGAAGAGCACACAAACAACTTCATGCTTTCCATTAATCTCAATGGAGTTACTAATGAAAATGTCGTTGTTCGGCTTTTTCCTTATACACTGCAAGGAACAACCGGGTCATGGTACTTTTCATTACCCTCTAGATCCATCACAAGTTGGGACATCTTCCAAGACCAATTCCTAACCAAGTTTGGTGATGACAGGTCGACGGCAACGTTAATCAATGACCTATCTAATCTTAAAGCCGAAGCTAGAGAGCCTATCAAGGATTTCAATTTATGGTTCAAAAAAATTTTCAACAAAATTCCTACTGCTTCCCAGCCCAATGAAGAAGTATGATGTGAATGGTATATTACCGCTCTACCATCGAACATAGAAATCTTCGTGGACAGGGCAAATAAAATAACCTTAGCTGATAACATGAAAGAAGCGATAGCAATAGAGAAACGAATAATAGCCCTGGAAAAGAGATCCACGATAGAGGAATGTAAATCCAAAAAAGTCACCTTCAAGGAAGACTCCAAGAAGAAATAGGCAAAATATCCATTTGATTGGGAAGGATTGCAGAAATTTCTAAAGACCATGTCCAATGAAATGGTCGACATAAAAAAACAAGTAGCAGAAACTTCTTCAAAAAATCCCTACAGAGCTTTTAAAAGAGGTCCTTCAATGGATGCAAAGCCACCCAATGCCATTTCAAATGCTGAATCCAAGGAAGAGGAAGAGGAAATTGCCACTGAAGGGCAGACTGATGACAAGAAGTTGTGGAATTACAAGGAATGTGGGATTTCATCCTCCCACAAGAAGAAGATCAAGAAGTATTTCCAGTTAGCACACGAAGCAAAAATCAGCTTGATCCTCCCCAAACTACCCCTAAGCTGAAGAGCGCAAGCTCTGCAACAAAGCATAAAGTCGCAACAAAGAAAACGATATCTAAAGCGACTCAAACTAGCCCAGTCCAAACAGATGAAACGACTCCATCTAAAACACTCATAGTGTCAGATGAAATGGAGTACAATATTATTGAAGACATGAAGAAGACTAGGGCTAACATCACCCTTTACGAACTAAGCAAGTTGAAACATCAACAGAAGATAATGATGAAAGAATTACATTCCGTGCTAGTTGCACCTTTGCCTGCCGCTGTACTTTCTCAAGCTTCCCATAACATGGGAAGACATCCAACTAACGTGATCAATAAGATTGATCCAAATGACATCGCCCTAATTGGAGGAAGATCAATATCTCACACTCCCCCGTTTCTCCTTACTTACGAAATCTTCCATAAAAATGTGCACAATTGTTTGGTAGATTCCGGTGCTTCATCGAACATTTTACCCAAATCTATATGTGCGAAGTTAAATTTTCAACAACAGAAATCCGCAGTGCGCATAGTTCAGCTAGATCGATCTCAAGTCGAAGTGATTGGCGAACTAAATCAAGTAACCATAAGATTGTCATCCAACCCGAAGGTATGTCAGGTTATTGAAATTCTAGTTGTCGATATCCCCGAATTCTATGGCTTAATTCTTAGCAGGGATTGGTCAGAAAAACTCCATGGATACTTCGCAACTGACTGGTCGCACATGTGACTGCCATACAACGGTAAACCGAATCAAATAAAAGTTGAACGAGAGCTACACCAGAAGTACATAGTAACGGAGTTAGAAGGAGAAAATGAACCAGTAGCGTATAACGGCAACATTATTGGCAATTACTTGGTAGCTTCTTTCCTCAGAAATTTCAATGCTCATGCGTCACCCTATTTAGAACACTCTGTTTTGTCCCAAGTCAAAAAAATTCTCAAACTGATAGTTCGAAATGTATCAATTTTTTAGATAAACCTGTAAATAAATCTTTGTTTTGGAAATTATTTTTTGATGGCTCTAGATCTAACGAAGGATCAGGAGCGGGATTCATTCTGATTAGTCCAGAAGGAGATAAAATCACGCTCACATGCAGACTCGAATTCGATTGCACAAACAATACAACAGAATACGAGGCTTTGGTTCAAGGCCTGTACAAAGCAATTGGGTTAGACGTCAAGTATCTTCAAGTTTTTGGAGACTCTGAGATTGTGGTTAAACAGGTACATAACACTATACATTGCTTATCAAGTCATTTAAAACACTATCAATACTTAGTACAAGATCTGACTGAACATTTCATAGCATTTAATATTTCTTCAATCCCCAGGCTCCAAAACGCAAGTGCAGACCTTTTGGCTAACGTAGCTTCTAAGCTTATTCCGTCCGAAGATTTTAGTCCAGATAGATTCTCAATAGAGTTAATCTTTAGACCATCCATTCCTGACAACATCACAAATTGGAGAGTATTCAATGATGATCCTGACATTGTAAATTTCCTCACGTCTGAAGGATCCTACTCCAATCAAATAGTTGACGAAGACCAGCACGATCGACAATTGCAACAAAATAGCATTAATAATGCTATACTTAGGTCGGTGGTCAAGTTAGAAGACTTGTACGATTTGAAAGATTGGTTTAAGAGGTCTACCAATTCAAAACTCCAAAGTTCAACCCTGAACTACGAATTAGTAAACCTAGGGACCGATGCTAAACCACAAAACATTAATCTAGGCCTCGGCCTAGCCCCTGAAGAGAAACTAGCGTATATTCGTCTTTTGAGACAATATAAAAATGTTTTTGCCTGGAATTATGATGAGCTGAAAACATACGACACTTCCATCATCCAACATACTATTCCCATGATCAATAATGAAAAACATGTCCAACAAAAGCTAAGAAAGATCCACCCCAATTTAGAAAATCAGATAAAAACTGAGCTCAATAAGTTATTGAAAGCCAGGATAATCTTTCCCGTCAGACATTCCAAATGGGTCTCCAATATGGTACCCGTTAGAAAGAAAAACAAAGATATTAGGATTTGCATTGACTTTCGGAACCTTAACAAAGCTTGTCAAAAAGATAATTTTCCTCTACCTCCTATGGAACAGATACTGCAAGCAGTGGCGGGCTCAGAATTAATGTCTTTCTTGGATGGATTTTCAGGATACAATTAAGTGTTGGTACATCCTGATGATCAGTTGAAAACCACATTTAGAACTAAATGGGGCACACACGCATATCGGAAGATGCCATTTGGTTTGATTAATGTTGGTGCCACATTTCAGAGAGCCATGGACATCGCATTCAAAGGTTTAGTCAATAAATCTGTAGTAATTTATTTGGATGATATAACAGTGTACTCGAAGAAGCGAAGTGGCCATGTCAAAGACCTGAAACAAATCTTTCAACGGTGTTTGAGGTATGGAATTTCACTTAACCCAAAGAAATATTTTTTCGCGCTAAGTGAAGCAAAACTTCTAGGATTCATAGTGTCAAAATCCGGTATTCATATTGATCCCGACAAAATCAAAGAAATTTCTGAAATATCCCTCCCTCATAACAAAAAATCCATGCAATCTTTCCTTGGTCAGATCAATTTTGTAAAGAGATTCGTTCCAGATTTTTGACGAATAGTGTCTCCTTTGCAAACCATGATTAAAAAGAATTCAAATTTTAGATGGGGTCAAGATGAACATGAAGCATTCAACCTGATCAAATAAGCTATTATTAATGCTCCATCTTTAGCAACCCCGAATTTTTCAGAGCCTTTTATTTTATACACATTTGCCTCAGATAAGTCATATGCTACGATTCTAACTCAAGAAAATCAAGAAAAAGTAGAAGCTCCAATTACGATTTTTAGCTCAAATTTACAGGGTGCTGAACTAAATTATTCAGACGTGGAGAAACAGGCTTATGTTGTTTTCAAAGCGATCAAATACTTCAGACCCTTCTTACTTAAAACCCATACTAAGATCATAGTACCATTTCCAGCGGTAAGGAATCTTCTAGTACAGAAGGATGTGGGTGAGAAAAGGGCCAATTGGGTTACTACCTTACAGGAATATGACCTTGAGATCAAACCAGGAAACATTGTAAGAGGTCAAGGCTTCTGCAAAATGCTGGCTGGAGCATCACAAATTTCTAAAATTCCATCTGAAGAGGTACAAATGTGTGAGGTAAGCCTAAATGATGCAGAACCATTATATGTTGATATCATTTATTATCTCAAGAACGGTATGCTCCTTCACACCTTGATCATACTAAGAAAAGAGCCCTAAGGTTGAAAGCTAAGAAATATCAGCTCATAAATGATATTCTTTTTAGAAAAATTTAAGATTATGTTCTTCTTAGGTGTCTTGAGAAAGTTGAAGCTGAAAAAGTTTTGCAGGAACTCCACGATGGGCTGGCAGGCGGACACTACGTTGGAGATGCTACTGCACATAAAATCTTACGCGCAGGATATTACTGGCCCACGCTGTTTAAAGACTCGCACAGTTACGTGAGAAAATGTCAAGTCTTCCAAACTACTGCTGGAAGACAAAAGAAGACGTCCCTGCCACTACAGCCGGTAAACATTGAGCAACCTTTCAGTCAGTGGGGCTTGGACATAATAGGTGAGATCGTTCCTCACTCATCTAAGCAGCATAGATACATCCTCATGGCAACAGATTATTTTACTAAGTGGGTAGAAGCAGTTCCACTCAAGACGGCTAATTCTGAAAATATCATTGAGTTCATAGATCAATTTATAATTACCAGGTTTGGATTGCCATCCGCTTTAATGTTTGATAATGCATCATACTTTTCTGGAAATGTAATGACTGAATTTGCACTTAAAAGAGGATTCAAACTTAAATATTCAGCCAATTACTACCCACAAGGTAATGGGTTAGCTGAGTCAACAAATAAAAACCTAATTAGGATTATTAAAAGAACAGTTGACCAAAATCAAAAGAATTGGCACAAGGCTTTGATATATGCTTTATGGGCAGATCGGATAATGCAAAAAGCTTCTATCGACACTTCTCCCTTTAATTTAGTTTATGGGAAAGAAGTGGTTCTTCCGACTCACTTAGCCATTCCCTCTTTGTCTTTAGTACAATACATTGATGAAGTACCCACTTCCTCCTTACAGCTAAGACAAATGGAAATAATTAAATTATAATAACAACGAGAACAAGCTAGGAAAACGCATGCTCATCATCAAGCACTAGTAAAATCCTCTTTTGATTCAAACATAATGACCAGAAAAGATTTTCAGATGGGAGATTTAGTTTTAAAGTGGGACAAGGCTCATGAAGTAAAGGGCAAACATACAAAATTTCAAAGGATGTGGCTTGGTCCTTTTCAGATTGTTGAAGTCATAGGTCCATCAACGTTTGTGTTATAGGATTTAGCAGGTAAGAGGGATCCTTTGCCTGTTAATGGACAAATTATCAAGAAATATTTTCCATAGAAGATTATTCTTCTATTTTTGTAGAATAGTTGTTTTCCTTTTTCATAATAAAACCAGTTGTGAGTAGTTACATTAGGCATTTATGGAAACAAACACTAATTCTCTTTCAGATTTTGAACTTTTCGCTTGTATAAATAGCAAATCTTTTGGAAAACTGATCTTTATTATTGATAGATACAGTTAAAAACTTTAGCCTATATATGATACTAGTTTCAACTTCAAAAAATTTGATGAAAGCAACCTTTAGTGAAGAAATTGTTTTATCTCAGTACAATGAAAGGTATCAATAACAAAATAAAGATTCTCTGTAGAACAGTTGTTTCCAAAAACTTTGTTATTGTCGTCCAGAGCTATCTTAAGGAAACAATGACTTGCTCCTTGAAAAGGAAATCACAGCTTTCAAAGGAATAACCCAAGGATACACTTTATCTTGAAGAATAAGAGGTCTCATCACGAGCCGGCTTATCATTATCACAGATATTATAACTTGCTGACTTTGCCAATGTTGTACACCACAACAGGGCAATGACTCAAGATTGTTGCAATCAAAAGACAAGGGGTCTCATCACGAGCCAGCTTGTTCAGCAAAGTTATAAATCAAGTGAATGATTGTGTCATAATTTGGCTACCAAACCAAGACATTGTTCCTTAAGAATAAAAAAGAAAATCAAAGAAATAAGTGTTGATATGGATTTTTCTTTGAAAGTTGTAGATCACCTTAAGTAGGATACAGGATCATTGGTGGGTAACAGGTAACCCTGTCGAGGCTATAAATGCCTGCTGGCAGCAGAGGCTCTACTACGACAAATGAGCATATTTAAAAGTGGTTTACAGAGGAGACTTTGTTTTATCTTTACAAGACCAAGTAATGGTTGATGTAAATACAAGGACTAACCTGAGGAGAAAATAATCAAAGTAGAAAAAGGTTGAGACAAAATATCATTGACAGTTTAGAGCATAATGTACTTTATCTTTCCATAATAAAGTTTAATTTTCTGAAAAATTTTCTATTTTGGAAGTTTGAAAAATTCAATAGATAAACAGAGATAACTGGTTCTTCCAAGTGAATCGCCAATTGTTGTGGCCACCAACAACCCCCCTCCTTGTATAGTATTAGCAATAACACTAGGTAAGTGGGGACCCTTAGTAAAAATTCAAAAAATTCAATTAAAACTCATGTATTTTACTCCTTAAGAAAACATCGCATTGCGCAAAGAATGAGAGGACATTTCCTTATGAGTAAAAATGCTAAACTGCAAGAATGCGACGCAAATTACATCGCATCGCATGCATTAAGAAACACTCATATTGGAAAACCTTAAAAAGTTGTCGATAGCCGATATGCAATATCACATATCGCAATGTCGCATGAAAAACACATAACCATTTAATGATTGTAACGATCTGCGATTTTGCGATAGCGCGACAGTGCGATCCGCGATCTTGCGATAGCGCGATCGAGCAACCCTGCGATAACACATCTTAATGAAATGTGCGGTAATGTGATAATGTGATACTGCGATGATGCGATGCTGCGATGCGAATCGCAGAAACATTCCATCGCAGATTTTCCCCGGCTCAACATTCAAGAAAATCTTTTCATAAACCAAGAACTGGATACGCGCTTTAATGATAATTAATGAATGATACGCCAGTTGTTAATGAAAGACAGTTTTGTGTTTTTCGAAGAGTCAGTTCACGTCAGGTGGCATGTTTTGTACATCCGTAGAGCTTAAAGCTTTCTTGTCGATTTTTATTATCATTACTCTCTCCTCATGTGTGAACTGCAAGAACGAAAAACAGAAGTAACACGAAGCAATGTGTAGGAAGCTATGGGTGAAAAGGGTAAAGCTCCAATGCTCATAAACAAAGAAGAGATGCCCTCATGAATGGATATCGCATGCAACAGAGCCGCAAATTCACAGAGTGCTGCTGAGCTATCCATTACAGATCTTTCATTCACGGCCATGGTTGAATGAGTTGTTGAACAGTGCTGATATCAACAGGTGGTTTAACGCTCGAGGTCAGAAGCTCACGAAAGCGGTATGTTTACAAATTTTGAAGCTTATACCCGGTGAAGGAAAAGGCGCTAAAGGCGAAAAACGCATCAGAAAGGCCCGGATCAAAGAATGAAGGTAGTTTCCGATGCGGGATTAGTGCCTTGCGCTAATCGCACATCGCTGAGAAAATTTCTCAAAATGCAAAGCCTCTAACTTCTCAGTCACTCGTAAGCCCGGAAAACACAAGAAAGCAAAGGCAGAAGCAATTCAAGGGTTAACCAAGTGGAACTTGGATTATTACTGGGCATACACAGTAAATCCACATAGCCAAAGGATGATTCTCGAGTATATCATCAATTTTGCTGAAAAAATGGTGCCAGCTCTTACCATTTCTATTTGCTTAGCTCAACCAAAAGCGGAAGATAGTCAGCCGACTCTACCCAGGCAAATATTGAATGCTCGCAACATTAAGGAGAAAATGCAGAAATAGTTAGATATTAGATTTAATTTTTAGAAATAGTTTTTCTTAGAAAAAGGGCGGTCATCTAAACCGTATCCTGAACCTGTGTAATTAAGTTATTTAGTTAGTAGTATTTAAACCCTTCTCATGCATTTAGAGAAGGGTCTAGAAATTTATCAAAAACTTGTCCTCAGAACATGCACTTTTGCACCCTCAAAGGAGGTTTTGGTGAATGAATGGATCAAGATTTGTTGATGTTTGCATTTGATATCTGCTACTGATGTTGCACTTCTGTACTCTTAGTGGATGTTAGAGCAAGGAGAGATAAATTATTGTTGCTTGAAGCTTATGAGTAGGACTAGTCATAAATGGTACTTTTATCTCTTGACCATTTCTGCTTATATGTTAAAGTGATATACAATTTTTAGTTGTTTATGTATTATTGCATGAATGCTTGAGTTATCATTTGGCACTTTTGTACGGTGACAACTATTTATTTATGTTTAATGTATGAATAGCTCATTATGCAATATGTTGTTCACAACTGTTTCATCTAACTTTTTATGCGAAGTAGTTCATCTTAATTGATTTCCTTTCTTATAATCGTTGAATGATCTTTATTACCAGTTGTTATTTGAAATCTCTTTAGATCGCATAATAGAAGAATTACATCCCGGGTTAGTATAGATTTAGATGTGTTGTTTATTAGATTACAATAGCATAGAATTAGATTAAAAGTTTGAATTAGAATAGCTTAGATAGGAACTGTTAGATCAGCAACATCAAATTCTACACACACACACATAGATTGGGAAACTGGTCCCATTATTCCCAGTCGGACCCGATATACCAAACGGATAAGGAGCTGCCAACCAAGGTCCGGACCGGGCGGGTATCCCCCTTGTTGTTGACCCGATTTTCGAGGCCTCAACATAGGGTAACAGTTGTACTGATATTCTATTTTATGATAATTAGTTGGGATTCAATCCCCATGTTTTTTTATAAGGAATGGCTTGTCTAAAGCGAAAATTATCATGTAAAAATATTATAAAAGAAAGGATTTATGCAGGTGTTGGGGGATGGTATCCCATAGATCGCATTTTGCAAAACAAAGGATTGATTTCATTATGCAGAAAAGGGAGGAACCTGTGTGCCCAGTGGGACGATCCCTGGAGGGGACCACTAGAGCCCAACGTTGCATTGTTCAGTAACTATGTAACAAGACTTCAGAATTAATATACTCTAGCATTCGATTTATGTTTTCAGTTTTCTTTCTAAATCTTTTGGGATTGTGATTTAACCACTGCAAGGGCAATGATTTGGTTGGTTTGGGCCCACCATACAGTTCGTTTCCCCATTCCACTTAGATTTATTTGCATTTTATTTTGATAGTTGCATCAGTGTGAGAGTGTGGTTAAATAGGGATTTGTAATTTTATTTCAAAATTCCCTTCGATGTTAAATTACATAAGCTTTATTGATGAATTTAATAGGTATGGTTACTGTCGAAATTTATTTTTGTTCAACGTATTTAAATTGAATAGAGTATATCTATTGTGTTTCTCATTACTTGCTCTAATTCAATTTATTGTATAATGAAATATACTTTCAGTTGCAAGAATTCAACAATGGAGATAACAATTGTGAGGATGTGATCATTGGAAGTTTTGATTCAAATTATTAATATCATTTGGGCATTCATGAGAATTTTAAACTATTATATGAAATTATTCCTGGAATTTTAAGAGGACAATATTCATTATTGTAATTTAAATATCATAATTAGCTTCAGGAGATTTTATTTTAGGTTCATAAAATGTCCAGCAAAACTCTTTGAGAATATCCCTGATCAAAGAACTTAAATTTCTTGATTGAATACTACAATGTGCATGTGATTCTTTTTTAGTATAAGTACCTTTACATTGGAAAGGAAGCAGTTAATGACTTGCTTAGGTTAGTTGTTACTTTATGTTTCCTAGTTTTATTCTTTTGCAACATAGCAGTAATCTTTTAAGAGGTTTTTGCATTCTTTATTTCTTGAATCGCGTTCTTTTGAATGGGGACTACATTCCATTGTCCCCTCGACAACTGAGGAAGACTTACTACAAGAGTCAACTCAACCCAGAAGAGGAGCCATAAGTAGATTCCCATAGTGTGTTTACTTTACTTTCGAAAAGTCTTGTTCCTTTTTCCTAAATGATGTTTCTTTTGAATTTCTTGCAAAAACTTGGTTTTTATTTGACATATCCCTGAGGTCATATTCTGGCATATATTGTGCCACGCCTCTAATTTTACTTACGTGGATTGAAAAATTAATTGTTGGTGTAAATCTTGCATTTATATCGCCCTACATTTTGGCACCGTTGCCGGGGAGGCGTTGTAGGATAAGGCCTTGACGATTTGTCATGCTTTTCCCTTTCCTTTGCATTGAGTTTCTAGATTAATGAGATTCCCCTTGCTTGTTGAAGCATATTGGACTACATTCCTAGAGAGCTCACAAGACAAGTTTTCCTTTCTACAAAGGAGTGATTTCCTTTACTGCAAAGTGTGATGAATGATTTATTTCTTTTACTGCAATTTAGTTTTTAAGAGTAATTTTTATTTCTACAAAGTATGATGCTTGATTTAATGTAATTGAGTTTTTTAAGAGCAATTTATTTTATTGCAAAGTGTGTTACTTTTTTTCTACAATAGAGGTTATTTAATTTTCGCAAGTGTGATTTCCTTAGTTTACAATCTTGGTTTGTTCTTTTTACTGCAATTGATCTTTTTAGTTTTTCAGGTGCTAAAAGAACCCCCCGCTCTCAATCCAGGTGTCAACAAGACTTTCCAGCTAGCAAGAAAATTTCACGAAGTGTGATGCTATTCAAAGAACTATCTCAAATTATGGCAGAAGCTGGGGTCTTTGCTTCATAGAAAGAACACATCTTGGCATCAATTAGAAATCGGTCTACTCCTCTGGAAGAAGAGAATCATGAAGAACCAGAAGATCTTCCTAGGGAGACCGAGAAGCTATGGATCATGCTTGATGAGGAGAAGCCATCAGAAGCAAAGATTGAAGAACACCAACTTGATCTAGCCTGCACTTTAGAGGATGAACAAAGAAAATTGGAGGATTTGCATGATGCACCAGATGTTGCCCATGAATCAAATGACCAAGAGTATATGGATCCTATAGAATCTTGGTTACAAATGACTGTCAGTATTCATCCCTCCCTTATCAATCAACAATTTGTAGCATCACATCAATTAATGCAACTAGTACCTCATGTTTTGGTTTTTTCTCACATATAATTTCTAAATTTGAACATGAATATGATTATCCTATTTTTGTGCACTTGGTTGCACTAGAAGTCCTCTTATACTTAAAAGGGAGTCTTCCACTTCTTAGGGTAGATTAGGGTAGAAAAATAAATAACTTCCATGCATAAATCTATTAAAATAATGCAATCGGGGTTTTGACTTTCAAAGCATAGCCACTGAAACTACTTTTGATCCACATCGGTTGTTAATACACGCATCTGTGACAAATCTTGTTGAGTATGATTCACTCTAATACCACGTGATTTTGAAGAGTAACCATGATTAACCACTCTAATGAGTTGTCATCTGAGATATATATTTTCAGTTTCCCTTATAAGGTACTATTGGAGAGCTCCCTATGGTGGATCACTCTTGTAAAGATCATAATAAGCTATTCATGAGAACATTAGCATTATTAACTTAAAGAATCTTTCAGTCATTGTCTAGGATATTTTTAATAAGTCTTTAGGGTAGAGGAACTAGCCAGTAATGATTAGTCATTAAAAACTTTTCACGCCATCTTGTACTCTTAAGGAGTAGATCTATCTCCCCACTTATTAATTACCTTTTGAAGTTAATTACAATCAAATTTTACAAGAAGTTTAGGGGAGGATAGGAGGTCTCGTGATGAGCCGACCTAACACAATCATGAGACCTAACATGCATGAAATTACTGTTGTTGGTCACCAAGCCAGAGTAATGGCTTTCAACTGAAAATATGGAAGATAGGAGGTCTCATCATGTGCCGTCCTGTTCATCCGTGTTACTTCTTGTGAGTGGCACTGCCATCAGCTGGTTACCAAGTCAGGAAAATAGCCTTCATCTATTTTTTAAAATAAGATAATTCTGAAGCTATATCTAGTAAGTGGGACACAGGCATTTCGATGTGTTAAAAGACATCCCTGCTGAGGCTATAGACGCCTGCAGGTAGCAGGGCCATGTCTGTGGTATTAAAGTTAATTGCATACTAATATTTACTTGGTTATCTTTCTCTTTCCCTAAAACTCATCATTTTATTTCTTGGACAATGGTTTTAAGATGATTTGAGCATGATGCTTTGAGTTATATCTTTCAAAAATTAGGAATCTTTAATGATGTGGTACCCTTAGTGAAGGTAATTATTTGTACTGGATTAAGAAGAAATTCAGTTTTGCATCTAGATGACAACAAAATTTAGAGTGTTCAATGAAGAGGTTGCTAATTGGTCCAAGAAGGTGTCATCTTGTTCTATTTTTATTTCCCTTTTTCTGGAATCATAACTCCAATTATTTATGGTATTTAGAGTGATGAATTGCTCAATGATGATTACTCACTAGGTGTTGATGGAAAATAATGTGTGTTGATTGTGGCTGCCTCTAAATAAGAACTACATGACCTAGGTACAGGATTGTTATAGTAGATGCAAGAATATTGTAGTAGTCTTCTTGAAATTGCACCTTTTTAGAAAACATTTGATTTTTTTATCATGAATGTCAATAAGACTCTGGACAAGAATAAGAGCTCTCAAATCTATGACAAGTAGGGAGTTCATTTGAAACAAAACAGTAGGTATGTGATGTCTATCATAAAGGTGCAGTACTCTTTTTCCATAATGTATGGTACAAAGCATTACTTTCCTATACCTGATCTTGTTACATTGCAATTTTATCATTCCTGCACTTGATACCTTCATTAGGGTTGTGACTTGATTTTAGTTGGCATTGTAATAGTGATGTTGAAAACTTGATGAATGTTTTAAAAATGATGACATACCATGATATCTAAATATTTCCTTGCTGAGATTTTTGTTGACACTTTTTGTGGGGAGCATAGTTTGATCTTTAAACATTTCCCCTGCCTTCTTCCATGATTTTATAATTTTGCTTGCATGAGGACATGCAAGAAGGTCAGCATGGGAGAGTGTTGAGCCTCCATTTTGTCAATATTTTCATGATTTTACTAAATAATTTTATGCTTGTACTAAGTGTCTATAATCATTATTATTCTTTTTATGCATTATTAAGTTATTATTTAGAGGCATTTAGAGTTGATAGTTGTTGATCTATGAACTCTTCTTGTTTTGTTAATTTGAAGAGTATTTAATGTGAAAATGTCATTAATGTTAGGCTATTTTGTGGCAGGTTCTAACATTCCTATACTACTAGTTCATGTACCAGCAGTTCCTGCACCAACAGTTCTTGTATCAGCAGTTCATGTACCAACAGTTCCTATACCAAAAATTATTGTACTAGCATTTCTTGTACCAGTAGTACAAGAGATACTAATGTTGTTGGCTTTGATAGCTTGGCATGGACCTTGAAATTCCCCGGGAGAAGTCATGCTTACCATTTACTTGCTCGTAGATGTAACAAGAAATTGCCACATCCATTGTAGTACAAGATTCTTCTCAAACTATTGTTTAAAATTGAGTTGATCATGTTTTTATGCATATGCCAACAAGCCTTGGTCCTGCATTCACCTTCATGTATCATACAACATTCCTACACCACGCATCGAATTCCTGCACCAATTCAGATTTTACAGCATTCCTGCACCAATTCAGTTCTACAGCAACATTCCTGCACCAATTTGGGGCTTTCATACATTGACACATTTATGGGAAAATATGAAAGAGGTTTTTGTTTAAAATGTTGTTTGAACACTTCCACATGAGTCAATATACAACCAGGTCATACGGACTTATATTTAGGGAATAATTAATGCTTCAACTCTGAATTCGCAGCAATTTCAAGCCTACCAACTTCCTCCTCAATTTCCATGCAGGTGAAGGTGAACAGACAAATTATGGAACATGGGTTTTGGTCCCAATATAGAAAATTGACTAAGCCTCAAACAAATTTCTAAAATTCATAATGGTTAAGGATATATGAAGAGTTATTTGGAGGGAGTTTGTTAAAAATACCAATTTTTTCCAAAATTCCAGAAAACACCTAGATTTGGGAACTTCGTATCAAATATTCATTATTTCAATGGGGAAATCATTGTATTGATATTCTATTTGATGAGAATTAGTTGGGATTCAATACCCATGTTTTTTTTCTAAGGAATGGCTTGTCTAAAGTCAAAATTATCATGTAAAAATATTATAAAAGAAAGGAGTTATGCAGGTGTGAGGGGATGGTATCCTGTAGATAACATTTTTCATAAAAAAAGATCAAATTCATTGGAAAGAAAAGGGAGGAGCCTGGGTTCCCAGTGGGATGATCCCTAGAGGGGACCACTAGAGCCCAACATTGTTCAATAACTATGTAATAAGACTTCATAATTAATATACTCTAACATTTGATTTATGTTTTCAGTTTTCTTTCTAAAGATTTTCGGATTGTGATTTAACTGTTGCAAGGGAAATGAGTTGGGTGGTTTGGGCCCACCAGCTACTTCGTTGCCCCCATTCCTCTTAGATTTCTTTGCATTTTATTTTGATAGTTACATCAGCGTGAGAGTGTGGTTAAGTAGGGATTTGTAATTTTATTTCAGAATTCCCTTTATACTTCGATGTTAAATTACATAAGCTTGATTGATGAATTTAATAGGTATGGTTACTCTTGAAATTTATTTCTGTTCAATGTATTTAAATTGAAAACAGAGTATATTTATTGCATTTCTCATTACTTGCTCTGATTCAGTTTATTGTATAACGAAATATACTTTCAGTTGCAGGAATTCAACGATGGAGATAACAATTGTGAGGATATGATCATTGAGAGTTCTGATTCGATTTATTAATATCGTTTGGGCATTCATGAGCATTTTAAACTGTTATATGAAATTAATCCTAGAATTTTAAGAGGACAATATTCATTATTGTAATTTAAATATCAGAATTAGCTTGAGGAGATTTTATTTCAGGTTCATAAAATGTCCAACAAAACTCTTCGAGAATATCCCTGATCAAAGAACTTAAATTTCTTGATTGAATACTGCAATTTTCATGTGATTCCTTTTCAGTAGAAGTACATTTACATTGGAAAGGAAGCAGTTAATGAATTCCTTAGGTTCGTTGTTACTTTAGGTTTCCTAGTTTTATTTCTTTGCAACATAGAAGTAATATTTTAAGAGGTTTTTTCATTGTTTATTTCTTGAATCACTTTCTTTTGAATGGGGCCTACATTCCCTTGTCCCCTAGATAACTGAGGAAGATTTACTGCAAGAGTCAACTCAACCTAGAAGAGGAGCCAGAAGTAGATTCCCAGAGTGTGTTTAGTTTACTTTCGAAAATTCTTGTTCCTTTTTCCTTAATGATGCTTCTTTTGAATTTCTTGCAAAAGCTTGGTTTCTATTTGACAAATCCCTGAGGCCATATTGTGGCATATATTGTGCTGCACCTCTAATTTTACTTACCCAGATTGACAAATTAAATGTTGGTGTAAATATTGCATTTATACCGCCCGACATTGAATGGTTCATTAAGCCTAGAGAAGTGATATCAATATCTCCATGGGTCTTCCTCATGCCAATGACACACCTTGTTGATCCAAGGATGTTGCGCTCTCACACAATGGTCCTTCACTAAGCAATGAAGGCCATTCAGATTGAAACTTCTGGTGCCGAAGAGGAATCTTTTGAATTCCTCCATCTCGTCCTTAGCATGCTTGAGATTTCGGATCTCATACAACCCAATCGTCAAAGGAAGAGCGAGCCAAGGTGCCTTCTTCTTCCTGTGTAGTCTAGTTGACATCCCTATCGATATGTGATTTGACACTTCTTTCATGACAAGCTTGTCCATGGAAAACTTCGGTAAAACATGTGGAGCCTTCTCCACATTATACATCCGTTTGAAGGTGCAAAGCGGTGAGGTATACCAATCTTCTATGTCGATCAATGCTTCCATCGCTTCCTGCGACATGCACAGACTGCATCCAGTATGTAAACAGACATGTATACTTCGCTTTCTAGCCCTTGAACGGATGTCGGGCTTCTGTTACATATTCCTTCAACTTGAGAGCCAACATGTTGGACCGGTTGCAAGGTCTTCGTTCGCTAACCAGTTGATCCAACACAATCACCTAACTCTGCGGGAAGGTATTTGTGCTCTTTTGGTTGTATAAGCAGCATGAAAAGATGACCAAGAGATGATATGCCTTTCACAGTATCTTCGTCTTGTAAACCTAGCTAATTTTTGTCCTCAACTTGTATGATTCTTTCACCCAGCTCTTCAAGATATCTCTTGAGTTTGCACTTCTCTTGGGTTTGGTGAAGGGTGTATCCATCGTGATCATTAGTTATGGCAAGTGATACATCTCCTGAAAATCCTTTTCCCTGAAGGTAGCAAGTTGTGTTCCACTGACACTGCTCAACACAATTGTCTCTAGATCAGTATGTGATACAATCCAGTGGATCATGTTTGCACATGGAAATGAGAGATACCTGCATGCAATTCGGTACAAGCCATACTTGTGAATGTTGACATAGACCCTACAGTCTTCTATATTTTTCTCAAATGTGCCCAAAAAGGTGTCGTTGATGTCCTGCCATTTCATCTTTATATCCTTGTCTATGAACAACTTGGTGTCTTCATAGATAGGCAAGCTCATAGACACTTTCTCAACTGCATCTCCAGTTGCACTCTCGACAGTGTCCTTTGACCCTGCTCTCTTGGAGGCCATTGTACCTATACTGTTGAGAGACAGACGAACACCTATACCTGGAGGCAGAGTAACACTCATGGCAAGAAATCTGTCAGTCGAAAAAAATCAATTTGAGGACTGACGTGCAACACACCTGGGTGATTGACTGGGAAGATTGCGTAATTTTCACCAGGAGGCTGGGAGACTAACTGCCAAAACTGCACAAAGCATAGTCCATACTGTCAGTGGGATGACTAATTGTTGAAACTACTCAATGCACATTTTAGCCTTGTTACACATTATTTTGTCACGCCTCCTGCACCTCCCTGTGACTTACCCTGAAGTGCCTAAAACATGATTATTATATAGTATACTCATCCATGTATATAGTTCATATCCCTCCTTTAACTTTTCTTGGAAAATATTTGGAGCTTTCCCTTAAGAAATAGCTCTTAAAACCCTAAAATGAGGGTCATCGCCCTTATGAAGCTCAAAACTGTGATGATCGCATGTTGCACTGTGTTAAGCCAGTGATGGCATCACTTTGTTCCCTTTCATAGCCGTGATGGTCTCAAAAAGTAATTTTTCCCAAAGAGGATGAAAAGCTCCATGATCAAGAAGCTTCCAGAGTGGTGAGCTAGAGGTGGTTTTGCATAGATGAGGTCGAATCCTCCTAATTTTACTTCTTGGTCTCATCCCTATGAGCTACCTCCTTGATATGTGGGCCTAATCCTATATTTGGAGAGGTCCTAAATCCCTCTCCCAGCCTATAAATTCCTCCTCTCCCATTCCCAAATGGTTTATCTATGTCCATTTGCACCCCTATGCCAAGCTTGTCCTTAGAGGTTATTCATTAGACTTGGAGAAGGAGTGTTTGGAGAGTTTCTTGGCTTGGACTTGGATTACCACTCAAGGAGAGTCTTTCGACATCAAAGCTATGGTTGTAAGCTCCCCTTTATACTTTAAATAATATAAAACTGATGGTTCATCTTCCCAAAATATATATGTTCATGTATGTATTAGCTTGGCATTCCTTGATCATCTAAGTAGGTTATTATTGGATTTGCTATTGTTTTTGGCATGATTTGTTGTTTCTTGATCACTTGTGCAGGTACATAAGCACTGAAAGAAGTAGGAACAAGTTTGTGACGCAAGCAGTTCGAGGATCTCAACACAGGAAATCAGAATAGCATCAGAGTGAGGTAGGTCATCTCTCTCATTCTACTTTTCAATTAAAATCTAGGAAGATGTCTAGTTGATTGTCGCTTCAGTTTCTAGACCCACTCATTAGGCTAGAGGGATCATCTCTATCTGCAGAGTGGATTAACCTTATCAAAAATGGCAACTCTGTTGGGGAGCCTATGATGCTTTCCTTCTCTTTCTTCACCTGGTCTTTGACGAGTTTGATCAACCATTCATTTTTAGACTTCATTCCTCTTCTAGAGTCAATGTCACTTTCTGGTAGATGTCTGAAGGTTGTTAATTTGAACTGTTCTTGAATATTTTAAGTTTCTTTTTTGTTTTCCTCGACCATGGCAGGTTTGATCCCAACAGTCGCGATGATATCGTGGGTTTTCTAGTTACAGTAGTGATGATCACTACTTTCCTTCTGACAGGTGCGATGATTGCAGAGAACTAAGAAATTTTGGTTTTTTCTTCTCATTGTCAGTTCTATTTGCCTTCTCCTCATGATTTACCAGGGTACTCTTCATTGACTTTATTATTATCTAATTTCAATTGTCTTTTAAATTGGTTTGAGTGTGCTTGAAGTTTGATTAGCCTTTTAGGGTT
This sequence comes from Pinus tabuliformis, assembly GCA_031772625.1. Taxonomy (NCBI): domain Eukaryota; kingdom Viridiplantae; phylum Streptophyta; class Pinopsida; order Pinales; family Pinaceae; genus Pinus; species Pinus tabuliformis. The sequence continues at coordinate 1,138,134,382 of CM062811.1, forward strand.
CTAAGTCTTCTAGGTCAACCTTCTTCCACTCGTTGGTCTTCCCATCAGAAATCACAGATCATTGCCTGTGTTAAAGAGTCTTCGTGTGTTCAGACATACTTTGCATATCACTTTTTGGTTCTTGTGCCTTAAATTGTTTTCATTAGTCGATATTTTGAAATCCAATTAAGCTTCATTTGACGAACAATATATTACAAATCAATTGTCTCAATGGAATAAAAAGGAAGTGTTTGTTTTGAAGTTTTGGTGTTTCTAAAAGTGAAAGTGCTATTCTTTTCATAGTTTTTGAATCTTTTTGAGTTTCATTCAAATCACTGGTGTGAAAGAGATTTTCATATTTGTTGTCTTGCTTGCATCTCTTTTACTTTGCACTAGATTATATTAGTTGCATTTTGAGAAAAAGAAAAAATCATCATTATAACTTAAGGAAATTTTGCTTTAAGATTTTTTTTGGTTTTGCATTTGCTTATCATATGAAAGATTAGATTTCATATTATGCATTTAGCATTTGGAGATTATCATGGATGCATTTTCGAATTTGGTTTGATGCATGATTTGAGTCATCTTCTTCCCTACATTGATAGCCTTCATCGAATTGAAGGATTTCATTTCATCATCTAGTTTTCATTTTAGGAATAGGTAACATTGTTAAGGCCTTGAAATTGAAACATAATTACAAGATCAACTTTAAAATATATCAATTAACCTAAGGATCATTTGAAACATTAACATTCATATCTAGTGGTCTAGGTTAGAGACGTGTTCTGACGTCTTTAAAACTTAGCAGTTGTCGTTCACTTCGGCACTAGAAACCGCTAGCACAAACTCTTACTCCCCATACCATCGCGTATATAAAGGGATACCCTCATAGGTTGCAAACATTTATCCATAGGAAGCCGAGTCTGTCACCCTGTAAATGTGATACATCGAACACAGCATTTGGGGAGATTGCTTGCACGTATGTCAAGTGTTGGGTTGTGTTATATACTTTCCACAACTATCCCATGTAGTTAACCGGGGGGTTAGAGGGGGGGGGAGCCCCCCTTCATTGTGCCAATTATGTAGTGGGGAGGTCATAGGGGGTTTGAGTGGTGCAAGTAACCCCACTCTATGGGGTCCAGGGAAGTGCCCCAGAAAATTTTGATTTTGGAACCTATGTTATGTTGGGCGGACCCACCTATGGTTTTGTGCATGATTTTCGCACATGTTTTTGGACGCAATGGTTTTCGGTCCATGGTATTGGACATGATGGTTTTCAGTCCATGGTATTGGATGCTTTGGCATGTATAAATATGTATTATAACATTGAAAGAAACATAATGAAAAATCAAGCTGGTAGTCCCGGTTTTGGGATCCAGGGGAAAATCTTTGTGTATATTTGTTTTATGTGTTATGCTCTCGCATTGTTTATTTTCTGTGTTTTAGAATTTGTATATAGGTAATTTCTATACGGGGTTAAAACCTACATTTGGTATCAGAGTTGTTTTGGCTTCAAGGGGACGCCTTTGTTGCTGAGGGGTTTCGCTCGGACCTGTGGTAGACCCTATTCAATGGGAGATCTATGAGATCAATTCTAGTGGTGAAAGAAGATGGCAAGCAGTGGAAAGATAGAGATCGAGAAATTTAATGGTTAGAGTTTTGAGTTTTGGAAACTCAAGATGGAGGATCTTTTGGTGGATAAAGATTAGTGGATCACGGTAGATCCAGGTACTAAACCAATGGGAGCGTCCAATGAAGAATGGAAGAAGTTAGATCAGAAGGCAACGAGCACAATATGATTGTGTGTCTCAAATTCAGTATTGTTGAATGTATCAGGGGAAGCTACGACGAAGGCTTTGTGGGACAAGTTAGGGACTTTGTACCAATCCAAGTCTCTGGTGAATAAATTGTTCCTACGGAAAAATTTGTATAACCTAAGGATGAAATATGGAGTCTCGGTGACAAAGCATATAAATGCATTTAATATTGTGGTAAGTCAGTTATCATCTGTTGATATCAAAATTTCAGATGAATATAAGTGCATTAGTTTTTTGTTTTCTCTACCAGATTCATGGGATACTCTAGTTATTGCAATAGGTAGCAATTCAACTGCCTTGCAGTTTGATGAAATAGTCTCATCCTTGCTGACGAAGGAGATGAGATGGAAAAATATGGAGAGCCAAAATGGTGATGCCTTGTCTGTACGAGGGCAATCCCAGAACAGAAACAAAAGTAAGTCATTGAGTGGGAGATCTGAATCTCCAGGAAAAAATGTAAAGGTGGTGTGCTGGAAATGCAGAAAGGAAGGGCACTACAAAAGGGACTGTAAATCTAAATCTCTTTATAAAGGAAAGGGATCTGATGATGCTCCTTCTGCAGAGCCAAAAATCACCTCAGATGAAGGTGGGGATGTGTACTTGGCTTCTTCAAGTACACATGTAGATCATGAGGCAGGGTTGATTGACTCGGGTGCATCCTTTCACTTCACTCCCCATAGAGAGTGGTTCTGCGAGTATGAGAAATACGATGGTGATGATGTCTTCTTGGGGGATGACAGGAAGGCTAGAATTGTTGGTCATGGAAAAGTAAAGTTGAAGTTGCAAGGTGGAAGAGTTAGAACACTTCTAGGTGTTCTACATATTCTTGCATTAGCAAGAAATCTGATTTCTGTAAGCAAGCTGGATGATGCAGGTGTAAAAACAGTGTTCGAGAAGGATACTTGCAAGATGGTTCGGGGAACACTGGTATTGATGCGGGGAGTTCAAACCGGAACTCTGTACAAGCTACAAGGTAGCATTGTTGTTGATGGGTGCAACAATTATGTGGTTCCTGAAAGTGGAGTAGAAAATCTAGTGGTATCTGGAGAGAAGACCATGTTGTGGCATCAAAGGCTTGGACATATTAGAGAGAAGGGCCTTCAAATAATTCATGGTAAAGGTATGAGTAATAGCTCTTTCTGGATTTTGATTTCTGTGAAAATTGTGTATGTGGGAAGCAGAATCGGGTGAGTTTCCCCTCTAGTGGTAAGAGGGCAAAACAATTATTAGAGTTTGTGCACAGTGATGTGTTTGGACCTGTGAAGGTTCCATCACTGGGTAAGTCTATGTACTATGTATCATTTATAGATGACTTCTCAAGGAACACATGGATATATTTCCTTAAGAAGAAATCTGAAGTCTTTGACAGGTTTAAAGAATTTAAGGCTCTAATGGAAAACCAGTCAGAGAAGAAGATAAAGATGCTGAGGATAGATAATGGTGGAGAGTTTTGCAGTAAGGAATTTGAAGAATTCTGTAAGAAGTGTGGTATAGCACGACAAAAGACTACTTCATATACACCTCAACAAAATGGAGTTACAGAAAGAATGAACAAGACATTGATGGAAAGGGCAAGAAGCATGCTCAGTGGTGCCGAGTTAGGGCGGGAATTCTGGGCAGAGGCAGTGGAGATAGCATGTTACCTAGTCAACAAATCACCTTCATCAGCGTTGGAGGATAAAACTCCACAAGAGGTATGGACTAGTAAGAAACCCTATATTTCACATCTAAGGGTATTTGGATGTGATGCATATGTACATGTTTCAAAGGAGAAACGAACCAAGTTGGATAGTAAATTTGAAAAGTGCACCTTTATTGGGTATAAGGATGGTTTAAAGGGTTATAAGCTTTGGAACCCAGTAATAAGGATGGTTGTGTACAACCTAGATGTGGTGTTCAGAGAGGTGAAAGATGTTATTAAACATGAAGTCCAACCAAAGGAACCTTATAAGATAGAGTTTGATCTAAAGGAGGAAGAATCAGACTCTACAGTAGAGAAGGAATCAGAAGATGAAGAGCCACAAACTCTGGGTGTGAGAAGATTAGTTAGAGAAAGAAGGCAGCCAGAGAGGTATAGTCCATATACTTTTTGTTCAAATTTTGCTTTATCTATTACTGATGATGATCCCAAAATTGTGAAGGAAGCAGTAGATTCAGAGGATGAAAACTCTGGAAAGAGGCCATGGTTGATGAAATGGCATCTTTGCAAAAAAATGAGGCTTGGGATCTAGTGGAGTTGTCGGCTGGAAGGAAACCCATTGGCAGCAAATGGTTGTTCAAAAAGAAGACAAAGATAGAAGGAAAGGTGGAGAAATACAAAGCTCAGTTGGTAGCAAAAGGTTATTCCTAGGTGCCGGGAATTGATTTTGGTGATATTTTTTCTCCTGTTGCCAAGGTAACTTCTATTATATTACTTTTATCTGTTGCTGCTGCTTTTGATTTTGAGGTAGAACAGATGGATGTGAAGACAACATTCCTTCATGGGGATTTGGAAGAGGAAATCTACATGAAGCAACCTGAAGGATTTGTAGTGAAGGGTAAGAAAGGACTAGTATGCAAGTTAAAGAAGTCTTTGTATGGGTTAAAACAGTCACCAAGGATGTGGTATCAGAAATTTGATACATTTATACGGGGACTTGACTTCACCAGAAGCAAAGCAGATCACTGAGTGTATTTTAAATTAATTGGTGACCATGTTATTTATCTAGTCTTGTATGTGGATGATATGTTGCTGGTTGGAAATGACAAAGAAATTATCCAGGATTTGAAGACCCATTTGTCCTCCAAATTCGACATGAAAGATCTTGGTGCTGCAAACTATATTTCAGGCATGGAAATTAAAAGAAATTAGAGAAAGAAGAAGCTCTGGTTAAACTAGAGGAATTATGTCGAGACAATATTACAGAGGTTTAATATGCAGGATAGTAAACCAGTGAAGATTCCTATTCCTGTAGGTGTAAATTTATCTGTTGAACAGTGTCCCAAGACACAAGAAGAGGAAGAGGACATGTCCTGTCTTCCATATGCAAGTGCATTCGGTAGCCTGATGTATGCGATGGTTTGTACTAGACCAGACATTGCACATGCAGTGGGAGTATTGAGCAGGTTTATGTCAAAACCAGGAAAGGAGCACTGGACCACAGTGAAACAGGTTTTCAAGTATTTGCGTGGCACTAGTGATTATAGTTTGTTCTACCAAGGAAGACCAGGATTGGACAGAGTGTTGGATATCCATGGCTTTGTTGATGTAGACTGGGCTGGAGATCTAGATCAGAGAGGATCTACAAGTGGGTATGTGTTTAACATATTTGGAGGTGCAGTCAGTTGGATGAGTAAGAAACAATCTATAGTGGCACTATCAACTACAGAGACAGAATACATGGCAGCCACTCATGCAAGCAAGGAAGTAGTTTGGTTGCAGAGATTGTGTTCAAATATGGGGTTAGTACAGGGAGCTATAAGGATAGACTATGACAGCCAAAGTGAAATTTTCTTTGCAAATAACCTTGCTTATCATTCAAAGGCAAAGCACATTGACATTCAATATCACTTTGTGAGGGATATGGTAGAAGACAAAAAGGTGTTGCTGGTAAAGGTGGACACTTTGAAGAATATTGCAGATGCATTGACAAAATCTGTGAGCTCTGAGAAGTTCTCTTGGTGTAGAGAAACAATAGGCGTTGCAGGGCTAGATAAATGACTAAGCTCTCTTGTGGCCCCCTGTGGAAAGAAAACAACAAGTGGGAGAATGTTGGGTTGTGTTATATTCATTCCACGACTAGCCCACGTAGTTAACTGGGGGGTTGGGGGGGAGGGGGGAGCCCCCCTTCATTGCGCTGATTGCGTACCAGGGGGGTCACAGAGGGTTTGACTGGTGTAAGTAACCCCACTCTATGGGGTCTTGGGGCAGCACCCTGGAAAATTTTGGTTTTGGATCCTATGTTAGGTTGGGCGGACCCACCTATGGTTTTGTGCATGATTTGCGCACATGTTTTTGGACGCGATGATTTTCAGTCCATGGTATTGGACACAATGGTTTTTGGTCCATGGTATTGGATGCTTCGGCATGTATAAATATGTATTATAACATTGAAAGGAACATAATGAAAAATCAAGTTGGTAGTCCTGGTTTTTGGATCCAGGGGAAATCTCTGTGTATATGTGTTTTATGTGTTATGCTCTCGCATTATTTATTTTTTGTGTTTTAGAATTCGTATACAGGTAATTTTTGTACCGGGTCAAAAATTACATCAAGTCCTTGGTAAATTTATTTGCTAAGGTGTATATTGCAACATGGTTACTTGGTACTCCTTTTACCTAGATTCATCTTAGCAGTCATTTTGATCTTTCCTAACTCTTTAAATTTGAAAAGATCATCAAGCAACTTGTCCTTTTAAGATCGCAAAACTATTGAAAGCGAATAGAGTCACCTTTTCATCCTTCTCTTAACTCTTAAAAGATGAAAAGGCAATGTTTTTGTTTCTAAAAAATAACTGCCCACGATCAACATGTCGAACCCAAGCAATTTCTTCTTAGACCAATATTGAGTAATTCCCTGTTAGTTTCAAGATTGTTAAAGCGCTAAATGAATTTTCCTTTCCTTTTTGTTGTTGAGATGAAGTCATCATGGTCGAACCATTGAGTCCATCTCATAGTTCCCCTTCATTGTCTTATACTAAAGGGTCCTCCCAAAGAGTTCATCCGTAAATTCCTGAGTCGCTTGAGGATCAAGGTTTTGAACTTGGAATTGTTCCGAGTATTCAACCTTTGTCTTCTCATTTGCCTCCATCAGATTACTGGTCACCACAAGAATCTGATCTAGATTCCTCTGACAATCATATTCAAACCCCTAAGAGTCCGCAGACTCCTGAAATTCCACAAAGGTTGGTTGTCTATTCGTTGAATCCATTTTTCAATCCTATTGTAACATCTCCCCAACACCCTTACAATCCGTACGATCAGCTTGGTATTACTTTGGAGTTATCTCCTTGTATATCTTGAGTTCCTTGTCACTATTTGTTTCCATCTATGGAGTCAAAAGGTGAAATCCCAGTCTCTTCTCTGGGTCATTCGGAATTTTCCGCTACCCATAATCCTCACATGGATGATGAGCAGGGATATGAATTCCCTCCAGAAGGCTTTCCTTATATAGGAAGAGTCTCGTCTCTCTCCTATCCTGAAACTAGTGGACCCATGTTGCCACATGGCTATACCACTTTAGCTCAGTTAGTTTCGGGCACTCCTAGTGCCTCATCATTGTATCAAAACCCCATCTGGTCTTCCAATGCTATGCCTACATCAAGTCTATTCATTTTGAACACGACCTCTCGAACCATTGTACAAACTGTAGTCACTTCAGTTCCTGTTCAACCTACCATTTTGTCTCAACCTGTTTCATCGTTTCAACCGACTCTTCCGGTTCAACCGACTGTCTCAGGTCAGGTCTCGGTAAGTTCTTCTATCCCTCCATCGAGTGGACAGACTGTGCCACTACCTGGGGGGAAAGATCTGAATACTCCTCTTATGTCAGGCAAAACCAATGTGAGTGGATTACAAACTCACATGGTTAGAGTTAATCAACCTTATTATGGTGTTATTCCTAACCCTATTGGTCCATTCGGGTCAGGTAACATCCCATATCAGCAACCTTATATGGCTCAGGTCCTAGTCCAACTGACTTATGTCCCATATGGTTGACAAGCCTTGGTTAATCTACCTTACATTCCGCAAGATGGACCTTATGTTCAACCTAGTCAATCCACTATTCCTGGTGGATATGTCCAAATACAATTCAAGAACTATCAAACCCCTCAGGGTATAAACCCAGGCACGGTTCAACTACCCTTGCAGCAATAAGGACAACCTTTGCAGCAGCAAGGGCAATCCTTGTAGCAATAAGGGAAATCATTGTAGTAACAAGGTCAACCTACAGTAGTAAGGGCAACCTTTGCCACAATCGCAACAACCTTTGTAGTCTCAGACATAATCTGTTCAGTAGTCCACCAAACCTTTCTCCTTGCAAGGCCAACCTTTGCAGTAGTAAGGTCAACCCTACAGTAGCAAAGTCAGCCTTTGCAGCAACAAGGTTAGCCTTGGCAGAAACAAGATTTATATGTGTATTAGCAAGGTCAGCCTTTGCAAGGTCAAGGTCAACCCTTACAGTAGCAAGGTCAATCTCCCTACGTCCAGGGTCAACAAGTTCAGTAGCCTTATAACCCATACACTGTGTACAATCCTTATCAACAGCCTATGGCAGGGCAGTATCAAGCCTACCATAGACCGAATCCACCTTACGAGAATGGTAACCCTCAATGGGGACAAAAGCAGGTACCATATGGACAAAATCCTCCACTGTAGGGGAAAAATCCTTACCAACAAGGATGGACTCTACAGTTTGGGTCTCCTCAAAGGCCCTATATGTCGTTTAACATGCAATTGCCTTTCTTGGCTATGTTGGAGTTTCCCGATGTCTTGAGGCTTATGTATGATCCCATTCTTCATTCACCTTACTGGCCCCTAGTTCCAACGAAAATTCCAAGCAATTACCCAACTTCGAGGGAAAAGCGAAGGAGGATCCACAAGCCCACATGATGACATATCACCTCTGGTGCTCCTCCAATTCATACGTCGATGATTCTATCCATCTTCGACTCTTTCAAAAAACTCTCACAGGGGTTTCCGATAAGTGGTACATCGAATTTCCTCGAGGTACCTACGGTGATTTCAATTCTCTCACTATGGCTTTTCTCACTCATTTCCAATTGCCAGTTTGGTATGAAACTGACTCTCATTTGCTTACATCCCTTAAGCAAGACACTGCGACCCACATTTATGATCATATTCATGAATGGAGATGTCAACATCACCTCATCAAGTTTGAGATTGCTGATGAGTTGTTTACATAATGGTTCACAAAATCATTCGTCAGAAAAATTGCTAAGGACATAGCTATGGGTGGATGTGTTACTGAAGAGCAAGCTATCGCCTATGCCCAGTATTTAGACTTGGTCTATTCACAATCTGGCACATTGTATGATATGTTACCTGATGCTTTGAGACCATCATCAGATCTGACAGCATCGAAGTCTCTGGATACACCACTTGTTGATGGTGTGATTGGTTCCGTGTCTCAAACTTCCGCGAAAGCTTCTTCGAAGCAAAAATCTGTCTCGAACACTGGTTCCAATAATCCCTCCAAAAATTCATCTAGTCCTGGTAAAACCTCTGAGGTACATGTTGTCCAGTTTACCATAGTAGATAAGACCTCTAAAGGTAAAAAGAAGGGCAAAGGTAAGGCCAAAGCCGATGCCCCAAAATAGGACCCTCCTAAATCCTCTACTGATGATGCTTCTAGAAGAAAGTCAAAATATCCTTGCCTCATCTGTGAGGAGGATCATTACATTAAGGATTGTCCCCAACGATATGAAGTTATTCGCTCGATGAAAGGGACTTTGACTATCTTAAAAGAACCCTTCCCATCACAGCAGACCTAGGTGGTAGACCAACCTCAATCTTCTGCTTCCTCAGGTTCCCAAGTGTTCATGATTGATGGTTCATCATCTATATTTATTGCTACTCAAACTAAGGACTATTGAGCCATGTCTAAGCAGACAATGGAGAAAGAATCCACTGATACTCCTTCTACTTCTACTCCATCTAGTTCTGGTCCACTCCATATGAAGCACCCTAATAGTGAGTTTGTCATCCGACCACCTCCCGAAGGTGTTCTTCGGAAGTCATCTTTCAATATGAATGCTAAAGCTACACAATATTACAATATTGTTGAGGATTTAGCTTAATGTCTTCCTTGGAGGTTCTTCAATGTTGTCGACTGCAAAGGAAGTCACTATTGTAATAATTTCGACCTAGAGAATCATGTGCCTCATCTTCTTCATTAGATTGCATTTCTGATACAGGTCCTTATCAAAGGAAAGATGATTCATCGAACAGTTATTGATGAAGGTGCCTCAACCTAATTCATATCATTTTCATGTTGGAAAGCCATTGGCTCTCCCTTTCTTAACCAGTCTCCTAATAACTTGGAAGCCTTTTGTTAGTGCCTAGATTTACCTCAGGCTGAAAAGGTAGGATCTAGGGCCAACATCAAACCACGCTCAGCCTGGTAGCTAGCCCTACCAGGTCAGGAGAGGGCTCTCTCCGCGTAAATCTCAACAAATGATGATCTATGGGGCTTGAGATGATTGAAATATATTCTGATTTTATGCTAGGTATATGTGCGAGATTTTGATTGAATAAAATAGTGTTTTGTTGGCTTAGAGGGAAAGGCACATTTTGGGGTGCGGGGATTGAGGCTCAGTTCTGCAGAGATCTCGATGGGGCAAGGTAGGCAATCGTTTTGGCACTTAAATTTTAGTGAGATGGAAGGAAAAGACAGGTGAGGTGTTGAAGAGGGCAAGATAAATCATGAATCCTCGTCAAACAGCTGAAAACATCAAACAACTAAAGCAAATTTCAAGTAGAGCATTGCACTTCAATGAATTCTACTTACACTCTTGTTTGTTTAGTTCAGAAGAAATAAGATAGAAATGCAATCACATAAAAAAATTCACCATCACAAATAGAAGCACTGTACCAAGACAAATTTCCACATGAATCCCAAAGAGTGTTGCAAATCCTGGTCTCAATTCCTTAGCCAAAATACTGAAAATGAATGTATAATGAAGCTCAAGGCTTTCTCCGGAGTCCAACCATGCTAATGACTGAAAAATAACATAATATAGAAAAACATAGCTCATCATTGCCTCTAGGGGTCGAGCTCACAAGTTTAGGGGCTGATCCAACTTATTCTAAACTGAGAACTAGAAACTAGGCAACATAACATCAAGCCTCCAGAAACAAGGGAACTGATTCATTCAGTTTCAAACAACCTCTAAACTGATGAATCTACCTCTACAAGTGAAAACCCAACATATTTACATCATAATCCATCAATCTTCATCAAATTACATCATAAATTTTCCATTAGGAAAGTGAAAAAATCAAACTAGGTGAAGCTGGGCAAAAAACAGAGCAAAACTAGGTCAAACTGGCAATTTTTCCTCTATGTGCCGCGCCTGATTCTCTATGCATAGCGCCTGTTTGGAACCACTTTTGGAGGCCTCCCTGATGTCCAAATGAGCTCCAGGTGTGCTTGCTAGAAATTTATTCCTGTCTACTTTCCAACCCAAGTGGAATTTTTTAATTTGGCCTCCATTTCCCCCCCAAAAGTCCATTCTCCCAACACTGCTTCTTGTGTGTCAAAATAGGGGCAGTGAGGTCATTTTTTGAGTGTTTTTTGACCTTTTGAGGGCTCAACACTAGCCCAAATTTCTTGGCCATAGGTAGAAAAGAGTAGTTTTCCATGAAAAATCTAAAAATGTTGAGTTTTTTAGATTTAGAGGCCTCTAGAAAAAGCGAGCGCCACGTGGCGCGACCCATAGGGCAGAATTGCTCCAAATTTCTTGAAATTTGGGCTAAGTCTTCTCTATCAAGTATTGTGATGGGCCAAGGAAGTCTCAACCAAGATCTAAAGTCCTTCATCCTCTTTTTGCCTTCTTGATGCCCTCTTCAACTTTGCTTTCAAATTCCTGATTCTTGCTTGGCACACCAAGTTCCGGGACAATAATGATATGACAAATTTCTAAGAATATTGTTCTCACTTATCACCTTCTCTAGCTTCCTCTCCAAGTGGATATTGACTCTTTCGAGCCATGACTCCCTATCGGCATTGATCTCTTGCTCCAAGGAAGTGAACTCCACCCTCCTCCTTCGGGCAACTTGGCGGTTTTTCCGAATGTTTTGTAACTCCATAACCACTTGCTGATCCTCAAGCTGCTTGTTCCTCTGCTCCAAATACTGTATAGTCCATTGGGCTCTATCCAAGTTGGTAGACAAGGCATCAATGTCCGCCTGTTGCTCCTTGATGATCTCTCTAAGGTTTTCACTTTGTGGGCCCATGTCAGTATCATCACCCTCAATGAGGATGAAATCAGTCTCTCGCTCACCTAATGGTCCTTCCTCCTGTAGAGGCCTCTTGCCTCAGTCCTGAACTTGCTATGTTGATGAAGGAAGCGAGGCCCCTTCCACCCTGGGTGGAGATAACACTCACTTTGCTGCTGCAAACACCTGTCTAGTGCCTCTCTGATAGGAGATGAACACCGGCACACTAGTGGTCTCATGGCCCTCATGCTGATAAGAAGGTCCACCTATCTCATGCCCAGCCTTTGAAGGCCCCTATGAAGCTCTGAAAAACTCACGAGAGATGAATTCATCCCAATTGATGCCCTGTAAACCAAGCTGATGAACGGCCAAAATTTTGATGAGAGCAAAATGATAAATATTGTTGAACTGCTGCTGAGGGGTCTTGTGCTGCACAAGAGTGGTCATCTTCTCTATGTTTTGGCATATGAAATAAGGAATGTTCATCATCTGTACCCGAGTAAAATGCATCAGCAGCCTGATGTGATAAGCATACAAGCGGGAGAACCGACCCTCACAGGTGAAATACTTCATGATGAGTTTCATTAAAGGAGAATATTCATCCTTGAGGTACCAAAAAGGAAACACTCTCTAGAGATGTCTCAAAAACCAAGTTTGATGTATGGTTCATAGTGTTGCCGGTCAATTTTCTGCCTCTTGTTCCATGGTTCTCCAATGTTTGGTATGTCGGTTGCCAATGAAATGGTTTCTGGTGTTAATGTAAAAGTGACACCAGCAACAGTAGCTTGATCACCATGTAAATGCAACACAAATAAGTGGGCCAACTCATGATGAAACTGAAAATTAGCAACCTTCTCACAAAATTCATAACATGACTGATGCTGGAAACAAAAGATGGCAAGAGGGCAGGCCTGTAACTCGGCAAGAGTGGTTGGTTCTTCTCTAATATGGCTGCCACCTCTATGAGGCCTCCTGGGTGCATGTCCCTCTGTGGGTGAGTCACTTTGGGTCTCCTCTTCATAATCATATGAAGGATCAGATGCCATAACTGCTGGTAGACAAATTGCCTTGGAGAAATAGGTGTTGATGTGTCAAACTGTGTTGGATTGCCTTTAATGATTGTTTGACCTCTGCTACCAAGGGAAAACAGTGAAACAAGGGACTATTAGGAGAGGGAAAAATAATGGGAATTTAGGGACTGTTGGGATAGAGTTAGTTAGGGAAATATGGGATATTTTGGGAGTTTTGTATAGGATTAGGGTTTGGGGTTTGTATTTTGGTTTTAGGAAATAGGAATAGGGGTATATGATTAGTGAATTAAGGGGCATGTAAAATTGGGAAATAAGGGAAGCAAGGGGAGTATGGAACTAGGGAGTGATGAGGTGGGGGGATACTTGCTAGTAAAATGACCAATACAAAACCCTAGCAGAAATTTCCTTTGACAGATTTGAAGCGATAGGGTTGGCTTTCCTTAACACACTTCACCATTCATCAAACACCATCAACAACCATCAATCTTGGATGAAAAACTATGAGAGAAGTTCAACCTACTTGTATCGATGGCAATGCATGCGTTTTGGGCGATTTTGGAGTGAATTTGGCAATTTTCAGGCTTCCTGGCTGTGTGCGTCGCGCTGCATACCCAATGCGTTGCGCCTGTGCAAATTTGAACTGCAGTTTGAGGCCTAGTGCGTCGCGCCAGATGTATGCGCCACGCCTCCTGCCCAGTGCACCGCGCCAATCACTAGGAGCGATTTTCACCCAATTTTCTCTCTTGCTCAAAAAAATCACTTTGCCTTGCTTCTCCTTTGCAAATGAACTCTTCAAATGATAAATGGCTTATAAAAAAAGAGCTTTTAAATTTTTGGCTCATCAAACCCATTTTTACAATGTTTTTTAAAATGACTTTATTTTGAACTCTCTTTTTTGGACTTTTTCACTGCATTTGGGCTTTGTGATGAACAAAATAACCTCTGCTTTGCTTGTCTTGTAGGTGTTGAAGCTTCTGGGGCTAAGGAAAGAAACCAGAGTGCAGATTGTTAAACACACATGGATAGCAAGACAATAGGAAGATAAATCAGTGAGTGCGATTTTTATTAACAATAGATGTACATTTATAGTACAATAGGTGACTCTTGGGATTCAGATCCCAAGGTCTCTTGGACTGCTTTGTCCATTCAACTTCCACGCTAACCCTTTAGGATTAGGTGTCCAACATTCCCCCCCTTAATCCGAAGGGTTATGTATGAGTCCAAGAAGAGCGCTGTAATACAAAATGTGCAAAAAATGCATGGCAGCACTAGGCTGAATGTGCTCTATGAAATGTTGGTAAAAAAGGGCGGTGGTTTAAGGATGACCACCAACACTGGAACGCTTAGTGCAGTTCCCAGAACTCTTCCAAAACTGGCAAGAAACTGAAGTTTTCTGCTAGAGGAAGTGATCCTATTGTTTTAAAGAGGGAAACCTTCAACCATAAAAGGGAGGTCTCACCCCGCATAAAAGGTAAAACTTCAACCTAAAAAGGGAAGTCTCAACCTGTGATGGTTTAAGGATAACCAACAACTCTGGAATGCTTAATGCAATTCCTGGAACTCTTCCAAAACTGGCAAGAAGCTGGTGCCTTCTGCTAGAGGAAGTGTTCTCAATCTATGATCACGGGCATCTTTGTCTCTGGCTGCAACTCTGAAACTGGTGTGGCAGGTTGTGGCTCAGGCTCGCTTGATGTGACTTTGAAGCTTGTAGATGACCATCATTTCCCCCCCTGTCAGATACAAGGTGAGAAGATGGAGAAAACTCAACTGCAAGACTGTTCAGTACTCTGGAACAAGTTCTGACATGTGTTTGGAATATCTTCTTGGCTGTTGATGCCCATTGCCAAGAAGCGATCCATCCAAGATGAATCTTTGTTCTTGCAGGACGTTTGTTTTTGAAGCATCTGTTTGAAGAATGGCTGGTTTTATGACAATTCTTACATGGATGAAGATCAAAACAATGATCTTTCAGATGGCCAACTCGATCACAGTGTTGGCATTTCACGATTTGTTGTTTTTGTTGTTGCTGTTGCTGTGGAAGAGGGGCAGAATCTGGAACAGCTGAAGCTGAACTGTCATGAGGAACAGGTGAACTGTCATGGATGAAACCAGCACTTTGAAACTGAATGGGCTTGGCATAGTCTGGAATATGAAAGGACAAGTCCTTGTCATATCCAAGACCGGTTATGTGCTTGTTGTGGACAAGCTGTTCCCAAGGTCTGATGATGGGCTTGGGAAGTGCAGATTGAACCTCTGCATCTGCATGTAACTTTGCTGCTTTATCTGACTGAACTGTAACATTATTGACTTGTTGTTTATGGGAGTCTGCTTCATTGTTCTGAACAGAAACAGGTTCAGAATGACTCCACTGGTGTAATTCTTCCTGCTGTAGCTTTGTTTCAAGCTGCAAAAACTCAATATTCTCATGTGCAGTTTGCAGAGAGGTTTGGATGTCAAAGAGAGTTTCTTTGTTAACTTTGACCATCTCATCAACAGTGGAATGAATTAGGATATTCAATAACTTTAATGCATCTTCAAGTCTGGCCATTTTTCTTCAATGTCACTTAAAAACACAACTGAGGCAACAGCAACAGAAAAATAATATTGTACTCTTACTACAAGATATTGTAAGGGCTTATCAAGTGGCAACAATGTCGCGAAAATGGTTGATGGAGCAGGACCTGAGTAAGCTGGATGTTACCAAGTTAAGCTACAATAAACATTTCTCGTCAAGCTACAATAAACACTGGTACAATCGTTTCAAGAATGAACTGGAGCATAACATCACCAATGCAAAAAATATATAAATGTGAAGATGAGCGCTGTCCTCAACTTCAAACTTCAGAGCATCTAGCTGCTATGGAAATCATGCAAAATCTCTACAAGAAACTTCAAAAAATGTCTTCAAAAATGCTTCAAATTCACTTCACAATGCTGACGAATCACTTCACTTAGAGGTTGTTTCAAATTGTTCCATGGACAACACCAAATCTGCTTCCTCAAAAATTTCAACCAATATCGATCAATTCAAGCACAGAACTACCAAATATATTGCCGGTCGATATATATATATATATATATATATATATATATATGCAGTGTTCAATCCTTCAAAACGTTCAAGCGCTGAGCGGAGAGGGCATCCAATTGTCTTCTGTGTATCTTTACCTGTCACATCTG